>BTRK01000001.1:19157025-19879649 GCA_036245805.1 Pristionchus mayeri
CACTTATGGTGGTGAGAGTACATCCACATTTCAGACAATCCACTATTGATCTTTTAGGTATCAATATGCGCTGCTAGACCGGATTGCTTTTTCGACACCTTAAAATTTTTATTTGTTTGCCATATCTTTCGTTCTAGTCGAGCACTCCCTCTCCCATTTTGCAGGGATGATCAATTTTATACATTAGAACCCAATAGCTCAATTTGTGAGAAAAATCGATTTTCAAAATAGTGTTATTTTTGACCTACCAATATTTCACGGTGGCATGTAGCTAAAAGCACTGAAAAATATATTTGATAGAAAATGCTGCCAAACTAAAACTTGCCTACTTAAATTATTTCGCAAAATTTTAAACTTTTTCTTATTGAAATCGTATCGGCAGCTCCTACAGTCGCACCGGAAAGTCACCGTGCACTTTTTGAATTTGTTGTATCTTTTGCCCAGGAAATGCATCATTCTGGCACTCAGGTATGATGTATCAAATCCATCGGAGATTATGATCATGGTATTATGATATGACGTCATCGCATAGTTATTGCGTAGTGATGACGCAATCAATCTGCACTTTTTCAAAACGGCATTATTCTTACATAGATTTTTTCCTGTTCTCCATACTTTCTAAAATTGGAGATATGACCGAGGTCTACCCAGAATAAATTTTTGAAGGTGCTACTCGGCCGTACATTTGCTGCAGCCATGCTGCAAAAACAAAAAAAAATCTGAAAGTCTGAAATTCATAACTCGGCTTCTAGGCAAGCTAGAGACCCGTTCAAAGCATAAAAATGATCGCCATCATGAGTTCACATGATCCTGAGAATATGAATACGATATCTCATAATTTGCCCTCAGGGCATGAACAAAATCACTTTTTTGCATTACAATTTTTTGGACATCCATAACTGTTTAGTAAAAAACTGATTTTTATCTGGTAATGTTCAAAAATGTATTGAAGAACTGAATTCCAACTTTTTAGAGCGATTGGGTATCTTTCCGACCCGCGGCGTGCGTTTTTCGCGTTTTTCCAAACGATCCGCAGTTAGCTTGCAATTCAGCATGGCAACCTGGGAGTTGTTTCATTGTAACCAGTATGTGCTCCCCTACATTTGCATATAGATGGCTTGTTACCAGGCGCTCTTAAGTTTTACTCCAAATCTACGTACAGGGGTTCGTGGTTTATGAGTTTCCATGAATCTCTATACGTTGATTTGGATTAAAACTCAAGAGCGCCTGGTAACAAGTCAAATACATGCAAATGTAGGGGACCACATACTGGCTACAATGAAATAACTCCCAGGTTGCCATGCCGAATTGCAAGCTAACTGCGGCTCGTTTGGCAAATGTCCGTTTGGCAAATGTCACCCCCCACGTCTCTAGCTTGATTTTAAATTAAGTTATGATCATTTGAAACAAATCCCAATACTTTTTTCCGACACTACATTGCGCAGCCTTGTTTACAGTAGACCCGCGCTATTCATGTTACGATTTTTTGTGATATAACCAATTATTGTTCTAGTGAAATTGAAGAAAAGATTACGACATTTCAGGTTTATAAGAGTACAAAGGAACAATTGGAAATTGAACTAAAAAAGGACAATCTAACACTACCCAATAACGTTGATGAAATTGTCATGTATTACGGAGAACGTCATATCGCGTTACCTCAACTTACGAAGCATGTTGCCCGAGTACTGTTGAATTCTGCTCATTGTCTCTTGGATGAAACTGATAGTGGATATATCCGGCCGGATTTTAATTCAACGACCAGCAATGAATATCTAGCAGCCGTTTGGAAGGTTCGATTTTTCATTAAGAGACCCTCCACGAGAGACCGTAACAACCGTGAAGGGGTCTACGGATGACTAAAAAATCGATAATTCCATAAAAAAATTTCTGAAGTGTTGGCCCCAAATGCTGATTGATGGCAGCATTAACTAAGGCTGGGGGTCGATTTTAAAAATGTTTCAGATACCTCCCATTTTTGGGGTAAAAAAAGTTGATATCTCAAAATTACATGACATATAGATTTTCAGGTGAATTTTCACTCGTAGAAACCGAATTTCGAAATGTGAATGCTAAGGAATGCGCAATAAAATAGTTTTGGTCGAAAAACATTTTTTTGACCATTTTTTTGCGATTTTTATAAATTTATAATTTCGTGTGCCGATTTCCAATCTGATTTTGGAATCTACACATGAAAATATATATCCTACGAAAAAAAATATATTTAAAAATGATGATTTTTGAGATATGACGCCCCCAAGTTCGATTTTGACGTCAAATTGTCAAATATGCTACCATACCGAACGCTTAATTTTTATCGCCTACGTCTCAAATAGCCTAAAAACGTGTATGTATGACTAGTAGGATCATTTGCTTCATTCCTGATGAAAATAGGACTGACTAAAACAAATTGTTGAAAACTTCCAAAAATGGAACTTTGAAAACATCCAAAAAGTTTGAAAAATCGTAACACCGCTAAAATCGATATTTTCTGTCTCGACACGAAGGTCGAAATAAATTAGATTTTAAATTTTGTTTGTTGTGCTCTGATAACGTGGAAATATAATGATTATGGCCAATTTAGACACTCTGAAGTGTTTTCGGCCTATTAGAGATTTAGTCGATAAAAATTGAGCTTTCTGTATGGACGCATATTTGACAATTTGTTCCCAAAATCGATTTTGGGTCGTCATATCTCAAAAATCATCATTTTTAAAAATCTGATTTTTTCACAGGATGTGTAAATTCCAAAAATCGTTTTGAAAATCTGCGCACGAATTAATAAATTTATTAAATCCGCAAAAAAATGGTCACTTTTTTTGAGTTTTTTGGCTAAAACTTTTTATTTCGCATTTTTAGCATTCTAATGTCGAAATTTGGTATTTGAATTCATTCATCAATGAGGGAACGGGATTCATTCATTTCGAAACCGCGATTCAGCCAATTGAGACGTCTAAGCCATGATTTTCTACTGTATCTTTCTACTCACTCGCACTGAAGATCAGCTTTTTCACACTGTATAAGCAACTCTTGGTCTGCTACTGACATATTGGGCAAATTCAGTAGCTCACAAATATTCGAAAAGTAGAGCTCAATCAAAAACATTGAAAAACGCCATTTCCGGGATTTTCTCTTATATCAGGTTGTCAGGAAAGTCATTGTAGATTTTCGAATTTTCGATTCTGAGAAACCCCGTCCTTTGTTTCCTCCTGATTATCATATTGAT
Organism: Pristionchus mayeri; assembly: GCA_036245805.1. Lineage (NCBI taxonomy): Eukaryota > Metazoa > Nematoda > Chromadorea > Rhabditida > Neodiplogasteridae > Pristionchus > Pristionchus mayeri. The sequence continues at coordinate 19,160,252 of BTRK01000001.1, forward strand.
GTTTATACTCGTTGAGTCCTTGGATACCCTTTCCAACGCACATTGGTTCAAGCCTTTCCATTTGGTATTGAGGATACAGGTTAAAGTGAAAAATATTTTATTTATATGAGTTTGCAAAACTTCTGACAAAACATGCAGCTTTCACCACCCTGATGCTGAAATTTGATCGTCGAAATTCGACTATATGACAACTTCCTGATTCCAGCATTGTGGAACAGTCCTAAATTTAGTGGTTACATGTTAGAGCTACTCCTTATCTACCAGTATTCGGCAGGGCTAAGTCAGGGGATAGCTCACTTTTGAGGGAATGTATTCATTCACCGTACATCAAAAGTCGAAATTTTGGCTATTTTGACCTGCATTCAACAATCCTGAAAATCAATGGTTTCTAAAAGTAGAAAAGGCGAGAGTTGAAATGTTTCTCAGTAATAGGTAGCTCCATAGTGTATCATGGAAGCGCACTTATGGAGAAGACTGTCTGAATAATCATCGATGCAGGAACCATTATCGCTTGAGAAGTGTTAATTCGGTAGGAGTTGAATTAAATGGAAAATGATTTTCGGATAGTTCAAACACCAAGGTCCAAATCTACAATTACTTTCCTGACAGCATAATAAAATTATTTTCTCCTACTTAGGAAGCACTAGATCCAATACAATTATATTATGAAAGTCCACTATTAGTGAGTTCACTAAAACTGTAGAGAAATAACAGACAATCGAAATATGCTATCAGAAATAACGAAAAAATAAAGAGTCAGAAACTTTTGCAACAACCTAATAGAATCCAGCAGCTTAGCCTGCAACGCCTAAAATATTTTACAAACACATTATTTAAAATGTTTTCGAATCAGAAACACGTAATACAGACTGACTATAACCAATCATGGTGGTCTGATAGAAAAATGGTTCTCTCTGATTTGCTCACGTTTTGTCACCCCCAGTTAATTTGATGTGAGGGCCACTTCCAAACAAAACTACTTTTCGAAATTTTGGCAATTCAAAATCAATGCTGGAGCACGTATTTGAATGCACATGTTCGTCGTTAAAACTAAATCGATAAATATTCAGATTTTACTGGATCGAGTTGCGCGTGGAGTGAATTTGCCCATTGCCAACGACGAAGAATCGTACGACGCCACGAACACGGAAAAACAGGAAATTGAAATTCATGTTATGGCTGGGTAAGTTTCGACCATTTTATTTTCAAAGGATGATTATTAGGCCGAATTTGGAGAACTGACGTAACGCATTTTGCCTTCTCCTTATATGAGACGAATCGCGAGAGAATTGCCTATTTTAGGGGGTTAGCGGCAGTAGGAATCAAAATCATCGTACTCGGAAACAAATTAAACACAAACTATTTCAAATGATGCTCTTTGAAGCTACGCTGCCTGAATTCTGATAGATATCGTCATCGTCGCGATTCAGAAGGCCAAACTTCGAAGTATCACTTTTTGGCAGTCAAATCGGGTGCACTTTAAAAATGAGATAGAACATCGTTCTTTTTTCCAAAGAAAGCTACCATTCACAAATTTTATGTTGAACCTGTCATTCCCTGTGCATGTCCCAATGCGGGGTGGTTGAGTCAACCAAAAATGGCCGAATTCTGAAAATCGGAAAAAGCGATAAAAGCCACTATGCCGCAGAGTGGCTTTTATCATTTTTTTCCGATTTTCATAATTCGGCCATTTTTGGTTGACTTGACCACCCCGCATCGGGACGTGCACAGGGAATGACAGGTTCAACGGAAAAGTTGTAGCGCTAGATGGTAGCACAAGTCTTGAGAGATTGCATGAAATCGAGACCCCCCTTTCACAAAATGTTCAAAGTGCTCGGATCTCTTTGTGATTTTCATGGTAGGTGTCCCTAATGTCCAGGATCTTTTTATACAAACGGATTTCGCGATTTCTCAAAACTGCCTAAAAGCCGGCTCTTGAATTTCAAAATTTTAAAAATTCATAAAATGCTTAAAAATTGATCTAGAGTTTCTTTCAAAAAACAAAAAAAAACTGCCGTGTTACATAGAATATTTATGTTGACACTTTTAGTATATCGAAAAGTCGAAGCTTCGAAAAGTACAATAAATCATTTTTTCGACTTCATTTTTACACTTTTTTTGGCCGTCGTGAAAAAATAAGTGCCCTTGCATCCTGAGATTTCATCAGAATCGTAATCTGCTACCTTTTCTACCCCAGGAAAAATTTTTCATGAAAATTGAAGATATAGTACTCATCGATTTTTGGACTCAAACATGGCGAACCTCGTGTACTTCATGTTTACACTTTTTTTGGCCGTCGTGAAAAAATAAGTGCCCTTGCATCCTGAGATTTCATCAGAATCGTAATCTGCTACCTTTTCTACCCCAGGAAAAAATTTTCATGAAAATTGAAGATATAGTGGCTCCTTGTCGAGTTCGAAGATTGAGCAGTAGTCGTCCTGAAAAAACTTCAAATATATTTCCCAATTGTTTAGGGTCCCCTTCACTGTGATTATTTAATATTAACACAGCTATCGGGAGTCAGCGAAGATGCCCGGGAACATTTTCCAAAAATTTGTCGCAGTTCTCGCCCATGTTGTGATAGGATAATACCCAGGAGTCATTAATTCGAAAAATATAGGTCATTGGTTAGAATTATCTTGATGGAAAAATATCATTATTTTGGAAAAAGGTCCCTCTCCCTTCATTTTCCAATAACGATTGAAAATGAGGCGGTTGCTTATTGGAAATTGCCTACAGTAGCGCTCATAAGTCATGGGACACTTTTTGCTCTTATTGTAACTTTTTGCCCAGGAAAGGCATCATTCTGGCACCAAGGCTGGATGTACCAAATCCATTGGAGATTATGTTCATGATATTGGGAGTATGACGCAATAGCCTAGTTATTACGTAGTCATGACGCAATCAAAGTGTACTTTTTCAAAACGGCATTATTCTTACATGGATTTTTTCCTACTCGCCAAACTTTATGAGGTTGGAGATATGACTGAGGACTACCCACATAAAATTTTGAAGTTGCGACCGCACATTTGCAGCAGCCTTGCTGCAAGAACAAGATCTGAAATTTAGAACTCAGCTTCTAGACTAGCTAGAGACTCGATCAAAACACCAAAATGATCGTCATCATGAGTAGAGTTGATCCTGAGAATATGAAAACAATATCTCGAAATTTGCCCTCAAGGCATGACAAAATCACTTTTTTGTATGACCAATTTTTGGACTTTCATAACTTTATGGGAAGGTTAGGTAAAAATCAGGTTTTTGAATAGGAATGTTCAAAAGGTATTGGATACCGGATTCCCAACTTTTTCGAGCGATTGGACATTTTTCCTGCCTGCGGCGTGCGATTTTCAGAGGTATACTAGGGTCTGAAAACACCCTATTTACCTATATGGCGAGAGAGTACAGACGACGAGAGTGCGTAAACACTGTGATTCTCGACCCTAGTATACCCCCGAAAAAGCACGCCGCAGGCAGGAAAGATGTCCAATCGCTCTAAAAAGTTGGTAATTCGGTCTCCAATACAGTTTGAACATTCCTATTCAAAAACCTGATTTTTACCTAACCTTCCCATAAAGTTATGAAAGTCCAAAAATCGGTCATACAAAAAAGTGATTTTGTCATGCCCTAAGGGCAAATTTCGAGATATTGTTTTCATATTCTCAGGATCAACTCTACTCATGATGACGATCATTTTGGCGTTTTGATCGAGTCTCTTGCTAGTCTAGAAGCTGAGTTCTAAATTTCAGACCTTGTTCTTGCAGCAAGGCTGCTGCAAATGTGCGGTCGCGCAGCAACTTCAAAAATTTTGTGTGGGTAGTCCTCAGTCTCCAACCTCATAAAGTTTGGCGAGTAGGAAAAAATCCATGTAAGAATAATGCAGTTTTGAAAAAGTACAATTTGATTGCGTCATGACTACGCAATAACTAGGCTATTGCGTCATACCCCAATATCATGAGCATAATCTTCAATGGATTTGGTACATCCAGCCTTGGTGCCAGAATGATGCCTTTCCTGGGCAACAAGTTGCAATAACAGCAAAAAGTGTCCCATGACTTATGAGCGCTACTGTATTATTGGATTTCCAATAAGCTAATGGAATTCAATTAACGGAATGGCAGTAAAAGTGGTGATCAATGTTCGTAAAAGTGTTTCTCTGGTTATACTAACGATTTTGGAACACATTGTTCATTTCTCACTTTTGCGACCGTTGCAGCAGAAGCATGGTCGACCAGTTTTTATTTTCCTACTCGAACACTGATTTTTTTGCGCCTCTTCAAACTTTCACAGTTTGTAGAGCTTGAAATTCTGTACGTACCACATTTTTTGGTGAATTTATCTCTGTGGTCCTGGTACTTGCCCATGTCGACAAAAACCTCACAACGGGCTGCACGGTTTACTTGCTGTGGAACTGAGTTCGCCAAGTCGCTAGTTCGAACCCCAGCCACGGCATACAAAGTTTTTGCCATCCATTGTTATCATTCCTATGACCAAGAATACTTAGACTTACTTTTTCGATGTAATCCTATGGCAAAAACTTTGTCTGTTATGGCTGGGGTTCGAACTAGCGACTTGGCGAACTCAGTTATACTACAAGTTAACCGTGCAGCCCGTTGTAATGTTTTCGTCGGCTTGGGAATGTGCCAGGACCACAGAGATAAATTCACCAAAAAATATGGTATGTTCAGAATTTTAAGCTCTACAAACTGTGAAAGTTTGGAGAGGCGCGAAAAATCAGTGTTTGAGTAGGAAGAAACCAACTTCCTACGTCTCAGGTTTGCAGCAGTCTGCTGCAGCTGCAAGATGAAATAGTGTCAAAACAAGCAAGGAAATTCTTCTTGACCCCAATCTCGTCCTGATAAACGGTCAATCTCCAGCATTTTTATTTTCAATGTCAACTAGTTGTCCCGATTCTCTCGTGAGAGGTCTGATATAAGAGCCCGTTTGCTTAAGAATCAGGCAATTTAAAATATTTTTGGCATCGGTAAACAACGTCAAATCGCTGTATCTCTGTCTAATGGGGTAATCTGACACGCTGATGACTTTAGGCACATTCATTTTGCTCAAAAATCGATCGTTGACTCCAGAAGGCCTGACGTCGAAACCTACCTTTTCGAATATTTTGATCCAAGAGGTCGCTAAAATTAAGCTCGCATGAAGTCCGGGGCAGAATTGAATGGCGAACACGCCTGTCTAATTCAATTTGTCGGGGAGGGAAAGGAGGGAGGCGCAGGGGAGGGAGATGGGAAGGGGTCACGAGACAGAGAGACTCGGGTAGGTCAAGCGAGGGGCAATGGAATCACCGATTCTTCATTCAAAAACGTTCCCTATTCCGCGGGCATTAACCATCAGCGATGATTTATTTATATTTAAGCACAGATTTGGGTTCCTCTCGTCAAGAGGGTCAGATGAGATATGTCTCCCCTTGTGCAATTAAGACACTAAAAAAATCAATTTTACTAATTTATTTAAATAATTAATGAGAAATGAATTACACAGGCGTGTTCCCCATTCAATTCTGCCCCGAACATCATGCGCGCTTAATTTTAGCGACCTCTGCGATCAAGATATTCGAAAAATGTAGTATTCGACGTCATGCCTTCTGGAGCCAACGATCCATTTTTGAGGAAAATGAATGTGCATATCGTAATCAGCGAGTCAGATTACCCCTACACACAGATTTTCGGCCTGCATCCTTCCAAAGTTTTAGGTCAAAATATGCAAATTTTGAAAATAAATGAAGTTGATAGGTGTGTTCCCCAACCTCACTTTGGTCAGTCCTTATGTTTTCAGCTAAATTAATAATTTTTCAGCGAAATCAATATTTTTGTGTCGCACCCATTCACGCATTATTATAGGATATCCATGTTATAGATTTTTCAGAAATATTTTTTTAAAATTTTTTTCCTCTGAAAATTTACATTGTGGTACAAAAGAATACATTTGATACTATCCCATTTATAACAACCAGGACTATTCGGTCTCAATTTTTGCATTGCACATATAAGGTAAAAAACAACATACACTTTAAATACCAGAGCTGTATTCATAAAAGTTAACCAGTTTCAACTTCAAGCATATGCCTTTGAAGAGAAATCGTTCACAAGATTAAATTATATGTAAAACCGGTTGGCTTTGATTTGTCATTAAAGAATTTGAGATGCATGAAGAATTAGAGAATTTAAGATGCATGAGAAAATCGATGTTTCGAAACACAAGTTTCATTCGGAATTTCGAATTTTTATTTTTTGTGTATAATATGATCTCAAGTAATGGTTTATTCGGTAGCATGAGAAGGCAAAAAAAATTAAATAGCATCACTACACTTCTGAAAAAATATTCCCAGCCACCTAGGACTCCAGTATTGATTGGGACCGACGTGGAACACAGTGGGTTACAATGAGTATGTAAAAGCTATTGGCTGGCGCCTAAAAAGTCTGAAAAAACTGAAAATTTCAGTTAAAAAGTTGGATCTGTATTCGAGAATTATTTGTTTTAATTTACGTTTATATACCCTCAGGGCACTGCAAAAGTAAATATATGTGACAATTGAATCCATTTCAACAATATGCAAATTATGATTTGATGACCATTTTAACATGATATTCTCCCTGCTCTACGGCAGCAATATAAAATAATGTGTTTTGTGGAATATGGGACCCAGGTCATCCTAATACCCACGCACGGGTTTCCGTTTCTTATTGCTAGCTCACATTGCCGCGTTATGGACGCCGATATAGAAGAGTCGTACGTAGCGAAACATCTCAAGTTGTCAACATTCTTTGTAAACGAAAACAAAGTTGGAGCCAGGGCAAAATAAGTGCCACATTTGGGATCTGTGTGTTATAAATAACCCATGGCGGCATGGTTTGTTGGGGTGGAAAGGGGCAATTTCAGATTTGTACCCTCTGTGAGTGAAGAGGGATGAGGAGGGAGTTGTAAGCTGTCGACTAAGTTATTTTGGATTTTCCGCCAGAAAAACATACCGAATGAGAAGATGTAACCAAATGCGATCTCTTTAATTAAAGCTCAGTTATATCCACTAAGGCCCACAAGTATAACTAATTTGAACGATACGATTCCCTTGGAACCGAGCCGCGAGTTATCTCGCTATCCTTTCATGGGAATCAGTAGAATATGCTAATCACGAAAACAAGTTAATCACTCCGCGCCAATGAATGTCCCGAGATCTACCTTCCGTTGGATGGTGGCGTATCCTTTACAAGCAAAGTCAACAGCTGAGTGAATTTTGCAAAATCTCAATTCGATAAAACAAATGAGATCCTATTTCACAAAAAAATAAAAAATCTCCATTATAATGTTGTAACACAAATGAATAAAAAATATTACAGATTGTTTGTCTGCGTAAATATTCAGATTTCCTCGTGAAATGTCAAAATAACGTGAGCGAATTTTGGCTTTTGATCTCGGGGCTTTCATTGAACTGATTGTTTTGTGAAATAGGTCTCACTCCATTCATTGAATTGGGTTTTTGCTAAAATTCACTATCTGACTTTGCTTGCAACGACAGCTTGCATACGCCACCTTCCCACAGAAGGTGTATCTTTTCTTACAACATTGTATGAAAGAATCTTCAGACTTGAGCTGAGATTTGAATTCCTAGAAGTTCCTACAAGATATTCGCGGCAACACGTGGGATAATACTTTTGTTAAAACCCTGTAAATTTCATGCATTACTGTACCTTTCAAATGGAATATTCACTTCTTTTTTGGAAGGAACATTCGGCACGTATAATCTGTCAAAAATCTGAGAGAAAAGTTGCGTAAAAAGTTCGCGAACTTCTGATTCTCTCCATTTCGCATGCTCTCTCTCTCTTTCTCTAACCAGATTGTTGAAAAGTTCACGAACTTTTCGACGAACTCTGTTCGAAATTCGTACTTTTCTTTTGTTTAGCTTATTTTTAGGGATTATTTTTGCGTTTAGGTTATGAATACTTTGAAGGACAACCTTCCCTTAGCTGGAATTGCTTCAGAATACAGCGTAGAGAAAGTAAACACGGTTGGAGTAATTTTTTCGATTATGGGTCACCACTTTCACCACCCTGTAATGTCAAGCTATTCCATCAGAGGGACGGTTGTCCTTATAAGCAGTCATAAGTTAAAAGCAAAAATAATTGATAAAAACAAGTAAAACAAAAGAAAAGTACGAATTTCGAACAAATTTAGGCCGGTTTTCAACGAACTTTTCAAGGAGATGCGTGAAAAGTTCGAGAAAGAAGAGAGAGCACGCGTTTTCGAGAGAGGGAAAAGGAAGTAAACAACTACTGCTTCCTTTTCCCTCTCTCAAGAACGCGTGCTCTCTCGCCATTCTCTAACTTTTCACGCAGCTCCTTGAAAAGTTCGTTAAAAACCGGCATAAATTTATTCGAAATTCGTACTTTTCTTTTGTTTTACTTATTTTGATCAAATATTTTTGCTTTTAACTTATGACTGCTTATAAGGACAACCTTCCCTCTGATGGAATAGCTTGACATTACAGGGTGGTGATAGTGGTGACCCATAATCGAAAAAATTACTCCAACCGTGTTTACTTTCACTACGCTGTATTCTGAAGCTATTCCAGCTAAGGGAAGGTTGTCCTTCAAAGTGTTCATAAGCTAAACGCAAAAATAATCCCTAAAAATAAGTAAAACAAAAGAAAAGTACGAATTTCGAACATACTTCGTCGAAAAGTTCGTGAACTTTTCAACGACCTGGTTAGAGAAAGAGAGAGAGCATGCGAAATGGAGAGAATCAGAAGTTCGCGAACTTTTTACGCAACTTTTCTCGCAGTTTTTTGACAGATTATACGGGCCGATTATAGGCAATCGAAAACTATACAAATGTAGGGGGTCAAAATGTTTAAACAAAAATCAAGAATTTATTAGATTTTTAGATATCTCGCGGTCTAATTATTTACTAGCCTGGCCCTCGCCTACGGCGGGGGCCCCGTCCTAGCGGAGTTCAAAAATGTAAATAATAAATCTGACCCACGGAATAATGGTTGACCCATGGCTAATTATCGATTGGTATACGGTAGTTGACCCAATTCTAATTATTCATTGGTATACGGTAATTCAAAGATCAAAGGTCAAAATCATAAATCTGACCCACGGAATAAGAGTTGACCCATGGCTAATTATCGATGGGTATACGGTAGTTGATCCAATGCTAATTATTGATTGGTATACGGTAATGATTCGACCCCTTACTGATATCATCAGCCCCTCCTCTCCCTATTTCGCATTACATACGGACGGACCCTACGCTTTATATATAGGTATAGATAGTAGTATGTACTAGTTTTATTCCCTCCAGAACATCCATAAGGCCATCCAAAATACTATTTCTGATAGACAATTATAATTACGAGAAAATGATTAGGACACATCCGCCGCATATGTTTATAACATATGCTTCTCCTAACGAAAAAAATAGACGAGAAACATGCATCCACTTCAAGTCAGAAATTGCAAAATTCTAAATATAAACTGACCCTTGTTTGGAGTTCGCCCTTGTACTTGTATGAAAGAAGATCGACAATAATCGCGGAGTTCGCATTTCGCATTTGCATTACGGTGTATGATTGTTCGATTTTGAAGAGATGCGTAATGGGATTGAAGACGGCAGTATAACTCGTCTTTCCATCCCTGAAATTATTGTCCCATAATTTCGTTTACTTTTTTCGAATATAAAAACGCCGTACTAATTGAGCATCCAAATTGCCAACACTATTGAATAGAGTAACCATTACACAATCACACTAGCCTTGGAATTTCAGCTGCTCTCTTCGGTTTTAATGGAACATTTAGGTAAGGGATACTCAAAATGCGCTTTTTTCCTCAATTTGTGTGTATTTATGCTTATTTTAAAAGAAATCTTAGTTTCTTCGTAGTTTTATCGAGCATTGAATGATTAACGTATATATACAAGAGACTGTGCGCGATAGAAATCGGCTGTGGGGCTCCGCACAGCTCAAAAAATGAAATTGCTGAAAACTTGCTCATAGGGACAGGTTTCGATTCTGCACAACATAGCGTCGTCAGTTTTTCGAAATTTCGCCTCTGGGTTCCGGCACCGGGTTTGTTGGTACCAAAACTAGGGTTTTTCTCAGTGAAAGCTTCAAAATAAAGCTAGATTCACAAAAATTTTATAACAAAGGTAGTTTTTTAAACATTGGAAACCTGGGGTAGTTTTTCATGAGGAATTCGCCTATGTAAATCATTTATGATGAAACTCAAAAGTACGGGTCAAAAATTGACTTTTTAACCAAATGAGTGCGAGGGTCGTCACGTAGATCATTCGATTCGCCGTAAAATTCTGATAATTTCATATGTTGGAAGTTTTTCTAAACAAGGGGGTCCAAAGATGTCGCTCTCGCTCTTATGCCCGACACCGCGCTTGGGAGCCTGCGCAGACTGCACACGCACGCAATGGCAATCGCTTGTGTGTTACGACTGATAACCCACAGGTCGCGGGTTCGATTCCCCTCAAGAGTAACCCTTTTTCCACTTTTTCCCATCATTCTGTGGAACATTAGTGATGAATTTGGTCGTTTATACCCAGTATTGATTAATAATATTATCACACAACCTGCTAGCATTTTGTTTTTCCTCAGATATTCTTGAGGACACATTTTGCTTTGTACTGAAATATCTCAATATTGTCAAGCTGATTATTTTTTCGGGCATGAAGCGAGAGGAACGTGGTACACTTCTGATCCGGGGATCTTCATCTCTCTCAACTGGACAGCAATGTCACGAGCGAGTGCAATCCTTACATCAGATCGCTGCTTCTCTAAGTACTGCTTCACTTCCACTCTTTTTTCCTTCCCGGCTTCCTTCCCATTTCGTCAATGAGTGGACGAAAAATAGTATCATCGGTAAAGTTCAAAGCAAAATGTTCAAAGAAAAATTTGCGCTCAAGAATATCTGAGGAAAAACAAAATGCTAGCAGGTTGTGTGATAGTATTATTAATCAATACTGGGTATAAACGACCAAATTCATCACTAATGTTCCACAGAATGATGGGAAAAAGTGGAAAAAGGGTTACTCTTGAGGGGAATCGAACCCGCGACCTGTGGGTTATCAGTCGTAACACACAAGCGATTGCCATTGCGTGCGTGTGCAGTCTGCGCAGGCTCCCAAGCGCGGTGTCGGGCATAAGAGCGAGAGCGACATCTTTGGACCCCCTTGTTTAGAAAAACTTCCAACATATGAAATTATCAGAATTTTACGGCGAATCGAATGATCTACATGACGACCCTCGCACTCATTTGGTTAAAAAGTCAATTTTTGACCCGTACTTTTGAGTTTCATAAATGATTTACATAGGCGAATTCCTCATGAAAAACTACCCCAGGTTTCCAATGTTTGTGAATCTAGCTTTATTTTGAAGCTTTCACTGAGAAAAACCCTAGTTTTGGTACCAACAAACCCGGTGCCATACCTGAACCCAGGGGCGAAAATTCGAAAAACTGACGACGCTATGTTGTTCCGAATCAAAAACTGTCCCTAGGAGCAAGTTTGCAGCAATTTCATTTTTTGAGCTGTGCGGAGCACTTATTGAATCTATCGCGAACAGTCTCATATTTTAATATTAAAATATGAGAAGTGATTTAAAATAGTGATTTGATTTAAAATAGTGAGAAGTGATTTAAATTTTAATATTAAAATATGAGACTTAAAAGTTTGGATGGAATCGTGCTGCTGTCAGCAGCAATAAAAAATTTGAAGAAGTCATAATTTTCACTTTTTCGATGTCGATTCATGATTAAATAAGTAATTGCCATTATTTTTCCCTCCAATATCCCCAAATGATCTGCTCACAACGTAGTATGGAGTATCACTAAATATCTCCAAATAGCACATATTCAAATTAAGATCCAATTTGTTCACACAAAGAAATAACCGGTGTTGTTCCGTTTGAGCATGATCAGCAATGAATGCTAGCACTCATAAAATACAAAGCAGTGACATAAATGAAGCATTCTTAAATAATTGTGGGTTAGTGTACTTCATGTTAGTTAGTTAGATAGCAAAAACTTCGCGTTACTGAGCTGGATAAAAATTTGAGTCGAAAACATGAATGTTGGTTACTTCAGTATACGTCACTGGATCTTTTACTGACAACCGTAGAGAGCAGCTGATGCAAATTCCATGGCTTCTGTGATTGTACAATGATTACGATCACGGATGGTCAAAAATGAATACTATATATTTTTTTATTTACTGGTGACCATCCAAAACTTTAGCTAACTTCCAAAAGTATTGTAATGTTCTGAGTCGATTAAAAAAAGATCAAAGCTTATTAGGGTCACAAAATCGATATCACGGATATCCTGTAAAAATGAAGGATCCGATGCGACAAAAAAAAATTCGGATCACGGATTTCTCTCTAAACGTTAGTACTGATCAAAGTGAGGGCGGGGAGAACGCCTATCCACTTCATTTATCGAAATTTGCATGTTGAACGGAGTTATGACCTACCGCGTTGGAAGGCCGTATCTCTGTCAGTTTTTGACCTACAGTGAGCGGATTTTTTTCAATCGGTTCGTAATACATAGTTCTACCAATATATTCTGTTACGCTCCACGCAGAAATTACGTTTTCACATAGTTTCATGCGAAAAACTGTTTTTGTCGTGACAATATGCTAATTTTCGACCTTTTACGAGGCAAACTGTACGATTTTTATTGTTGATTCGGATTCCCCATCCCAAAATTGACCTACGTACATAGTTCGTTTGTCATAACTCGAGGAGTATCATATCGGCACTCAGTAGGCAGAAGTTGAACAAAGTGCGATTATTTATCAAAACTCCATTCGTGTTGTATCTCGGTTCAAACTTATGTAAATGAGCAAAGTAAGACCATTGATCGAATGCTCTCGAGTAGTTCTACAAACATTACTCGGGAGTTTAAGACGTCAATGTTGACCGTTTTCGAGATACAGTGTTACAATCCATTCAATGGATCACATTGGCAGAGTCCAAAAATTCCGACGTCCAGATTCTCCCTACTGAGTAGCTACATGTACATCAGCATATTATGACGACAAAAAACAGTTTATCGCATGAAAATATGTGTTTTCATGCATTATCTCGAAAACGGTCAACTTTGACGTCTTAAACTCCCGCGTAATGTTTGTAGAACTACTCGAGAGCTATCGATTAGTGGTCTTACTTTGGTCATTTACATAAGTTGGAACCGAGATACAACACGAATGTAGTTTTGTTAAATAATCGCACTACTTGTTCAACTTCTGCCTACTGAGTGCCGATATGATACTCCTCGAGTTATGACAAACGAACTATGTACGTAGGTCAATTTTGGGATGGGGAATCCGAATCAACAATAAAAATCGTACAGTTTGCCTCGTAAAAGGTCGAAAATTAGCATATTGTCACGACAAAAACAGTTTTTCGCATGAAACTATGTGAAGACGTAATTTCTGCGTGGAGCGTAAGAGAACATATTGGTAGATCTATGTATTACGAGCCGATTGAAAAAAATCCGCTCACTGTAGGTCAAAAACTTTAAAAAAACTTAAAAACAAAACGAGATACGGCCTTCCAACGCGGTAGGTCATAACTCCGTTCAACATGCAAATTTCGAGAAATGAAGTGGATAGGCGTTCTCCCCGCCCTCACTTTGATCAGTACTAACGTTTAGAGAGAAATCTGTGATCCAAATTTTTTTTTTGGGGGTCTCATTTTCCTGCATTTTTACACGAGATCCGTGCTACACACGTCATTTTCGAAATTTGCATATTGAACGGAGTTATGACCTTCCGCGTTGGAAGGCCGCATTTCGGTCAGTTTTGTCCAACAACGAGCGGATTTTTTTCCAATCGGTTGGTAATAGAAAATCTAAAAATAAGTGCTGTTACGTTCCGTGTGGAAATTACGTCTTCACATAGTTTCATGCAAAAATCTGATTTTCTCATCACAATATGCTAATTATCAACCTTTTCCGAAAAAAACTGTACAATTTTTATTATCGATTCGGATTCCCCACCCCAGAACTGAGGTACCTAGATGGATCACATTCCCAGAGTCCAAAAATTACGACGTCCAGATTATCCCTACTAAGTAGCTATACGTACATCACCCTGTTTTGACCAATGAACCACGTTCATATGTACCTTCCGAGATGGGGAATCCGAATCAAAAACAAAAATCGTACAGTTCGCCTCAGAAAAAGTTGATGTTTAGCATATTATGACTACAAAACAGTTTATCGATTAAAAATATGTGTTTTCATGCATGATCTCGAAAAATGTCACCTTTGACGTCTTGAACTTCCTAGTAGTGTTTGTAGAACTACTCGAGAGCATTCGATCAATGGTCTTACTTTGCTCATTTACATAAGTTTGAACCGAGATACAACACGAATGGAGTTTTGATAAATAATCGCACTTTGTTCAACTTCTGCCTACTGAGTGCATATATGATACTCCACGAGTTATGACAAACGAACTATGTAGGTACCTCAATTCTGGGGTGGGAATCCGAATCAAAAATGAAAATCGTACAGTTCGCCTCGGAAAAGGTCGATAACTAGCATATTCGACCCGTCTAATCGGTCAGAAATGTGCGAGAAAAGTTGCGTAAAATGTTCGCGAACTTCTGAGGTGCGTAAAAACTGTTTCTCATTTAAATACCGAGCTTCATTTAGTTTTATTTGTATTTTATTTATCGTCCGATACAAGGGCTCTTCATCAATTGCGGAGTGTTCGAGAATTTCTAGAAAATATAGAAATGAGGGATGTCAAAACGGAATTGAAAACGGTTTGCCGTTTTGATTTTCCCTCTCATTCCTCTATAACGGCGATTCCGTAATCGTAATTCGAAACGAATTGCCGTAATGAAATATGCGCTCTATTCATTAAAAAATGTGATGTTTAATATAAAAGTATTTTAAAATTATTAATTCATTCACTATTAATACTTTACCGTCAACTATTTTAAATATTAAAGAAAATGTTACTTTCGATCCTTCATATCCCATATCACCTCCTCACTGAGTTTAGCGCGCGCTAGTGAAACAAAAATAGACTAATGAAAGGAAAATACCCTTATTTAGATCATACTTTACGGTGGTATGAAGTCCAGAAAAAAATGCACAAAGGGAGTTGCAAAGGGGAACCGAACTTTGCCGTTTTGACGCGTCATTCCGCATACGAAATGAGGTAGACAGGCCGATAACGGAATGGAGAGAGACAGAAATGACGAAAACGGCGAGCCGTTTTCCGTTTAGACATCCCTAATAGAAATGATATGGGCAGGAAGAACGTTTTTATCAAACCCCTTCAAAGAAAAGTTCAAGAACTTTTCAATGAGTTCGATGAAAAGGGTCGATGAAAATCTGCGAGAAAAGTCAGAGAAAGGCGAGAGAGCGTGCATTTCGGAGAGAGGGAAAAGTAAGTACAAAATCACACCTTCCTTTTCCCTCTCTCAGAAATGCACGCTCTCTCGCCTTTCTCTGACTTTTCTCGCAGATTTTCATCGACCTTTTTCATCGAGCTCGTTGAAAAGTTCGTGAACTTTTCTTCGAAGTGGTTTAATAAAAACGTTCTCCCCTGCCCATATCATGTCCACATTTTCTATAAATTCTCGAACACTCTACAATTGATGAAGAGCCCTTGTGGCGGACGATAAATAAAATAAAAATAAAACTAAATAAAGCTCGGTATTTTAATGAGAAACAGTTTTTACGTACATCAGAAGTTCGAGAACTTTTTACGCAACTTTTCTCGCACATTTCTGACAGATTAAACGGGTCGATTGTGACGACAAAAACAGTTTTTCGCATGAAACTATGTGAAGACGTAATTTCTGCATGGAGCGTAAGAGATTGAAAAAAATCCGCTCACTGTAGGTCAAAAACTGACAGAGAAACGGCCTTCCAACAAGGTAGGACATAACTCCGTTCAACATGCAAATTTCGAGAAATGAAGTGGATAGGCGTTCCCCCTCCCTCACTTTGGTCAGTCCTAAAGGTTATAGAGAAATCCGTAATCAAAAAATAAATTTTGTCGCAATGGTTCCTGCATTTTTACAGGAGATCCGTGATATCGATTTTGTGACCCTAATAAGTTTGGATCTTTTTTTAATCGACTCAGAACATTACAATACTTTTGGAAGTTAGCTAAAGTTTTGGATGGTCACCAGTAAATAAAAAAATATATAGTATTCATTTTTTGACCATCCGTGATCACCTGATTTATATATTATCTCGTGGACGGTCTCTCAAATTACAACTGCGAAACTTACTTGTCCATAATGAGAACTTTCGATTTCCGTTTTTCCGCATCATTTTCGTATTCGTCACATTCCGTTATTGGCAGCGTTATGTTTAGAGCGTACCGTTTGATTATAATCTGAAAAAGTGATTTTCTTATAACGAAATTCAAAGTGCATAAAACCTTCAAATTGACTACAATCCAATTATAAACTTACGCTCAAAAGTGTAGCAACAAATTACAAATTATCATAACGTCTTCCAAAATTGAATGATAGACTAGGTAGTTTGAGCGTTCGATAGATAAGCCACAGGAGAATATAACCTTGCAGCTGATGTGGATCTGCCTCTGAAACGTCTTGCTCAGATTGTATTTTTAATGCATGTAGAATGTCGTTCCATTTTTTTAAACTTCACGGGACGCAGGCTAGTAAGCCAAACTATTTGTAGTGGAAGCATAACCCCTTTCAAGGATGGTGTTCATATTCGGAATCTCCATACCCGATTCTATCAGGAAAAAATATGGCCGAACTCCTTAGGTGTGACAATGGTCTTCCCAAGGCGAAAATAGTATCCTCGCTCAATTTCAACTTTTCTGAAAATCATCGGATAAAAGCTCCAAACATGACTGTATCAGCGAAAACATCATTAATGAGTAACATAACTCAACATAAATAACTCGAACGGAAAGCATTTTGTCGCATTATAAAAAAATCGAAAAAAATGTCTCGATTTTCTTGAATTTCTATTTTCATGATTTTCATGGATCTTTTCAAAATCAAGAAACCAGAACCGAAAAGTTTGTAATTTCCGGCTCTGTGACCGAAATCGGATTGTTTTCGAAGAAATCATGCATCTGCATTTCCATCGTGTTGTTTTATATGATTTGGTTGCAAAAGATCCATGAAAGTCATGAAAATAGAAATTCAGGAAAATCGAGACATTTTTTTCGATTTTTTTATAATGCGACAAAATGCTTTCCGTTCGAGTTATTTAGAGTTATGTTACTCATTTATTATATTTCCGCCAATATAGTCATGATTTGAAGTTTTTGATTTTCAGAAAAGTGATTTTGAATTTGAGCGAGTTGGACGCTATTTTCGCCTTGGGCAGATCACTTGTCACACCTAAGGAGTTCGGCCATATTTTTTCCAGATAGTATGGAGATTCCGAATATGAACACCGAATCCTTGAAAGGGGTTATGCTTTCACTACAAAGAGTTTGGCTTACTAGCCTGCGTCCGGTGAAGTTTAATAATGTAACGACATTGTACATGAAAAATACAATCAGTGCAAGACGGTTCTGAGGCAGATTCACATCAGTTGCATGGATATATTTTGTCCTACGGCTTATCTATCGAAAGCTCAGACTACCTAGTCTATCACTCAATGTTGGAGGATAATTTGAAATGTGTTGCTAAACTTTCGAACGGCGTTGCAATTTGTGCAACATCATGATTATTACGGGCTCTTTCATAATTTCGTATTTCTTTGCACTTTTATGCTATACTGACTGATTGTGTATAATTCAATATTACGTATGTACATTTCAATTAAAACGTTGTACACTTGCAAGGAAAGGGAGAAAAGGATCGAATGAGACTCTTTTTTGTCAAAAATTTTACAAGAATCTTCACTACTCTTTACTCCCCTCGAATTTGATATGAGAGGAATCGCGAGAGAATCGACCACGCCGCGGCCGTAAAAAAATGTGTCCTATCTGGCAATAATTTTACTTACAAGCTTTTCAAATGATGCTCTTTCAAACTGCGTTATCAAAAAAAATCGCTCAATTTGAAATAACATTTGTTTTCTAACTGTGTTATGTTGTATGTGATGGAAATTTAGGAACGAATATCGTGCTATTTACAAAAATATCAAGTTTCGTGGAATGTGGTGAATTTTCATTTTTACGACTTTTGATTATTTGCACTCTTTTTTTCATATGCGATTTCATAAAACTGACGGTTTTTATGGCTAAAATGAAATAAAAGCTCGCGAAAAAAATATGAAATATTGTCGAAATAGCCATAACCGGATTTTAGCACTATTTCGTAAATATTTCATGCTTTTTCTCGAGCTTTCATTGAATTTCTAGCTATAATTCCTTGTAAAAAACTATCCGATTAATGAAATCGTATGTGAAAAAAGGAATGCAAAAAAGTAAAAGTCGTAAAAATGAAAACGTTATATTTTGGAAAAACGGTATTCGTTCCTAAATTTCTATCATGTACGATATGTGCTTTAATTATGTGAATAAACGATTACGGATTTTGAGTGAACTTGATATAACCGAGAGTTGGCGTGGCTTCGATCTCTATTTATAAAAGATCTCGAAAATGATTAAAGTATTTGCGCTGTCATTTCTCGCCTTTTTGTTTAAATTAGCATTCCCTCCAAGGTCTTGCTGTCTCTTCATATATCAAGTGCTTTTAAGAAAAAAATGACTGTGCTGCTCGGTTGCACATATTATGAACCTTTTAGCTAGAGACACGTTCAAAACATGAAAATTGTCACAATGATTTCAGAATGTCAATGCTGATTATTTCATAATTTTACCCCAATGAATTATAGGTATAAATAATACTAGTAAAATTTGTATACTTCAAAAAATCTGATTCATGCGCAATCATGTTGAAGGAGGAATGAAACCAAAATGAATATGGGCAGTGTAATGCTGCCCAAATATCAATGCCCAATTGTCACTCCCGCTCTCCGTAAATTTAAAAAAAGAACCTTCCAAAACTCGCTAAGATACTCCAATGTTGGCAACTGATTAAAGTCCCGTAGTCGTTCTATTTCGGTCTCATCTAACATAGTGTTTGCTGCTAGCAGGATCATGCGAGCGTGGTTCTTGTTTTTTTTTATTTTTCGAATATTGATACTTGGCGACTCGCCAAAATACAAGTTGATCTCATCAACGTCGTCTGATAAAACAATGTTATGATCACTCTTAAGTTCCGCCCTCATCAGATTCTTTGCGCATTCATATTCCTGAAATATCAATATAACCAAAAAGTAGAAAATCAAAATATCATATGTTAAGGAGGAGGAAGAGTTGTAGGAGGAGGAAGACGTACTGTTGAACATTTTCCAAAAATTTGTCGCCGTTCTCGCCTATGTTGTGATAGAATAATATCCAGGAGAAATGAATTCGAAAAATATATGAGACCGTCCGTGATAGAATCAACAAATCGTAGTGAGGCCTCGGTACAGCCCAAAAGTGAGTAGTGGTGAAAACATGTTTCTTGGGGTAGTTTTTGATGCTGAACATGGTGGTCCACTTCATTTTGCATGATTCGTTCGTTGAAAGTCGGTGTAGTGCCTTTCTACTTCTGGCCAACTCTTGTTTTTCGCACGTAGCACTCTTCAAATACATGCTAGAAGCATGAAATTTCGCGTGCCCGAGCAGAATTTCATGGAGAATCGACATATGTATTTCATTGGTCATGCATTTTTTTCGTTATTGAGAAAAATCGACTTTTTGACTCGTTCAAATGAGCGAGTGGAAACCGGAATAGATCGATTCGCATTTTCGTGCTGATTCGAATGGTATATACATGTAAGGGGTTCTGACATACCCGAAGGGTACTTATGCACAATTTTCTCATGTTTGAGCGCATTCACTGTGTAAATGACGAATGAGCGAGATGAAAATGGGAGGGAGACTCATTTCCCTCCCACTCATTCCCCGATTGCACTGCAATTGCACAGTGAAATGAGCTCAAAAATGAGAAAATCGTGCATAACTACCCTTGGGGTATGTCAGAACCCCTTAGATGTATATACTATTCGAATCAGCACGAAAAGGCGGATCGATCTATTCCGGTCTCCACTCGCTCATTTGAACGAGTCAAAAAGTCGATTTTTCTCGATAACGAAAAAAATGCATGACCAATAAAATACATAGGTCGATTCTCCATGAAATTCTCGCACGAAGCACTCTTCAAATACATGCTAGAAGCATGTATTTGAAGAGTGCTACGTGCGAAAAACAAGATTTGGCCGGAAGTAGAAAGACACTACACCGACTTTCAACGAACGAATCATGCAAAATGAAGGGGACCACCATGTTCAGCATCAAAAACTACCCCAAGAAACATGTTTTCACCACTACTCACTTTTGGTCTGTACCGAGGCTTTGCCGAATCTATCGCGAACGGTCTCATATATCATTGGTTCCAGAACCGGTTTTTAGGAAAATTCCGGTTTTTCACCTGGCTATGGTGTATTTCAGATTCCATATAAGCTAATGAGGTGGAAAAGCGCTCAAAATATGCGGAAAATTATTTCCTGCAACTTTTATGTTGAAAACTGTTTACATGAATGACAAATAAAACTGCTATTTCCGCGCCATTTGACAACACGGTCAACGGCACCAGGAAACTCAGTGTGGAACCACTGCAGCATAAGGTTGAAACAAGATCGGATGAAAACAGTTGAGGGAGGTCAGATACAACGGATATTGTAGGGCGAAAGAGCCGCCATCCTACTTGGTGCAATATGGTTTTAGGGGAGCAGGAAGGTGAGAATGGATAGGGCCAACTGTTGGATATAGGGAATCTTACTTGGCGCATGGCAGGCGCACGGTTGGTGGCGGTGTCTGCTCGAGCCGCCGCTACGGTAGCTGTTTGCGAGGAGAACTTCTGCAAAGATGAAAAGTTTTACAAAACAAATATAATAATTAATCAATAATTTTTTTAAAGATATTGATGGCAGTGCTCACTTCCCCGATTTTCATTGCTGAGTTGACCGCGCGCGACGAGTGAAATGGAAGGAAGTGAATGGGGGAGCAGGAAGAAATGAAGGGAGAATGAGAGAGAAGAAGATAAATGCGGAGTTATGCAAATGATATATATGAGAGACTTTTTGACTTAGTGAACATATTTGTGAAGACCCTTGGCATTAGCGAAAAATGAAATTCCTCCTAAATGTGCTCGCATGTAGTACTCAGTGAGTATAGCTCAAGCGTGTTCTAGCTCAACCGTTGGGAGAAGTACTTTAAACAAAAACATTTCGCAACCCATCCAAACGAGTGATATCTCAATAAATGTAGAATATTCGTGTGATTGTGTCTACTAAGAATTGTAGTTAGTGTAAAATGAAAATTTCGATTTATTTATTTTTTAGCATTTTCATTTACATAGAAATGAATAGTTTTTATTTGCTCAGTTTGTCACACTCAACGATTACTGTTGTTATAAAAATTATGAGCGAAAAAATTACGATATGTTTTGCGAAATTTTCGAAAAAAAGAAATAAGTCAGTTCGTGATAAAGTTTCAGGCTCACATATCATGGAACATATCCATGGAAGAATCTATTAAATCCGTGAACGTTGATGGATCACTGAAATAATTTGCTAAATTGCTGAAATCGACAAGACGTGTGAAGCTTGTGCAATGGTGTATTTTTTGAGATATATCACTCATTCGGATCGGTTGTGAAATGATGTCTAAAGTACTCATTTCCCTACGTGGAACATTTTTTCAGGTGTATTTGTGGAAATATTGCAGTTTGTAAACTTGCAGCCTGCGCGCGCCCTTGTGGTTTTTGTCACAGACAAACGGACAGACAGACGCTACGATATTATAGTAGTCAATAGGAATTCAATTCATAATTGTAATTTTCAATTCTTCTTTGTTATTTTGTTGTTTATTTCACAGGGAAATATCAAACAAGCATATTGAGTCATGAAAATGGAAATGTATCAGTCTTCAGAGTGTTCAATCAATTGTAACGATGGTAAATAAAGGCTGTACTGGGCGTGCAAAGGAGTTCACAACGAGATCCGTTCGTTCGAAGCTCTTGTGCCAAATCTCGGCCAGACACACAGAACTGTGGAACCTGCGATAAATCGATTGTCGGGAATCGATTTTTCGCAACACTCTCTTCCGAATCAATGCGTAAAGTTGTGAAAAATGTGTTAAAACATGAAATAATTAACTACCTGTAGAATATGGTAAATGGTGCGGAATAGAGTTTCATGTACAACTGAGTCGACGCGAGATCATCCACAAAGCCGAAGCTGCAAAATTATTATTATTATTGTCAATATCATCTTTCCTTCCCCATACACTTGGACTTCCACTTTTTGCTCACCGTCAAGTTATTTCGTGATCTAACCCCCAATCAGTGAACGAATATTCTTCACACATAATTCCCTCACCGATCGTTCATCGACTCGTAGATTCCGAAGAAGAACATCGTGATGTTTACGAGTATGAGGAAAGTGACGAATTGCCTTCCTCTCATCGCAGATTGGGCAGTCGAAGGGGACAAGCGCAGCCTGAAACATCATCGGCTCAAATGTCCGTGGTATCTGCTCAAATGCGCTAGCAATATGGAAAAATGTAGTTGCCAGGAAACGAATAATTTTTGTTGGAAACGAATGATTTTTCAATGAAAAAAATCCACCTAGATGGTTTTGGAACATTAAATTTGTTTGGCAATTGGCGGATGGTGTAATGCACCTGGATGCGTTGAGTATGAACCAAGTCTGCCCAAAGACGTGAAATAGTCGAACGAGGGAAACGTTGAGGATGTGCACTTCGATCTTGCTGTCCACTGAACTCTTGTCTAATTATTCTCGACAATTTATTTTTTTTAGTTGTTTTCATGAAAACGTTAGAAAATTTTGTGCATGAATAGGATTTTGTAGGTGATGAATAGATGTTTTTCGAGAACTTACCCCGTCGTGACATGTAGTTGGTGATCTCAGCACTGCACCAGACGACCTCACCGATGAAGGCGATGTAGAGGAGAAGATCGTCGACGTCGTCTCCGACGTGTGAAGATGACGCCATCGAACGCATACTAGAGATGTATAAGATGAAAAACTAATTTAAAGATTTTGCCTCCATTATCAAAAATGTCGATTCTAGCTCGATTCTCTCGTGAGAGGTGGGCTAATTTGTAAATCATGGCAAGACTTAGTTGTGGCCCCTTCTTTCTTCGCTTAATAGAATCAACTATTCTTCCCATTTGCCTTCCAATTCTCGAATGGAGAAATGAAACGTGAGAGATGAAATGCAAAAACCTTTTTGTTCTCATCTCACGTCATCGAATAAAGCCCCACCATTTCACTGCGGCGAAAACAGCTACTGTGCACAGTACATAGCACAGCACGTTGAATCCTCCTAGCAACATCGTTCGATACGGCCACTTCTCCTTCACCAGCGCTGAATTCGGGGAAGTTTCAAGGAGAAACATCTTGCTACCTTCACCCGGCAACATTTGTTAAGTTTACATGGATCTAATTCTGACAACTCTCCTAATTGTGAGCATGCTAAAGGTGGAAAGGTGGATACCATTTGCCCATACCGAATGTGATGGGATGGTCAAGAAAACATTTACTCGGTACTCATGGTGGCAGGTGTGGGCAAGGCACCACTGCTGGGCAACTATGCTCCCTCATTTATCGATCAGTTCGATCAATAATCGATCGTCACAGTCACCTGCATATACTCCTGCAGCGATCGCTGCAATAACGGTAACTGCGACTCCAGTGAAAATTCCGAATTTGGAGTGGCTGAAATGAGTTTAATTTAGTTAATGTGCCCTTTTTGATGGATTTAATCTAGTCAAATATTTAAATCACGATACATATTTGAATTGAATGAAGTCGGATAACCTGTAATCAACGCGACCTTCCTTCTTGTGCACAGCCTTGTTCGGAGTATCGATCTTAAACATAGCTTGGTTTTAGGAGTTCATGTTTCTCTCTCACCCGCTTCCAGAATACGTACATCACTGCTGCTCCGATTACTGAATACTCGATGAAGCAGGAAGCGAGGAAGATGGCCAGATGTCCGAAATGCCTGTCATTTTCCTATTTATACGTTTTTCTTTCATGTCTCGATCTATCTAATTTAGTGGCTGGCTCACTCGAGAAAAACGATTATCTCTTGGCCAGCTCGAATCGATGCATTGGCTTCCACACTAGTATCCACAATATTGGAAACATCCGCGACATGAATTCCGTTCGCGATCAGATGAGAAGAGATTAGCTCCTCCCGTTCTTCCAGTCTATGGGAATGCTATAAAATAATAATTAAAATTATGTTTTTGAAATGTGCACCACCTCCACGAGTGCTTCGTTGAATTTCGCGATCGCGTATCGATGCCAAGTCCAGATGTTCACCCCGAAATTGTGCATGAATCCAAATCGGCAGATATTTTTTGAAGATGATATTGAAACCTGAAACAAAATTCGCAAAATTTGAAAAGGAGTTAATCAACAAACTTTGTAATTCGCGGTCATAAACAGCATTTGAAGAATAGTAAAGATTATGCCCAGTATAGATTCTATCACAGAAGCGGGGATGTTCACCTCGTGTATCTCATGCTGAAAATATAATTAAAATCGTAAATTTGGGTCAATAAATTTGTTTTAAATCTCACTGAGAAAAGCAGATAGAGCATCATTCCAAGAAGAACGACTCCCATTGTCCCGAAAACTGAATCAAAAAGATTCTATTCATAATTCTGTGGTTTCACTCGCATAAGATTCCGATTCGTAGATACAACGAGTTCACTGGTTCGGAAGCAGGGATTACCTTGCAAATCTAAAAAAAAAATTTTAAAAATTAACATGATTTCGACACCTCAAATATCTGTTGATCCTTCTTATGCCACCAGTACAGAACCCGATTGATCCATGCTGTATGAATCACGAAAAAATGGACGTAGATGAAAAAGCCAATGCCTACTGTGTACATGTAGAATGCAAACACTGAGCTAATTTTCTGAAACTGAATTTTAATTTCGGAAAAAAATTAAGCCCCACAAATTCCTGAGCACTTTCAGACGGCGACATTAAACTAGTCTCCTCGATGAGTAGAAAAACAATGAGAAAGACTGCATACAGGGAAGTAGCAGATGAAAATGCACTGTCTCTGCCAATGAACGATCATGAATTAACTCGGTTCTCATGAATTTAGTAAACTCACTCAGATTCTTTGCTCGGTTGACTTTCACGCACTCTTCGCACACTCACTAAATCATCCTCTGGTCTAATAGAATTCTGAGAAAGTATGTTTCGCTTCTGTAGAGGTTGCACCCTCATAGTCGCTCAAATTATTAGACTTGAAACCAATTTATCACGAAATAGACAAACCACTGCTTGATTTTCCGTGAAAAGAACTTGCTGAGCTGCTTAGTGACCTCTGAACTCTTATATTTTCAAACGTAATATTTACGAAACTCACAGAGAGATAGGTCACGCTGGAGTCTTCCGATGAGTAAAGAATATCGGAAGAGAGCGAAGTAGAAGTTCGACCCAGCAGTTTGGTGATGTTGAAGATCATGTTTAGTCGGGGATTACCCCAGTGAGTCAGAAGAGATGCAATATTTCCAGATGAGAGAGGAGAGCAATTCGTTTAGCTCCCTCGACAACGTTACGTTTTGTGCGCACACACGCAAGATGTCACAACTTTCGAGTCTAACGGATTGTGCCTGGAGCTCTGTAAACATCTCTTTCTATCCAGGGCAGCGTATAAAAGAGGGAGAATCCGGACTAGAGAAATCAAACGGGGGGTATTACTGTATAATTTGATCATTTTCCGGCATAATTTCATCGTCTGAAAGTAATTTCATCCTTCTCGTTCATGTACGCTCTTGAATGGATGGAATAACATGTGTATTCTAATCCTTAATTACGCGTTGGATCTCAAAATATCATAATGACCTTTATTTCAATGTTAACAGCACCTCGGTGAAGAGAAAAACAGTCCATAAACATCAATGCGATGGGTAATATGCATATGTATATCTCAATAGATCAAGAGAGCATTAGAATGTTTTTTGAGAAGCTGGAGCCTTCGAAGGCAAGTATGAGCCTATAGTGCACAACCATCACCCCCGCTATACATCAAATCGATATTTTCTATTGTCATCTTGCGGTATGTGTGTTATAAATATTAAATGGTGGTTGTAAACCTTTTATCGATTGCAATAGGTCACAATGGAGACGGCGTCTACGGGGATACAACAATAATAATTTCGAATAGTGAAAGGTGGTCGCGGGTCGGAGCGTTCTTACGTTTTCGCGTCGGTATGTCGAATGGCCCAAAGATGATAGAGATGGAATAACGGCTTTGAATTAGCGGAAGCGGAGTAATCGATCGATTCGAAGTTTCGATTCAAGGCCCATTTCGAAAGCACGAAATTTGCTGTAAATCACAGAATTCGAGACGATAAACAACTCGAAATTGGAGGACGGGGTGAGACTAACGGAAGCAGCTTACGGAGAATGAACGAGGATTATGCAAATGGAACTCTCCCTCAATGATCTAAACACTCTCACACTCTCTCCATTTCGCATGATCAATTCGCAGTCAGAGACAGCGAGAGAGCACGCGAAAAGAGGAGAGTGCAGGCAAGCACACACACACTCAAACACGGAAGCAGTCGAGAGAAGAAATGATGTCGGTAATCTTTGATCTCCGCGATAATTCAAGCCATTTGGGCGAAACGGACAACCGGGCGTTCAGCGCGAGCCACCTGCAAGCGAATGGTGAGAGCCGGGGTTTAGAGGGCCGTAAAGTACTCATGCATGACCAGAACCGTCAAATAGCTTACCCTCTTCTCCTCGAAGGTGTCATCGTAGGCGGGAGGAGGGGAGGACTGGCGCAGAGCCGGCTTGTAGGGCGGCAGAGGCAGGGGTACGGTAAGAGCCGCCTCGAGCGCCTGCGATCGAGGAATGACTATGTTTACATTCATGTGGTTACGGTATCTGATGATTACGGTAATGCTACAGTACCTTCTCCTCGGACATGGTGAGGGGCAGCTCGGCGGGAACACGAGTGGCAGAGGCGGGACGCTCGCACGCGAAGTTCACCTCTGGAAAGGAACGAGAGTTAGAGGGAGAACAAGGATTACCAAGGCTGGAGCAAATATGCCAGGGTATTACCCGCTCTATGGTCATTGTTTCGATAATGCTATGGCATTTTTCACTCCGCTTAGCTATACATCTACTTAATACATTCGCCTATGCTTGTCTGGCAAAAATCCATGCATCACTAGTTGTCTGAGGATTCCTACTGTGATTCCTAGAGATCAAAGATCAAAGAACGAACTCTTCTTGATCTGGGGCAGGTGTCTCTTCATGTTCGCCTTCTGTCTCTTCACGATCAGCTCGTGGAGGGCGACGAAGGGAACGGCCATGGTGAGGACGACGCCTGCGAATTATCGATTGATTGATTTATCTATTGGGGTGTCCGGAAAGTTCGTATAATTTTTTGTTTTTATTTTTTATTCAATGCTTTACAATTCTCAGTGACCAATGTATGCCCCCTTCTTTCTCACTACCTCCCTCCAGCGATTGGGCAGGGTCTCGATTCCTCTCTTCCAGAATGCGGGTTTCTTCGAGACCGCCCAGTTCACGAAAGCCCTCACAACTTCATCTCGATTCTTGAACTTCTTTCCTTTGCAGAAGTCAGAGAGAGAGCGGAAGCAGTGGTAGTCGCATGGGGGGAGATCCGGGGAATACGGTGGATGGGGAATCCTCTCGATCTTCAGCTCGTCCATTTTCTTCTGGGTCATCTTCGCTCGATGTGGGCGAGCATTGTCCATCAGAAGAAGAATTTTGCCCTGGTTCAGGAGTCTGGGAGGTACTCTGATCGCGACATCTTCCAGTTGTTCAGAGAAGAGGTCGGCATTGATGCTGGTGCCAGGGGGCGAGGATCTCCCAGTAGATGGGACCGAGCACAGAAGAAGAAGCAGATGAGTTCCTTCTTTCCGTGCTTTTCCTTCTTCGGGACGGGCGTGGGCTTCTCATCTGCATCCACCCATTGCAGTCTCCTCACAGGGTTATCGTACGTGATCCACTTCTCATCTGTAGCGATGATGGAATTGACCCATCGAAGATTGGATCTACGATGGAGTAATTCCCGACAGACTTGAACACGATTTTTCAGCTGTTCGGGGGAGAGGTCATGGGGAATCACTTGTTGGAGTTTCGGCTTCTTCCCAGATCGATGGAGGATATCGGACACCGTTGATCTGGGAGTACCAGTATCCTTCTTCAACTCACGCACACTGGCCATGGGCTTGCGCTTCAGTGTGCGGAGAACGAGAGGCTGATCGAGGGAGGGAGGGCGTCCAGAGCGGGGTTGATCATCGAGACCAAACTCCCCTTTCTTGAAGCGGGAGAACCACTTATAGCAGAAGGGTATGGAGGGGGCGTCAGCTCCTTCCGACTGGGCCAGGGCAGAATGGGCCTCCTTCACGGATCGGCCAAGACGGTAGTAATGAAGTAAAACTGCTCGGAAGTAGAGATGGGAGTCCATCACAAGAATCAATGTAGCAACTAGGAGACTGATTAAATCCTCTCACTACTCAACGCCAGAATGATGCAATACATTGTTGACAAACAGATTGCGCAATCACTGCATTTGATCGCGAACTGACTTTTTTCCGAAGCATTATACGAACTTTCCGGACACCCCAATATTTATCGATTGATTGACGTCATTCATGATCTACCCTAATTTAGACAGTAGCAAAGGGGTGCTTTAGCAGGAAAATGTTTTGATGCTCCCATTACTATGCATTCGTAATCATGCGTGTGTGCATCAGTACTCCCTCTCTAACTCGAACTGCGCATCGCCGAGTAATGCTCGCGATAGAGAGAACGCATCGACCTCGCGTCACTGTCAGTCTACTTTCACTCGCGCAGTTTCGCTCATCGGATCGAAATCAAGTAATTCGCGCCCTCTTTGTCATTGATTCCGCAACATTTCTGAAGAGAAAGTTGCGAGAAGGGGGAAATTGCCGCTTCCTCTCTCTCTCTCTTCTCCCTAGTGACATTATGTTTCACGCAGCTCATTCACAAAGACGTGGATGCTATTTCCAATTCGAGATTGTGCAGCGACAGCACGAACTTGCACCAGCAATGAGAATAGCAATGGTGAAAGATCAAAGATCAACTGACCCGAGGCAATAGCGGCGCTAGCAACGACGGCCATTGTATTCTCTGTCGATTCTTCGTAGATCAAAGATCAGAGATGGTGCTCGAACTGCTGGGGCAGTTAGAGAGTGTGTGTGAGTGGTGGAGAGAAGAGGTGAGAGTTTGAGAAAACTCTTAGCTGGGAAATCTTAGCCGTTGGGCATCCGAGACCGACGCTTGATGGGCACTAGCCTGCAGATTCAAATGTTGCCACTTCGCGCAAATTAAAGTATAAATTTGTTGATGTTATGCAGAAAAGTGCAGATTTTCCCAAATTATCGATTGATTATCGCTTACCGTAGTCGTCTTCCAGGGTGACAAAGGCGAGGCAGCCGAGGGGGCGAGGGCGAGCCAACTTACGAGTACCGGGCAGGCGCTGGCTACGGTACTGCGATACGCGAGTACGGTAGCTGGAATGGTATCGATTACTGAGAGGTAGGTCAAAGGAGAGAGAGAGGGAGGGAAGGAAGGAGAGTAAAGTGTGCGAGTGTTGAGATGAGAGACGAGCACGCTGTTATATGGACGATCGGGCGGGTTAGGCAAATGAAGGGGAGAGGAGGAGGGGCCGAGGGGGGAGGAGAGGAGGGGAGGGAGAGGAAGGGGGGAGAGATCAGATGATCAAGGAGAGATCAGAGAAAGAGGGGAGGAGAGAATTAGAGATGATGGTGTATGATTGAATGCGTGCCTGAACATCACTCGCGTGCGGGTCAGGGTGCCAGGACATCAAATATGGCAGAGGGAGGAGGTAGTGGTGGAGGGAGAGTCAGGCCACTGGGGTCATGAACAAGGCTAAACCCTCAATGACCCTGTTCTTATTGTCATTTGTAGATATCAAGTTCAGAAGCTCATCTTCTTCGGATAAATCATCTTAATTCCACCCATGCACGAATCATGCTCACCCAATGTGTCTAAACTTCTCTAGATTCACTAGAACAGGGAGTAAACTTCCTTGTTTTCCGACTGCGTACACTGGGATTAAGTATTATTTGTCTCATTATGCGTGGAATCTTGCTGTCTCAATCAACAACAGATTCAAGAGTGCATCTTCTGAATCATGTTTGCATTCCTGACAAGTCGGAGACAGGCACACCGAAATGCGTCAGGGGGGCAGCTTATTCAGATTTCTCCTCTATTCCAACCGGAACGAAGGACGGAGAGAGAGATTACGCAGTCAGAAGACACGATTATCGGTCTCGAGATTCCATCGAATGGAGAGAAGAGCATGTGAAATGGAGAAAGATGCCGTCATTTGGAAAGGAAAATTGAGAGAACTCGCGCCCCGGAAATCGTTTAGCATTTTGCGAGTTTGATTCTTCGCCCGGGCGGATTGTCGATGACAGACTGAGATCAGAACTCGTCCTCCTCCCTTCTCTCCCTGGTAGAGACTATGACGCAAATGATCAGCTAGGTGCATGGTGATATCACAACAGCTTATGATGGAAGGGCAGGAGATTTGTTGTTTTGGTGCTATAGATAGGGACCACAAGGGGTATAGCCGAAATGATGCCATGCCACCCAAACTATGTTCAACATAACCGCTGGGGTCCTAACATGATCATACTTTTGGCCGTTTGTTGATATCTCATCTCTGAATGGCGCTAGAGCTCAAGAAGTGTTTGAAAAGACTTCAACAGAGAGTGGGGGAAAAGCGAGACGACGAAGAAAGGAGCGGAGCCAATTCCGATACCTTCCCAGTCAAATCGCAAAAATTTTGGGCAGGGCTTCGCCCTTCCCCGGCTTCGCCTCACCCCTGCGAGGAGAGACGACAGCGAGTTGCATTCGCGCTCTTTCGTATGAGCAACCGCTCTCTGCACGCGCCGGGTCAGAGACGAGCGAGAGGAGAGGGAGGAGAGGGGGAGAAGGAGACGGCGATCTTTTAGCCCAGGCACCGACTAGTTTACTTCGAATCACGGACCGGGAAATCAATATTTTTCTATTTCCTTTGGCCAACTTGTTTGAATGGTTGCTGGCTACCATATTTTCACTATTCAAACAGTGTATCATAATTTCACTGCTCACGCATAGCAAAAATCTGTGAAAAATGACGGATCGCGTAATAAAGTTCGATTTTTCAACACCACAACTGCAAAATCTGTTTTTTGAATAGTCACATATCGAAAGCACATGGAGCTTTCTAATTCTTTCTTGATCAAGTCATTTGGTTAAGAATGAACGCTGTGATTGCTCTTGCTTTCGAGGGGGCATCGTGTCAGAGGAAAGTGGGCGGAGCTTGTGGTCCCTAGCTATAGATAGTCTAGATTGGTATGATGGCCACTTCATTCAATCTCTTTCAGATCTAACTACGGCGTGGAATCAAACGGTTTGAAAAATAGACCGTTTCCGTTGGCCGGTCATAACAGCAGAGAAATAAAAATTTGAAAGCATACAAGCTGTGATATCGCCTTTGAATGCGTGGGATTCGATTACTACTCAGAAGATCAGCATCAACATCGCTTCTTCGGTAAAGATTGTCACATTGAGTCATTCATAATCAGACTCGATGGAGATCTTGGCAATGGATTTGATCAATCCATGAATCAGCTACGAGAAAATAGGTTTACAGTTGTTGACATTGGGCATCTCGATGTGAAGGTGTGGCGCGCGCTAAGCCGTTTGTCACTTTGAAACGTTCTCCCGATTACATCATCGTTTCAGGAGTCCATAGTTACATAATCGAAAAATCGACAATCAAATGAAGATCAAATGGTGATCATTCCCAACTGTTTTTAGATAATTGCGGATCGGGATCGAATTGGAATGGCTGGGAGTTAAGGTCAAAGGACTATCTATAAATTGACAGTATTACGTGCGCAATCCACGCGGCTCAACAACAAATGATCATTGAAGAACGACACCGGAGCTAGAGAACATACAGACTGAAGAGAGTCTTTAAAGCTGCTCTCAAAGGTCGACTCGACCGAAAGATCAGCGACTTTCGAAGATTGCGCCGCGTAATTTACAATCATGACGAGATGGTGGAACTCGCTAGCCAAACTAGTTTATGGGAGTATCAAGTTGAGACAACTTGCCGAACTTATCAAAACCGAAAGTTTCATGCAATGTTTGCTCGCAATTTAGACGTAATGCTTTCTGAAGCGTCATTGTGATCATCAAATATGCTCGCTTTTCAGGGAAACATCGTGACAATCGGGAAAGAAAGAGAACAGGCACAGCCAAATCACATTTCGATCAGGGAATTGATTGAAGATGTTAGGAAACGTTTTATAGCATTGAGACGGATGCTGATCACCGAGATTGTATGAGCAACCCGCACAAAAGTCACACACTTTCGCTTCAATGTACACTGTGATCATTGCATTATCACCATTCCCAGCCATTCTCAGTTCTCCTCGTGCTACAGTTCCATTCACACACAATTTTCATCATCCAGCACTATAATTGTACTGTACAGTACTTTCGAACTCTATTTTAGTATGCTCAGGGATCAATTTGCGATGTACACTCATCGACTCTGTTCGCTCATTCGAGGGACTTAGATTGAGATGCCACGTCACTGCCCTACCATGAAAGTGTTGGAGAATAAATAATAAGAATAAGAATAAGACTAAAAATAAGAATAAGATGTAAAGTGATGGCGTTCTATCGGCGTTCGCCCTTCAATCTCTACCCATTCCTTACTCGATCCCAGCTGACTACGATCTGTCACTTTCCATCACGAATTACCCAGTGATAGCCATCCAATCTCTCATCGCGTTCACTCTACAATATGCTTGAGAGAGCACGGCTGCATGGAGACTGCATTCCCTCTCATTCTTTCTCGAGAGTTCATCTCCGAGAAGATGTCTCTGCTATCGTAGTACCTCAGAGGTAGATCGATGACCAGATCTACTCCTTATAGTATCACAGTAAACTCTCCGGAGAAACTCGGCCAACTGCTGTTGATCATATAATGTTCCCGTTCGATATAGAATATTCTCGATTCCTCTTTGTACATCATGGGGTGATTCAAAACAGGCGAAACAAGGATGAAAGTTTCCCATAGCACAGGGGTTAACATGACAATTGTAATATTGCATCACACTGACCGAGATAGTTTAGCGACCAGAAAACACATTTTGACAAATAATTTGTAGAGATTCATGTAACTTTTTCAGAAATTAGCCAATTGCACATCAATGAATTTGTGGGAAGAATGAGAACTATTTTCCCATTGCACTCCGTTCTTGATCACTGCAGTCGATCTTTCGAGTCGATTAATTTCTGAGTATGTTAATAACTTTGTCAAAGATCAGGTAACAACGAAGACAATCGTGACTGGGGCCAACTTATTCAATTGTGAGATGCGATTTCAACAGTGGAATGTGGAACCGAACGACTCGCTGTTGTGTTGTTGATCACTAGCGAACAAGGAAGTCGAAAGAGAAGAGAAATTTTATGTATTCTACGCACGCACAGGGTCACTGGAAAAGAATCGTCAACCAAGGCCTGCAAACTCTATGCGCTCGCAAAATAAGAGAAAGAGGAGGCAATATTCGATTAACGATTTTCGATTTTGTTAGAAATGGATATGCTCTCTTTTTTTCGTTTTTCACCCCCCCCCCCCTCTTCTCATAACATCGCACATGAAATCGCACACTATAAAGTAATCATTATCAACATAGTAATTATTATCAGGATCAGGGAATCGGGAATCAGTGGGAATTAGGGAATTTCAATTGTCTGCAACACAAGTTGAAGTTGAAGTTGTTCCCAAGTTTAAATTTAAGACACTGGCTCAGTAAATATCGAGGAAAGGGCGGACTTAGTGTTGAAAATTGTCTCTGATCCCGACCGAAATTTTTTGGTGGATACCCCCAGGCATGGTGATAATTGTTTGAGGAGTCGTTTGGCACTGAGTCGTGAAACATATTTTTGGCGGGTTTTTGAATATCGAAAAATGGTATTTTTCAAAATTTCGGAAAAAAATTTCAGGACCAAAGTTGATGTGGATTATCTTGAGGTATACCTAGAGTATGAAAAATGAGCATAGGATGTCATGATAAGATGGATTAGAGGAGGTAATATAGAAGTGAGAATTTTAGGTAATAATATGATCTTTGGTTCAAAGGAAGTCTCAGACTATTTCACAATCTGAACATTGTCCTCTGAGCTACTTCTAGGTCCAAATGCTATTCTCGGACCATGAAATTTGACCGATCAATGAGTCATCTTCACTTTCCTTGTACTCTAGACGTCAGCTGTCTACTAATTCTGGGGAATGTTACTATTCTTAGCAGATGCACTATTGATAAGGGTGAGACATCATAAATTCCTTAATTTCCACGACTCCAGAGTTCCATCATGTTTGCTAGATAGCATGTAGCTTTGAGAGAACGAGACGAAGAGATAGAGGACTAGACAAAGAGTATAAAAGCAGAACAAGCTAGCAGTCGAGACTCAATCAACACTCGACCTCACCACTCGCCGTCAGCTGTTACACGACCACCCGTTCTCCACGCCATGGGGGCGCGCCGCATTATCTCTATATCTTAACTCTATCTCTCTATCTCTAGTCTAGACGCTATATCGTGCATAGTACTTCCGCTTCCCTAGTTATCATTACATCCCTGTAGTTCACCCTTGCGTTGTGTTGAACTTGCCCGACTGTCTAGTTGGGAAATTGTAATTCAATTCGTTCCATCGTGTTCATAGTTCCATCGGATCAGGTTCCTCTCTCTAGGAGATGAACTCAGGTATGATAGAAGGTTAGGATAATCCACTCTCACTCGACGATTCTTCACTCCATCACGAGCTATGCGACTACAACGAGCCACTGGATGGACTACCAACATACCGCTGGATTCAAAGCTACACAAGAGTGGTGAGATGTCCTTCCCTTCATAACATGGAGGTTCTACCTGTCTCTTAGGACGAGAAATCTGATTCGAAAACACGATCTAGTACTATTGAATTGCAACTAGAATCGCGTAGTTAGCTAACAACCCAAAATAGTACTCAACATCAACAAGTATCTCGCCGGACAATCGATCGTCATCCGTGATATACCTGATTAGGAGTAGCCAAGACTCCTGTCAACTAAGATCAGGTATTCCAGAATCTACGGGAGCGAACAAGGTACCCCTTTGAAAGTTTATAATCCTATACAACACCTTGCGCACGAATCTCAGACTAGTCTCAGTCGCTGTGAAAAGAGATCTAACAAAGTTCGGGATGAAAATATAGGAGGAACAGTAGGTCGTCACCAACGATCGAGAGTGGTTGACCTACGATACTTGTCCAATTACCTCATCATTGTTTCGCGATCTAGTAAGTAAGTTTAAAGAAATTAAAATACCCCTGCATACCGCGCATAAGATTAGGGATGGCCGTCCGAATTTTTGAATAATTAAAGCAGGGAAGAGAGTTTAGGCTACTAGGCCAATCTCTACTAATATGGATCGGGAAAGATATTGAGAATAAATAAATAAGAGCTCTCGCGCGGCCTGCCACATAGGATAGGAATGAAAACGGACGCGCTTTTGGAGTACTATGCCGAATGTAGGCAGAAGAACTAGTAGCCCTTATATCGATTAAGTAGATAGTGAAGAGTTTCCAAACAAGAACTGATAAGAAACCGCTTAATTATCATAGGGGAGATAGTGAACTTACTAGTTATAAGATTTAAAGAATACTGAATCCCGATTAATTTATCGCGTAATCAATGAAAATAATAAAAGATATGGACAAATCGAATCCGATCATCGACCTTACTGACTCAACAACTCCTCCTCCCACGAGATAATGGTGTCAGAGCTGTTGCATAGGCTCGGAGATGTTGGAAAAAGCGAAGACGCTCTTTTAAAGATATGCGATCTGACTGGAGCGGAAATTGCTAATACCACCAAAGAAACTTTCATAAGGGAAATATGGAAAAAAAGAGAAGGAATCTACAACAGATATTATGCTAGAAAAGAAAATTTCAATAATCTAAAATATATTTAAAGAGTAAACTTAGATAGAGAAACGCGCAGCCCCCTCCCCAACACACCCCCTGCAACATCGTGCACCAGAAAGCGAATAAGCACGACCGAACCGAATAAAATCTGCCAACGAAAAAGCTAGTCAACCGAAGGCCACCATCGTCATAATTACGAATACATCGTCATTAGGAGAAGAAGACGACACCAACCAAGACGTCAGGCATCGTGAATCCACTCAACATCAGAAACAGTAAAACCTGGATGACTTTCTACCAGGATTGACTAAGGTACGACAAATTTGGTTATTAAAAATGAAGATTTCAGGAAGTAGAGTTGTTGTTTATTTATGAGAAATAGGGAAAACTGAATTGTAAAATAAGCGTAGTTATTGTTTAGAAACCGTAGATTAGATGTTGAGTTGTAATGTAGCGAAATAGATTGTCAAGAGCAGAACGACAACAACCAGACGAAGAAGATCAACACACCGACACAATTTCGAATCGACTACCAGATGAGCAACTCCGAACTTCAAGCGCCATCGAAGGAAAAAAAAACATCAAGTGTCATCAAATGACAATTTTACTAGGAGTAGTTTAGTACGTGCCCTTTCTCGGTTGTAGCTGCCGGGTCGTCAGCAAAATTAAATAGTGGGATGTCATGATAATATGGATTAGAGGAGGTAATATAGAAGTGAGAATTTTAGGTAATAATATGATCTTTGGTTCAAAGGAAGTCTCAGACTATTTCACATCTGAAAATTGTCCTCTGAGCTACTTCTAGGTCCAAATGCTATTCTCGGACCATGAAATTTGACCGATCAATGAGTCATCTTCACTTTCCTTGTACTCTAGACGTCAGCTGTCGACTAATTCTGGGAAATGTTACTATTCTTAGCAGATGCACTATTGATAAGGGTGAGTCATCATAAATTCCTTAAATTCCACGACTCCAGAGTTCCATCATGTTTGCTAGATAGCATGTAGCTTTGAGAGAACGAGACGACGAGATAGAGGACTAGACAAAGAGTATAAAAGCAGAACAAGCTAGCAGTCGAGACTCAATCAACACTCGACCTCACCACTCGCCGTCAGCTGTTACACGACCACCCGTTCTCCACGCCAGGGGGGCGCGCCGCATTATCTCTATATCTTAACTCTATCTCTCTATCTCTAGTCTAGACGCTATATCGTGCATAGTACTTCCGCTTCCCTAGTTATCATTACATCCCTGTAGTTCACCCTTGCGTTGTGTTTCCTGCGATAAACTTGCCCGACTGTCTAGTTGGGAAATTGTAATTCAATTCGTTCCATCGTGTTCATAATTCCATCGGATCAGGTTCCTCTCTCTAGGAGATGAACTCAGGTATGATAGAAGGTTAGGATAATCCACTCTCACTCGACGATTCTTCACTCCATCACGAGCTATGCGACTACAACGAGCCACTGGATGGACTACCAACACACCGCTGGATTCACAAGAGTGGTGAGATGTCCTTCCCTTCATAACAAGGTATACCTAGAGTATGAAAAATGAGTATAGGATGATTCCGTACCTCAATCGCAAAGTGACTTTTCAGAAAAAATTGTTTGATATTTTAATACTACGCTCAAACAAAAAAGTTTCGCTAAAAATGAATTATAACTTCTTGTAGAGGATGAAATTCCGCTTACAGTAGTAATTTTCGCGTAAAAAGTTAGGAAGCCTAAATTGGGTAAAAGCGGCTTCAAATGGAATCGGAAAATATTTTTCGTTCCAAACCCTTCGTGTTTATACACAAAATGTTCCCCAGATTGAGCTAGTTCACCCTTGCGTTGTGTTTCCTGCGATAAACTTGCCGACTGTCTAGTTGGGAAATTGTAATTCAATTCGTTCCATCGTGTTCATAGTTCCATCGGATCAGGTTCCTCTCTCTAGGAGATGAACTCAGGTATGTTAGAAGGTTAGGATATTCCACTCTCACTCGACGATTCTTCACTCCATCACGAGCTATGCGACTACAACGAGCCACTGGATGGACTACCAACACACCGCTGGATTCAACGCTACACAAGAGTGGTGAGATGTCCCTCCCTTCATAACAAGGTATACCTAGAGTATGAAAAATGAGTACAGGATGAATCCGTACCTCAATCTCAAATTGACTTTTCAGCAAAAATTGTTTGATATTTTAATACTACGCTCAAACAAAAAAGTTTCGCTAAAAATGAATTATAACTTCTTGTAGAGGATGAAATTCCGCATCCAGTAGTAACTTTCGTGTAAAAAGTTAGGAAGCCTAAATTGGGTAAAAGCGGCTTCAAATGGAATCGGAAAATATTTTTCGTTCCAAACCCACTCGTGTTTATACACAAAATGTTCCCCTGATTGAGCTGATCACTTTTGGTGTTACATACTTTTCACGAAAGTGCTTGTGTCGCTTGATACACGGCGATAAATGCCGATTTTGTGTCAATATTTTCAAAAAAATAGATTGTTTTTCACTACACTCAAATCAAAAAGTTTCGCTAAAAATGAATTATACCTTCTTGTAGAGGATGAAATTCCGCATCCAGTAGTAATTTTCGCGTAAAAAGTTAGGAAGCCTAAATTGGGTAAAATCGGCCTTAAATGAAACCGGCAAATATTTTTCTTTTCAAGCCCACTCGTGTTTATACCCAAATGTCCTAACATTTTACGCGAAAATTACTACTGGATGCGGAATTTCATCCTCTACAAGATGTTATAATTCATTTTTAGCGAAACTTTTTGATTTGAGTGTAGTGAAAAACAATCTATTTTTTTGAAAATATTGACACAAAATCGGCATTTATCGCCGTGTATCAAGCGACACAAGCACTTTCGTGAAAAGTATGTAGTACCAAAAGTGATCAGCTCAATCTGGGGAACATTTTGTGTATAAACACGAGTGGGTTTGGAACGAAAAATATTTTCCGATTCCATTTGAAGCCGCTTTTACCCAATTTAGGCTTCCTAACTTTTAACGCGAAAATTACTACTGGATGCGGAATTTCATCCTCTACAAGAAGTTATAATTCATTTTTAGCGAAACTTTTTTGTTTGAGCGTAGTATTAAAATTTCAAACAATTTTTGCTGAAAAGTCAATTTGCGATTGAGGTACGGAATCATCCTATACTCATTTTTCATACTCTAGGTATACCTCAAGATAATCCACATCAACTTTGGTCCTGAAATTTTTTCCGAAATTTTGAAAAATACCAATTTTCGATATTCAAAAACCCGCCAAAAATATGTTTCACGACTCAGTGCCAAACGACTTCTCAAACAATTATCAGCATGCCTGGGGGTATCCACCAAAAAATTTCGGTCGGGATCAGAGAAAATTTTCAACACTAAGTCCGGCCATAACAGGCAGCTCCTCGATTCTTACAGAGCCAGTGTCTTAACACGGAAAAGTACTTGCACACGTAATATTAATTTTCGAGCAGGATCTGCCTTTAAAGATAGCTGAAATAGAACAAAACTTTATCGTATAAAGATTTTTTGAAATAAGATTTAGAAATTTTTCAAAATTACATGTTTCTTTCTAATTTCAACTTTCTGCCATCCCTGCTCAAGACGACGAAATTCAGTGAAGATGGGGGGAATTGATCTAGATACAACATCGTACTTGCGTCACAGTAGAAATGTCCTAAAAAAGAAATCTACTCAGAAATTTCAAAAAATCATCGTCAACATCGTTTATCATTTTACGTAATGATTATGCGGAAATAATGTTGCGCTCTCATTTCTTCTTGTTTGACTTCTCAGATTGAGTCACAGCTACTTTCAGTTCTTCTTTTTCCTCGCCTTTTGGCTCTTCTTTCTTTTCATCCATCTTCTTTTCCGATTTTGGAATCTTCTTTTCTTCGTTTTTATCTTCCTTCTTGTCTTCTTTTTTGTCCTCCTTTTTCACATCTTTCTTCTCTTTCTTTGTATTTTCTTCCTTCTCGAAATCACTTCTCGGTTCTTTGTAGTCACTGAAATTTATCAATTCTTGCGATTATAATTTTCATATTTACCCTTTCTTGTCTCTCTTTCGATCTTCATCTCGGTCTTCTCTGTAAAAATGATAATTAATATTTTCAAAAATACTAAACGCACCTCTTCCCGTCTCGATCTCCTCTTCTATCGTTGTACTCACTGCCATCTCTGCAATATTCATTATCATTTTTCAATCTCCCTCGTTCCCTCGTATTTGTTTGTCATGTTCTTGGAGCTCAAAAGACCATCACTGATTCCCCTCCTTCTCACCTCTTTCCTCTCCTGTCATCTCTCTCGTCCCTGTCTCTTCTCTCTTCATATTCATCACTATCTTCATCAGAGTAACGAGATTTCTTCGATCTCTTTTTCTTCTCCTTCCCCTTTCTGCTCTTTCTCTTCCCATTCTTACTCTTCCGACCTGAGAAATGACCTATCATGATTTCCAGGCTCTTTAGCAAGATATTTTACCTCCTTTGCTCTTTCTTCCATCTCTTCTGTGATCTCTGTCTCTCTCTCGATCCCTTCGATGGTCTCTATCCCTGTCCCTGTCCTCATATCGATCCCTCTCCCTCTCCTTCTTACGTTCCTTGATTGGTCTGCAATAGCCATCGATCAATACCAAGAGATCAATGATCACCAACCCCTTGATCTTCTCAACTTTCTCTGGTATAGCTGCTGCTTCAGGGATGGCGATGCTCGGTTCCTTGCCAGTACCTTCTTATACCGGCATGTCCTGGCCTACCGTATTCCCCAAGTTGTCGGCGACCATCTGCAAAAATAAATTTATATTTAATTATATTAAATATTGATAAACTGACAGCGAGTGTCTCATCATTGGCGGCTGGTCTCACGATGTCTCCCTCATTGTTGTACAATAGTTTGTTCACGTCCTGAAATATGTTAACAAATTCTGATACGAATTGGGTGTTCTTCTCTCCATCGCACGAGGCCCTCACCGTATTCAGTTTCTTGGCTGTCTCGGCCAGTTTCTTCTCTTTTTCTGCCTCCTGCTCTGCTCGCTTCTTGGCTACCGCCTCATGTATTTCGATTTGCGAGTCAGTGTCGTAGGGCAGCGTCTTCTCCATACCATTCGGATAATACTTCTTTGCAACTCTACGCGGCTTGTCATCCGCGACAACCGTAATCGTTTCTGCAAAGAACCATCTGCTAATCTGATCTTTGATCTATTTTTCACATTTTTTTAAATGCGAAAATTACGAAAAATAAGGCGACTCACTCTTCTTCTTGCAGAGGAAGAGCAGTGAAGTGACGAGAGCGGCGAGAGATGGCAAGAGGATGAGGAAATGGAGTACTGTAACTCATGAAATACGGTAAGTTACTGTAATCTAGTACTTTAGGCGGTCCTCACTACCGTACCATGGTTACGGTAGGTGAAAGGGGTACGGTAATGTGGAAGGGTACGGTACCTGGATCTCCCATGGTGAGAGGAGAGACGCGAGACGACTACTCGCCACGAGAAGAAGAGTAGAAAATGAATGGAGAAGGAGAGGAGAGGGGAGGGAGAGGAGAATGGGCTTTGTTCGAAGCCTACGTGCAAAATAAGGATGACGTGTCAATAACACGTCAAAACAAGTTTAATGAAAATACAAAGTTGGAGTGAACCCAAATGCATAAAATTAAAAGTTATACTGCAGCTTACGAAGAATGATGCAACAGTTGATTAGGGTTTCAATTTCCAGGTAATTTTAAGTCATTTTCAGATGTGTTTCAAGCGTGCTATTAGGTTGTTGCGAAAGTCCTGTCGCGTGCCTCAATACACTGATTTCGCGTCTCTGGAATTTAGGTTCGCTAACCTCATAGTAAGAATTTTATTTTGAATGAAAATGAGTAAAAAATATGTTCCAAATTTATTATAGCCCTAAAACAACTAGCGACTTCTGAAATATTTCTTGTGAAATAATAATAGAGGAAGGGTGGCTTGTTCAGATAAACCTAATATGTCCACAATTTAAGTCGGTTGCGAGCAATAATTTTGCCAAATGTGGTAGTTTTCGTCTTTCAAATTTGAGAATCTCTCTTGAGGAGGACCAATTTTGCCGGGGAAATATTCCGCCAACCCCAAACTGAAATTGTAAGTATATCACTTCAGAATATATGTATGTCCGAATAACATTGATTCCTAGATCCATCGACACTAAAATGAGACTATAAAATATATATTCGAAAATTCTTGTCCAAGCTACATTCCGAAATATTTTAAAATTTCAAGAAAGGCATGTGTGCTTGGCTATCCACTAATGTGCCCTAGTAATGCATGGCTCATGCTGTTTATTAATATGTTATTCATTTGGCCATATCACTCTTTTCAAAACAGTAGTAAACGCAGAAAGGAGCATATCCGTGACCTTACTCCTCAGAGTTTCGTCTAACACTGTGATTTTCTAAATGATTTGTCAGCTGTGGAGTAAAGTGCGCTAGAAAGGCCATCTATTACCTCATCGATTAAAAGTAGTTATATGATATCCAAAGATGAAGTAAGGACTATAGGCGCTACAATGTCCAAGCGCAATGACGCGACAAGACTCGCAACAACCTGATACATAGCACATGAGCTTATCATCTATCTAGAAAACCTTAAACATATCCGAAACTGAGCCTAAATGGCCTGAAAATGAAACCCCACAGTTGATCCATCGGCGCATCCTCAGCTCATCGCTCACTAATCACGATGATTCTTGCTTCTCCGCATGGTTTCATAGCCCAATGCCATGTTTTGGTTGTCAAAACGGAAGTTAATGTCGGCTCCAACACCCCCTCTCTCTTCCTTCCAACGTGTGAAAACGGCGAAAATGTGTAGTATCTCTAGACTGCATAACACATTCCTAACACAATCCGTCTCCCCAGCAACCGGGCATGCTCTCAAGTGGCCAGTCGAGAGTTCTTCTCCCCTCTCCCTTCTTTCGATTAGGACCCTCGCGTCAAAGAGGACAGCCCAGGTCAGTTGTACAGAACTTGTTGCAGTCCTTTTCTCGTACCACCAATGGAAAGGAGCGAAACATTCAGATAGGAATCAGGCAGAGTGCTTATAATTGTAAGGGGAGAATCCTCCAGGGTATCCAGTCCTTCTCCCTCCCTTCCTAATGTGTGGATAGTGCAGAAGGAACACAAATCTTCAGCTTGAAATGTCGCAGAAAGCATGCTCTCGACTTTGATTCAATTCCGTGACCAATTGAGGCTAGTGCTTCTGAAAACTGGCTTCTGCATGTGTTCGGCACGTAGATCTTTTGTTGTTCCTTGTTTCAGAATGACGAGAAGGAGACACACGCTATCTTTGCGATTAGAAAAAGATTCAAACTCACTCAAAATTGCTTCATCGAAGAAGAGAGAGCTGATTAAAGGAGGAGTAAAGGCAAACGCGCGCCCGGTTGAACTATGTTTCAATTAGAGGTCAACTCTCTTGAAGTCGCGTGCTCTCTCGCTCGTTGCCTGAGCTTTCCCTGGTTTGTTTTTTTCCCTCCCATCACGGAGGGGCTGCGAAAATCAGGGAGAGATACCTAGAAATGAGTGGGGTAGGGGAGGAAGGGGGGGGGGGGTGGGCCAAAAAATCGAAGAAGTGCCGAAAATTTAATAGAACTAAGGACGGATGTCTCCTCTGGCCCTCTACCTCTCTACCGCATACGTATTCGTACTCAATTTTCTGCTGTGTTGCGTGATCATGATGAGGATTACCGAGTGAGTTCGCTCAATATTTTCATTTAAACAGCACTGGAAATAAAGTCATAATGAAATGTTTTCTACTTCTATTCTATCAAACATAAAAAATAAGCCAGGGGCACAGAGTAGGGATAATGTTGGCTCTGATACGAGAAGATTGTTTAGATTTATAACTATTTCTAAAGAAAAAAATTCAATGCGTCTTTTAAATTGACAATGTGTGAATGATTGTTGCTCTATGCGGTTCACCTGTTTTCAGAAGTCGAAACCCATCGATCTTTGTTTTCAAGAGCTTTGTTAGAAATATAAGCATTAAAATGGGTCCAATAACTATTTGAAAATTATAATTAATTTTGAATAGAGTGAATATGAATTCATTTCAGATCAAACACTGAGAGCTGCCTGTTCAGCGCCCATTCACTTCTTATTGCGACACTGAACGCACTCACTTCCATCTACTATGTCGCCACTTCCCCGTAAGTTCACAACGATCAAAGATTAAAACTCCTTCGGCAGGTGAATTATAATCCTGTTCATTCCAAACTAAGGCAACCCGACTATGAGATCAAAGATATCATTTCAGCTATTCGGTTCTTGAAGTGTCGATGCCCGGAGCGATCTACTGGGGACTCTCCGTGTTTTTCGGGTATTTTTTTGTAATCAATGAACTTTTTTTTGTAATCAACGAACACAATATTTTCATTACTAATAAGTTGTTAGTATTCCAAGCATCTTATACTCTAGATTTTCGAACTCTCTCCGTCTCCAAATCACCCATTTCACCTGTTACCTGGCACCGCTACAAAAATTCTCATTTAGCCTCTCCCGCCACCTTTCGATGATTTCCTTCGCAA
Source organism: Pristionchus mayeri (assembly GCA_036245805.1). NCBI lineage: Eukaryota > Metazoa > Nematoda > Chromadorea > Rhabditida > Neodiplogasteridae > Pristionchus > Pristionchus mayeri. The sequence goes on from BTRK01000001.1 coordinate 19,204,875, forward strand.
TGTCTCGCATCGTTTCCCTGACCTTCTCTCGACGCATGCAGGATACGGTAAGCGATCGATTACTGTAACTGGATAAAGAATAGGGTATAGAGCCGAATCTGATAGAATTCATTCTTTTTTTGCGAATTTGCTCAAATCCGGATTAAGAAATATTTATAGGGTTTTGAAAGAGATTTTCAAAAAAATGCTTGAGGTGTGGTCAAATCAAGTGTTCTTCTTCTGCCTTCTCATCACTCTCTTGCTCCCTCTCGGTCTCGTCGCGAGTTTCCTCATCGACCACCCACAGTAAGAATATTGATTGCCAGAAATACCGTAGTCGTTCGAGATGGTTTTACAAGATTGAATTGGAAGCGATAGTACACTGAGAAAACATGGTGGTGGATATTTAAACGTTTTTGTGAAACATATTAGGCATCATTACCGATTGCATCTGTTTCTAGTTCTGCAACTTCTTATCTTTCAAACTCTTGGAAAGACAAATGAAATTCCAATTCTTTACAGTATCCACGTGGAGAACGACGGATCCACCACTTGGGGAGTCCGCCAGATTCGAGTGAGCCATTACATGCTTCTTTCCAGTAGTGTTTGTTCAAAGGAGAGGGAGAGGAAGCACCAGCTTGTGCCTTGCCACACAAGTCACAGGGAAAACGACAAGAACGGAAATTGGAAAACCTCGAGTTATGAGGGCTGTTTTCCCTGAAGCCCATTCCTTAACCTGAGCAGTAGTCACGGGGAAATCGATCAATATCTCGAATCCGTAGATCATTTATCAACGGAGGTAGGTCATCATCGTCGAGTGGTAGAGGGGCGTCTGGAGCGGCTGAGGAGCCGGCTTGTTCTGGAAAAATTACATTCAAGAAAATCAATAATCTATATTTTTATGAAGGTATTCCTCACCTCAGCTTTCTTCTCCCCCTCTCCGGCTTTCTCATTGTCGTTCACACTGAAAGAAACATAATTTCCGTGGTAAATTGATTTTTGATATGTTCCTACATGGCATCACTGACCGAGGCGTTTTCACCGATCCACTGGGGCTGGTCGGGTTGCCCTCCTTCTTCTCCTCTTAAATTGGTCGATTAAGTATGACGTTGCCCCGTCAAGCCACATAGAGGACTTCCCCCGAAGCGAGGTCCACTCATGGTCCATTTTACCCGGTGGCTCACTGGTCTATGGCGAGAGATTCAAAAAAAAGTACAATGGACCATATACTAGGCTTCTGCTATCTCTCTCTCTCTCCCTCTCCATGCCATTCCATTCACTCACTCTTCCCACCACACATCATGAGTGTCGCAGTGAGAGCAGTGACTAGCGTAGACCACAGCAGAAGGGGAAGCACTGCAAAGGGGATACGGTAACTCCGTCAGGCATGACATACTATGGTTAAACCAGATCTGTTTTCTCATAGGACCCTGAAATCCCTCTTTGATTCCATTTCGAGTCTTGCCAATTACGCAGTCTTGTAAGACTACTCTCCAGACTTTACCGTACCTTACCTAAACCGTAAACTCAAAAAATTCCATCCGACTAGTGTGGAAGACAAGAGTGAACATTGATAAGATCAAAGCACCCACCTGCTTCGATCATGGCGACCGCTCGAGACGACGGATTGGAGTGGAAATGGAGGAAGAAGAGGGACAATAACATCGACATTAGCATCAATTTGTATTCGATTTTTTGATTCCTTATGGGTATTCTTCATATTTTACAAGGGCGCCGACAACTAAGTCGTCGTCGTAAGGAAGTGATGGGCATGCATGCTCTCGCTCCTTATTCTTCCTTCGACTTCTCATATTGCGTCTTTCCTTCGCAGCTCTTAGCTCTAACAAGGGGGACCCTAAACTCACCGCCGTCCAATCCGAACTTTAACTATATGTGGTTGTATATACCAATAATAAATATCTCACGCTTGGTTCAGATTTTGCCGCACTGATCTACTAAGGGTCGATAATCGATCAACTCTTCCAAAAATTGTGCGAATAAATACGATTTGTTGTGCCCAAAAGCTTCCATTCTCGTTTTGGTGCGAAAATATGCGCAAATTCGTTTTCTACGGGTCGAAATATGTCAGAAAAACTTTAACTCGGCGTATTCTGAGAATTTTTATTTGTAGCTTCACAAACATCACACTCAATTAGTGTTCCCTACCTGGGAGGCCAAAAATAAAAATTATCAGAATAAGCCGAGTTAAAGTTTTTCTTACATATTTCGACCCGTAGAAAACGAATTTGCGTATATTTTCGCACCAAAACGAGAATTGAAGTTTTTGGGCACAACAAATCGTATTTTTGCACAATTTTTGGAAGAGTTGATCGATTATCGACCCTTAGTAGATCAGTGCAGCAAAATCTGAACCATGCGTGAGATATGTATCATTGGTGTATACAACCACATATAGTTAAAGTTCGGATTGGACGGCGGTGAGTTTAGGGTCCCCCTTGTGAGAGTAGGGAAGAATGGAAAGAAAGGAACAGAAATTAAAGAGATCTGAGTTCAGGATCAACCAGAAAACGATGCATCTAGAATCCACAATGATGTCCGAACCAAAACTAAGCAGACGATAACAACATAATGCAACATTTCGAAAAGCTTCAACAATTACTAATGATTCGCTCAAGTTCTATACAACCAAGCCGTAGTGACCGTCGAATGCAACTGGTTAAACAAATGTAAATCTTGTTTTATTCACACTGTTACTATCTGGATCGAGTCAGATTCTCATACTGACTTAGCCGATTCTTCAATCGATTCCTGAGTCTTCCCTACGTTCTCGGCGCTCCTTCCTTCCTTCACTTCTACCTTCTCATTCTTCTCTTCCCCCTTCTTCTCTTCTTTTTTCTCCTCCTTTTTCACATCTTTCTTCTCCTCTTTCTTAGTCTTTTCTTCCTTCTCGAAATCACTTCTCGGGTCACTTAAATTGATAAATTCTTGCGATTTTAATGCAATTTCATATTTACCCTCTCGCTCGTCTCTGTAAATATTATAATTAATACTTTCAAAAATACTAAACGCACCTCTTCCCGTCTCGATCTCCTCTTCTATCGTCGTAATCACTTCCGTCTCTGTAATATTCATTATCACTATTTTCCAATCTCCATCGTTGTCTATCCGTGTGATTGATTTTTTTCTGTTCTTGGAGATAGAAAGACTATTCAATCAATAATTCTCCTCCTTCTCACCTCTTTCCTCTCCTGTCATCTCTCTCGTCTCTGTCTCTTCTCTCTTCATATTCATCACTATCTTCATCCGAGTAACGAGATTTCTTCGATCTCTTTTTCCTATCCTTCCCATTTCTGCTCTTCCGACCTGTGCAATTGTTCATTGTTGATTTTCAATCACTATAACAAGATATTTCACCTCCTTTGCCATTTCTTTCATCTCTTCTGTAATTTCTGTCTCTCTCTCGATCCCTTCGATGATCTCTTTCCCGATCTCGATCCTCATATCGATCCCTCTCCCTCTCCTTCTCATATTCCTTGATCGGTCTACAATGGCGATTGATCGATTCCCAGAGATCAAAGATCACAAACTCCTTGATCTTCTCCACTTTCTCTGGAATCGCCGCTACTGCATCAGGGATGGCGATGCTCGGTTCCTTGCCCGTTCCTTCCTGCACCGGCATGTCCTGGCCTACCGTATTCCCCAAGTTGTCGGCGACGATCTGCATCGCAACATGTGTATAAATATTTTTTTAATATTATTAAATGCAAAACTACAACTGACTACGAGAGTGTTCTCTGCATCAGCTTCATCGCCACGGAGCAGCTTCGTCAGTTTTCCTTTCGGTTTCTTCTTCCTCTTAAATTCCTCATCGTCCATTGGATAGTCGTCGACGCCTTCCATCGTCGCCTTCAGCTTCATCTTTCTCTTCTTCTTCGGAGTCGCCGCGACGACGTTCTTCGTCACGTCTTCTGAAATTTATATGGTCTTTGATCTTTCAGTATACAGTAAAGGGACGAAGAAAGAGAGTTTATGACATTAGAGATAATAGAAATGTAAAACTCAACTTGAATGCTAATAATTGTAAGCACATAATTGAGAAACAAACAAATTCCACTCACTCTTCTTGCCACAGACGAGTAGTAGAGAGGGGAGGAAGGCTGCGAGTGATATCGTCACTAAGGCATACTGAAGTAGCCAGCCTCCTGAAATACCGTAATCATGAGAGAGGCAAGTGATTACGGTAATCGATAGAGGAGGGATCGATAACCTGGATCTCCCATTATGGCTGGTGAGGGAGAGGCGACTGCTCGCCACACTGAGAAAAGTGGAAAATGAGTGGAGAAGGGGAGAGCGAAGATGCTAATGACCCATTGTTCGCATGGAGTGATCGTGCAAATGGGAGAAAAACGTGAAAATATGCAATAGATTGCAGAAGATCAGCGATAATCACTGATCTTTCTGAGTTGATAATGATTAATTACAGTAATTACAGGATTTCTACCTACTCTCCGGCTTTCTAATCTACGGAGTCTCCATTGGATTATGCTTGCTCGGACTCATCTTTGCTCTACTGAGGACCAAGTTCTCCGGTTGTTTGGGGTAGGTCACTGGGATCCTAAGGAAGGGATTTCAAGGTATCAATAACAGAAAATGGGAGCGATGATATAAAGGAGTAGAAGTCATCGAATTTGGATTCAGATCACTTCGATACGGGAAAGGTCAAAAATCATATATCACTTTCAGTTCTGTCAATCGTCGACTGAGCAGCAGCGAGATAACAATTGACAATTTCCTGACCGGTTTGCAACTCTCTCCATTTGGTGTTATGTTTATCAATCTGTTAGGGAGCCGTTCATATCTTCTTCCTTTCGTCCCATTCATCCTGTTTGTTCCTTGCAGATGACACAGATGATCTCTCGGACGAGTTCAATCTCCCGTATGGAATCGTCGCCCTTCTCCTTCTACTGGCACACTCAGTAGAATTCGCCGTTACGAGAGAGGTATGGTCGATAAGACGGCTGAAAATCCGTATTTGCCAACCGTGGATAGCGAGTTTTCTCAGCTTGCGAAATGTCGAAATGAGCTATGCAGCAGCGATTTCAATCTCCCCCTAGTTTCATCTTCATCTCCCTACAGTATCCCTCTTCCAGATGGCTCTCCGCTACGATTCCCTCTCCTTCTCCCTCACTCTCACCACTTCCTCCATCTTTCCCCTCTGTCTCCTCGTCTTCTGGCGATGGAAGAAGATGCAGTACGAAGTGATGTACTCCAGTGCCGTTAGTTACTCCATATAACTATCTATTTTTTCGTGATGATCTTAGTTCATCACGAAAATCTAGTTGACAAGCTATGGTAGGCCAATTGATTTATGCAGGAATATGCTACCTTAAAATTCATGAATTATCGATTCTATCAGAGATCAAAGATCACCCTTTAGCCCTTCTACCGCGGTATTCGCTACATTCGCAAGCGACTGTTCGCCCTTTTTACTCTGAATCATCGAGCAGAGATGGAAACGCCCATATCTTTCATCTACAATGTACAGAGTCAACGAGTCGGTGCAGTGATCAGATAAACACGATGATTCGATACCTATAAATTGGATTCCGAATAGTGGGGAACGATGGCTGCGAATTTGTGATGCAAACTATCGTCATCTCACGAAAAAAGTGCCCAGGATGATCCAACAAAGAAGGCACAACGGGATCAAAAAAACAAAGATAGTCCCTGATATCAAGACCGCCTCTCATTCTCCCCCACCCCCAGTCCCTTCATGCTACATTATCATGTGTCCCAACTAGCAATAAAGCCACGTATTCACTGAATATTACTTTATGCACTCGTATACAATGGACGAGTAGTCTCTAAGCTACACATGATATCTACTACAATCTACAATCACAATTATATGAAGCTCGTTTGATGACTTAAGATGAATGATTAGTGCAAAGGCAAAGCGTGCGAACAGATACGGTATCGATGAATGGATGGATCGATAATCCCTCGGTAGGTCACTCGTCGTCCGCCTCGCAGTCGGGCATCAGCGAGTACGGCGCAGATGAACCGCTCGCAGCTGCAGCTGGCTTCTGCTGCTGCTGATACGACTGGCCAGGCATCTGTAAAGAGCAAAGTTCAAGCTACACCCACAGATCAAAGTTCATAGTGCACCCACGGATCAAAGATCAAAGAAGTGCTTACCCCCAACTGCACCGAGTCTTCATCCTTCACTTTCTTCTCGGTTGCAGCAGGTTCGGCTGCGGGAGCTGCAGGGGCCACAGGGGCTGCAGGGGCTGCAGCAGCAGCTGCAGGCTTCTGCTTCTGCTGTTGGTAGGACTGACCGGGAAGCTGCAAAGTTCAAAGATCATGTACCGAACATAAGCTTCGAGAGTGATCAATGACCAATGATCGCAGATCAACAATAGGCAAGAAAGCTTACTCCCAGCTGCACCGAGTCTTCATCCTCCACTTTCTTCTCGGGTGCAGCAGGTTTGACCGCAGGGGCCGCAGGGGCTGCTTCAGGAGCTGCAGCTGCAGGTTTCTTCTGCTGTTGCTGCTGATACGACTGACCAGGTAGCTGCAACCATCAAAGTTCATAGTTGTGCACCACGGATCAAAGTTCAGAAATCATACGTACCCCCAACTGCACCGAGTCTTCGTCCTTCACCTTCTTCTCGGGCTCTGCAGCTGCGGGTGCTGCAGCAGGCTGCGAGCCGCCCGTTTGCTCCGTAGACTTCTGAAAATAATTTTCTAACATGGAAATGTTGCGGTTCAAATGAGAGATTAAACACTCTCCAAACCCTACTGCGGGCTACGTCAACGTCAACTGAATTATACTTCTCATGATAAAAAAATGACTATCGGATTGGAAGTCGAAGGTCAATTCTACAAGCGAACATAATTGCCATCAAATCCCACAATGTGAGCACATTTTGATGAAAAGATCAAAGTCCAAAACCCGAGATGATTCAATTTCGATTTTCTCAGTCACATTTTCCAGTAATGTTTATCGCTTGCGAGCTGTTAGTACAAGGGAGGGAAATCTTCCTTTCGTTTCTCTTGCGCAAAACTTCTTCAGCAAGCCTGACATTTTCCGAAATATTTTCGAAAATCGCTCGTCTAATCTACCTGAACTTCGCTCTCTGCCGGCTTCGCCGTGTGCTCGGGCTGCTCGGGCTTCGGAGCGTCGACGGGTTTCTGAAAAGATTGATCTTTGAACTTTGATTTGAGAAGTCAGCTTTTTCAGTAACCTGGCGATCCTAATCAACCCCTTAATACATCGGTGGACCCTAATATTGGCTTCAGACGAAGAGACTCGCCTCGGGCTGCGTCTGCTGGGCTGCGGCAGCTGCTGCTGCCTCCTGGACTGCAGCCTGCTGAGCCTGCTGCTGCTGCTGCAGCTGATCAGCCTTCTTCGCCGACACGCAGCTCAGCTGCAAAGGGACAACCATTCAGGAGTCTGAAACTGCACTCGTTTTTCGATTTTTGACCACGTTTCTTGCGCCCTCTTGCGCCTTTTCACACGTACCGGTTCGACTTTGGGCGCCTGTGAGGAGTGTAAATTACTAATTGCACACACAATTGGGAAAGCTCACCTCGCGCTGCTGCACCACCGACCCGTCCGGCTCGCACTCCACCTCGTCGACGTACGCCTTGAATTGAGAGATTGATCTTTGACCTCTACCCAAGTGATCTCTGATCTTAGGGTTAAAAAAGTAGAGGAAGGGAGAGATCTGAGACCAAACGACCAGTCAACTCACATCGAGTTGAGTCGGCTTGGCGGCTGCAGCAGGAGCCGGCTGCTGCTGCATCTGCTGCGGAGGGGGCGTGACTGCAGCTGGTTGCTTCTGCTGCTGCAGATGGGCGAGGGGCGTGGCCTGAGAAGAGGTGCGAGTTGCAGCAGGAGCAGCACGCTTCTGCAAGCAAGTGATCTTTGATCTTTGGGACGCCAGCCTACTCAACCAATCGTATCTAATTTTTGCTATGCATCGTTCAGAATCTTGAAAGGGAGATAACGATTTTCGATATCTACGTTAGAAATTCATTTTACCCTATACATGCTAAGTCTTCAAAGTGGAACGGGTTGTAAACCTAGCATAGGATTCAAACAGCGCGTCTCCAAAAGGTAATACGAATTATTTATCCATTTTCGGATTGCGATTTAGGCGGTGAATTAGCTTGTTTCAGCAGTTTCTTTCTTCTACTCTAGATCGATGTCAGGCTCAGGTAGAGGGGGAGTCGTCGCTTGTTTCATCGGCTGGGGAGGCGGTGTCGCCTACAGTGGCCTGGCGCCATTTTCCAACACACCGTAGCCACTGCTAACTCACAGATCCGGTCGCGTCCTTCTCCTTCGGTTCGTCTTCCTGCTTGGCGGCCGGCTGCGGGGTCTGAAATGAACGGGATAATTCAAATTCAAACTCCCGCGTCCAATCTCGAAATTCTCCAATTTTTGGCCATTTCACACAGAGAGTTTCGAGGGCGGTCGACTCGTTTTCACCTTCTTAGGCTCTCGATCGGGGATCTCTTCAGCGGTTTTCACGTCCTCTTCCGACTGAGACATTTCGTATTTTCCTCCGTGATCACTCTAACTGTTCACCTCTTCTGGCTTGGGCGTGGGTGCTGCAGGTGCTGCAGGGGCAGAGGGGGCAGCTGGAGCTGCAGCCTGCTGCTGCTGCACCGGAGCTGCCGCGGGCGGGGGCGCCTGAGATATCATGGTCAGAGATCAACGATCAAAGATCATTTACCTGCTGCTGGACGGGCGCTGCCTGGCTGGCGGCAGGCTGCTGCTGCGGCTGCAAAGATGTGCACAGTAATCGATAAAGAGAGGGGTACGGTAGGTTCGTTGGGGCCCACGGCGGATCAAACAACTCACAGCGCCGTCCAATTCAACCTCGAGCTCGTCCATGTCGCGAGCAGCAGCGTCGATAGGGGGCGGAGCCGAGGAAGGGGGCGGAGTCGAGGAAGGGGGCGGGGCCGAGGAAGGTGGCGGGGCCGAAGGGGGCGGAGCCGGCGACTGCTGCAAGAGCGTATGGTGAAATTACGAGGACCAAATGGAACGTTGCGTTGTCACTACAACCGCAAATGGGGGGGGCATTTACACTAGAAGTGAGCGGGTGTAGTGACTACGGTAGGTCAGGAAGGGTACGGTACTTACAGCGATCGCAGCCGGGGGCGGGGCCTGGGGCGGCTGCTGCAGCCGCTGCGGAGGGGCGACGGGCGAGGAGACGGGCACTTGCGCACTCGCAAGAGGCTTCGACTGCGAGAGGTGTCGTTAGAGGGAGAATCGAAGGCAGGGATCAAAGTTCAAAGATCATTCTGGGGTGGGTGACTAGGGAAACACAGGGGAAGTGAGAGAGAAGGAGGACGCATTGCAAAACCAAGTGTGTGGGAAATCAGAGTTCGGAGATCATCTAGCTTGGGAAATTAGAGAATCGCGGAGGAAGGAGAAGCAAAGGTCGCGTGGAAGGTATGAGTAGCGATTGATTGTCGACGAGGAATCGTCATTACGAATAGAAGAACACAGATAACTCAGTGATGATAAATCCAGGAAACATGGACGAAGGCAGTGTAACCGACTTGTGGCGGACAATTGAACGTTCCTGATACACTCTGAACGATTTGAATAGAGGTCAAAGTTCAAAGATCACAGAGCAGCAAGCAAGTGAACAGCGCTAGAAAAGACTGAAGGCCACGTGTAGCAAGAGAAAGAGGGATCGATTGAGCTCTCGTCGCCTCCCTCTCCTCTCCATTTGCATCACTTGCATCTCCTTCGTCTACGCTAATGGGGGCTCTCGAGAGAGGCGCCCTTCTCTGCCATGCTAATGGACAATGGAAGAACCCTGCGTGAGGATCATCGATCTCTCATAGTGATCTATGATCTTTGATCTCTGTGGCACCGTACCGGCGCCTCGATCTCGCGGGCGGTGCTCGTGGCGGGCGAGACGGCAGACGACGTCATCGATGAGGAGGGCGTCGCCGCCGTGGCCACCGGCGACGTCGCTCCTACTGCAGCCGGAGGTGCTGCAGGTGCTGCAGGTGCAGGGACTGCAGATTCTGCAGCTGGTGCTGCTAGAGCAGCAGCCTGCTCCTCCTTCTTCGGCGTCTTCTCTGCAGCGGCCGCCTTGATCTGAAGAACTCGTCGTGACTCAGAAGCCCCCGTGGTCGAACCTCAGCTGCAGCCTCTGCAGCATCCTTTGCTGCCTCCTCCTGCTGCTTCAGCACCTCTTGCTGCAAAGGCCAAATTAGAATCTGGTGATCTCCCATCCCCTGGGATACGGTAGAAGTGACGAAGGAGCGTCGTTACGCACACATTCGAGGTACTCGGACTCGGAGGGCGGATTGACGTCCTGAAATCGATCGATATTGGCGGCTCTAGCGTACAGTTCTCTCATATTACAGTACCCCACGGGTACGAGAAACTACCTTACACCTTAGGGTACTGTAGTGAGGGTACGATAGGTGCTTACGGTCTCGAAGTACTCCGATTCGGTGGGCGGGTCGTTGTCGACGTCCTTTTGGGGCGTCGCCTTGGCGGTCGTCACAGGCGAGGGGACGGTCGAGTGCTGAAGGGGATACGGTATTACAGTACCCCTTGGTTCCGTAGGATCAACCGCACACTACAGTACCCAAAACCACAGTATCCATCGGCACCGTACCCATTCCTTCAGTGCCGATTACCGTATACCTTCGATTTCTCTGCCTCTGCGGTCTTGGTCGGTGGCTGCGGTGTCTTGGGCGCGGACTCGGGCTTCTTCTCCACCTTGGCCACAGGCTTGGGCTCCGGCTTGGCACGATCCGGAGTCTTGGTTCCGGACTTGGGCTCGGACTTGGGTGCCGACTTGGTCACAGACTTGACGGGAGGAGGGGTAGTGGGCTTGGGTGCTTGCTTCTCTGGGACCGGATCCGCGGCCTTCGACGAACTTCCTCCCATATTGGATCTGAAGAGAGTGTGCTGTAGGAGGGTACGGTAGGATGGGGTAGGATGCTGTGGGGGGTCGGTGCTCGGAGAGGGAGGAGGTACCTAGGATCGACAAACTCACGTTTATTCGCTCGCTCTCTACGCAGGGGCGACCACTCTGCGTGGAGGAAAGGAGTGGGAATGGGAGGAGGAGGAGTGGGGAGGAGAGAGAGTGAGGGGAATTTGATTGAATCGAAAACCCAATTATCGGCTCGACAATGGGATTAGTCGACAAAACAAGGGTATTTACGATTTTGGAAATAGTGATTTGCACGTACTCAGACAATGGTATTTGTGAAGAAATGAATATGAATAAACGATTGAATAAATTAACGCCTCCTGGAGTAGCTCGAAATGCAAGGATTGAAAAACCCATTTGAGAATAGCTGGGCCACATTCGAAGGAGCCCATCTACTCGAGGAGCTGTGAATAGATGGGCCTATTAAAAAATTCCAAAAGTTCCATCTATTCTACAAGGGAGCATGAATGAATCGTACCCAGCCGTGTAAGTAAAATGCATTCATAAATCCAATGCAGTTATCTGACAAAGATGTTATTGACTAACACATGAGAGCCCTTCGAATATTTACCTCTATGTTCTTCCCCGAAAAATTCAAATTTTCTGCATGGAATGACACTATCCTACGCATTCCCCAAGATCTCTATTATTCCAAAAGGTTTTTCTTGAATTCGATCCCTAGTTTTCTCCTTCCCTCCAACTCCCGCGACATCACAGGATTATCACATGCTCGCGTCTCGGATTAGTCGGTGGACGACTAAAGTTGAGGGTTTATCAGCCAGAATATGACAGTAGTCGACGTGTCACTCTGGTGCAATTCAAGCATAACACAACATAGAGAAGATATTGCGTCAGAATATATAGAATCGAAGCGGATACCGAACGTACATAATAATAATTTATCTACACCCGAGGCGTGACGATACCATGAACACATAAGTGATTAATGATTGCAAGTGGGTTGAGGGACTCTCATGAGTCATTGAGGGTGAGAGGGGTATGCGACTGTGACTTTCCAGTCGAAAATATTATAGAATATTTCCAAAATTGCATTATCGTTTTCCCTATTGGTGGTAAATATTGTAGTGTGTTTTTTTTACCAAATATGATATCTCATTAGTTCACTTCCTGATAAGTATTTTTCTATATTTTTATATCTCACAGTTTACCCATCTCCCTCCATCATTAGCATTTAATCCAGTGATGACCTGGGAAAGATCATGAACGACATTACTCATCTCTTATCTTTGATTATTTCTTTCAAGGCGTAAAACTCACGTTCATTGGGGACTATAGATGACTAGTGAGTAGGATTAGTCGACGGACGACAACAAGGTGCAGTCAACATTCTTTCAGTGTATCCGACGCGGAATTGCGGTGCAATACCGCCCTTGCATAACAAAATGTTGATGGCGGGTGCTCACAGCTTGGTCATCCTGTGCATACAACCCGTGATGGTCATAGACAAATCATAAACTTTGCAGCTCACCTCTTATCATTTTCGAAAGGATGAAACTCACGTATCCCCGCATCCGAGCTCTCTCATTTTAAAACAATCTCTGACCACACCTAACACCACTGATAATGTCTACTCATTTGATCAGTGCCTCATGTGTCTCCTAACGGTACTTTGTTTGTATAATGACAGTTACTTTTGCTCCTGGAACCATTAGCTAGACAGCAAGTGTGAGATAGTTTTCTCTTTCTCTGAACTCCCATAATCATCGCTCTCCCCTGTAGAATCACGGGACCTCCTCGCTCCTCTCGCCACTGAACATCGTTTATGGAATCATCCAAATGTCAACAGACTAGAGACTACAATAGCTATGATACTCGTACTAACAGACAGAGGTTGGGGGTAAACACAGGAATGTTTGATGGATCGGGATACAGTAACCTGATTACGGTAATGAAAGTTGAAGAAATGTAGGTTGAGCAAGGGGGCAGATTGCTGATCACACTGTGAGAGAGGGATACTCGGAATGTGAAGGGTGTTGGCACGCTAAATATGTGAATGATACAGGCTACTGAACAAGATAGGCTCATATTTAACAAGTGTTTCTCTGGATACTTCAAGATCTTTGATCTCTAGGGCCTTAGAGGGCATCCGTTCGATTCGTCTGCAGGGGCGCTTCCTTCTCCACATCACCCTTCTCCAACAATTCGATCAATTCCGGGTGCACACCATCCTCAATCACCTGAAATATGCAATTCGTACGAATGTTGGTGATGTGGAAAACCCACGTTGAACTCGAGTTTAGGCACCATCTCCTCTTCCTCCGGGCGAACTTTCTCTCGCTTGCACGGGAAACCTTCCTGGAACGAGACATTTTATGAATTGCTTGACCTCTGAACTTTGATCTTTGATCGAAAACGGTCGTTTCAATAATAAGTTTTATTCAAAAAGGATGCAATCATTGCGTCTTCCTATTCTTCTTCTCTTCCTCTTCCTCCACCAGTCGATCATCACACTTGAGAAGGACAATTTCAGTGAAAATCATGTCTTCCGAGCGTAAAATTTCACAAATATGTTGATTGTTGGTCAATATTCTCAAAATTCGAAGGGAAACTGAGGAGGAACACTGACCGTGACGAAGTAGGAGAGGTAGAGGAGCATTCCTGCGAAGACGAAAGTAGTCGACATGAGGACGAGACAGCCAAAGGTCGCAGCCAGAGGGAACATAATCACCTGGAATAGAAGATTTGTATCCAGAATAGTGCCTTTCAGATGAACTTGGAATTTCGTAGCCATTTCAATATCGTTTGCTATTACCAATGAAACGTACATACTTTTTGAACGTTTACTACTACTGACCAGAATGTCCTTGAGGACAGAGAAGAACTCCTGGATGCTGTTCTGGGTCAGATTCACGCGGTATCGCTCTTTCTGAAATTAATTAATTGATTAATTAAGACAAAATGTAAATTATAACCTCGGGAATGGTCTCCTGCATGATCTCCTGAATCGCGGGATCAGCCATCCAGAGGCCTGCGAAATTTACAATTATCTAATGCTTGCAACCCTTTATTCTCTGTTAGATTCGATAAGGAACTAACATTTCATCTCGCCAAAATTATCATTGAAATGCGAAATGCGATAATCATTTTGGGATATTTAGCATGGAAATTACACGATCGCGCAATATTAGCACTAAGTGTGCTAAAATCATAGTCAGTCTGATAAATTCGTTAGTCGAACTAACTAGAGTTCGAGAAACGATACCACGGTCTCTTCATTTTACACACTTTTTCGCCGATCGACCGGTCTAGAGAGTGTGTGAAATGAAGAGACGAAGGCCACGAATTACGAACTCTAGAACTAACCGAATCTGGCGAAGGTAATTCCAAGGAAGAAGAAGAGAAGGGAGGTCGAGTTGTGCCACATCCACTCGAATGACTTCTCCTGACCCTAAAATGGGGATTTTTTCGTTTCGATTACGACATTGAATTTAAAATTAATAAAAAATTAAAATTAAATAAACTCTCACATCAGTGGTCTCCTTCTTGCCGCTCACAATCGCACCGTACGCGTCGTCCACCCAGCCCTGTATTTTTTTTTACATATTTGTAATTATTTTCTTAATTGATATAAATAAATTAATATAAAAAATGTAAATGAATCATCTTTGGTCGAATGTCAGAGACAATTATCTATCGCCTCTTTTTCTCTATCCCTCTTCATCTCTCACCCCTCCCACATCTTCCAACTAATATTTAAAAGCGTGCTGCCTCAGATAAGTATCGTTCCTATCACTGAAGCCAGAGTGCAGATACGTCAACTAATCAATAATTAAAGAGAGTGCTCACCGCAATGGTCTTGTTCTCCAGGTATCCTCCGAGATCGAAATCGTTGCCAGGCAGGAAGACGGAGACCGTAGTCAGACTGAGGAACACGTTTTGCAGCTGAAAATATGGATTTTTCGATTTCCGAAATACTAAGGTTCAGATTTCGAATACAAGCATGTATTAGATCTTTACAGATTTTTAAATTATTAAATACAAAAATCAGAACTGACGACGAGTCCAATGGCTCCGATGGCGACGACGTGGACCTTGCGGACGTCCAGCAGTTTGTAGCACCAGACACCGATGAAGCCGATGAGAGCACCCGCACCTGAAAGATGGGAACTAAAGATCTGACTGTAGATATCAACACCATCTTTCAGCCTAGCGTCACAATAGGCCGAATTATGAGACAATTAGCAACTAATTGACAAACACAACTAAGAAAAACGAAGGAAACGCACTTCTGAAGTTGCCGAGAGTCTCCGGAGAGAGGCCCTGGTCGTTGCCGTAGGCGATCGCAATCTGCATTAATCATTTTTTAATATGCCAACTTTGTGGCTGATAGTAATAATCTAGCAATGATGAACTGTTCCAATTTTTTAAGAACTAAAAAAGTGATGACATTGTCGAATCCGAGGACGGTCATGAAGAGAAGAGCGAGGGCGAAGGCCGGACGGAAGCACTTCTGACGGATGTACACCTGGAAAAATTGCTTTTGTCTAATTTATTTTTTCTGCCCAAGGTTTCAGCTCTACGTCAAAGAAGGACACTAATTTTCATATTTTTCTAAAAATATATCATGTGTATCACGAGTCAGTGGATGAAAAATTACCCCCTCGGGAACATTTTCAAAAAAGTTTCGCCAGAATCGGCTCATATTGTAGTGTTAGAATACACTATACATAAGATTTCGAAAAATAGAGGTTATTGGTCCCAGAACCGGCTTTTGCAATTTTCCGGTTTTGCATCCGGCTACAATGTATCTCAGCTCCCAGATGAGCTAGAATGATGGCACTGGGCTCAAAATGTGTGGAAAATTATTTCCAATAACTTTTATGTTTTGTGCAAGTCGATTAGTCAAGAAGTAAAAATGAGCCGGATGAAAAACTTGTTTTGCTGTCAAAAAATAAATATTCTATCTATCAAGTGTTAGCGTGCTACAGAATTTTAATGCAAATTATGAAAGAATAAGTCTATATGGATGATATAAAAATATAAAAACTGAATTCGAAGTGGCTTCAACTTGGCAATTTTTACACAAACATGCAACTATGAAGAAAAAGTCGACAAAATGACTTTTTCGAAACTCTGATTTTTCTTCCTGTAATGTTCAAATATTGTTGTTGGTGAAAAGTATGAGTAGAAAATCGTGTTGTGGAGCAGGGTTCTGCTCGCATTTTTTTAACAAAATTTATATTTAATATTGTGCACAATTTTGAAATATCTTGGCACGCCGCGCTCATCCTCGAAAAACCCTGCTCCAATACACGATTTTCAACTCATACTTTTCACCAACAACAATATTTGAACGTTACAAGAAGAAAAATCGGAGGTTCGAAAAGTCATTTTTTTGACTTTTTCTTCATAGTGGCATGTTTGACTGAAAATTGCCAAATTGAAGCCACTTCGAATTCAGTTTTTATATTTTTCTTTCATCCACATAGACTTCTTCTTTCATAATTTGCATTAAAATTATGTAGCACGCTAACACTTGATAGATAGAATATTTATTTTTTGACAGCAAAACAAGTTTTTCATCCGGATCATTTTTACTTCTTGACTAATCGACTTGCACAAAACATAAAAGTTATTGGAAATAATTTTCCACACATTTTGAGCCCAGTGCCATCTTTGTAGCTCATCTGGGAGCTGAGATACATCATAGCCGGATGCAAAACCGGAAAATTGCAAAAGCCGGCTCTGGGACCAATGACCTCTATTTTTCGAAATCTTAAGGCTAGTGCATTCTAACACTATAATACGAGTCGATTCTGACAAAACTTTTTTGAAATTGTTCCCGCACACCTCCACTGACTCGTGATACACGTGATATAAAATAGATGCCAGTGAGGAAGAATAGGGTATGAGTGTTGTAAGCACAGGAATATGAACACAAGATGACTGAATCAATAATTACCATGAGCGATCCAGTCGAGTTAGCACACGAGTCGTCGGGAGTCGCCTCATGTTCCTTCTCGCCTGAATTGCATTGTTTCGATGGGATGTCGGTGACTTTAATCTCTTATCTTCCCCTCTCCAACACTTCTTTGACAATGTGACCCCCCCCCTTTTTTCTGTCCCACCCTTCCCTATCAAACCTCTCTTGGCTGATCTAACTTATCAGATACTATCACCAGCCCTATCAGGCAGGGGGAGATTTGACACTCTCTTCTCACCTCTCACGTGGAGTGCGGGTGTTCTGATGAATAATCTCCTGACGATCATTGATTCGAGTGCCCACGAGACCACGTTCCACGCCATGAAGCAGAGGGCTGTGTTGGCCTGCAAGGGAGCTTTCAGTTTTAGTCACTGTGTTGATCGTAAACTTTTAATGTACGCTACAACAATATTCATGTTTTTAAGCAGACTTTCCAATCCAATTTTAAGTGATCCCTATTTCTACAAAAAATCTAGAAACGGTACCTTTCCGATGCCCATCATGGCGTATCCTGCTAGGATGGGCGAGAAGAACGCCGCTAGCTGATCGATCGCCGTGCACACCGTGTTGTGGGCTGATTATGGATTTCGTATCGATTGCGAACTGATTAATTTAAAATTGTTATAGGTTATCATTAGACTGTATTGATATTGGAGGATTTCACATTTATTGCACATTGGTGCGAAAAATTCTAACATTAAAACAGTATGTGACCAATCGGTTGAACTAACAAAGTAACGCATAAACTCCTCAAAGCGAGCAGAAGACATATTTTCCATAGAAAAAGTAGTTCATTCGTACTCACTGGACAGCTTGCCGACCTTCGACTCGTCGACGATGACGATGATCCAGTCCTTCATGAACGCTGCTCTCTGGAAAGGCGTACGATACTTAAGATTAACAAAATCAAGAATTTTGTATCGTTAAAATTAGGCAACCTGAGCCTCCGAGGCGACTCTGCTCAGCCCGTTCAACAGCAGCGCCGCGAGCAGCAGAACCTGCAATGAAATTCCGTTTTCTTATCGATTGCTATTTAGAATGTGATCACACTACTTCAATATTGTTTACTTGGTAATGTGAATGTCGTTTTCCACTTTAACACTTGAAAATGAAATGGAAAGAGTACTCACATGGGTGATTCCCTCATCGAAGTATTTGCCGAGTGAGAAGTAGAAGGAGATGGCAGAGCAGGCGATGAAGATGTTGTTGCACAGCAGGATGATCTGCATCCCTGCAAATATTTTATTAATTACGTAGAATAATTAATATTTATTGTATAAATATCTTCATTTTACGGAGTGTTAGATCTTTGTCGTGTTTTCTTCACAACGTAGTGAAACATCGGCATTTGTTTAACTAGAGTGATCCCTAATGGACCACTAAGGAGAGGGACTGCGGGGATTGCGGAGAGTTCTCTCCTCCCCCCTAACATCACCTCCACTCTAGTTACTGGTCGGACAACAAGCACCACTGTCCTGGGTCGTCAGCAATCCACCCCCGGGGATCTCCTCGAAGCATCATTCAGTTTCCCCTACATTTTCGGGATGCTACCTCAGATTCTCGTTGTGTTCACCGTTTGGAAGGATACTGTAAGGAATGTATCTCTATTCGCGTAAAGACTGCTAATAAAGGATGCTTCCTGTTTCACGCAAGATTCATGGGGCACAGCTCGCAACCTTGTAGCAGACATTACCCCTGCTGCTTCATTGTCTGAGTGTCAGGAACGGTGCCTGAGGAATGCGCAGGTTACTCATTCTTTTCCGTCAGTGTTCCTAATTTAAGGTAAGTTTCAGCCTTCACGAAGCTTGTCTTTAGTGCCCAAATGCTCTGATATTTTCGAAAAGATCGAATTTATTATATTTCATTTTCAGTGCGCTGCGATGGCCTTTTCTCCCGTGTCAACTTGCGCGCTGTTCGGACCGGATACGAGCAGGTACAGATTTATTGTAATGATAGATCCGAATTTGCTATTATCAGTTCATACTGAAAATCGAGAAAAGTCGAGCATTTGAGGCCATTGCCCTCATGCGGGTCACCTGCTACACTCTACACGAGGGATGCTAATTGCGGATGTGAGCAATCAGCATACAGCGTTTTGAACTTGATGGAGATTGTACAATTCACCAAAAATATCGTCAATTACAGTCAGCACGTCTTCCACAACCTCATCTACCTCTTCTCCCTCCACTATCGAGACCTCCTCTCCGACTTCATCGACAGCGACGACATCTACTTCAGTAGCTTCATCTACGACAACGACGGCCGTGCAGACTTCCTCCACCACTCAAACCTCGAAGACAACGACCGGTGAAAAATTCATGCTTGTTGATGATGACAAGAATTCGCACAGCGTACTTTGATAAGCAAATGAGAAAGTAGCAAACATTAAACAGATCATTGTCCTTCCTAGCTCCGACCACAACCAGTTCAACGACCACGTCAACCACGACTACCAGAAATACAACAACGACCTTGGGCAAGTGAGTTAGAAAGGAAGACCGTTGGAGGGAATGATGACTATGATTCTCTCTTTGAGAACACTCAATTCTTTTTTGAAAAAGGGAAAACAAAACATATTATTTTTTAGCGGAGATCGAACTTTCAGAAATTCGGAGAGATGTGGCAAAATAATAATTGCAGCTTCCACTACTGCGACAACACGTGTGTCGTGCAGGTTGCTCGTGAGTTTGATGCAATTATTGAAATTGTAGAATATTCATGTTACAAACTAAAATAATTCAGTTGAGTCCGAAGCAACTCCAACGAGGATCGTCGACGTGGAGCCGCTATGTGTGTACACATGCCCGAGTGGAACCATGAGTGTCAGTCTTTTTTGTAGCTTTCATATTATACGGCCCCCTTCACGCACAAGTGAGTTGGAATATTAAAAAAAAACGTGAATGAGAATGAAGACCATGATTCTTTCCTTGCGATTTTTTCGACAACTATTGGGGTGTCCGGAAAGTTCGTATAATTTTTTGTTTTTATTTTTTATTCAATGCTTTACAATTCTCAGTGACCAATGTATGCCCCCTTCTTTCTCACTACCTCCCTCCAGCGATTGGGCAGGATCTCGATTCCTCTCTTCCAGAATGCGGGTTTCTTCGAGACCGCCCAGTTCACGAAAGCCCTCACAACTTCATCTCGATTCTTGAACTTCTTTCCTTTGCAGAAGTCAGAGAGAGAGCGGAAGCAGTGGTAGTCGCATGTGGAGAGATCCGGGGAATACGGTGGATGGGGAATCCTCTCGATCTTCAGCTCGTCCATTTTCTTCTGGGTCATCTTCGCTCGATGTGGGCGAGCATTGTCCATCAGAAGAAGAATTTTGCCCTGGTTCAGGAGTCTGGGAGGGACTCTGATCGCGACATCTTCCAGTTGTTCAGAGAAGAGGTCGGCATTGATGCTGGGGCCAGGGGCGAGGATCTCCCAGTAGATGGGACCGAGCACTGAGAAGAAGAAGGAGAGGAGTTCCTTCTTTCCGTGCTCTTCCTTCTTCGGGACGGGCGTGGGCTTCTCATCTGCATCCACCCATTGCAGTCTCCTGACAGGGTTATCGTACGTGATCCACTTCTCATCTGTAGCGATGATGGAATTGACCCATCGAAGATTGGATCTACGATGGAGTAATTCCCGACAGACTTGAACACGATTTTTCAGCTGTTCGGGGGAGAGGTCATGGGGAATCACTTGTGGGAGTTTCGGCTTCTTCCCAGATCGATGGAGGATATCGGACACCGTTGATCTGGGAGTACCAGTATCCTTCTTCAACTCACGCACACTTGCCATGGGCTTGCGCTTCAGTGTGCGAAGAACGAGAGGCTGATCGAGGGAGGGAGGGCGTCCAGAGCGGGGTTGATCATCGAGACCAAACTCCCCTTTCTTGAAGCGGGAGGACCACTTATAGCAGAAGGGTATGGAGGGGGCGTCAGCTCCTTCCGACTGGGCCAGGGCAGAGTGGGTCTCCTTCACGGATCGGCCAAGACGGTAGTAATGAAGTAAAACTGCTCGGAGGTAGAGATGGGAGACCATCACAAGAATCAATGTAGCAACTAGGAGACTGATTAAATCCTCTCACTACTCAACGTCAGAATGATGCAATACATTGTTGACAAACAGATTGCGCAATCACTGCATTTGATCGCGAACTGACTTTTTTCCGAAGCATTATACGATCTTTCCGGACACCCCAATAGTTAATCTGTTTAGTTTTGTACTGGATGAGAGGTGTGTGTTTTAAATGGAAAACTCCCATTGGCCAAGCGTCCATGTAGAACAGTATAGGCGACGGACGACTCGGGTGTCTGGTTCGACGTGCCCTCCAACGTCTTCGCCTGCTACGGCAACGTCTACAGCAACAAGCCAACCGACTTCTTCTGGTAGGTCAAAAAAAATTCCCTTAAAAAGTGCTCACTCATTAAGTTGAGGTGCTCGCCGGACACGCCCTACAGGGGCTACCAGTTCCCCGATGGTTCCGATGGCTGGATCACGGGATGGGTCGGCGCCGTTGTAAAATGCACTGGTATTTTACCCGATTAGAACTAAATTGACCACTATAAAATTGATGAAAGTCGGCTTGTGAAACTGATATTTTTCTCAGGTTCCACCGTGGTTGCGGCCACGAGGCGAAACACGACAGGCTGCCCAATAATTGGAGATGTCCAGAATCCCGGTTCCCGTTTTTGAACAATTTGGAACTTACTTCTCATTCTAGACTGCGTCACGCCCGAGTACACTGCGCCTGTCCTTCCTCGAACCACCACGCCTATCAGGTAACCAGGGGGATGGGGCCAGAAGACGAAGACAACTAGACCATGATCTGCCCATTCCAGAACCGGAGGAACTCTTAGCTGCTCTTCTGGCAATCAGAACATGCTATTCTATGCAACTCAAGTGGTGGGATGTCCACAACTCCCGTTTTTATTAGACAAACAATTAGTTTCTGCCGGTTCAGGATGTCATTGACAATAAGCTGCACTGCGTAGAAGGCCGGTGGATGGAAGGCGCAAGAATCGTTGATGGAGACAATAGAGGTGTTCACTCATTCTCAATCCCCTCTCACGCTCGTACTGCCATTGAAGCCGTAAATTAGCTAGTTCTCGCTAAAAAGCACCCTCTAGACATCTTCCCATTGCAGTCTACTGCCAACTCGCATCGGGATAGCAATCATTATTACTTCTACTCTCACAATGTTCATACTTCTTAACGATAAATCGTTCACGGCCGTTCCACTACCGATTTTGAAATCATTTTCGAATTTTTGAAATAATGAATCCTACTTCACTCTAGTCAATTGTGATTTCTTAGTACTTGAGGAAAAGGGAAAGATCCAGTACGTGAAGGTAGAAGTCCAAAGGCGAAGAAAGCGCGCTCCTAGCAACTTTCCGCACCAGAGCGCGTCGCCCTCAGACTTGGGTTTGAGACTCCTTCTTGAGTGCATTTAGTCCTCCCCTTTCCTCCTCACTCCTCTGCTATGATTATTCTCATCTTCCTATTTCACGATCTACAGCCTACGGTAGGCAATCATCGAATTACTTTATCCGAGAATTGATTTCTAGACCGCTTCGTGCTTCACTCCGGGCCCCTGGAACACCGTTAGGAATCTCGTCGCTGACATTGTTCCATTGCCGAGTATACAAGCATGCCAAGACGCCTGTCTCCAGAATGATCAGGTATACGAAATGCCGGTTCTTTTACAGAGCGCCGCAACTGACTAATCGAGATTTTATTAGAGAAATGCGGGTTGATAACTCTTACAGTGCGCCGCAGCTGCCTACTCGTCCGTGTCTACGTGCGCGCTGCTAGGAAAGGACAGCGGGAGGTCGATGACTTGTTCCGCCTCGGGCAGCCTCTACCTCAGAGATCCCGCCTGCGGAGGTGATTCCATTTAGTTTTAAATATCTTCATTTCCATAATTAAATTATTTAAGTCCTGAGATCTAGTGAAAAAAGAGGTTAGAGGACTGAAAAATTCAAATAGATCACACCAAGCGAGTGTTCCACTTCAGCCTCTGCTTCGGCACTCACGACAACTTCTTTACCCTCAACGATGACGACTACTTCCGCGTCGTCTTCAACATCGACAACCGGCCAGTCTATCTCTACAGCGGCAGCAGCGGTTGCGCCAATAATGCCTTCAACCTCAACGACTACGGCGTCTACCTTGACGTCTACGACAACGATACTCGGACAGTGAGAAACAGTTGATTTCGTACCCAGACAACCTATCCGAATTCCAAGTATCTCGATTTCTATGACGCAGGGCTTCGGGAAAATGGATCTTCAATGTGAACCTAATACAAATCACAATCACCCATTTTGCAGGCAAACCACCTCTACTGGGCCACATGTGCCAACAACTACTCCAACCTCAATGAGTTCGACGACTACCTCTGTGTCTCCAACGACAACGACGATCGGACAGTGAGAGGCCGAAAAACAATGAAGCGTCTAACTCGATTCACAGGCAATCATCGTCGTCTACCTCGACATCTACTCCTACTCCAACCTCAACGATGACTTCCACTACCTCGACGTCTCCCACGACAACGACACTCGGAGAGTGAGACGACCCTGATCTTTCCCTTACTCTTCCAACCCTCAAACCCATTCTGAATTTAAAAACACACTGAGATTGATACTCTACATTGTAAAAAACCAATTCGACTGATGTATTAGGTTGTAACATAAGTTTTGTCGCATTTCGGAGGTTCACAATATTTCCATGAAGGATACTTCTCAAACATTATCAATGCCTGACCTCCTAGTATATGTTTGGGGTGTTCATGCACATTCAAACCATAGGGTAGAGCTGAACTGCGCACGCTGGCTATGCGAAAAATATTAATATGAACTGATTTAAATTTGGTGCAGATTTTTTTAATTCGTTTGATCAGGTGCTAGTTCACAGAGATGAATAATGAACCAAACTTCTACAGCATGGTGATATACCCCGTCAATGCTCTTTCAAAATATACGCCAGATATGGTGCTATGTTGAGCGGAACAAAAGATATACTTCACTGAGTGTAAGGTTAGCCGCTGATTCGTAGCCAACTTGACCAACTCTTCTGAATCCAGAATTGCAACAACAGTGACTAACATACGTGCGTTCCAATTACCACTCATGGAGGTATAATTTATCATTAAACAAGTGAGAGAAAGAACACTCCACTTGTGGGAAATTTGAATTTTTATTAATTCAATTCGCGCACAATTTTACCAAAATATGCAAGTTTAAGTGTTTCGAATTAAAGATTGTCATTCAAAAGCTATTTATTTCCAAACTTATCCCAAGTAGATACTAGTAAGGGAAGGGTTTATGGTTAGGATGGACACAACAAATCAGATATTGAACATGTGTGCGAGGTAGGAATATGAACAAAGTGCCGATTTCATTAGTTTAATTTACATACCATCGTTCTGAATGGAGCCACTTATCTCAACAGAACCCAATCTACCCCAAACTTTATCTGCATACTGACCACTTTGGGTGAACTATATTCCACCACTATTTGGATCTGGATATCTATTGAGAAGAAAATTCGGCTTGCGAAAGTTTTCGCGACCGTCACCAACCATCCACATTATACAAACTCGTCTACATTTCTAGAACGATTTTCGTTTGTCATTATCCGTGAGTGGTTCAAAATTATGCACATATGTAGTACTTTACGCAAATCACACAAAATCGGCATAATTTATCCTTTTCAAGAAGAGCTGATGCGTGAAAATGATTTGTAATCCTTATCTCAGTACAACTTTGTCTGACTAATGTGCCTCCTCAACTGCCTTGACAGGACTGAAGTAAAGCGCGTAAGAAAGAGTACGAAGGCCCTCACTGATGATGAATAACGAAATTGAGATTAAATTAATTCGAAGAATTTCTGAGGTTAAAATGCATAAGAGATTGGACGCGACAAAACTTATGTTACAACCTGATAATTCCCCCCATAATGATGGATTTTTCCACTTCACAGACAACCATCGTCCTCTACATCGACATCTACGGTGACATCTACAGCGACTCCTGCATCATCCTCAACGACTCCGACGACTTTCACCACGTCTCCCACGACAACGACACTCGGAGAGTGAGACGAACCTGATCTTTTCCTTCCTCTGACAACCCTAAAATATATTCTGAAGACAAAGCTCAAAGGATCCTTAGTTGTCATGAACCAATTCAACTAGTAGAATTTCGCACGGAACTTCGGTACAGGCATACATTCACTGTGAACATAAACCGATCTACAGACAATCATCGTCATCTACCTCAACATCCTCGACTACATCTGCATCCACTACGACTCCTTCCACCACGTCTCCCACAACAACGACAGCCGAGTGAGACATGCCGAATCCTTGCGATCCTCTACCAACCCTCAACTCTTGTCCAAAGAGAAATGATTCCCTGAGCTATCATGATCCGACGCTATAAACCCGATGCTCCACCAACCCTCAACTCTTGTCCAAAGAGTAGTGATGCCCTAAGCTATCACGATCCTACGCTATTAACCTGAGGCATAACCATGAATTTTTTTCTTTCTAGCATATCCACCACTACGTCGACACCTTCGACGACGACTACATCAACTTCAACGATGACGACGACAACTTCGACGACTCCCACGACAACGACAATCTGAAAGTGAGAATTGCGTGGCCTGGAAACAGCTTTCGTTCAGATTGTGCGGACCTTCCCTTCGTCGATTCATGTAATGCTGCATTGTACACGTGCACTGAGGCACCGAGAGTTGGACCACTGATAAAATGTCCCACTGGATTAGGGCTATTCATCAATGGCAATCAGGCATGATAACTTAATCGAAGATTGCGTACTAGATAACAAATTCAGCGTTTCAGATTATTTCCAGCTAGTTGGAGTCTCTTTCTAGGCAATCACTGAGCTAACATGTGTGGCGGGACAATGGATGGGAGACGGAACGGTCGTCGCTCCGGACACTCCAGGTGCCTCTTGTCTCTGCTATTTGCAGTGTCTTAACTTCACCATTTTGCAACCCGATGGATAGCCAAGTCTTTGATAGTGGTTTTTGTTTGAGTGCACTGCAAGACGTGCGCCTCGGTTGTTTTCGGCGACAACACGGGCTACAATGGAGAAGGAGTGGGTGAGTCAGAATGAATTGCCAAATCGGAATCAAGATCAATATGTGGAAGATATTTGATACAGGTTCGATCAGCTGACGGGATGACCTACAAATGCGCCCCACCCTACAAACTCTGGATTACCTACACTCCTTTGGGTTTGCACTTATTCTGGTTTTGACATTTGATGGAATTGCTATAAAATGAAAACAAAACTTGGATTCTTAAATAGAGGGAGGCTGTTTAGCCTTGTATTTGCATGTATCAATTATTAGAGCAATGTTTGCAGAACACCCCAACGCGTTCTTCCTTCGTCGAACTGACTCTTTCGCATGCATCCTCCCCGACTATCAATGGGAAACGCAAGGTACAGCTTGGTTCCATCTTGGATCCAAACCAGGTTCCAGGCACCGACGGTGGTCCCCAGCCCACGTCGATGATTCGAGACTGGGTGGCACGGGGCGAACACTACGACATTGGATGTGCAATCAACGACAACTTCGGATGGGGAGATTGCCCGAAACCCAACCAACCCTCCTGGAAAAATCCCAACTGCGATGTCAGGCTGCAGTTCTGCAACTACGTTTTAAGTGAACTGAAGGATTATAAAAAAAAGCCACTTCTTCGGTTTCTGGCCACCCCCCCCCCCTCCTCTCATTTCCCCCGATCAGCATTGAGGGGTTGAGCGGCCGAACATCAGGGAGGAATGCCTAGAAATGAGTGGTCTAGATGAGAGAGAGGGGAGAAGCGTGGCCAGAAACCGAAGAAGTGCCCAAAAACATATTCAAGGGAGCCGACGGTGGAAGCGTCGTCACTAGCGTGCCTTCCTGGTTACGGCCTATTCCTCACGGATACGGGAGCGGTACGATCTCAATTGTTTATGAACGGCTTTTCCAGATCCAGATCAACTTTTTCCCAATTAAGGCATTGCGTTGTCAAATTAAAAGTTTTGAGGCATCGGAACCTTGGACTTGCGATGCAAACAACAAGTGGACGAGTGGAGGAACCATCAAGGGTCCCATGACTGAGGGTGAACCGAGACGTGAGATAGGAAACGAAAGTGTCGAGGGTTTGACGCAAGATTGCCCATTCTATCGAATATTGTTGAGTGTACTGCAAGACGTGTGCTGATCCCGAGATCAACTGGGGAGGATACACGACGGAAAAGATTATTCCCGTGAGTTGACAACATTCCGCGTTTCTGACTAATGTTATTTTGTAAACCCACGCTGTACTGTTTGAGTACAACCAATATCACATAATAACACTATTGGGGTGTCCGGAAAGTTCGTATAATGCTTCGGAAAAAAGTCAGTTCACGATCAAATGCCGTGATTGCGCAATCTGTTTGTCAACAATGTATTGCATCATTCTGACGTTGAGTAGTGAGAGGATTTAATCAGTCTCCTAGTTGCTACATTGATTCTTGTGATGGACTCCCATCTCTACCTCCGAGCAGTTTTACTTCATTACTACCGTCTTGGCCGATCCGTGAAGGAGGCCCACTCTGCCCTGGCCCAGTCGGAAGGAGCTGACGCCCCCTCCATACCCTTCTGCTATAAGTGGTTCTCCCGCTTCAAGAAAGGGGAGTTTGGTCTCGATGATCAACCCCGCTCTGGACGCCCTCCCTCCCTCGATCAGCCTCTCGTTCTCCGCACACTGAAGCGCAAGCCCATGGCCAGTGTGCGTGAATTGAAGAAGGATACTGGTACTCCCAGATCAACGGTGTCCGATATCCTCCATCGATCTGGGAAGAAGCCGAAACTCCCACAAATGATTCCCCATGACCTCTCCCCCGAACAGCTGAAAAATCGTGTTCAAGTCTGTCGGGAATTACTCCATCGTAGATCCAATCTTCGATGGGTCAATTCCATCATCGCTACAGATGAGAAGTGGATCACGTACGATAACCCTGTCAGGAGACTGCAATGGGTGGATGCAGATGAGAAGCCCACGCCCGTCCCGAAGAAGGAAGAGCACGGAAAGAAGGAACTCCTCTGCTTCTTCTTCTCAGTGCTCGGTCCCATCTACTGGGAGATCCTCGCCCCTGGCACCAGCATCAATGCCGACCTCTTCTCTGAACAGCTGGAAGATGTCGCGATCAGAGTCCCTCCCAGACTCCTGAACCAGGGCAAAATTCTTCTTCTGATGGACAATGCTCGCCCACATCGAGCGAAGATGACCCAGAAGAAAATGGACGAGCTGAAGATCGAGAGGATTCCCCATCCACCGTATTCCCCGGATCTCTCCCCATGCGACTACCACTGCTTCCGCTCTCTCTCTGACTTCTGCAAAAGAAAGAGGTTCAAGAATCGAGATGAAGTTGTGAGGGCTTTCGTGAAACCCGCATTCTGGAAGAGAGGAATCGAGACCCTGCCCAATCGCTGGAGGGAGGTAGTGAGAAAGAAGGGGCATGCATTGGTCACTGAGAATAGTAAAGCATTGAACAAAAAATAAAAACAAAAAATTATACGAACTTTACGGACACCCCAATATTAAGAGAGATTTAAGCTGAAATAAAAAAATAGAAAGACACAATAGAGTTAACCCACTTGAGTCAATCATCATAATATTGTACGGAAATGCGAACTCAACAGTGAATAATGGGTTTTTTTAACATTGATCTCTGACTGTGATTGGTCGTTCTCATATTTGTTGCATGTTCAGGCTCGATCAGCTGATGGTCTCTCCTACACTTGCGCAGCTGGATATGCCCTCTACCTGACCTACATTCCTGCAGGTATAGAGAAAGATAAAAGATCAATTGTTCCCAAATTAAAATATCTTGAGAGTTTTGTTGCATTTTGCAGAGGGGCATCCCACGGGAAAGTGGTACAACCGCTCCACGACCGAATTCACGTGCAAACCAGATGGCAACTGGTACATCCCCGGTTCGATCATTGATCTTTTATCGATGAATTATCTTGGCCAAGTGTTCTAATTGAGGTACGGACGATGGCACAATGCCCACGGCGACGATTCAGGATATCCTTGCAGCGGGAGCCACTTACAACATTGGATGCACTTACCCGTAGAGAGGCGAACTGAGCCTATTCTATAGTGATTGCAAGTGTTTCATCAATGTGATAATGTTGCATCCAGATAAAGAATAGCATGGTGTACTCGTAGTACCGTGTAAAATAGCGGACCAAACCGCACGATTGTGAAAAGGTTATATGAGGATTCATAACTCGGAAGGTCGCAAGGGTTTTATAATATCATACTTACGCATCTAGTGTAGCATAATAATCTATTTCAATGAATAACTACTTCTCTTGCGTTTTGGAAATGTTCTCTTGATATTTGGCAGAATCATCCATTTGGTGAAGAATGAAAAAGACGCCTTTAAAAGTATAGAAAATATTCACATCCAGTCACGGAGTATGTATTTTTTAAAAGTCATATCATGACAATAAAAAGATTATCCGACTCGCCTAGATGCCGCTCCACTCGATCCAGGACCTTCCCGACCTGCGGAAGTGCGACGGCCTGCCGAGATCAATCAATATTCTCTCCTTGGAACATCTAGAGCTAAATTTAACACGGATCTTCTGTAAGATTGCAGGAACCCACACGACAGATAAAAAAATTGATCTTCGTTTTTGTTGAGACAAATCGGACTAGACATTGTGAGGGCGAGGACAAAGTATTTCCACTCAGATTTGCGAAATTTGCATGTTGGACGGAGTTATGACCTACAACTTTGGAGGGCCGTATCTCCGTTGGATTTTGAGCTACAGCGAGCTAATTTTTTTCATTCGACTCGTAATGAACTAATCTACATGTTCCTTCCATTACAATACGAGCAAAAGTGCCATATTCCATGAGTAATTCTCAGAAAACCGTTTTCCTATGCATAATATGCAAATTATCTCCTTCGTTACTCATCTACAATACGATTTTTATCTTTGATTCTGATTCTCCATAGTCGAATTGAGGTGCGTATGTATTTCATTGCTCATAACCCGGCGCTCTTCATACAGCTACTCAGTAGGAAGAATCCGGACGTAATATTTTTTGAGTTAAATACATTTCGGAATGTATTATGCCGTAAACGTATGCAAATGTGCAAAGTTCGACCATCTTTCGGAAGCTCTCAATTAGGTCTAAAACATTGACTCAGTGGCCCAAATCGTTAAACTTGATGGTGTTTGAGATATTACGGGAAAACACATTCAGAGAAGCGCAAAGGTGCCCTCATGGTTTCCACCCCCATTGTTTCTACGAACTACGATATCTTGCAATATCTCAAACACCATCAAGTTTAACGATTTGGGCCACTGAGTCAATGTTTTAGACCTAATTGAGAGCTTCCGAAAGATGGTCGAACTTTGCACATTTGCATACGTTTACGGCACAATACATTCCGAAATGTATTTAACTCAAAAAATATTACGTCCGGATTCTTCCTACTGAGTAGCTGTATGAAGAGCGCCTTGTTATGAGCAATGAAATACATACGCACCTCAATTCGACTATGGAGAATCAGAATCAAAGATAAAAATCGTATTGTAGATGGGTAACGAAGGAGATAATTTGCATATTATGCATAGGAAAACGGTTTTCTGAGAATTACTCATGGAAGATGGCACTTTTGCTCGTATTGTAATGGAAGGTACAAGTAGATTAGTTCATTACGAGTCGAATGAAAAAAATTAGCTCGCTGTAGCTCAAAATCCAACGGAGATACGGCCCTCCAAAGTTGTAGGTCATAACTCCGTCCAACATGCAAATTTCGCAAATCTGAATGTGAGTGGAGATACTTTGTCCTCGCCCTCACAATGCCTAGTCCGACTTGTCTCAACAAAATCACGACACTTTGTTTTTAAACTGTCGCAAAAGGTTCCCATTTTCCTACATTTTTACAGGAGATCCGTGTTAACTAATTTCAAAGCATTGAATTTATATTTTTGATCTATCTTTCAGCGCTTCTCAGAACATAAAAAAATATTTTCCTGAATTTTACGCGTTCTATAAGAATAGATAATGTATCTGACTACAACTACCTTGACGAGGGAATCGAATAGCTGTCCGATGGCGACCCATGTGAGTCCTCCCAGATCGGCGATGAAGAAACCGATGGAGAACGCCCAGAGACGGTCGCCCTGAGGGAGAGAGATAGATCAAAGGTCAGATCAGGGCACTTCTGGGATCATTGGCCCAGCCCCCCCCCCCCTCCCCTGCCTTCCTCCTTTACTCATTTATGGAAATCATTCCCTGATTTTCGGTCGTATAATCCCTTTGCTGGGAGGGGAGAAGAGTGGGTGGGCCAAAAATCCAATATGTGCCCAGATCAGAATTTAAACCTCCGAATTCCGAGTAATGTTAGTAGTGAGACTGTTGAATGATTGATTATCTCAAAAAAAAGTCGCGCCGCGTAGGGAATATCTAACCCTCAGATGCGAAATTCATATGCGGTCTATTGTTAGGCCTTATCGATTTCGACGCGTGCCCATCCCTATCATGGCGATGGGTACACAATGCGTGAATATTCTTATTTCCTTGCTGGGCAGAACCACGTGATACGCAGACTACACAATGTGTGTACCATTTTTTGCGACATTTGTCTCCAGACAATGGTCTAGAATATTCTTAATAGCCGTCCCCCCAACCTCCCAAAGATGTTAGATTCTGGTCATAGCGGGTGCATGACGCATTTTAGACTTACATTTTTTACTCTTTATAATCATTGTTTAACCCACCATGCAAGATACGAAGTAGACCGCATCGAGCGTGCCCGCCGCTTCTATGTAACTGCAATTGGTTTTCATTAATATATAGTTTGATTACAATGATTTCATTCAATCTTTCGTCTACTCAGGAAGGAGTACTCAACTTATGAGTGCAAATAAAAGAATTTGTTTTCAAGTATGATATTGTTATGAGTTTGGAAGTGCAACTCCTACGTTTTCCAATTTACTCAATTTCTCTCATTAGCGCAAAATCTGTATCTTGACGTGTAGGCCGCACTCCTATCGAAATCACGGACAAAGTCCAGTCAACCCCCTCCCCTCCCACTCACTCTTTATGTTTTCTGAAGAAGCGGGCGGCCCGAGTCCGTCTGAATGGCGCCAGACACACCTCCAGACAGCCGACCATCTCAACGATTAATCTTTGAACCCTAAATACTCCCCGGTAACTAGATAATCGCAACGAGAACCGTGCAAACCGCGCGAAAACAGGCAAAATCACGTCTAGTTTTCGGCTCGTGAGCAGTGATAGCAGTGATTTTAGGCTGTTTACTCATAGTCGATTGAGGAAGAGAACGGACGAAGGAAATGGGGCGAGAACAAACAAAACCGCAGAAATATGAGAAAGAGAGGGAGCGGGAGAGGGAACCGACCGTGATGGATGAAGAAGATGTGTTGAAATGAGAGGAAAATGAGATTCTAAATCTGCGAAATGACGTTGTCTTTGTTCGGAGATCACTAAACCAATTTCAAAAAACGGTCTTTGAAACGTAACTCGGATTTTGTTGCTTTTTTTGAATTCGTGGAATGCGCAGCAATATATTTCTCGTTCCATTTTGGCACTGTCGAAGAAAATAACTTGCGAGCTGATTTTAGAGTGAGTGTTCTTTGCCCAGATTTCCCTCGAAATAAAAGGTAAACTGGACCATTGGTTCAACGGAAATTTGCTCAACGAACAAAGCGATGAGAACGGGGAACTGTTCTAGCTCACAGATAAATTGATATCTGGCACAGGAGGGAATAGAGGCCGGCAACGCCTCTATAATTACGTTGCTAAGGCTATTGCGCGTGTCAAAGAGGAGAGTGGAGAGAGGCGCGGGTGCAGAAAATCAGCTATACACCACTTCCTAGACGAGTAGATCCATTAATGGTCTGGCAGTAATAATCCGAAATCTTCATAAAAAAGAGACAATCTCCAATACATCTTTATATTTCATATACGAGAATAAATATATTGTGAATACTCATGTAAAATATATTAAAATCCTATAAAATCTCGAAAAAAACTGCATTAATCGACAGGGGCGAAATTGAGTTGAAAGTCGCTCAATTCGCCTCTTTCTGTCATGGCCTTCCATTGATAATAGAGATAAGCGCCGTCGAATGAGGGGAAGTCGAGCCAAAAATGCCTTCAATCGAAATTTTGCGAAACTTTCGGACCAACGCGCGCTTGTGACTGGGGGAAGGACTAGAGACTGATCGTGATAAGGGAGAGGAGGGGCGAAATCTGAGCGAAATCGGAGGGAGAAAGGAGACAAGGAGGATTAGTCCTGCCCTCGCACGGGAGATAAGAGAGAGCATCATATCAAGCAATGTCATACAAAGTAAAGTCAGCGATGAAGGAGCTTATCGACTCAGTGCGATGGCATCTTGTAGTCAAGTTTTCGAAAAGAATGGTCGTGCACGCGTTAAGACCGGGAAAAATGCCAAGAAAACGGCTAAAACGGCTGAAAAGACTTGTGTGAAACGCGAAAACAGCGTGGAAGCACGAAACGGCGCGCGCTGTGGCAGAGAAAAGCAGAAAGAGAGAATAAACAAGAGAAGTGAGATCTGATGAGGGGGAGTAGAGGCCAGAGAAACAGATGCCCAGAGCGTGGAAGGGAGAGGGAAGAGTGAAGAGTGATTAGAGAGTGTTGGATGGCAGTGAAAGCAGTGGGAAGAGAGGAGAGACTGCTAATAGCAGGTCTAGTTGGGAATCGCTTTAGAAACAGCTGCAGATTGAATATTGTTGAAGCCGAACAACCACTGCAAATGCTATGTTTTGCTGGCCTAATGTTGGCATTCGCGTAGAGAATCCTTTGGGAAACTTGCAAATACACTATAGCCCCCTTACATCTCTCTCCCTTGTTGACAGAATCCATATGAAAAAATATTGTGCACGAAGGCTATAACATAGAAAAGTATATTTTTTCAACCAAAATATGTACTACGCAGTTAGACCACCCTAAAATAGCATGGAGAGAAAGCGACAAAAGTTCCTAAATACAAAAATATTCGCATGCAAATTCCGTCCAATTGTGGACTTAACACATGCTGCTACCGACAAAAAATATCTAGGTTCTATGCTACTCTCACAGAGGGAAGAAATGCAAAGCAGATTTAGATGAAGATTGAGAACTTTGTCGAAATGAATAAATTCTAGCCGGTAAGTGAAACCAGAGAGCAAATGGAGGGATGGACTATTCATTCCGGGAATCACGTGCTCCTCTTGATTGAAGGGTCGCTGAATCACCCACTACTGTCGACCTTTCACGTTGAAAAGCGCGCCGAATCAAACGATGATTTGGCTTCACCTCGTCATTCTTCCTTACAAACGATTCAGCAGATTTACTTTAGTATACCCAACAATAACTCCAGAATCACAAAGAGTGATTAAGGCGAATCAATCAATGGGAGAGAGAGATATTATAACCGTCTTTGAAATGAGGTGACCGGTCGACTGTCGATTTTCGAATCTTATCGTCCTCTGCTATCAGTGGCCCCCTCTTCTCTCCGCGCGGCCCTCCGTGGACTTTCTGCGTATCACCCATTATTTTTTGGAATGGAGAATCTGAACACTGGTTTTCTTGCAAAATAACAACCAATTAGTATCAACGAGTGTTGTTCAATCAACTCTTCACTCTCTTCA
The DNA here is from genome assembly GCA_036245805.1 of Pristionchus mayeri. Taxonomy (NCBI): domain Eukaryota; kingdom Metazoa; phylum Nematoda; class Chromadorea; order Rhabditida; family Neodiplogasteridae; genus Pristionchus; species Pristionchus mayeri. The sequence continues at coordinate 19,239,430 of BTRK01000001.1, forward strand.
GATTGAGTGCTTTGGTCCGTGAGAAAATCTATGAGAGAAGTGTGAACATCGAGACTCGGAAAATTCCCTACGATAATTGCACTAGGTTGTGTGAGGCACATGTAGCACATTTCGCACAACTACAATTCAGACTGCATTCAAGGTGATCGATGTTCTGAAATTGGGAACATTTTACTCAATTTTCCTTCAGGCGTTTGGCTTTCTCCTCATATTTTCAAATTCATCGTATACTTGTGATAACTCGTACTTGTAATTGCACAATTTCGATGCAATTATCGATCCGGTTCTACCGATCTCTGATGCCTCCTATCTCCACTATTCGAGTTACCAGCTTGCGAAGAGATTTCGTATCTCCAACTTCCCCTAACCCACGAGAGATAAAGCGAATCGAAGAGAGAAGAAGTGGCTGCTTGGATACGGGAATCTACGCATTGTCTTATTGGGTCTCGAAGCCCCCTCAAGTTTCCTACCTTTCCGAAACTCATTGTCATCCTTTCTCCTCCTAAGCAGAAAACGATGATAGCTCGTCTCTTCCTACCCTTTCTTCTAATCGCTGCTTCTATTAACGCCCAATCGGAGGAATTCGTATGTATATTTTAACTCTTTAGATAAGTTCCGAGAAACGAATGTGGAAATTGTGGCAATATAAGATAATATGTTAGCTAGAAAACATGCAATTATAAATTTTATTAATGAGTTTCAGCTCCGCCTGAAGAAGGAGCTCGAAGACCGCATCGCCGCGCTCAGACCCGAGGCCCGAGAGGTGAAACATCCAATTAATTAAATTAATTATTTTATTTTATTACTTGATTAATTTTCAGGTCGCCGAACGTCTCAAGTCCGTCTTCGAGGCGCGACTGCCCAAGGATGAGGCCAAGGCCAGAGTCTGTTTTAATAATAATAATATTGATGTAATTAATTAATTCAGCTGAATGCTGTACTCGAATCGGCTTCGGATGAGGCCAAGGCCGCTCTGGAGACGCTCAAACCGAACAGGAAAATCGATGTCGAGGTCAGATTCGATTATTCGAATTCATCCAAGAATGAGATGATTTACTTGTAATATAAAATATGCTCCACTTTTCTGATCAGACCACGAAATTTCGTTCTCAGGTGGTTATTCCGCTACCTGAGGCACCTGCCGTCGTCGAGGGCGCCGAACTCCTCCTGGACAGAATCGTCGTTCCCGGTGAGAGGACGCTGATGATGACGATAATGAGCCTCTTAACTAGAGTTGACCATTCAGCCTGTGCCTTTACTAACTTTGCATGCACTTTCGTTCTATCTGACGAGAAGGAGGGGCAACAAGTATTTCAATTCCCTTGCTAATTAGTCCTCTTTCAGGTCTCGATCGCATGAGGGCTGATGCTGAGCGCCTCAATCTGACGGGCAAGGTACTTTTTATCTGATAATTAAGCTAATTAACAATAATTTAATTAATTTGCTGAATTCAGACGCTCACTGAGGCTCTCGAGTACCCCAATCTGGCTTCTCAACTGGGCATCGATCGAAGAGTCCTCGACAGAATCGAGAACCTCGCCGTAGAGAGGGGACTGGCCAACAACACTGTCGACAATGTAAGAACGTCTTTAAATCCATCTTCTTTGATCTCTTTCAACAGCTCCAATGGGTTCTTATGATTATCGAATGGTTGCAGATGGCCCATTTTATCTTTGATCTTTGATCCCCAGGTTCTCCACACTCTCCGCTACAATCTCTCGTCCGTCGTCACCGTCGAGGAACGCAGTCGTCTCGAGAAGTTCGCCGCAGGCATGAATGTCACGTCCCTCGAGCAACTGTTCGAGAAGCGCCTCAGAGGAGCACCGGGGTACGGTATCGAGGCAGTAGGACACTGTAGCTTCCCACGGACTACCGTAGCTTGCAAAATCCATCTTTCAGCGAGAAACCCTTCATTCCTGGTGTCGTCGATCCAGCAATCGAGAAGTTCAGAAATGACTCGGGAGGCTTCATCGGTGGGATCATTGGGACGGTAATGGATAATCTAATGAAGAAATAAATATCGATTTTTCAGAACCGCCCTGGGGAGTTCATTGATAAATTCGTCAATAGTAGCGAAGGGAACTTCCTGGAGACGATCAAAGAACGATTCGGGTCTGCTTTAATATTTTTTTAATTAATTAAATGATTGCTTTAATTCAGGAATGAGTCATCCATCCTCGAGAAATTCTTCACAAATGCCACCGGAAACTTCAACTTCGGAAACTTCTCTGAGAAGCAAGTCGGGCAGTTGCTAGGTGAGGAGTCTGGGCAAAGGGGGAGGGGAGGAATGGGAAGTGACTCACCACACATTGGGCACACTGTAGTTTCTTTGCATATTATTCACTGATATCATCCAAATAAATCCACTACTCCAATTTAGCGAACTCGTTTCAGAAGGCCTCAAAACGGGCAACTTCTCGATGCTCTCCGGACTATTCAACGGCACGAATTCGAATGACGGAACTATCACGAAGCTCATTAACGCTTTCAAGGTTGGATTCATTCCCCAATTCCCATACTATCTCGTCCCGATGGCTAATGGGGATAAAATATATAGATTCGTTTTTTATTGGTGAAAAATGAGTGGTAAAAACTCAATGTCTCCTCGATTCTAGTCCGGCAATGTCTCCTCGATTCTCTCTGGAACCTCGGGCAAGGATGAGTCGAGTGTAATGGACAGCATCAAGGTGAGAGAAACAAAAGCAGGAAGCACCAGAATGAATACTTTCTCTTCTTAACATACACATAGCATACATTCGCATGCTTTTCCTCTCGCGCATGAGGAAGTAATAGAGTGCGTAACACTCACACTAGAGATGGCTTTGAAAGAAGTTCTTCATTCGATGTGCGTCTCCTGCTCCGAGGATCGAAAGCTGAATTAAGATTAAATTTAATGCTGCTGTGCAGGTTTCAGGAAAAAGCAAATATGTTTCAGAGTTTCTTCAACATGCCCGGTACTGGCTCTGGGGGATCCTCATCCAACCCTTCCTTCTCTACCGGTGACTCCCTCGTCAAGATGGGCTCATCACTCGAAAACCTGCCTTCGTCCTTCAAGAATTTACTCGAATAATCTTACCCAAGAATTGATTAAATGCAGATAAACGCTTGTTAACAGTAATTTTTTGTAATCTCTTATTAATACAGTCATTCTGGTCGTTGCCAAACTGTGATACTGACAAGGATAATTGAGAGAGTGATGGTCAAACTACGATCCTCCCAGACACGATAATTTAGACTCGTGTGTTCTTGATGTTAACGAGTGTTCCTGATAACAAAACCCACCCACGTATTTTGTCTAGAACAATCTTCGCCACAACTAGTCGGAAAGAACACATCGGTTATGTTTAGAGTGTTCGAAATGAAAGAGCGGCACTTTGTTCATGCCGCGAGGTGTGTGAGCTCTTCACAGGATCTCCTTTACGCGACCAAACGTACCAACGTTAAATGATGAAAAATAGAAATGAGGGGCAAAGAAAACAAAATAGGTGTTCCTTACTCGACGAGTTGAGTCAGACTGCCCAGTCTGGAAAAATATGCAATTTTCCTCGTTCGACAGATTTCTTTCCCTGTCCTCGGCGAGTTTCATTCGTCTCTTGGATTCTCAATTCATCGCTTCAAAACACGATCCTGTTCTTTCCCCTTTCCCCCAACTACTTACACTTTCATATTCACACTGACTCGATAATAACACTGAGATTGTAAGGGCGACACACCCTGGAATCACCTATAAATTGACGCAAATCACAGTCGATCAGACGTCGATTGCGCGCATATTTTTGCAAGAATGTCTGTTGCTTCGTCTAAAAACTTGTTGACCCCGTGGGCAGAAAACAGAGTGACGACGAATGAAGAACGTGCGCTCTCTCCATTCTCCCCACTCTCTCATCCAATCAACCCGTGAGAGAGAACGCTGAACCGAGAGAGCGACACAACTCGTTCCACCGTTGATACCTACACCTTTCTACTATTTAGGAGTGGAGAGAGGGTGCCATTGGTAGCGAAAGTGACTAGTGTGAACACTCTCACTTTCAAGTTGTGCTTTGAACTAAGCAAATGACCCCTTTCAAAATTAATGCGCAATTTACACAGTTCTACCATTAGAATAATCACTTCGAGTCTATTCGCAGCTGTTTGAATTCTCTCAGTTTCATTGCTCATGTTCTTCATGCAAATGCTGTCGATGAAGACGATCTTTAGAATGCATAGTGTGATTTCTCATAATAGATAGGTTGCCTCATGCACTATTCGAAAACATCGTGAGGGGGAGTTCCATTGGAGAGCGATCTTGTTTATCTGATCACTGATTGAGTTATTAGTGCACCACTCTTTTCAGGAAAACATGTATAGTGAGACCCCCATCTTCTATTAATAGATCTCGCAAATTTCTCAATTATCGATTTTCTTTCGCAGACAATATGAACAAGCTCCTTCTCGCCTCGCTTCTTCTCCTCGGATTGGTCGCATTCAGCAGCGCTCAGGGAATGCCCAGGCTCACGGTAGGTCCATCGATCGAGAAGTGACTCCGATGGTTTCTCAATTCAGAAAGGACAAATGAACCAGCTCAAGGCGCTCTTCCCCAAGATGAGCAACGAGACACAGGTTAGTGATATGTTCTTCGATCTATCAATATTGGTTTCATTGGATTGTAGGGAAAGCTAGAAAACAGGCAGTAATTGTGCTATGTAAATGCATGAAAGCTGGACGTAGTGCAATTGTGATATTTCATGGAGCACATTAATTAATTAATTAGTTAACAAAGTAAACAGCGTATTTAAGGTGAACGTCCTCAAGATCCGCAGTATCTTCTTCGCCAAGGGAAAGAGTGAGCCGCAGAAGAGACAGGAGGCGAGAACTTATCTTATGGCATTTGGCCTGATGATAACTATGACGTCATGCCGCTTTTGATGTATCACAGGCTTTATGACGTCATAATTCTCATAACAGCTAGAGCCTCATAACAGCTCTTACTATAGGCAATATGGAAGTCAATCATCACCCACAAAAGATAGAAATATTTTAGGAGATGGTAATATTATTTTCTTCCATTAGATACGTACATTTTGCTGCGAACATTTTGAGGAGTTGTATTACTCACAGTGAAATCAATGCTAGATTTCCAGATCCGAGCCCTGTACGATTCCCTGCGAGGCACTCAGAAGACCGAGATGGACCAGCTCGCAGCCATCATCTTCCCCAACGGAATTCCCAAGTCACGATAAGGATCAAAGATCATCCACCAGGGTTGATTCATTCAGAATTCTTCATTAATAAGTCACAAAGTTGCAATACGCTGTAATAAGATTTGTAATAAAAATGTAATAAAGAATTTATGAATATTGATGGTGTTGAGGAACAATTCGAAAAACAACAACGGCGGATCGTCAATGCTTGACTATTTTGAAAAGAATATTAGAATATTGTCTTGATCCCAAGAGATGTAATCAATGCTATACTATTGAGCATCATCGATAATTGTGACGTCTCTCCTGACTAGTTCTCCAGTATACGAAGAGTTGCAATAGGGTAGTCGTGATAGATCACCCCAGGGCACTAGTGACATGCTTTGATAAGGTGTTGTGAATCATATTCGGACATCGTTAGGAAAGCCTATTGTTTCTCGTTGAGATGCGAGCGAAAGTGTCGAAGTGGGAGAGGATTCTTCTCGATGAGAAGACGTCATCGTCGATGGAGCGGGTCCTTCTTCAGACGAGGGACGTCGAACGGGCGAAATTCAGATCTCTGCAAGATGGGAGAATTATACGAGATCTATCATCTGTATGATACCATACATTCTACTCCCTCGAAATGAAGAAGTTCAGTTATGTCTACTTGCATAGTGCTACTGTGATTACTGTTCCCCACAGAATCACTCACTCAATCTGTTCCCCGGTACTCCATCCGATCGATTCGGCATCCTGAGAGTAGATTGGTTGGCTCAATTTTGTCTAGTCTCACCGAGAGATCCGACTGGCTGAGGGAGGAACCGACGGAAGAAGAGGACTGAAAGTTAATGATCCAATACTGCATTTTGAGACATTCAGAGGAAAGAGAAAGAGGATGAGAGTATGTGGAACGTTGAGAGGGCATTGAAGCCGCTCCTTTACGCAAGTCTAAGACCAATTTTACATTTCTTCCTCAATAAAATTTAAATATTGGCAACTGACGCTGGAACAGACGTCATCCGAGAAGATCTCATCGTTGAGAACACCGAATACTTGACCTGAGAAGGGAAGATCAAAGAACACTCAAAAAATGGAAGATGTTTCTCACCCATTCTGGAGAATTGACCAGTCGACGTGAGGAGAGAGGGAATGAATGAGTGGAGGAGGAGAAAGAGGGACGAGATTAGTTTATTCAAAAGAGAAAAGCGAATTGGAGATGCGCAAACAAACCTCATACTAGCACGTAGCTAATTTAAAATCTGTGAATTTCGAAGGAGACTCCCTCCAGATTAGGATTTCCATTTTCATGCGACTCTGAAAGATATTAGTTTTGACCCCCTCTACAGTTCTAAGATGACAATTTCTAAACTTGTGCTCCTCCGTCTTTCACAAAATTAGGATCGCCTTCTGAGTAAACGAGGCCATCTAGGGATTACAGTGCGATAAACGATAGGGTTAGGGTTGGCTATTCGGAGCAGAATTGTGAAATGCCACGGTCTCTTCATTTCATAAACCCTCTCGGAAAAATGCTTGGAATGAAGAATGTGTACCCAGACATTTCGACCTCTGCGTGTTTTGAACCAAGCGTGATTATAGAAAGAAGATTTTTAAAAAAAGTGAGAATGGTCATTGCAAAACCACTTGCTCATTGCATTAAAGTGAGCAAATTTATTGAGTATCGTTAAGCGTAAATGTACAATAATTGACATAAAAGGGATTGGTTAAAAGGTTAAGCATAAATCGACAATTATTGAGTTTAAAAAATATAATGGAATAATTACGAGATAGAGATAGGGGAAATAAGTATAAATCGACAATTGTTGAGATTCAAAAACACAATGGAATAACTACAACATAAAAATTGGCATAAAAGTTAAGCATACATCGACAAAAATTGAGATTGAAGAATACAATTGAATAATTACGAGACAGAAATTGGAGATGATCGAATTACATCTTGGACTTTGCTTGAAATTATTTCCGTCGTACTAATGCAGATCCATATTGCGAGCAGCCAGATGAATTGCCGGCTGAAATAGTCCAATAATAGATATGACGGGACAAGGTCGGATAAGAACTATGACTTCATAGTTCTCGTCCAACCTAGTGCTGAAATGAAACTAGCAGGAGGAAGGAGTACCTGAGTGTCACTTTTAATTATGAAGACGATAGACTCCACGCATTTTCCCATGCACTCCGAAAGGCGGATCTGAAAATATCATCAATTTGAACCAATACCGACTTAAAAAGGGAAATTTTTGTGCTTTTTCAATTGATAAATTGCATAGTTCGACAAGACACTATGCTCTCTTTAGTCCATGCACTCTCTCGTAACTTAACCGAGCCCACATATCATATTCTAATAAACTGGATTACCTCGAGGTTAGCAAGTACTCCATTGTGGTTCTCTTCACGTGCTCCATTCGAGTGTCGGCTCTTTGCTGCAACCACCCTCGGTCCTTTTCCCCTCGTCCAATTATACTCTAAGACGTCCAATTCTCCGTCGGTCCTCTTGATTGCCACAGAGGTGTTGAGACTGCGAGAGAGGGCCTTCTCGATTGAATCCACGTTCTCCACGAACATCTCTGGGTCGACGCCGGGTATGAGATTGGTCATGCGAAACTGGACCTGCAAAGTTCAAATATCAGCAAATATAGCAAGTCTTTTCTTCATTTATATTCCCTGCCTCTATGAGTTGTTCATCTTGGTAATCACTAGTTGTGCCTAAACTAATGGCAAAACCATCATAATCGACTATGACTATCCTCATTTCACGAGCTTTCTCGCGAGAGAGAAAGTGTGCGAGAGCAGGTGGAGGAAGGAGAGTCATGATGACTATCGCTCACCGCGGTGACAGTCGATGCTTCGTGATCGACGCAGTCGGCGACGTTGAAGAGACACTTGGGATTGTCGCACATCTCAACACACTTCCCATTGAATTGGTGGTGGGCAAGGAACGGGGCGCTGTCGATGCTGAAATGAATGAATATGTCGGCGTTTGGATAAAGTACGATAGACAAAATAAGAAATTTAGAAAGTACCTCATTGAATCCCCTTTCTCATCAGCTGAACAGGTGTTCGGTCCTGCAAAATATCTGTGTGAATGGTTTTAGTTGTCTACAAACAGGCAGCAAGATGGCTCCGAAGGAAACTATCTTTCCACTCTGCTATATTTCACGGCATGCAGACCGGACGTTTAAAAAGAGTTGAGTCAACTCGTAACTAACCTGGAATGGCGTGCGTGAGAACTCCCGAGACGAGTGCGAGCACAATGAGACTCTTCATTGTTGAGACAATATCTCGAGATTGACACTTGATATTCTGCAGAGATTGGAATCAGAGGGAAATGAAGCAAAGATTACTCAATAGAATATATTCAAAAACAATAGAAGAACTCGAGTTCGAGAAAGGATGCCACTCTCCCTTTATTCTACATTCGCACTCTCAAAATAGCCAACAGGTCGTGAGAGTATGCAAAATGAAGAGACAGTGGTCCTAATTATAAAAACTAGGAATAATGGACAAAGAAGTAGCGGGAAACTCAGAGGCTTGGAATATACTGGTTCGCGGGTTTCTCAGAGCTATATGTATTGCCCTTATGAGTGGGCGGAGCTTATCCACATCTGAGATATATTGCGTAGTCAACCCCGCCTCTCTGAGATCGCACGGCTTTTTTGGCCCTGTGACTGCATCATTAGGCTCTAGACCCACTCTCTTCCTCTGCACTCTCTCACCTCTCACCCTCCATGTAGAATGCAGGTGTGATCGCTAGGGATGATGCAATGCAAAAGTAATCACAAGTTTTCTCATTGCGCAATGAGACTCGACCCATTTGCATTGCGCATCGATTGCGTATCGGTCCCATTGTCCGATTCGGAGAGAAAGTTGAGCAGCCTGAGAAGGAAAGGCCACGACGGTAGGTTGGGGTTTTTGAATGAGACATAGCGGGATTGACAGAGGATCAAAAAAGAACTTCTACATGTTTCATATCTACTGAAGGAATCTGTGAATGTCTGCGCTCATAGTGAGGAGAGGTGTAAAACCGTCAATTTCTATGTAAAAAAATTCCTCATGCTACCGAAATTCCGCTACCACCCAGCCGTCCATAGAGATTGAAGTGAGCCTTTCCCAGTGGATCCATCCCGTTGATCCATTGTTATTCCCTAAATCCGCATGAGACTCTCACTGTGCTGATCCGTTCCCAGTGCCACTGGATGTCTAGGGAGGGGGTCAGATTAGGTGGATCGGGTAGGTCACTCGCCTTTGATCTCTTCTCGGTTGTATCTAGACAGAAACATGGTACACCTTTATTTCATTATCCGACAGAAGTGAACTCTATGATAAGCAGAATTATCTTGTACATAATGCGTATTCAAACGGGCACAACCTAATTCCCTAGCTAAAACACGTAAATTAACAATACTGAACAATATCACATAACTCCAAGATAGTGACGAGGTCTTTGGCTACAGTCCATCAACTTTGCCTATTTGCGAGGAGGCAATTCGGAGCGGGAATGTGTGTTGATCGATCTCTTCTCTGACTGATTCTTCGATAGCTCCTTCTTCATCAATGTATATTTCTTCACTAAAATGAACAGAAACTACAACTACAGTTGAAACTAGCTACATTTGAACTACATTGGAAGCCAAAATTCGGTAAAATTATTTTCAATTGCCCGCTTTTCAGAGAAATGTTCGAGATTGCTCACCTTTTCTCTCCTCCTCCTTCTTATTGATGCCCTTATCCATAGTCTTGCCCAACTGATCCATCGGAATGTCAAGCAACGACGGGATTTTGGCCTGTTCTCCACTAGGCTTCTTGGGAATTCGGTAGGTCGACCAGAGTGGCTTATCGCCAGTCTCTTCGACTAGCTGAAATATGTAAATATTTATATTTAATAATCATAAGGATTAATCTTATTAAAAATATAGTGTCATTTTGCTGACCGTTCTCTTAGCGGCTGGTTCTCCCGATGCATCCACTGCCTTTCTTTTCGTAGCTCCAGAAGAACTAGCATAGCTGCCAGAAATCACTCTGTGCTTGAGAGACTCGCTACAATGAAATTAATCAGATATCTCACATACCCAAGGGCGTCGATTATAAAATCTGACCTAGCGAACACTCTCGAATAAGACCAGTGACCTCGGGTACCTCTTTCTTCTGTAGTCCGAAACAGTTGAGGAGGAAGAGGAGCAAATCGAGGATGAGGTTGAGGAAGAGGGAGAACGAGGAGGGATTCTGGAGAGTTCATCCTTCTTCCATTCCTTCAGAATCTTCTCAGCACGAGTTCCGTACACAGGATCACGACGGAGCTTGCGAATTTTCTAAATGGGAAATTTAATAATTCACATCATGTTTTGTAATTTAAAAACCGAATGATCTATCGTACCTTATCGAGTCCAGTCTGCGTAATTGCTGAGTAGGTGAATCCACGCTTCAGCAATTGATCGAGAGCTTTGCCAGTCTACAAAATATTATGTGAACTCTTGTTTTCGACAGTGAATAAAATTTTAAACTTTAAACAGTGTTTGATTGTCATCTGAATTATTGATTACCGTATCGGATTCGTTGAGCTTCTTCAAGAGCGAAGCTGCCTCGTAGTAAATGCATTGATTGGCCATCTGAGGAGCGAATCGTATTTGTACTATTCATTAATTGTGCGAAACGGAATATTCAAACAATAATATAAATAGGGGTCATGAATACGGAACGCTTTGGAATATGAACGATGAAAATTAATGAAAGAAAGAGAGAGGGAGAGAGAGAAGAAGTTACGACTAACTTTCCGACACGAATTAGAGATGACATGGTATCAGCTGGTCGGAAGCCACCTGTTTCGTCGTGTATACGACTGCTCTCCTTAATTGGGGTTACAGCCTTGCCAGTGGGCATAATCGCTTAGAGTCTCCCCTAGATTGGATCTTCCTAGAGGACATGGTCTTTAGAGAGCGTAGCCAGAGGGGATAAGACCCCCATAGTCTAGCCGGTATCATGAAAAGAATGAATAAATATCCAGATGACTACGAGGCAAGCGAAAAATTATAGTGAGTAAGTAAAGTCTGAATACTGGTACCTTTCGTACCTTACAGAAGAGATAGAGCCATGGTACCTTTATTTCAGAATCTGACAGAATCGAACGCAATTGTGAGCACAATTAACTGGTAAAGAATGCGTATTCACATGAGCCGTATACAATTTGCAAGCTAAAATCATACAACTTAATTACAATGAAAAATATAACATAACTCCTAGATAGTGGTGAGTTCTAAGGCAACAGTCTTCGACGCATTTGCCTATTTGCGAGGATTCCATTCGGAGCGGGGAAGATTGTTGATCTGTCTCTTCTCTGGCTCGTTCTTCGATAGCTCCTTCTTCATCGACGTATCTTTCTTCACTAAAATGAACAAATTCTACTACTAGGGTTGAAGCCAGCTACATTTGAACTACATTTGAAGCCAAAATTCGGTAAAATTAAATTCAATTGCACAATTTTCACATAAATGACCATGAATACCCACCTTTTCTATCCTCCTCCTTCCTATTGACGCCCTTATCCGTAGTCTTGCACAACTGAACCAACGGAATGTCAAGCAGCGACGGGATTTTGGCCTGTTCTCCACTAGTTTTCTTGGGAATTCGGTAGGTCGACCAGAGTGGCTTGTCAATCTCTTCGACTGCCTGATATAATTAAATTACTATTTATTTAATAATCATAATAATTAATCTTTTAAAAAAATAATGCCATTTTCCTGACCGTTCTCTTAGCAGATGGTTCTCCCGATGCATCCACTGCTCTTTTTTTCGTTGATCCAGAAGAACTCGCACAGCTGCCCGAGATCCCTCTACGCTTCAGAGACTCGCTACAATTAAATTAATTTGATGTCTGACATAGCCCATAGCCAAGAACTTCGATTATAAAATCTGATATTGCGAACAACCTCGAATAAGACGACCTCTCATACCTCTTTCTTCTGTAGTCCGAAACAATTGTGGAGGAAGAGGAGCAAATCGAGGATGAGGATGAGGAAGAGGGAGAACGAGGAGGGATTCTGAAGAGTTCATCCTTCTTCCATTCCTTCAGAATCTTCTCAGCCCGAGTTCTGTAGACAGGATCACGTCGGAGCTTGTGAATTTTCTAAATGGGAAATTTAATAATGCACATCATGTTTTGTTATTTTAAAAAGTGAAAAATGTATGGTACCTTATCGAGGCCGGTATGCGTAATAGCAGAGTAGGTGAATCCATGCTTCAGCAATTGATCGAGAGCATTGCCAGTCTACAAAATATGATGTGAACTGTTGTTTTCGACATTAGATCGCATTTTTGCACGTCAGCCAGTATTTGATTGGCAGCGGGTTTATTTATTTATGAAGTCGATTACCTTCTCGGGTTCGTTCAGCATCTTCAAGAGCGAAGTCGCTTCGTAGTGAATGCACTGATTTGCCATCTGAGGAGCGAACCGTATTTTTAGTATTCATTAATTATGCGGAACGGAATATTCAAACAATAATGTAATTATGGGTGAGGAATACGGAACACATTGGCATATGAACGGTGCAAATTAATGAAAGAAAGAGAGAGGAGGAGGGAGAGAGCAGCGTTGCTAAGAGCTAGGCGACACGAATGATTTGGAGATATAGTGGTGATATCCACTCAACTGGTCGGAAGCCACCTTGTCCATCCTGATTACGACCGCTCTCCTTAATTGAGGTTACAGCGTGCCCAGAGGTTGTAATTGCTTGGAATATCTCCTAGATTGGAACTTCTTCGAGGAAGTGGTCTTTAGAGAGCGTAGCCAGAGGGGATAAGACATGTGACACCCAATAATCTAATGGGCACCGAAAAGAATGTACAAATATCTAGATGATCACGAGGAAAGCGAAAAATTAGAGTGCGTAAGTAAAGTCTGAATAGCTTACGGAAGAGATCGTACAGAGTCATGGTACACATTTATTAGGTTGTCTCAAAAGTTTCTGACTATTTTCATTTTTTCATGTTTTCACCTGTCCTGTCCTTGGATGGTGACCGATTTGCTTTTGGTTTTCGACAATATATAAAGGCTTGGGTTCTCTATCTAGCGCACATAACATCAGTCCTAAAGAGCTCGTAATATTCTCGCCATTAACTCTGAAATTCAACGAGATGGCAAAGGGACTAACCTTTTCAAAGGTTCAAAATTCTTCGGAAAACCGTGTGAGGTGCAAATTTAATACACTTCTGTGAAGTGCTCCCAACATGTTATTAACGAGTCATATTTGATAGATGTGCTGTTATATCCACGTATATAGGGTGCGCACAATCTGAAAACTACACATGCTGGTAATTCACGAAGCAGCATCAATAGATCCTGGATTTGTGTTGAGGATCCGAGATAGCTCATTTGCGGTGATTTGTGAAGTACTTTCCCCAATAAATATATGACTAGAATTAGTAGATATTTGAACGATCCGTTACTGAGTTTAGCGTATCGACATGTGGAAGTCGAATCTCAAGCATTAAAATATGCCATTTTCACAATCTCCCGTTCCAAGCAAGCATTGATTTCCGTATTTTACGAGGTTATCTGAACAATTAGTCCTTGACCTATCCCTCATTTGCCAGGCGGAATCAACAGGGCAATCCTATTCGAGAATTCATCATCAGCAAAATGCGCCAAAAATATGCATACCTTTCGGCAAAAATAATTCATTTCTCTCATACCACGCATTAGAGTTTAGATTTCAATGCATGGTAGTATTACACTACAAAGACCCTAACTCGGGCTAAAAGGAAAATTAAAACATCCGATGGTGACAAGAGCAAACTTGAAAAAATAAATAGTCAGAAACTTTTGAGACAACCTAATATTTCAGAATCTGACAGAAGTGAACGCTATTGTGAGCAAAATTAACTTGTAAAGAATGCGTCTTTAAATAAGAAAGGAAAATATAATTCACTAGTGAAAAAGGCAAATTAATTATAATACACAATATCGCATAACTCCTAGATAGTGGTGAGTTCTCATGCAACAGTGTTCAACACATTTGGCTATTTGCGAGGAGGACATTCGGAACTGGAGAGATTGTTGATCTATCTCTATCTTTCTTCACTACAATGAACAGAAACTACAACTACAGTTGAATCCAGCTACATTTGAACTACATTTGAAGCCAAAATTCAAAATTAATTTCAATTGCACAATTTTCAGAAAAAAGATCACGATTACTCCCCTTTCCTCTCCTCCTCCTCCCTATTGACGCCCTTATCCATAGTCTTGCCCAACTGATCCATCGGAATGTCTAGCAACGACGGGATTTTGGCCTGTTCTCCACAAGTCTTTTTGGGAATGCGGTAGGTCGACCAGAGTGGCTTATTGCCAATCTCTTCGACTGGCTGAAAAAAATACATATTTATTTATTTAATAATCATAATTATTAATATTTTTAAAAATTTCCTACTCCTTACCGTTCTCTTAGCGGCTGGTTCTCCCAAAGCATCCACTGCTTTTCATTTCGTAGCTCCTTTCGTAGCACAGCTGCCCGAGATCCCTTTGCGCTTGAGAGACTCGCTACAATAAAATTAATTTGACATCTGCTCACCCAAGAGCGTCGAGTATAAAAGCTGACCTAGCGAACAACCTCGAATAAGACCAATGACCTCGCATACCTCTTTCTTCTGTAGTCCGAAACAATTGAGGAGGAAGAGGAGCAAATCGAGGATGAGGATGAGGAAGAGGGAGAACGGGGAGGGATTCTGGAGAGTTCATCCTTCTTCCATTCCTTCGGAATCTTCTCAGCCCGGGGACCGTATACAGGATGACGACGGAGCTTGCTAATTTTCTAAATGGTATGTTTAATAATGAACATCATGTTTTGTTATTTTTAAAAAAAGTGAATAATTTATCGTACCTTATCGAGGCCAGTCTGCGTAATAGCTGAGTAGGTGAAGCCATGCTTCAGCAATTTATCGAGAGCATTGCCAGTCTACAAAATTATATGTGAACTCTTGTTTTTGGCACTAGATCGCACTTCTTCACTTTAAACAGTATTGGATTGACAGCGAGCTTATTGATTTATATCTCAATAAATCGATTACCGTATCGGGTTCGTTGAGCATCTTCAACAGTGAAGTCGCCTCGTAGTAAATACACTGATTTGCCATCTGAGAAGCGAATCGTATTTGTACTATTCATTAATTACGCGAAACGGAATATTCAAACAATAATATAATTAGGAGCCACGAATCAAGAATGCATTGGAATTTGAACGGTGAAAATTAATGAAAGAAAGGGAGAGGGAGAGAGAAGAAGTTGCGACTATCTTGTCGACACGAATGATTTGGAGAGAGAGAGGTGTTATCCCATCAGGTAGTCGGAAGCCACTTGTTCCATCCTGGATACGATTGCTCTCCTTAATTGAGGTAACAGCATGCCCAGAGGTTGTAATTGCTTGAAGTGTCTCCTAGATTGGAACTTTCTCGAGGACCTGGTCTTTAGAGAGCACAGCCAGAGGGAATGCGACCTGTTGCAGCCAATAGTCTAGGCGGCACCATGAAAAGAATGAAGAAATGCCTAGATTAAGTACAAAATATCTGTAACATTAACGGATAAAATTAGAACTTCAAATTAAGCCAATTGTATGAGATTTATTTGCGCAAGGCAGGTGCACACAAATCGATCAAAACCTGTTCTTCCATCAAAAGAATAATGCCAAATTTCAGGAAATAGTTAATGCGCTGGAAAAAAAGAAAACAATTGGCACTGATCATATCTTTTGATTATTGCTAAAACTCTGTTTACGCCTTCGAGAATATCATTGCGTTTGTTTTTCAAACTTCAATGTCCCTCATCCATATCACCTGATCGAATGCATAAATCATTTCAAGCAGAATAATTTCCAAAGTGTGCAAAGCGGTCACAGAGTTGTGTTCCCACCCGGATTCGGGAATACTTTGGCAGATATCACAACTTTCGCTGTATAATCCGAGAGGGATCGACCTCGCGCGAGTACAATGTGCACGAAATAACACAGATTGTACAGCCAAAAGTGCGAAATCATAAGCTCTTCATATGCTGTCTCGCCGTTCGGATAGACGAATATCATGAGAATATGCAACTTTGTTTTCTACATCAGTCATATTTGTTTTCGTGCAGAAATCGCTATAACTAGGAAGGAGAAGGCACAGAACGCAGATTACAATGATTCATCAGATTTCCTTCCTCCTCCTTCTCCCGCCTCTACTGTAAGCTCCACCGTAATCAGAGAATAATCGATATTTCAAGATCTACCGTATCCGCAGATACCTTCACCGACTACAAAGTTGTGCCGAACATCCTTCCCAATAGCCCGCAGCATAATCTGACTGTCCACTACGAAGATTCGAATGTCACGGTAATGGACTGTTCTGAGATGCTTCCCAAATGAGAAACTGAGGATACATTGAGCACTAAGACGGCCGATAATATGTAAATTTCCAATCACAGGTCGAAACCGGCAAGCAATACACTCCGAATCAAGTTCGATTCGCTCCTCGAGTACAATGGGAGGCAACGGATGGCGAACTCTACACTCTGATTATGGCTGGTGAGATTAAAGATCATTTTCAAATTGAAAACATCTCGCAAGATGCAAAGTTCAGATCCAGATATGTTTCCTCCCGCTCGTCAATTCCTCAACTGGCTCGTGGTCAACATCCGTGGATCCAATGTATCCTCTGGAGTAGAAGTTGCAGCCTACCAAGGCGCCAGTCCGGCACCGGGCACTGGTGAACGAAATTTGTTGAATTGTTACTTCGTAATTTCAGTGAAATTACAATTAAAAACATTTTGAACTATCATTTCTACAACCTACGGTAAAATTAGTATTATTCCTAGCGAAAAAATTGATTAATAATTCTAGGTTCTCATCGCTACGTTTTCTCTGTGTGGAAGCAGAATCGCACCATCTCTGCTGATGATTACGGTAGTTTACTTATACTTATTCAGCAGTTAATCAATAATCTGAAGTTGTTCCCGGCAAGACAGCTTCGAACATGTCGTTGGTCGGCAGAGTGGGCTTCAACACGAGTGACTACTCATGGAAGATATCGGGAGTGCAGAGTCCAACGCCCGTTGCAGGGAACTTCTTCCTGGCGAGTGATCTTTGATCCTTAAATTTTACGAATAGCTTGAAAAACATTATGTCTACAATTGAAAATTGGATATCTGATCATTGATCTTCCAGGCGACATTCGATGACTACGCGAGGATTCTATTGGCCAAGTTTGATTCAATGATCAGACTTTAATGCATTTGGAAATAATCTCATTGTATTTATTACTGCAACAATGAGCATCCAAACATTTATTCATGTCCATCTATATGTACCCTCAAATAAATACTGAATAAATATGGTTTCAAAAAAATGCATTACTGTTCTAGGAATATGTTGCGATTCGAAGTAGGCGAATTCGAGGGGGGGGGGGGGGGTAACAAAACGTAACCGACAAAACGTAAACAAATCGCAGCTCCCTCGTGATTCGAAGTACAGACTTGGGAGTTGTTGCATTGTTATCAGTATGCCCTCCACTACACCATCCTGATTAGATCCTCTAAATTGGTGAACTTGAGTTTTACTCACGACCGACGTGGGTTCACGGTCCAAAATTGGGAATTTGAGTGAATAACCATGGTTAGATAAGCACAAAATACCGTAATCAATCGATATTCTAGTGCCCCAGTAGGTACTCTAACCTAGTAACATGGACATAGATTGGTTACGGCAGTTAGTGTTTATCTAAAGATGATTTTCCACTCAAATTCAGAATTTTGGACGATTAGCCCCTATGCGTCGGTCGTGAGTAAAACTCAAGTTCACATAGTTAGAGGATCTAATCAGGGTGGTGTAGTGGAGGGCATACTGATAACAATGCCACAACTCCCAAGTATCTACTTCGAATCCCGAGGGAGCTGAGATTTGTTTACGTTTTGTCGGTTTACGTTTTGTCACCCCCCGCCCCCCCTGAATTCGAAATGCGGGATGCGAATTCTCAGCTTCTTTCTCTACGCTAGCGTCTTCACTCAGATTCAAGAGAGGAGAGGAGGACCGAGTAGGCGGAGTCTGAGCGATCGGAACATTATTTCACACAATATTTCCGATAGAATTGTTGTCAGCATCACATGATGATTCAGAACGATTAAGTGAACACAAACTCGATGTAAATTCAGTGTTCATCGCGAGTAGATAAAGAACAATTTGACCGATGGAAGTTCGAATCCCGTATCCATCAATCCCCCAGAGACTAGAGATCTCCTGAGCCCCCTACTCATCCCATACTTTGTTTTCCCCCACTCGACATCGTTATTTCTACAGTCGGTCAGACAAAAACTGGCCACTCGCCATGATTCACTCTCTTCTACTCCTCTTCTCGCTACTGTAAGTGCATTCTACCGCAGTCATCTGCCTACCGTATCCCAGAACTGATCGATATTTCCAGAGCTACAGTAGCGGCGGACCGCTTCCAGGATGAGAAGGTCGTTCCTGACGTCTTCGCTAATAGTCCCCAGCAAACAATGACAGTGACCTACATTGATGAGACGAATGCAAATACTACTGTGCAGGTATTGAATTGGAGCTTCTACTCTATTCTCCAAATATTTAATATAAAAGAAAACTATTACAAACAGGTGCAAGAAGGCAACCAGCTCACTCCGACTCAAGTGAAGCATACCCCGACGGTGGAATGGAAACCAGATGGAGACGCCCTCTACACGCTGATCATGACTGGTGAGATCAACGATCAATCAATACATGTCTACTTCTCACTTTTATTCCACCTAGAAAGATCAAAGGTAAATCATCTAACTCAGATCCGGACTCGCTCACTCCGGTTCGTCAATATCTCCACTGGCTGGTCATCAACATTCACGGATCGGATGTCTCAACGGGAGTGCAAGTGGCGGCGTATCAGGGCGCCGGTCCTCCTCCTGGCACTGGTATTCTCTCTTCTTGTTCTGTTTGCTCCGAGATTCCACGTTTTCGACATCACTTGACCTATTATTGATTATAAGGCGCTCATCGCTACGTCTTCTCAGTGTGGAAGCAGAACCGCACGCTCGTCACCGATGACCACGGTTAGAATATCGATTATTGATTACTGTATGTCTGCTGTAAATCTGGGTACAGTAATCATCAAACTTCAGTGATTCCGGGGAAGACCACTTCGCAAATGTCGATGCTTGGTCGGCTGAGATTTAACACGACCGAATACGCGAGCAGAGTGAGCGGAGATACGAATCCAACTCCTGTCGCAGCCAACTTCTTTAAGGTACAATGTGGATTAAAGGAATAATTTTATTGATAGTATCTTGTGAGCCAGTTATTATAGAGCCAATAATGGCTTGCCACATCGTGTGACAAACAAAGAATGGCGGTAAAAGCAATCCCAAATGCAATATCTTCTTCAGGCATCTTTCGATGACTACGTGAAATATCTTCAAGGACAGTTTGAAAAACTTGTGGAGTAATGACTCAGACGAGCTTCTTTTCACCCAACAAACTACCGCCAAATATTTCCCTGTTCTGAGTTCATTACATCTACAATTGTTTGAATTACTTTAACAAGCGTTTATCGATAACAAATATTCATTTCCACGACGAAGAATACAAGTTGAAGTACGTTTCAGTGTCAGCAGCCGGAGATATGATGTCCGTTTTCTCTTCGCAATTTAGATTCCTAAAATTTTAAGTAATCTATATCGTTAATTTTCGAATTCCTCCCACATGATTGATCCAATTTTGCGGCTCATTTGCCTGTGCAATTGAGGATGTTTTACAAGGAGATTAACGATGGAGAAAGTTCCGTTGGTCATATAGCACTGAGAAAATTGGTTTTCAATAGATCTCGAGTGATTCATTCTACCATGATCATGAAAGTCTGCACATATCCAGTGATATATCCGTTGTCTTTTGTGATCACTGCGTAATATACGCCGAGAGCTGATATCGACGAGGCCTGTTTTCATAACATCGCCAATGCTCTGACGAAATAACGAACCTTCAGAATGAAGGAGATAACATAGGCCGGTATCATAGCTTTTGCCATTTCACGAGCCTCCTTCACCTGATATTCAACGATAAGTAATGAATAAGAATGGCATTTTGCCTGATATCGAGCTGTTAGTGTTGAGTGCCCGTACATTCGAATGTACTTGAGTCGACTCACTCGACAGGCATAACCGCCGACCTGAAATGTTCAGATATAGTGCAAAGGTGGCATTTTGAGAATACTCACAACGAGAACTGAGATTTCAACAACAGCCAAGATCGCGCAGCCGATCAGTCGAGGAATCATTTCTTCTGAAATTTTGATGAACAGAAAACATGAAGAAATAATGAATTTCTTACCACTGTGTACGCAGAAATCGACAGTATACGAGAAGGCCATCTGACAAGGCTAGTTTAAAATATTTTTAGAGATTGATAATGCGTACCAAGGATATTGTCAGCGAAATAAGTGTCTTCCATGCAATATTGGAAAAGTGATAGTGACCAGGATGAATGATTGCCAATATTCTCTCTGCCGACAGAACAATTTCGAAAGTCGAACAGAATGTAGTACACATGACATGAGCTTGATAGAGTTTGAAGCGGAGATCTGACATTTTTTTAAATTTATTGAAGTTTTATGTCAACTTACGAGGTTCGTACATCGACCGAGCCATGTACCCCGTCCCACTCGTGAAATCGACGTAGAATAGAGCAGAATTCACGGCGTATACAGCACCGAAACTCAGAGCCCAAACGCATAGAATGTATCTGAATATCTTTCTCATTTCAAACCCTCCCAAGACTAAGTTCATACGGATTCGAATAGGGATTTTGAGGCTTTACCTGCAATTATTGTGCAGAGGGGCGATCTGAGTGATGTAGAGAAGGCCGATGATTGGGGCGAGGGCAATGGTGTGAGTGACGAACACAGTTAGGGGAATAACGGGGTATTTGTCGAGAAAAGCGAAGAGCGGAGCAGCGTCAGCCATGTTTTCAAGGAGAGAAGGAGATGAGTGAAGATGATGATGACGAGGAGGTATTGCCGTTAGATGGCTTTGTAATCATATCATAGAGATGTCTGAATGAAGACCTGATGTGTGATTTTAACTTCCACGATAGACATGCAACACTGAGTGCAACATAGATGCATTAACATTATTGGGGAATTGTGTAGTAATGTCGCCGGGAAAAGAATCAAAAGAATCCTAGACAGACAACCGTTATGGAGACATGGCTGGCCTATTCAACAGCTTTCCGACTGAATGGAATCAAGAGCCACTGCGCAACACCATTTCTCATCCGTCCCCCTCCGTCTTCGATTGGAAAAATTGTAAAAAGTAAAGGTGCATCAACGTCACTTGAGTCTAGGAACGACAACAATTGGTGGGCAGTCGGATGAAGATTTCGATTGAAGATCCCAATTATGTCTTTTATGAATATTGATGTCAAATTATCCCAGAGCAACATACATACAAAAAAGCACGTACATTTGTACCTACTATAATGATAATTGTACCACCTATATTACAGTATACCGTCTTCCCGTTCCGTGCCTCATTACTTCGATGTTCGACGAAGCGAATGTAAGCATTGTAGTATGCTGAAGGAGTTCAGAACTTGAATTGTGCACAGGAAATATTATTGTGAAGAATGGGAAATGAATTAGCCTTCTCGTCGTGTGATGTAATGACATTAGCAGGCCGACGTGTTGTCGCTGGACCAAAACCTCTCGGTCAAACGGCAAGGACATTATGGTCGATAACTGCGGGGGCAGGAATTGCGACATCCCTATTGATAGCCGCTGGCTTCTATATTGGACATAGTGTCAATTTCATGTTAAGCGAGATACGGAGCGATTCTCGTATGCATGTTCTGTGAGAACAGAAAGCGTCGTAGTCCGTGGTGTAGTACCGAGATTTAGTACAATTGATTCTAAATATACGTTTTTCGACCGCGTTCCGCGTATATTTAGAATCAAATGTACTAAATCTCGCCAACACCACCGACTACGCTTTCTGTTCTCACAGTATTTATAATACATGCTAATCACATTGCTCATATGCCGTCGCTGCCGACCGCGTCTATCGCGGATCGTTTTTATGGAAAAGGAATAAGTTTCAAGCAACGAGACACTGATTTGCATGTTCCCCGTATCATTTATCAATTGTAATATCTAGTTTTTGTATTTCTCAACGAGGGTATGACTGGGATCTGAAATTTGCCTGACATACAGAACTATAGTTGACCCATTTGAACTGGTCCTTCAGTATGGCTGTTCATCACGCGGGTGGCATACATTGCGCCTGATGATGAGAGATGGGCACGGGGAGTAAACTAGGGGTTCGGTGTGTCAAAAAATTGCCAGATCCCGATAGATGATACTCTCGTACAGATTACAAATTTATAGATAATCTGATAGGAAATAATGCGAGGAACATCGATGTCTGATTGCTTGAACATTTTCGTGTTCCCACAAATACTCTTCGCGGCATCCTGCATATGAAACGAATTTTCGTATACGTAGCTCAACTCTCCGCATAGAACGGCCAGATAATCTGAAAATGCAGTGGTTCTAGCGAGACTCATAGCTCACCAAAGTAGGTTAACCATGCAAAATGGAGTCGATTATCGTCATCAGCATACAAAATTACATCGGAATCCAAGTTTTCGAAAAATCGCTGTTCCAACCCCTTCAACGAATTGTCCGGTTCTTACAAGTACGGTGCCATATGGCCAATGCGATTACCAAGTACTGTGAATGGCGTCTACATTTAGAGTAACCGTGAGAAAGGATGAAAACGCTGGCTCGTTTAGAAAACAAGAGAATTTTGGCTTGTCAGTGGCTAAGGGGTAACGGTAGGAAACACAGTCAAGAGACCTATTTAAATATCCTCTACAATTCTTTCAAACAATGATTTAATCCTCATTTTTTTCCGAGAAAACAACTTCTTCCACTGGATGCAACTGACTCCTACTGAGGCCGCAGCATGGAAGAGAGAAAATGAGGGGTTCAAATCAAGATAATGTTCGTGAAGTGTAGTCACCGGCAATCTTCATAAAGTGACATCGGTCAATTCAATCCAGAATTTTTAGAATGACCATGTCGAGTTTTCGCTCTGAGAACCATGGTTCTGGAAGTTCTTCGGCAAGCAGACAATTAACCAACGGGCATCCATCTCGATCCCTTCCGAATGCCTCGCTTGAGAAAGATTCCAAACAAGTTTGTTGTGTAGGCAATGAAAACGCGACCATACTCTTGATCTTCCGTCTATTTTTCAAATTTCAGATTTGCGAATTTCTTAAGCTTCACGGGATTTTCACCGAGGAATCGACATCCGGGGTAAGATCTAGGCAATTGTAGTTAACCAAGAATCGGAGGATCATGGTAATGTTGACTTCTATGCATGCATTCTCGCGAGAATGTGCACTAATATGATGCGATGGAGATAAGGACCTAGGTGTGGGAAAATCATCGACGACCCAAAGTGAGCAAATGGCAGTCTCTCTTGCAGATTTGGGCGGGTCTCTCCGAGTATGCAAGCCACCACTTGCATCAATGCGTGGAGAAGCACTACCAGAAATGTCCCTGTCACCTAAGCTCCACCCCCATCCAGACTCGAATAAGTTTCCTCCTTTCGTGGTTACGTCCCATTAGAGATGTTGCCGCTCCCGACCAATAAGCCATTCCATCTTAAGCATCCCATCCTCCTCTTCATTCCATTTCCATTACTATAACCAATCAATTATAATCGATTTGTGTAAACATCATTACAACAAGTGCACTAACTGCGAATGATTACATTTTCATATTCAGGCAGATGAAATATGACGCCGTATTAGTCATATATGATACATTAGGATTGGAGTAAGGTAATTGTATATTGCATATGTTTTATATGGCATAAAAATACAAACAACTTTTGAAATATACACGTATATAGAAAATATACAAAATGTAACAGCATTAACTTGTTTGAACAACATATGCATCGCGAATGATACAATAACATCGATAAATACATCTTACACAGGTCACTGAGCCAAGCAATAAAACAAAAAATAATAATTGAAATGTACATCGACGAACCAGTGCTTAGAAATATACAGCTGACGTATTCAAGGGGCAGTTAGATACCATTTAAGGTGAGAATGAACACTCCTTGGTTTCTCCTCATGATCTCGCACCTGAAATTGAGAAATTTCTACAGAATAAATTAACTTTTAGACAATTCAAAAAAGGAAAAGATGTACTCACTTGAATCCATTTGAAGAGGCTAGCTTCTTGACACCCTCTCTGATCACAGAAACACCATTGAAAGAATTGAGTCCCCTGCCTAAATAGAGTGGAATTGAATGAAACATGTCCAAATTGTTTTTTTTATAACAGAAATATTAAAGAATGAAAATCTTTGACATAAATAATGGCGTATTATTAATACCAACCTGTGCAGACAAAGAGTCTCGACGCGAGTCGACCGGCTGCAAAAATCATAAGTTAGTCAATGGCTTTCACTCAACAACAGGTCATCATGGTCGATGTTCTGAATGTAGGTCAAAATTTTAATTGTGGTCCTTCATGCTGTCCTCTGGTTAAGATCCGAGAGAGCGTTTAGAATGATCAGACCGTGGTATGTTTTCTCGAACGGTTCACTGTTCTCACGTTTGATTTCTTCGATCTTCTCTTTGAGCACCTCCATAGCCAGAGTCTTGGTGAGACAGTGGACATCGATCACGTCCGAATCCAGCGCACTGTTCCACCTGAATTAGATAGGTTCGATATATCAACGTTTTCAGAAGGAAAATGTTGAGGTAGTTCCGATTTAAAATTTCTGATCACAATACGAACAAGGGCATCTCCTACTTCGCAAGAAGATGGCCACTCTCACCGACCAGACCGGAGAGAGAGAATACCTAGATTGAAGCGAGTAATTTCTTGTGAAGACATCCATGATCTACGGCACTATGACGTCATGCCGCCTTTGATATATCAAAGGCGACATGACGTCATAGTTCTCATCCGACCCAGTATCTGATCTACTCACATCTTATTGAGTCTTCTCATCTCCTCGGCAGCTGCTGGATCTCTATCGATGGTCCATCTGTGGAGGGGGTCTTGCATCGCACATTTGTAGTGTTCGGCCCTCTGCAATCGAGATTCAAGAATAACACAAGCACATTCCCGATCGTAGAAATTTCTCGTATCTAGGACCTCAGGTGGAGGCACCCAAGTTGGAATCAGCCCTGTTTTATCCTTGGGTGCCCCCCCCCCCTCCTACGCTAAAGTCAGTTATAAGGTGGATCCAGTCATGAATGCAAGGTTTGCTGCCTTTGATCCATCTTGTAAATTGAGACATAGGTTGGGGGGGGGGGCGAATTCAGTGAAAATATAAAATATACAAAACACGTGATTAAATAGAACAAAGGGAAAAAAGTTCGCACCAAGGGAGATCCATTTGCGATCGCCATCGAATTCGGATCCAAGAATTTGCGATATTTTAGCTGTTGCTTAACGGGCGGTGCAGTTGAAGTGGAGCAGAGATCTGGAATATCAGCATGTAATAAAAGTTTAAAAGTTGCAAAATGCATTGCTGTGAAAATTCCTACCGTAGTCTGCATCCTTTTCTACTGGAGGTGGTGCGTAGAAGGGGTTGATGAGGAGGTAACTTCATCCAGGGGAGTAGGTGATGTTGTGGAAGGAGCTTCTGCAGGCTCATTATTATGACATCTCAAGGTTAACAAGGGTCTGATGCAGGTTCTATTCTTACCGAAACCTCCAAAATTGGCTGCTGATGGATGTCCGTAGAATGAGCCAAGGTGCTGATGATGATGAGGAGGAGGCAGGAATACGTCGAAGACCGGATGATTTCCCAAAGGAGACCCTTGGAAGCAGGAATACATCGGCGGGCTGAAATTTCATGGTTAGATCGGATTAATGACGACTTGGTTTACCTGAAGCCTCCACTCAACACAGCTTGGTAGTAGAAAGTTGACGGGGGAGGGTAATTGAAGATGGGAGGAAAAGAGCAGAGGGTTTCAGCAGAGGGATTCATCATATCGACTGATGTGAGACCATTCAGAACTAAAGGTGTGATTAGTTGGAAACTGGTAGTAAAAGTGGTTGGGTAGGTATAGAGATTATTTACAGCTGCCGAGGGTCATTTAATGACTGGCTCGGAATTTACACGGAAGGTGCCAGAGGGAAGATACCTATACGGACAATAAAACCACTTGCATTGTACCAGATTGGAAGAGCTGTCTCTCCTGCACGACATAGTTGCCATGAGGGTTGAAATCAATGCTATTCTATAAAGGAATTCTTCTGAAATAATGAAAGAAGCTAATCTATATATGCAACAGCCCCAATCAGCTTAATTTATCAGTAGTCTTAAAATAGAATATTTTGTATATCACGCCTTTCACGAGAGATTCGAGCTGAGACAGGGAATGGAAGGAAAATCGGGATACTGGTTCTAACCAGTTTTTGGCACCTTTGGGCATGCCTGACAGTCCCCCAAACTGTTATTGTGCATATCTCATTTTCAAGCTCCCAGCACCGGGTCGGAGACCGGCACCCCCTGCTTTCATCGCAATTTTCTCGTTTCCCGTGTAAGATACATGAAATTTTTCTCTGATTGACCCCCACTCATTTATTGAGCTCTATCGATCTGTTCAAACCGCTTCTCTGAAAATCAATTTTAACCGTGCTATATTCACGGATAATTTTCTCAAAAATGTAGGCAAAGGAGCAGCTCAAATTTTTACAGTGAATGGAGGTCATGAAGAGCTTTCGAATGAATGGCGCGTCAAAAATACGATCTCACCTATGTGACTTATGCCCATTTTACTTTTCCTTATCATTTGAACTTTATTTTCAACAGAATATTTGACCCTCACACCGCTCTCATCGAAGAAAGCGGTCAAGAATGATCGCTTTCTCGTAATTTGTCTGTTGAAAATAAAGTTCAAATGATAAGGAAAAGTAAAATGGGCATAAGTCACATAGGTGAGAACGTATTTTTGACACAAGCCATTCATTCGAAAGCTTTTCATGACCTCCATTCACTGTAAAAATTTGAGCTGCTCCTTTGCCTACATTTTTGAAAAAATTATCCGTGAATGTAGCACGGTTAAAAGTGATTTTCAGAGAAGCGGTTTGAACAGATCTCGATAAATCGATAAATCGAGCTCGATAAATGAGTGGGGGTCAATCAGAGACAAATTTCATGTATCTTACACGGGAAACGAGAAAATTGCGATGAAAGCAGGGGGTGCCGATCTCCGACCCGGTGCTGGGAGCTTGAAAATGAGATATGCATAATAACACTTTTGTGGACTGTCAGGCTTGCCTAAAGTTGCCCGAAACTGGTTAGAACCAATCTCCCGATTTTCTTCCCATTCCGTAGAATTGCGTTTCTAGCTCGATTCTCTCGTGAAAGGCGTGATATTGTATTTGTTTAGAATTGTACAGAAATCACCCATAAATTATAAAGATATTTTCCTGCTTCTTATTCATAATGATCTGTTAGTGCAAAACTTTTCGTTTAGCTAATGGAAGAGTAGAAAGCTGAACTAGATTGCAAGAGCCGCTCCACCTGATTTATCCCGAGAGACCGGTCGAGACGAGCGAAATGAATCGAAATGATGAGAATGCACGTTCTGATGATCTATTATTATAACTGAGATTAGCAATATGCGAGCATTAGGGCGCATCGATGTCGGATCTCCCTCAACTTATGCTGGTCGACCCGCATTTCTCTTCCTCTCATTCACCGCGCAGGCGGACTGGCGAGGGACACCGAATGACCCGACCCGAATTACGACAGAAACATTCCCCTACCTAGGTCCCCTCACATGTAAACTCACTGTTGCGACCGGTAGCCATTATGGGACCAGGGTGGCCCGTCATGGATCCTGGGTAGCCTTTCATGGGATCGGGGCCAAAAATGCCTTCTTTTTTTCGGGCATGATAGCCTATTCTGGGACCGTGATGGCATGTGATTGGACATGTGTATCTTGGCATGGGACCTGGATAGTCTCAGATGGGACCCGGATCCCAAAATTGCACATCTTTCGACACACGGATATGCAAAGCACAAAAATGGCGAATACAACATTTTGTTTGTTTTGCCTGTTGTTACGATCAGACATGTATTGATCTTGATATTTCCTTTTTGAGTCCGTTCAGAATACGACAGCTAAATGAAGATGTATATTGGACATATTCATGGTACAACGTTATTCCATTATCGGACAGAAGTGAAAATGAGTGTGAGATGAGTGAATTATAAACCATGCGAATCGTAACAGTCGAGCACAATATATTTAAAAAAAATGCAAGCCAATTAGAATGCACAATATTGCGTGATTCCTAGACCATGGTGAGTTCATAAGTCACAGATTTCTTACATGTGCCTATTTGCGAGAACGTCGCTCAGAGCTGGATTTATTTGTCTTGGTCGATCTCTTCTCTGATTTCTGCTTTAATTCCTCTTTCTTCATCGGCTTCTCTTTGACTACTTAAATGGATGATATTTTAAATTAATATTGCATGCCCCAATTACGTAAATATTGCTCAATTTTAGAGAAATGTTTATGATTACTCACCCCTTCTCTCTTCCTCATTCCTCTTCATCTTCACCTCCATACATTTTCCCGGTTTCACCAACGGAATCTCAAAGAACGAGGGCAACTTCGTCTGATCCCCATTGGTCTTCTTGGGAATTCGGTAGTTCGACCAGACTGGTTTATTACCGACCTCTTCGACTATCTGAAGTAATTTAATATATTTTTACGCAATAATATTTTATATTTTTATTATAATTTTTCAAATTACTGTATTGCCACTCACCGTTCTCTTGGCCTCTGGTTCTCCTGATGTGTCCACTGCTCTTCTCTTGAGAGCTCCAGAAGAGCCATGTGCATTGTTTACCGGCATCTCGCGACGCTTCAGAGACTCGCTGTAATAAAGTCAATATCAAATCTGACAGTTATCTAGGTCGCATACCTCTTCCGTCTGTAGTCTGACACTATGGAGGAGGAGGAGGAACAAGATGAGGACGAGGGAGAAGAGGGAGGGAATCTGGCTAATTCTTCCTTCTTCCATTCCCTCACAATCTTCTCAGCTTTCCGTCCATGAACAGGATGTTGACGGAGCTCGCGAACTCTCTGAAGTGTGAAATTTCAATTCCAAAATCCACTATAATTTGAACGCAGGAAGTACAAAGATCTCTCTTACCTGCTTGAGGTGAGTCTGTTTGATCACTGAAGGAGGAAGTCCTATCGTCAGTAGTCGATCGAGCGTATAGCCAATCTAGAAATATTGTATGAACACTTGTTACTGTCCTAAATGGGATACGGTAGCCTACAAGATAGGATGCGGTAGCGACAAATAGAGCGCTCTTTGCCGCTACCGTATGCTATTTTGTAGGCTACCGTACCCCATATATGCTAATGCTACTTCACAATTTGTATTGTCGATAACAAACACAGACTTGGAATGATCGCGATTTCACTGGTTTTTCTCTAAATACATAACAACTTACCTTATCCACTTCGTTCAACTTCTCCAAGATTCGATTAGCTTCGTGTTGAATGCACTGATTCGCCATCTAGGAGGTCAATATGAGTCAATTGCAATTTTGCTAATAATGAAATGAGCGATAGGAAGATAAGAAAATAGGGGATAATTGAAGAGAGTGGAATAGAACAGATGGAAAAAGAAGCGCGTATGGCGACTGATGTGAGACTAATGTGGAACTTGTGATTAGTTGGAAGCTGCTTGTAAAAGTGGTAAGCATTTACAACTGCCGGTTTGTCGGGAATTTAATGGGCCTGTAGATGAACTGAAGGTGCCAGAGGGGCAAAACCAACCATCGAAACATGCATGGGCAAGTTTCGAATCAAAAATTCAAACAAGAATCAAAAATTCAAACCAGAATCTATCGATAATTATTGTGAATCAGTAGTACACGGAGGCACAATGACGAATACAACATGCAATTTGGGCGTCCGGAAAGAATTGACATTGCATGCTTAAAAAATCAGTTCGTGATCTGATATCATGATTTCGCAATGATTATTGTATACAATCCATTGATGGTGACGTTGAGTGGAAAGAAGATTGCGACACTGCATGTTTCTACAGGGTGCGCCAAAATTACGTGGACAGATGTTTTCATTTGATTCCCGCCTTTGGAATGGGACTTGAGCGACCTGGTTAAAGGTATAGCTAATCAACTATATAGGCAATAGTAACCTGCCAACTAATTTTGATGAGGCCTCCTTTTGATTTGACACAAGTCTTGATTGTCTTCCCATTTCCAATTTCCGCATGCAATTTTCGTTGATTTCGTCCTGCTTTGAGATGGGCAGCATTAAGGGAGATTAGTGTGGAGTTATTTGTAGAGGACATCTTGGCCTACAACGCCCCCAAACCCTGAAGTCGATGGGTTGATATTGGGGGTTTCGGGGGTCAATCAGTCAGAGTGTTTAATCGGGCGCATGGGTGTCCTACTGTTTGGACTACGTATCCCTTGCACAGCAGGGATACGTAGTCCAAACAGTAGTCGGCCTCACCGCACTACACCACCAAGCGTAATCGTCTCATGACGACTGTAAAATCGCTTGAAGTGGCTGCAAAAAAAAAATGGGTGTCCAACCACAACTTTGACTTGTGAAATGTAACAGAATCATGTTGAAAGGTGCAGAGCTCGTGACTCAAGTGGGAATGAGAAAATAGTAGGGTTGAAATCGGATGGATTCGGGGATCAATCAGTCAGAGTGATTTATTCGGCTTCATGGGGGTCCGGCAACGAATTTGTCTTGTGAATGGAGCAGAATTTTGCTGAAAGGCCTAGTGTTCCTGACCGAAGTGGGAACAATCTCAGGGTGGAAGTCTTCGAGGATGTGCTTTATGTAATACTCCTTATTGATCTTGAAGCCCAGAGTGACAAAAACGAGAGGGGACTTGCCTATTGAGCACTAAAAATCGGCATTACTAAAAAGCCTGACTAACTGACATGAGATATTGAAGAGGCCAATGGACACTCGTCATGATAATGCTATAGGGGTCACGCACGTCGATTGGGCGACGAGGCCACAGAATTATGAAATCTGTCGCGTAGTTTTAATTTATTATTATAGCCTTGGCCATTCCCCGAAAGCCGCCCACTTCAACCTGGCAATAACTGATGGCGAACGTGCCCCTCCCTTCGCACCTGGTTCAATTGGTTCTCCCGCTTCAAGAAAGGGAAATACGATATCGATCATCACTCCCGATCTGGACGCCCTGTCTCCCCCGAACAGCCTCTCGTTCTCCGCAAAATGGAAAGACAACCAGGACTCAGTGTACGCGAGTTGACGACAGAGAAAGGCATTCCCAAATCGACGGTATCTGATATCCTTCAACGAGCAGGGAAGAAGCCTAAGCTTCCACAAGTGATTCCCGATGACATCTCTCCGGAAAAGCTTAAAAATCGTGATAATGTCTGTAGGGAATTGCTTCGTCGCCGATCGAATCTTTATTGGGATAATTACATCATCGCAACAAACGAGAAGTGGATCAGCTATGATAACCCTGCGAGGAGAATTCAGTGGGCCCAGTCCCGAAGAGAGAAGAGTAAGGAAAGAAGGAGCTCCTCCGCTTTTTCTTCTCCGCTCGATTTCCGATCTACTGGGAGATCGTCTCCCCTGGCATCAACATCACTGGCGACCTCTTTTCTTCCCTACTGGAAGAGGTCGCCAAAAGAACTCCTTCCAGTCTCCTCAGCGAACGATCCTTTTGTTGATGCCCTCATCGATTGAAAATGAAAATAAGGGACGCGATGGACATCGAAAGCATTCCCAGCCATTCTCCGGATCTCTCCCCTTGCGACTTCTACTGTCTCCGCTCCCTATCTGGCTTCTAAAAGGGAAAGAAGCTTAAAGATCGAGAAGCAGTAGTGAGGGCCTTCGTGGAATGGATGATTTAGAGGACTCCCGAGTTCAGGGTGAAAGGAATCGCAACCCTGTCCAATCACTAGAGAGAAGTAAATATAAACAAGAGTTGATAATTGATAATTGTATTGTGTATAAAAATAAAAATAAAAAGTGTCAACATTCCCTGATACCCCAATATTTCAGTTTGTCTGATATTTTACGATGAAAGGAACATTGATCTTGATAGTACCATGCGAGTCTGTTCAGTAAATCATTGCTATATTCATTACGTTTATTGGACAGGTTCATAATGCAACGATATTCCATTATATAATATCAGACAGAAGTGAAAATGATGATACAGCATGAATATCGAAGCAATAACTCGAACACATTTCCCAAATTAAAAAGAAAACATGAAAGTCAATTATAATGCACAATATTACGTGATTCCTAGTTCATAGTGAGTTCTAAAGTAACGGATTTCACCACAGATTCCTATTGACGAGAACGTCGCTCAGAGCTGGAGCGATTATTTGTCTTGATCGATCTCTTCTCTGGCTTCTCCTTCGATTCCTCCTTCTTCATCGGCTTCTCTTTGACTGCTTCAATGGAATTATTTTAACTTATGCCCCAATTACATTAATATTCCTCAATTTTTAGAGATATGTCAATGATTACTCACCCCTTCTCTCTTCCTCATTCCTCTTCATCTTCACCTCCACACATTTGCCCGGTTGCACCAACGGAATTTCAATCAACGAGGGCAATTTCGCCTGATTCCCATTGGTTTTCTTCGGAATTCGGTAGTTCGACCAAACTAGCTTATTTCCGATTTCTTCGACTGTCTGAAATAATTATATTTTTATGCAATCATAATTCTCTCCTACTTATTAGTTTTTCAAATTATTAGGTTGTCTCAAAAGTTTCTGACTATTTATTTTTCGAAGTTTCTCTTGGTGTATTTAGACTCCTTGCCATTCCGTCATGGTAGTAGTTATGGGCATGGTAGTAGACTACAATAATATATTTGATTGAAACATTACACGTAGTTCGCCCAAGAAAATCACTTCTAGGTAAAAACATTCAAAAATCGTGACTTTTTAGTGTTTTCGTATAAACACTGATCCTCGAATATATGTGGCCTACCCAATTAGCCCACAACAGTGGTAGAATAAGACTTGCTTGTTCAGATAATGATGAAATAACAGGAATATAGCGTGCTTGAGATACGGTAAACGCTTAAATGTTCAGTTTTCAGCAATCAAATCTCTAAAGAAATATTTCGAAGCATCATATTTCTTATCAGATGTATAAACATCCTCCAAAATGCAACCGTGCACTAGTACGGAAGGGCACTTCTGAGTGATCAACAAATGATGGTTGCTGATCGATCCACACTTTCAAAATATCAGCAAATGTATATTCGGAAAATTTTAATTGGTGCAGGATTAAGATTGAGAGCCATTATCAAGTATGCGTTTGAGGCCAATCCTTTGGCATTAGGAAATTTAATAAGCCCACTCATCACCCTTTAAAACAATGCTTTTGTTTAGCCGATTTCAGAGCTCTCACAAGAATTAAAATCGATTCAAAACTGAGATTAATTTACACCAATGTCGAATTTAGCTGTGTACAGTGCTATTCTTAGTTATTGAATTGGTCCACAATAACACTCGTTTTAAAGGGTTCTCAAGGCCACATCAACTGTTGAAAACCATTAGTTGATTGGTAGATTCGGAAGCACGGGGGATGTCAGTATGTTCGAAAATGAAAATAGTCCGAAACTTTTGAGACAACCTAATACTTCCATGCAACTCACCGTTCTCTTGGCCTTTGGATCGTCCGATGTGTCCACTGCTCTTCTCTTGACTGTTCCAGAAGAACAATTTGCACTGTTTTCCGGCCACTCGCGACGCTTCAGAGACTCGCTATAATAAAGTGAATATCAAATCTGGCAGTGATCTAGGTCGCATACCTCTTCCGTCTGTAGTCTGACACGATAGAGGAGGAAGAGGAACAAGACGAGGACGAGGGAGAAGAGAGAGGGAATCTGGCCAATTCCTCCTTCTTCCATTCCCTCACAATCTTCTCAGCCTTCCTTCCGTGAACAGGATGCTGACGGAGCTCACGAACTCTCTGAAGAGTGAAATTTAAACCAATATGGAGATCACTTTTTTAAAGTTCAAAGATCTACCTACCTTCTTGAGGCCAATCTGTTTGATCATTGAAGGAGGCAATCCTATCGTCAATAGCCTATCGAGCGCACAGCCAATCTAGAAATATCATATGAACCCCTGTTACCAATGCTACTTGACAGTTTGTATTGTCGATAACAAACAGAAACTTGGAATGATCGCGATTTCATAAAAAAAACCATTATCTAATAACTTACCGTATCCTTCTCGTTCATCTTCTCCAAAAGTAGACTCGCCTCGTGGTGAATACACTGATTTGCCATCTAGGAGATCACTATTAGTCAGTTGTAAGTTTAGATGAGCGATATGATGAATCGAAAAGAGCAAATACCGATCACAGTATTGGAATTTGTACGATGGCAAGGAATGAAAGAGAGAACGAGAAAGTAGAATTTTAATACGGTGGACATTCGAGGATAATGCAAGTAAGAGAGAGAGAGAGAGAGGGAGGTATTTGTTTTGAATGTTGTATTAATGAATGATTTGGAGAGCTAGTTGTAATATCCGATAAGCAGGTTGGAAGTCGCATCTTACACCTTAAATACGCTAAACACTTACTAATTGAGGTAGTAAAGAGTCCAGTGGGCATAATAGCCTTCCGCGAGTACTTGGTGTTTAGTGAGTGAGGCCACAGGGTATATGACCTGTGGTCTACTCGGTACCATGGAGAAAATCAATAAATGCCATGATGAAATGTGGGTTATGGATGAACTATGTAGTCTAACATCGACAGAAACGCTGTATACGCGCAGGAGAATCGGTCAAAGACATTCGGCAGTTTAGGTTATCTTAGATGCCTTGAACTCTGGTAAAAGTTTCCCAGTGGGATCCCAGTGAAATCCCAGTGGGGAGCCTGCATGTATCTCACTGGGAAATCCACTGTGATCCCACTGGGAAAGTCCGTTCAAGTCGCTATCCCAATGGGATGACAGTGGAATTTCCCAGTGGGATCCCAGTGGGATTTTTCCCAGTGGGATCACAGTGGAATCTCCCAGTGGGATCCTAGTGGGATTTTTCCCAGTGTGATCACAGTGAATTTTATCAGTTGGATCACAGTGGGATCCCAGTGGAATCCCAGTGGGATTTTTCCCAGTGGGATCACAGTGAATTTTATCAGTTGGATCACAGTGGGATCCCAGTGGAATCCCAGTAGGAAACTTTTACCAGAGAAGCTTCTCTGGTAAAAGTTTCCCAGTGTATCCCGCATGTATCTCACTGGGAAATCCACTGGGATCCCACTGGTATACCACTGTGATCCGACTGGGAAAGTTCGTTCAAGTCAAATTTCCCAGTGGGATGGGAGTTTTCCCAGTGGGATCACAGTGGATTTTCTCAGTGGGATCACAGTGGATTTTCCAGATACATACGGGCTCCCTACTGGAAATTCACTCAATAGAGAAATTCACTTGGATCCCACTGGGAAATTTTTAACAGGGTTAGTCTAAAATCAGATTAAGTAAAAAAATATAGAATGAAAATGATCAAAATGCACCAGATGAATTATCCCGCATTAATAAAATTCCGGACGTCCAAGAGACGTCAATAGAGAAAAGTGAGAAAAGGGTAATTGAAAAGAGGAGGAGGGAGCAAAGGGAGGCAGAAGCGTGCATGGTAACGACTGATGGGAGACTAATGAGGAAGGATACTTTGATTAGTTCGAAGCTGGTAGTGAAAGTGGTGGGCATATCGGAACACCATTTACAGTAACATAATGTACTGCGAGATGGGATGGAACTGGTCGATCTCCTTACTTACCGTAACCCTGAAGAACATGGCCAAGGTGATTCTGAAAAGACTCGAGGTTGTGCTTGAAGAGACTGAATCGTCCACCCAAATAGGTTTCCAGCGCGGGTATAGCACCCTCGACAACTTGCATGCCATCAAGCAGGTCTCTGAAAGAACCTCGGAATCCGGTATCCCGTTCTATTTCGCGTTTGTCGTCTTCAAGGAGGCTTTCGACTGCGTGGAATGGAATGCAACAAGGGGACACCCTCTCCCCTCGCAGTGCTTTGATTGGCGATGAATATGATTGACTGAGAGGCGGATGGCATTCGAATAGACGGAAGGAATCTCTGCCACTTGGAATATGACGTAGAACTCATCGCGAAATCTCGGCCAGAACTGGCACGTACGCTGAAGAAGTTGATGGAAGTTTGTAGTAGGACTAGAAGTGAACGCAAATAAGGCCTGCACTGCCACTCGGACCCCCATAATCATTGGCAACATGCAATTTGATTTCGTCGAATCAGCAGCCATCTCGGAGGGAGAATCGGGCTTCCCCGTGATTATTCCGAGGAAATCGAGCACCGGATCCGATTGGGATGGCTGGCATGGAGCAAACTCAAGCATCCGCTTTCTTCCCGCCTTCTTCACATAAAGATCAGGAGACGAGTTTTTTGAGAGCTGCATTACGGCTACAGTACTCTACGGGAACGAAGTATGGGCGTTGCGAAGTGAGAAAGAGAGACTGGCAGTGGCTCAAAGGAAGATGCTGGGAGTTGAAAGATCGCTGCAGGAATGAACCCGTGCGCGGGATCACGAAGATGCGGGATTGGATTGGATTATGGGAAGGATTGAAGAGGAAAGCACGTTGGGCACTCAAGAGCCGAAGAATGGGACTGGAACAGTGGAGCCGCGCGACAACCCTCTGGACAACCCTCCGGAGAGCCTCGCGCACGATGGAGAGACGACCTAACAAGAGCAATTGGCAAACACTGGCGGAGTGCAACTTTTGAAGAGTACCGACCCATAATCTTCTGAGCGTATAGGTATTGCCACAAGAAAAATTGATTGATTGATTGAATTGACTGCGAAAAGTGGGAGTTCATCACACACCTCACTAAAATTGGATTAGGGAGCAACGGAAGTAGTTAGAAGTTATATATTTATCTACGCTCGGCGGCGCAACGAAAGACGAATAATTACTTATGTGTTTTGGGGGAAGGAGGTGCAATCGTAAAATGCGAAGATCCAATCGGCTGGTCACATCTGTCTTCGTCTGTTCTGATGGGGAGTTTTATCGAGGAGGAGGCACTCGAGGTAGACCAGGTAGACTCTGCTCCGAGATCCAGCGTCAGGGGATCTCTAAAGGGGGGAGGGGGTGAGAATGAAGGAATGTGGTAAGGTAGTGGAAGGAGGGAATACTATTGGAAAATATATTTCCGAAAATCAAATTCTAGAGTTATCAATCTCTTCTTGAAGACAGGGATGCTGGGGGATGACAATACATGGGTGGGGAGAGCGTTTAAAATCCTAGCAACTCTACGAGAAAAACAATGATATCGAGGTGTGGATCTGGTTTTCTCAATATAGATTCCAAAGTTGTTGGTCCTTTCTCTTAGGGGAGCAAACAGGAAAAATTTACTTCTATCGAGTATGGTGTCTCCATACATGATCCTACGGGCCAGGACTAGATCATAAGTGACTCTCCTCTCAAAAAGCGCTTGAAGACCGAGGAAGGACAGACGTTGAGAGTAGGAGGGAAGACCAAGAGGATATGATGGAGATGGAAAGCATCTATAGTATAGAATACGAGTGAATTTCTCTTGTATTTTCTCAAGCTTCTGACTCTGTTTCTTGATATGAGGGTTCCAGAAGGGGCAAGCGAATTCAATGTGAGGGAGAACATATGTTTTAAAGCATTTGATAAGGATAGTGGGATCATTAACGGATACAGCACGAAGCATAATATGCATGACAGTGGTGGCTTTTTTTACACGATCATCAATACTGGCAGAGTTATTTAGGGTGGGCAGTACTTGGACGCCGAGATCGCGTTGTTGAGGGACTTGCTCGAGGATAACATTATTAATGAGATAATGAGGAGCAAGAGAAGAACCTATGTGGAGATGTGTGCATTTAGATTCGGAGAGAGATAATTGATTGGATACAGTCCATGAATAGATAGCATCTAGGGCATACTGTAATTGGGCAGTGCGAGAGGCTTTATTTTTACTGGAATAGGAAACATAAATCTTAATGTCATCTGCATATGCTTTCACAAACACATCGGGGAAGGGAGCAATGACATATGTAATATCAGATATATAAAGAGAGAATAGAATAGGCCCTAGTACAGATCCTTGTGGTACGCCGGAGAGAACAGGGAAGGACTTAGATACGGTAGTACCTAACCTTACGGAGAAGTGCCTATCCGTTACAAAATCAGAGATCCAATTTAGAAGGTTACCATTAATACCATAATGCAAGCATTTAGAGATAAGCTTGGGAAAGGGGACGGTGTCAAATGCACGAGAGAAGTCGAGGTAAATAACATCAGTTTGCTCTTTACGGGAATGAGCGAAGGTCCAGTCATTTTCACAGTCTACGAGGTTGGTAAGAACAGAGGCACCGGATCGAAAACCATGTTGGTAATTAGGAATGATATTGGAGCGGTAAAGGTAAGGGGCAAGCTTATGCTTGACAAGGCGTTCCATTGTTTTAGAGGCGGGAGACAGTATGGAGATAGGGCGATAAGAGTCGGGTACTTGGGGATTCTTGTTTGGTTTGGGGATTGGGGTAATGAGTGAGAATTTCCATAGTGATGGGACAGTGCCGGTTTCCATACTAATATTGAAAATATCGCACAGGGGGAGGGAGAGGGCATGTGCACATTTACGAAATACAATCTGAGGAATGTTATCATGGCCCGTAGAGCATGATGGTGAGAGCTGCTTTAAAGCCTTATACACGTCATGGGGGAAGAAAGATACATTTCTTAGATATGAGGAAAAGGGGTGGGAGGGAATGGATGGTAATAATCCGTCATCAAGTGTGAAGTGGGATGCAAATCGGGATGCAAGGGAATTTGCTATGTCTAAGGTACTAGTTGCGATATTTCCAGAGGAATCAATAAGTTGTTTGGGGATGGATGGCTTCGGTTGGGTAAGGGTACGGATGTGACGGTAGAGATCTTTAGTGTTTTTTAGTTTTTTATGTTCGCAAAATTGGTTCCATTTTTTAATTTAGAATAATAGATCTCTACTGCACTTCTCGTATTGAAGGCGAATTGAGAGTAAATTATACTTTGTGAACAGAGAATTTCGGTGTTTAATTAGCTTTCGGATATGAGGGGGATAAGAATGGGTAGCAGGCTTAGGGCAGTGATACGGTACGAAAAGATCAATCGCGTGGTGGATTACAGAGACAAAGTTAGAATACATGTTCTCAGGGTCAGGAGCTTGTGAAAATGTTGTAAACCAGTCGAAGGTGAGAAGGAAGGACGAGAGGTGGTCATAGTTGGCGCGAGCGAAATCTCTAACTAACGATTGAGCGGGAGGGAGGCATCTTGAATCAATTGAGAAGGATATACCAAAATGATCGGATGTAGGAAAGGAGGGAATTACAGAGGGGTTGTGTACTATGGATGAATCACTAGCAAGTAGCCAATCAATGCATCGATCTATCCTAGTGGGACTACGGATTAGATGGCTGAGGTCGGAAGTAGAAACGAAGGAGTGAAGTGATTGTTCTGCGGCCGGAATGGCACTGGAAATGATGTCGCTATTGAAATCTCCTATGAATATGATTGGGTGGGGACTGGTGGTAAGAAGGTCTGAGAGACCATCAACGAGGTTTTCTGTCTGGGTCGTACTGTAGCTAGGAGGTCGGTACACAACACAAAGACGAATGAAAGAGGACGAGGAAGTGAGCAAATCAATGGAGAGGGATTCAAGACTACTATGGATGGAACCGAGGATAGAGTAGTGAAAATGGTCACGAAGTACAATAAGTGTACCGCCTCCACGGCCATTTGAGCGATCACGTCTAATAGCATGATATGGTAGATCAGCGATTATCAATGAGGTAGGAATACGAGAGGTCAGCCATGATACGGTGATAAACACAATGTCTGGTTGTTCAACTTTTAGAATAGAGTGAAAATATGGTAGCTTATTGACTAATGATCGGGCGTTGTAATAGAGACAAGAAATCTTTGGCAGAATATCAGAGGAAGGAGTGGAGGGGGAATCGTATTGAGAAACTAAGCTGGGATAAACAGTTTGGGTCGAGGAAGGGGGAGTTATTGAAGAAAGCGAGGAGAGGATAGGGGGAGGTCTGCAGGGGGATCCTAGTTTCCCTTCATCTCCTTGCTAGCTGTCTTCGCCTTGAATGCCTGTACCTCTTCCTTCTTCATGAGAACTCCAGCGTAGATCACCCAAATGCCCTTACCTTCCTCAATCAACTTGCGCTTCTTCTCCCTCAACTCGTACTGCGTATGCCTCTCCTTCTCTGAGAGGGAGGGGCGAATTCGCAGTGAGGAGTACTCGCGCTGGTCCGTGATCTTCTTGCTGCGAGTGAGAAGGAGCTTTTGTTGATGACAATGAACCATTCCTCGAAGAAGGAAGACACAAGTCCGTATTATAAATGCTATCATTAACGAAAACTTTAATGGATGTGATTATTGCAGCCTCCCACGAGATAAATCGCCTATTATTCCAGCTGCATAGTATTCATTGATAATGCAGAGAAGGAAGATTCTGAAATTGAGAGTATCTGTGCTTGCTCTAATAAGGACTCTGACGATTGTATGAATCACATGAATTCCCGTGAAATAGGGACACCGTATAAAAGTTCTCGTAACATAAAAAAGGCATGTCCTCATTGCCCGATTATGATATCCACAGCTTCATATATGAGGTCGTTTGCCTAAGAATCGAGCATATTTTACAAAGATTGGGACAGCAAAAAGAGAACATATTCTGATTTTGGGTACTCGATGGTTCTGATGATGTTAGGCGTAATCATTTTGCACGAGAAAAGTCAGTTTGTTCCAGACGACGTTGCGTCGAAATCCGAATTTCTCTAGTATCTCCTGTCCTGAGGCGGCTAAAATTAGCTGAAGAGTAAACATTGTTGGAAGGGGGAAATGAATCATTCTGTCCTTCAGTTACGGCATTTATTACGCGCTTGCATTTATTATTGCTTTTATTACGTGTGTAATCCTTTTATTACGTTGTTGATGTGTACAGTTTCCGAAAAGAGGTCAATTAGTCGATGGATCGTTCAAAGGGAAACTAATCAGGCGAGATCAAAGTAGGGTCTTCACCTTCGTGGGTGAGCATATCGCGAAATTGTCCATTTCTTGACCTTGACAGTCTCACTAGGCGGGTTATTTGTGAATCGCACCAATTTTCTCTCTCTCTCTCTCGCTCTATAAACCTCGCTCACGAATTCTCATCTCACCCTCCATCTCACCTTGTAAATGAGCCTTCCCGCGCTATAACTCATCCTGCGTCCTCGTTTATACAAAGCAAATTCATTGATAGTTTATCCTCATTTTTTTTAGATATTGATGCACAGAATGAAGAACTTTGATTTGGACCATGCTTCGCTTGAAGATGCTCTTAAAATTATACAGAAATGGAGAAGCAACGGGTGTGTAAATATGTTTATTCGTTACTTTTAATTTCTTTTTTTGTATAATTGACATATATATAGCAGAAATTCTCCGCTTCAAGATGCTCTTTCCGATCTGGGAAATGCTCTTGAAATTACTATGAAGTGGATAGCAGAGAGGGTAGTAAGAAAACGAGAGGCAAGATAAACTAATAATTTTAGTACATTTTCATGAATTCATTTCACTGCTGTTTTCTAGATCGATGCTGACATCAACGTAGTCTTCGATGATAATGCTGAGGAGGACGGTTCGGAAGTGGAGGGGACCGGTGCATGGTCTGATGGAGAAGACAGTGGAGAAGATTCTGATGATGATGAAGAGGTCGACAAAGAGGAGAGAAGGACGACGACTTTGAAGGACAAGAAAATAAAGAGTAAATCTGCGAAAAGAGTCGATTGCGACATCTGCGGAGAGAACTTGTCGATAAAAAGCATATCGTTGCACAAGGAGAGCCATTTGGGTAAACACATTTCATTTTTCGTCAGATTAATTGTCCTCGCAATTTCCAGATAATGAAGAAAGAGTGCATTACGAATGTGAAATGTGCGGGAAGAAGTTGAAATCAAGAAGAAACCTTGGTTTTCACATGATCACTCATCGAAGTGAGTTGTCATCCTCTTCGGCAGGGTCGGATGATAACCTACCAGCTTTCAACCAAAAATAGTAGCTTTCCGCAGTTTTTTCCGAGACGACTACTTAACATTCTGGGAACTTATTGTTATTGGTTATCATTTTGAATTCGATGGTGATCATCCGACCTCTTTTTATGTTAGCAATAATCACTAGTCCGTCGATTTCCATTAAACTAAGGCAAGTGACCCCGCGAACACGCGATTGAGATTTGCAAATCGATAATTGATCTCTTGCAGATGATGAGGGACGGAAGCCGTTCCAGTGTGAAGAGTGTGGAAAAAGGTTTTATCAGAAGGGGACACTCAACCAACACAAAATTACCCGTTTACGTTCGTTTCTTCGTCCTAATTTCATCGAAATTATCGAAGTTTGCACCTCTGATTTATCAAACTCTGAATACATTTTCATATTGTGCAATTTCGAGCAAAATGCGTATAATCCATAATATTTGGCATATTTCAGCAGACTACGATGCTCACAGAAGAAAATATGACTGCGATAAATGTGGGACAAGCTGCCTGACCTTGTATGGACTAAAACAGCACAAGCGAAGCCATTTGGGTAAGCAAGGCAATTCCCAACATTTGATTTATTACATGAAAATTTTAGTAAGAACCTTTGGACTCTTTCTTCAAAACCAAATCTCAATTACAAAATTTGAGAGAACGAGGAAGATCGACTTCCTCATAAGTGCGAAGACTGTGGAAAACGATTTTCGGACTTTGGAAATCTCAAGAAGCATAAAACAATCCATCTGCGTACGTTTAATTTTACAATCTTTCTAAAAAACAAGCAATTGCCAGCGGATGAAGATCCTCGAAGAAGAAGATGCAAATGCGAGATATGCGGAGATTCTTTCACCAACCACAGTGGGATCAAATTCCACATGCAATCGCATCTGGGTAATTATCATTATCATTATCATTATTTATCCATTGATCAAGGTCTGGGCCTGGTGGATGATACAGTTCTTCCATTTATCGGGGTCTCTTGTGCAAACGCTCCCCCAATTAGCTCCAAGTTGCTTCACAAATTCGTCCTTCCATCTTGTTTTTGGTCTGCCAATGGCCTGGCTCGATCGTACGGAGTCCAGTCCATCACACGTTTTGTCCATCTGTCGTCATTTATATATGCCAGTCTTGCGGCCCAAAACCATTTCCTTTCCATTGCCTGTGCTCGGATATCTGGGAGAGGGACTTTTAGAGACAGCCAATCATTCGTTCGGCGTTCCAATCTTGTTACTCCGCACATTTTCCGCATCATACTACGCTGTGCTACAATGAGCCGAGTATGTATCTTTTTCGTCGGACTCCATAGTTCAGATCCATATAACAGAGCTGGCACAACACACATCATGTACACTCGTCTCTTCAGTCCCATTTCAATCTTTCTGTTCGTGAGGAACTCGTGAAACCGGTTAAACCCTCTCCATGCACTTCCGATCCTGCGATTAATTTCTTGCATTAGGCATTGATCAAAAGAGACGCGTATTCCAAGGTAGATGAAAGAATTGACGTATTTCAGAGCTTCGTGGTCAGCGATTAGTCGTGGCTGGTTTCGATTTGACATAACAACAGTCTTCTTCTTGTTTATAACGAGACCGACTTTCCTGCTTGCTGTGCATAGATCATCTATCATTGTTTGAGCTTCTTGCGCAAAATGAGAAACCAATACGACGTCATCCGCATATCTGAGATTGTTCAGCCGTTTTCCATCTATATTTATTCCGTAATTCTGCCAGTTCAGCTCACTAAAACATTCTTGCAGCACTGCATTGAATAAATGAGGGGATAGTGGGTCTCCTTGTCGGACACCTTTTGCTATGTCAATAGGAACTTTTTCCTTGCCCAATCTCACACATACTTGACTTTTGTTGTACACATTTCTCATAACGTTCACAATTTTAGAATGTATTCCTTGTTTTGACAATGCTGCCCAAACCGAACCGAATTCGATGCTGTCAAACGCTTTGGTATAGTCAATGAAGACCATGAAACAGGGAAAGTCATATTCCATTGATTTGCTTATAATCTCGCTTATAGTAAAGGAGTGATCA
This sequence comes from Pristionchus mayeri, assembly GCA_036245805.1. Lineage (NCBI taxonomy): Eukaryota > Metazoa > Nematoda > Chromadorea > Rhabditida > Neodiplogasteridae > Pristionchus > Pristionchus mayeri. The sequence goes on from BTRK01000001.1 coordinate 19,283,802, forward strand.
AGTGTTGAATAATTCCTTCTGAATCCGGCTTGATCGTGAGTTTGGCTTGCATTTAACGTACTACTCGTGAAACCGGTTCGTGTATCGATCGTGGATGTAAAAACTATTCGTGTAAAAACTAAAAACTATTTGTGTAAAAACTATTCGTGTAAAAACTAAAAACTATTCGTGTAAAAACTAAAAACTATTCGTGTAAAAACTAAAAACTCTATTCGTGTATCGATCGTGGATGTAAAAACTTTGTAGATCAGATTTAGCAACGCTATCGGTCTGTAGTTTGTGATATCTAACTGATTCCCCTTCTTGAATATGAGTGAAATGAGTGAATTCGAGAGATTGTCGGGCACTTCCTCCTTGGCGATCCATTCGTTGAATAATGAAGTAAGAGGTTGGGAGATTATATCAATTCCACTCTTCAACATTTCTGCAGTAATCTTATCTGGGCCAGGAGACTTGCCATTCTTCAATTTCCTGATTGAGCATTCAACTTCACTTTTGAGAATAGGCAAGAAGGTTTCAGTTGATTTCCACGTCACTCTAGACGGTCTTTGTCTGCTTGCAAATAAATCATCATAATAAGATTTCACAACATGTCTTAAGTCATTTTTGGAGTAGGCGATAGAACCATCGGTCTTTTCCAGCTGATTCATTTGAGTATTTCCGATTTGCGACGATCGTAGCGCTCTTCGTGTACTGTACCCGTATCTAACAGCTTCTCTCACCACTTCCAAATGCTTCTTTCGCAGATCTTCGGCTATAGAGAATCTTAGTAGTTTGTTTGTCTGGCAAAAGTCAATCCGATTATGAGCATTTGGTGTGACATCTCTAATACGCCTCCTTTTCTCGAATAGATCCTTTGTCGTCTTTGAAAATCTTTCGTCTTGATGCCTCGGAACCATTGAGTCGTGTGCGATTTCTCCTATAGTGCATGTGATCTTCTTGTAGCACATGAAGTCATCCTTAGACTTCGAAATGATCTTTCTTGTAAACAGTGTTCGGTCAAATTGCAGAAGAGGGCGAGGCTGATTGTAAAACCTCCTTGATTTGTTCAGAACTTTCAGACGAGCCATAACTAGTCGATGATCGGTTGTAAAGTTGAATCGACCGACCACATTCACATCTTGTATTATTGACTTATTGCGGGATATAATGTAGTCAATTTGGTTTCGTGTTTGCATGTTTGGGGACATCCACGTCCATTTCCTCGAGTCCCGTTTGTCAAATCGCGTGTTGTGAACGAACAGTTTTGACTCAGTGCAAAAGTCGAGGAGACATTGGCCTCGATCATTTCTGTCTCCTAGGCCGTGTCGTCCAATATAGTGCTCATCCTCCGACAGACGTCGTCCTATCTTCGCATTGAAGTCGCCAGTGACAACTACGTGACCCCTACCTCCCCCAGGTAGACGAACACTACGGGAGGAGGAATCCACGAGTGCACCTAACTCATTCAAAATGGCGTCGTAATCTTGGTCCGAGTGACTGGTCGTAGGGGCGTATACGGTGATGACACGCAAGCCAAGAGGTGGGACGTCAATGAACGACAATCTGTCATTCACCGAGTGGAAGATTATGTGAGAGGCGAGTTGCTACGCCACAAGAAATCCGGTTCCATTGGCGGACTTGGTACCGTATCCAACCAATAAATGGCCACTGGCATTCAAGGTCAGGGACGTACGGCCAATTCTTCTTAGTTCCTGGAGGGCGATTATATCGAATTGCACCCCACTCACGCAATCTTCTAGTTCGGCAACTCGGTCGGCTGTTCGGAGAGTTCGAACGTTGAGAGAACCGACGCGGATGGTAGAAGGCTGCATCCGATGGACAGGCGAGACTCAGTACGGTTGTCCAAGCTGACGACTGGGGACTCCCAAACGCACGCCAGAGAGGAGGCGATCGGAGTACGACCACCCCTCACGGGCGCACGAATGGAGAATGGAGAATGGAGAATGGAGAATGGAGAATCATCTGGGAGAATCATCTGGAGAAAAGAGAATGGAGAATCATCTGAGTAATACCATGCACATTTTAAATAAATAAACGAGGTTTTTAAAAAGTTTACATTGAAAATTCTTCAAAATTTTGACCAGGTCAAAAATTTATGGCCCAATGAGAGTAGACAAACGGACATTTTCAGCACTCTCTTAAAGAGTGGAGCTGAGATAAATTTTTTTTTCGACTATTTACAACTTCAATAGTATTAGGTTGAACAGAAAGTCTTTATAAACTGTTTTGCTAGATCACTGCTCAGTGCACGAGACCTTTGGTGTTCCCTCGCCTCTAGTGAATAACACATGACAAAGGGACTATGTGGTCAACAACTCCCCATTCCACGCCTTTCATTCTGCCACTAGTAAGACCACGATGTTTGTTCCCACGGCCTTGCACATCCGCAACGTTCTGTTATTCGTATTCCTCTCTCACACTACAATGAAGGAATAGGAACGTCAGTTGGCTGAAGTGTACGATTCATATGCCACTCACTACCAGGCCATGCGCAATTGGTACCAACTCTTCGAGAAGGGGGACTTTTCCATGGATGATCATGACCGGTCTGGGAGGCCACCCGAGCTGGATTTGGATGCGCTACGGATCGTAGTGGAATTGGATCCTTTCCAAATACCCGCGACATGGCAGCCACACTTGGGGTATCGCAAAGCACCATCGTAAAATGATTGGTCTCCATTGGCAAGAAGAAGAAGCTAGGCCGTTTCATACAACACAAATTGACCCAAGACCAGTTTGACCACCGTGTCGACGATTCCCTTTCTCTACTCACTCTTCACGCTGGAGATCGATGGTTGGACCGTCTCATAACATGGGTCGAGAAGTGGGTCTGCTTTGAGAATCACCATAGGAGGGCACAGTGGGTAGATGCCAATGAGACCCCACAGGACGTCGCAAAGCATGACCTTCACCCTATGAAAATCTTGCTCTCTGCCTGGTGGGGAGTGGATGGCCCGATTTACTGGGAGCTCCTACCCGAGAAGCGGATAATTACTGGATATGTCTACACTAAACAACTACGGAATCTCAAGAAGAAATTCGCACAATCTGCCCTGAACGGCAAGAAAGTGTACTATCAACACGATAACGCCCGACCCCATGTTCCACGGCAGGTCAAGCAGGAGCTGTCCAAATATGGCTGGATGGTTCTCCCTCATTCACCGTATTCTCCTGACTTGGCCCCTTCGTATTATTGGTTGTTCTCGGATCTGACCCGTCATCTCGATCAGAGATCCTTCACTTCCCGTGGGGCGATCGAGGCCGCACTCAAGCAATATTTTGATTCGCGCCGAGATGGGTTCTATAAGGAGGGAATCCATAAGTTGCCTGAACGTTGGAGATTTGTCGTAGATAACAATGGTGCATACGTTTGATTTCGCTCTTGCGCTTTATTGTCAGAAGAAGGGAAATAAAAAGTTTATAAAGACTTTCTGTTCAACCTAATACGGCATATTTCATTAAGATGACAACGATCCTGAACAGGCAAGAAAGAAGCGGCCATTCAAGCGCGAGCACTGCGGGCTCGCTTATCGAGTCGTGCTCAGTCTCAGGAATCACATCAAATCACGCCATTCTGGTTAAATTTTATTAGAATTCTTACAATTCCAGATCTTCAAAATGGAGAAAAAATAAAGTGAATTTTGCCTTATTTAGGAAAAGAGATGGTGGAAAAGCCATTCCATTGTGAAGAATGCGGAAATCAGTACATCTCACAGCAAAATCTCAATATTCACAAGATTCTTCATCTGGGTAAGACAAATTATAGCTGTAATTAGAACATGTCTTTTATCACCTTTTGGCTTTTCTATGTTCTAACGGTGAAGAGGGTAACACTGCAAATTCTTCGTTTTTGCTTTTTATTGATGTCATTCCGCATTTCAGATGACGAAGACCCCCGAAAAAAAGCTTGTATTTGCGATATTTGTGGGAAAATATTCGTTTTCCCCAATGATCTCTCGAGGCACAAACTATCTCATCTCGGTATGTTTACGAATTAGAATGTTCGTATACTCAAGAGGAGGCTCAAAAGTTCGATTTTATCCTTGGATGCCTCCCCCTACGCTAAAGTGAATTTACAAGTTGGATCCAAGGCAGCACAAGTTGGGTTCAGGGCTGGGTCCAAGTTGTAATTCACTTTAGGGGGATGCACCCAAGGATAAAACAGGGCTGATTACAACTTGGGTACCTCCACCTGAATCTAACACTTTCTAATGAAATTATCAAAGCAATGCTGCAAGCTTCGAATGATATTTGTATATGAAAACATGCTTAGATGAGAATGACCCTGCACAAGCAGAGAAGAAACGTCCATTCAAATGCACTCAATGTGGAAAGAGATACGTAACCAAAGACAATCTAAGGCATCACATGACTTCTCATAAAGGTTTCCCCTTCTTCATTCTCATTCTTCCGGTTCAACATGTTCTGCCACAGACTATTTCCATTTATGCATTTCCTCAGATGAACGGCCGTTCAAATGTGACCAGTGCGATGCTACTTTCCGAATTGAGAAGTACTTTAACGATCACAAGAATTTTCACTCTGGTCAGAACTTTTGTACGAACATTCTAAAACTTTTTTTTTCCAAATTCAGCAATATCCATTTTAGGAAACTTCCCGCACAAGTGCACAATCTGTGGCCATGGATTCAACAAGAAAAATCATTTGATTAATCACATGAATTCTCACGAGAAAGGGACGCTGTATAAAAATTGTCGTAACACTAAAAAGTGTCCTCATTGCTCGAGGATGATATTCAGAGCTTCGATGAATCCGTTGCGAGACACATCGAGAGGCACCACGGTGAGTTGCATAACTAAACAGCTATGACACAAAAAAATTGGTTTCTCCCTTTCCAAAATATACTTTTAGAAGGAAAATTCAAGTGTGACTTCTGCGATCAGAGATATTCAACGAAAAGAAGCCTGACCATACACAAAGGACGTAAACATACAGGTACGAGTATAGCCGTAATTATCTCATAGTTATTGACGATTAACGATTTCTTGCTTTCAATTATCATATTACTCTCGTTGATGTCGAGCCGCAATCGTTTCAGGGTGCAGCAACAAGAAAAAAAGAAATATGACTCGTTCTGAGAAGAAGATCAACGACTATTCGGATTCGGAGGTAGATGCTGAAGAATGGTCAGATGAGGAGGAAGAGAATGACTCGGACTCTTCTGAAGATGCAACAGAAAGAGAGGAAGAGATGGATACTTTATAAACTGTCTTAAGAGACCCTCCACGAGGGAACGTAACAGGTCCACGGATGGCCAAAAATTCAATAATTCCTTTACTTTTTTTCTGAAGTGTAGGTCCGGAGTGCTGATTGACGGCCGCAATAACTAAGGCTGGGGGTCGATTTTGAAAAAGTTTCCATTTTTGGGGGTCGAAAAATTCGATATCTCAGAATGACATGGGATATAGTTTTTCTGACGTATTTTCACGCGTAGAAAACGTATTTCTTTGTTAGAACTCGAAAAAATTAGAAATAAAGAAAATAACGTCGAAAAACTCATTTTTTGACTATATTTCACGAGATTGAAATTTTCTGAAAAATTTCGGAGTGTTATCGATATGATTTTCGGAATCTACATCTAAAAGTATAAGGTTGGTCCATAAGTTTCTGACTATTTTCATGTTCGGACATTTTGACCTTCCCCGTCCAACGCATTCAGTCAATCAACTAATGGTTATGCATAGTTGATGAAGGCTTATGAATACTTTTTACGCGATGCAATATCGGGCCAATTCGATCAGCAAGGATGACACTATTCACAGTCAAAATCTACTTCGTGCTTGATTTTCAATTTCAATTGATCGTAACTCCAAGGGCAGAAGTGATCGAGACAAAAGCGGTGGATTGTTGAGAAGCCTATTACAGGGACATATAATTTAACACTTCGAAAGTTATGGTCCTCTGAATCCCCGATTAAAATTTTGGCCAAATCAACAAACTACGCCAATTGGAAAATGCTTGTTTTATATTTTCTGGCACTGTACTCGTATAGATCGACCTCGAGAGCTCAATAATGGCTCATTATTTTCTACATTCCTATCTTAGTACTTATTTATATTTAGGAGCAGATTCATAAATCAATAGGTAATTAGAATATTTCGGAACTGCGATGTAGAAATTGAAACATTGAAATCAGCACGTTTTGTTGTTTCTCTCTTCTCACTCGCAATGAAGACCGAGTTGTTCACGTATAACTGAACAAGCAACTCTTGCCCTACTACATATATGTTGAGCAGATTCAGGAGGTCTCAAATATTTGAGAAGTTGAGCTCAACCAAAAACACCGAAAAACGCTATTTTCGGCAGTTTCAATATGAAAATAATTTTCTCACGTTCAATAACCACTATATTCAATGTAAATGTTTTACGGTACTCCACCACTACTGACGTCACTAAAACTATAGAGGAATTGCAGGCAATCGAAATAGGCCAGGAGAAATTATGAAAAATGAAAAGTCAGAAACTTACGGACCAACCTAATACATCTAGGGTGATTTTTTCAGAATTTAAAAAATGGGCCTTTTTTGGGAATGAGCTCCAGAACTGGTCGAATCAGGCCAAAATCTCGAATATGACTTCACGCCATCTCGCTTTCTAAGCCCATCTCGTTCATCATCTATCGCCGAAAGCTTGTAATCGACTATTTTAAGCATTATCTTCATATTAGAGCCTTGAAAAACCCCAAAATCGAATAAATCGAAAATTCATTTTTTTCATGCCAGAGAAAGGTGGAAAAAGTCGATCCCACAGAATTAGATGAAATACACATTTTCTGTCGTATTTTGGGCCGTAGGAACCGATTTTTCAAACTAGAGCTCGTGAAAATGCGAAATTAATAAGTTATCATTAAAAAATCTCTGGAGTTCTTTCAAAAAAAAATGAAAAGACAAAATTTTTGAATTTATCTTTTTTGGCAGATACAACAATTCAAACATTAAGGTAATCCATAAATATGAAATATAAAATTGTTTTAAGACATTTGAACGCCTCGATGGGCTTAGAAAGAGAGATGGCGTGAAGTCAAATTCGAGATTTTGGCTTGATTCGACCAGTTCTGGAGCTCATTCCCAAAAAAGACCCTTTTTTAAATTCTGAAAAAATCACCCTAGATGTACTTTTAGATGTAGATTCCGAAAATCATATCGATAACACTCCGACATTTTTCAGAAAATTTCAATCTCGTGAAATATAGTCAAAAAATGAGTTTTTCGACGTTATTTTCTTTATTTCTAATTTTTTCGAGTTCTAACACAGAAGTACGTTTTCTACGCGTGAAAATACGTCAGAAAAACTATATCCCATGTCATTCTGAGATATCGAATTTTTCGACCCCCAAAAATGGGGGTATCTGAAACTTTTTCAAAATCGGCCCCCAGCCTTAGTTATTGCGGCCGTCAATCAGCACTCCGGACCTACACTTCAGAAAAAAAAGTAAAGGAATTATTGAATTTTTGGCCATCCTTGGACCCCTGCACTGTTGTTACGTTCTCTGGTGGAGGGTCAATTAAAAGAAGAAAATAATATCTGATGTCCAATGGTATTAGGGGAAAAAGGACAATAAATAATTTTTTATTTGACTTGAAATTGCGATATTGAAATACACAAATTCCGCCGTTTTAGACAATTTTAACTTGCTGAATCACAACAATTCTTGTCTATAAACGGAATGTACTACTTATAGATATTGAAGGTCATCTCAAACCCCGCGTCATCTATATCCTCATATGTTCTCGATGTGATCTCAGTATACATCCCATCTTGGTTCCTCGTAATCCTGATCCTTTTTCCATCGTATTTCTAAACTTATTATAATTTTGATAAATAACTGGTATACTCTGATACATAAATATCAGAAGTTGAAAAAAATGAATGTCATACCTTGCGGAGCACAGTGAACTCTTGATCACGAATCTGTTCTCTGAGAAGTAAGTGAATGTGTCGTTTGGAACTCCCATTTCCCTTTTCCGACAACATTCTGGCTTTCGTCAATCATTGCTTTTGAATCGAAGAACAACTGCAATGAATAACTGATTTTCCGAATCTTCGGCGAAGATCTCATGGGCAATAATTTTTAACAGTTACCATTAGGAGCCTGCCGATCCAATCCGCATCAATCACCGTTTCCTTGACCACTAAATAGTCGAACCCGATGATGCGGTGTATAATTGATTCGAGGGGAAAGAAATAATCGAGCTGAAAATAAGGTGAGGATCTGATTTACACTAAATCGTATAAATTAATATTTTTACTTCAAGCGAGTTAATGATAAGTCTGTGATTCTTCACTATTTCCATCTCGTTGAGAACTTCTTCGTTGATCAGATCGCCCAGCTTCTCTCCGAATTCGAACTCTACACATCTCACTCCTTTCATCAACCGAATGAAGCTGAAAGAGTACATCCCTTGTGTTTGGATACCAGAATATAGGATTATATTGTACTATAGAATATTCATGGCTTACCTCCGGCGCGTTTCTTCTGTGAGACAGCCGAACATTATTATTTGCTTTAAAAATAAACCCCGGCATAATTTTCGAAAAATCCTACCTTAACTAATTTAGAAGTGTTGAAATTTTAAGTATCAAAAAACAACAGTACCTTCAGTCACCCATCCTTATTCCTCACAATTAGCCGGTTCCCGAGCAATTATTCATTACTCTCAAGGAAATATTGCGTGATATTCAAGTGGATGTTGTGACTCTTTATAAGGTAATTTTGAAGACTTGTTTCTGAAGTTGGGCAGTTTGGGCGAAGTGGTCACGAATAGGGTGGCAAGAACGGATCACGGGTCGAGCTTTTGACTCTCTAAAACGGGTCAGATACGAGTCGGTAGAAAACCCGTAGGCTACGGTTCAGAAACTGATCAAGAGTGATAGCGAGAAAGGAAGAGGAAGAATCATAAAATCGGGTGACCCGGCGGAATCGTAAATAGCGCGGGTCACTCGTGATCCGTTCTTGCCGCCCTAGTCACGAATACTATCATTCTTACATAAACAAAATAAAAAAAATTATATGTTCAAATGTATCTATTTTCCTCCAGATGCCGTTGAACGATTTCTTTGTCACCAACCTGAAAGTAGCCCTTGACGGAACCTCGACCGATTCGTTCATATTATATGACGTTATACGTGGCCCTATCGCAGATCCAATGCGCATAATCCGTTGATGCCGTGCGGTCTGTGTGCCAAGAAGTTTAAGAAGAGATGCGGTCTTGCGGCGCATATGAAGAGGCACGATGGTAAGATAAAACTTTTGTTACTGACCACACTCTATGGCCGATGAGTGATATATGCAGGGAGAGATGTTGCACTCTAAATAAAAAGTGCAATATTTTTTCAGAAGGGACGAACGGTTCATCAAGTGACGAAGAGGAATCTGCAGCGCGAGTCTTCATTCCAGTCTCTCGACCTAAGAAACCCACTGATTGCGACGAGTGTGGAAAGAACTTCGCCACTGTACAAAACCTCAAAATACACAAACTCGCTCATCTCGGTAACATTTCTTGTTCGATATTATCGGTTGATGAAATACTGGCGTACGGAGAGAAATGAACTTGAAAAATTAAGACGACGAAACGGCGAAACGAGATCCCATATCCTCAATGATAGGCGAAAACACTAGTTACACAATGACATTTATCATGCAAAACGGATACAATATGCGGAAGCAGCGTCCCCCGGGGATCGGCCAGTAATGACCTAACAATATTAAGATGATGAAGTGGCGAAACGTCCTTATGCTTGTGATCAGTGCCATAAGAGATTTACGCAGAGTCAATTGCTCACCAAACACAAACGAGAACATGCTGGTGAGCAAATCTTACAAATTCCATCCATTCATAGTGCATAGGAGGTGTGGGATAATCCGTTGATGGAGTTGATGGAAGTTACGTCGTTCCTTGGCGATTCCTTGCGTGGGGGGTTGATCATGTTCGATCATTTTATCCAACCAATCCCTGAACGCTTAATAATATCACATAAAACTATCATTTTAGGTAATTTCCTCTACAAATGCGACCAATGTTCAAAGGGTTTCATCTGGCGTAATCCCTATTTGAGGCACATGAAAGCTCACGAGAAGGAAAGATCCAGAAAGCCTATTTACACAGAAAGTAGGAATATTACCAAGTATTTCGGAAAATCATATGGTATTTTAAGAAGATCTACCGTTCAAATGCGATTTATGCGAAAGGCGATTTCGTAATAAGCATTATGTCGGCGTTCACAAGAGCAAATGTCACAATCAGACAAATTCCCGTTGTCCACTGATTGATGGTGATGGCTCAACAAAGGTCTGTTTCAGTTTGACGCAATTATCTTCCTGAGATGAACATGAGATGAAAATAAATATTTCGCAATGAACTGAGCCACAGTATCCAAGAAAATCGCGATTTGTGAGTACCTCTTTCTTCAATTTCATAAAATAATTTCAGTATTCAAATCGATTTGGCTTGAAGAATAAGCCTTCGGAAGTTGGAGATGAGGAAGAAATTTTGCACAACAAATCTGAGGATGAAAATTCTCTCGGAGCATGGTCTGATGACGAGATATCAGAAGAAGAAGGAGAAAGCGAAATTCAAGAGTGATCAAATCTGAATGAAAAGCCTCTTTGTATAAAAGAAAATCAAGGCCAGAGGGACTCTGTGTGCTTTAGTTTTCAAGAAATTATTTTAAGATACATTCTTAAATAATGCCTATTTGCAAATTCCATTTGTTGAATTTTACAGTGTTTAATGACTCTGGCAAACAATTATGAAAATATGAAGTTCTGGTCTAATATGTTAACCTGATTATTTGATAGGATAGCAGAGACCGTTCGCATCATCTCATACTTCGATCTTTCACGAACATTCAGCACGAGTCCTTCGTAAATACAATGATTTGTTTAAGTTTGCAGCTATAGATTCTCTTTCCTATAGAATTGATATCAGAGTTGATGTGATACATTCATTTTCTCATTCTACTGCATTTTCTGCCGCAGCCTTATGCCCAATATTCAACATATTCGTAATGTTAAAATAACGAAATAAATTTATGCATAACATTGAATAGCTTTAGAAATTGCAACAAATTCGAAATTGAAAACAAGAAAAAGAACAAGAATTTGAATAATAATATATTTAAAAATTTACAAAGATAAGCTAATATAAAGGGTATAATTGAGTCGCAATTTGCTTTTCATTCAGATTTGATCACTCTTGAATTTCGCTTTCTCCTTCTTCTTCTGATATCTCGTCATCAGACCATGCTCCGAGAGAATTTTCATCCTCAGATTTGTTGTGCAAAATTTCTTCCTCATCTCCAACTTCCGAAGGCTTATTCTTCAAGCCAAATCGATTTGAATACTGAAATTATTTTATGAAATTGAAGAAAGAGGTACTCACAAATCGCGATTTTCTTGGATACTGTGGCTCAGTTCATTGCGAAATATTTATTTTCATCTCATGTTCATCTCAGGAAGATAATTGCGTCAAACTGAAACAGACCTTTGTTGAGCCATCACCATCAATCAGTGGACAACGGGAATTTGTCTGATTGTGACATTTGCTCTTGTGAACGCCGACATAATGCTTATTACGAAATCGCCTTTCGCATAAATCGCATTTGAACGGTAGATCTTCTTAAAATACCATATGATTTTCCGAAATACTTGGTAATATTCCTACTTTCTGTGTAAATAGGCTTTCTGGATCTTTCCTTCTCGTGAGCTGTCATGTGCCTCAAATAGGGATTACGCCAGATGAAACCCTTTGAACATTGGTCGCATTTGTAGAGGAAATTACCTAAAATGATAGTTTTATGTGATATTATTAAGCGTTCAGGGATTGGTTGGATAAAATGATCGAACATGATCAACCCCCCACGCAAGGAATCGCCAAGGAACGACGTAACTTCCATCAACTCCATCAACGGATTATCCCACACCTCCTATGCACTATGAATGGATGGAATTTGTAAGATTTGCTCACCAGCATGTTCTCGTTTGTGTTTGGTGAGCAATTGACTCTGCGTAAATCTCTTATGGCACTGATCACAAGCATAAGGACGTTTCGCCACTTCATCATCTTAATATTGTTAGGTCATTACTGGCCGATCCCCGGGGGACGCTGCTTCCGCATATTGTATCCGTTTTGCATGATAAATGTCATTGTGTAACTAGTGTTTTCGCCTATCATTGGGGATATGGGATCTCGTTTCGCCGTTTCGTCGTCTTAATTTTTCAAGTTCATTTCTCTCCGTACGCCAGTATTTCATCAACCGATAATATCGAACAAGAAATGTTACCGAGATGAGCGAGTTTGTGTATTTTGAGGTTTTGTACAGTGGCGAAGTTCTTTCCACACTCGTCGCAATCAGTGGGTTTCTTAGGTCGAGAGACTGGAATGAAGACTCGCGCTGCAGATTCCTCTTCGTCACTTGATGAACCGTTCGTCCCTTCTGAAAAAATATTGCACTTTTTATTTAGAGTGCAACATCTCTCCCTGCATATATCACTCATCGGCCATAGAGTGTGGTCAGTAACAAAAGTTTTATCTTACCATCGTGCCTCTTCATATACGCCGCAAGACCGCATCTCTTCTTAAACTTCTTGGCACACAGACCGCACGGCATCAACGGATTATGCGCATTGGATCTGCCCTTCTTGTGATTTTCCAGATGAGTCAGGAATTGCTTCTTGATGACGTATCCCCTACCACAGATCTCGCACTTGAACGGATAGTCTCCTTAAATAAGGAGTCTTAAAAACCGCGCGTTGTTAGAGAAACGAGACGGCCACTCTGTCGCTTTTTCCCTGAGCTATTTCCCCTGATGTCCATGGCTGGAAATCAGCCAAGTTGCGATAACTCAGGTAAGAGCTGATATAAAAACGTGAAAATTACAGAATCTCCTATCGTTGGTGAAAGCTGCGCAATGGTAATGAAAGAGTCAAATTTTTAGTTTTGCCGCTATTCCTCCTTTAAGAATAAATATTCAATTATTTTGAATAGCAATAAAATTACAAATTCACCGTTGTGAATGTGCATATGATATTTGAGGGATACTCCTTCACGGAATGCTTTACCGCACAATTCGCATTTGAATTTCCGCTTTATCTCGGCTTGCTCTGGATCGTTATCATCTTAATTCGTTGCAGAGATCCTAAATGGGTGCCCTTGTGGTATTTCAGTCCACTCGAGAGGACGAATTTTCCACATGTGTCGCATTCGACTTTCTCTACTTTCCTTCGGGGATGGTCATCAGTTGAATTTAATCATTAGCCGCTACAAGAATTAGTTCAGTTAATTAGTGATGACTTATATACATTTAGCTTGAAATAATCTTTCTAACTACGATTGTCATTGGTTTTACGAATTCAATGATAATTTGAACGAAAAGCACGCACGTAAGTGGATTCTCGAGTGAGTTTTAAGATTGCCAACTTGCGAAAATCGTTTGCCACAGTGATCGCATGTGAAAGGCTTCCTCAATTCCTCGCTCTCTGAGAATAATATTGATTGAAATATACGATCATTTGTTACCTTCATGAGACCTCTTGTGGATTAGTAGACTTGGCAGGGAAACTTTTCTCACAAATTTCGCAGCGGAACTTTCTTTGATTGTTTTTCGATCTTCTCCTTGTCTCTACTATTTTCGTCGCTTTCTTTGAGCTTATCGCCACACGCTTTCTTCTTCTATTGCAATCATCCTCCTCCTCGTAGTCATTGTATTCTTCCTCAGAAGATGTACTATCTTCGTCCTCTGAGTCTCAATATTCCATTCTACGAAATCTTCGTTTTTTTACCTCTGTCGATAGCTTCATCTTCATAATTATGCTCTCGTTCCAGAGAATACTGAAGGGTATCAATATTGGGTTATTTTGATGAAATGCGCTCTTTCTGCATAATAATCCTAATTTTGGATTTGACATTTCTACAATCAAACCCTCGCTTTTTCCTCAATGAAAACCTCACAGGCTTCGCATTCATTTCAATCTCTTCTCTTTGTCTAATCTTCCTCTCCATTAACCAGTTCATAGCTATTTTCAACAAATCGCATAGTCCATACATCGGATTACCAAGCGTACTGAAAAGCTAATGAAAATTATAGTTGATCAGAGTGACTTGGGTTCAACTTATATTCGTGTTCTCAAAGACTACTCGATCATTCCAATCTCTGATTTACTTGTTCTTTAAAAATCCAATAGTTATAAAAGGTCTTACTCTTCCTCCTGACACTCCTTCAGAACAAAGAAATCACTCTCCATGGATATTAAAGACGCTCTAACGCTCTGCAAGTTGTATTAGCTGACTTAACTTTATCGTTCTTCAGAAATGTTCGCAAGAAGACAAACTTGCCTCTGAGTCAAATGAATTTGTGATGAACGACTCTAGAGCATCAATCGACGTTCGAAGTATTCCGCCGATTTGATTGGTTGAAGAGGCATCCGCCATCTGGAAATATAGAACGAAACATCATAATTCACTTTCTCGATAAACAGAATGGGTGGCGGAAAAAAACAAGAATCCGCATAAACTTTAAGGAACGGTTGTCAAGTAAGTTGACTTGTGCGCGCTCGCATAATTGTGCAGTGAAGGTCAGTGGGCAGGGAGATAGGTGAGGGGAGAGAGAGAGTGTGTACATGGGAGAGAGATAGAGAGAGATAGAATCAGAAAAGAAAAGTGAGTGTGAGTGTGGGAACGGGAAACAGTCCTTTGATGAGGTGCGAATATCGCAGACAAATGCGATGCATAGGCACGAAGTATTGTCTTCACAAGAGTAAAACGGTAAAACTTTCTGCAGGGGGGCTCATCCTTCAGGAGGCTTCTTAACAAAAGATGGAATCAAATATACGGCTTTTCAATAAAAGTAAGCATTTTCCTTACCTGTATTTATGCTCCGCATTTTGTTAATCGCACATTGAATCACTATAATATGCATACATTTATTTTGACTGAAGTGAGCACAACGAAAGAACTTTTTTTTTTCAGGTTGTAACAAAAGTTTTGCCCGATTTTCCAATTTTCATTTTAAGCATACGCCGTCTTTTATTCTCAAGATCTTTTCATAATATTTCCTATATTCGTTGAGTGATTGGATACTCTTTCTATCATACATTAGTATAAACCAAACCATTTGATATCATGGTCGCATTTCAAAGTTAAAGGTACTGCTTTTGATATCTGAACTATTTATTTTTGGGGTCAGCACTCTACGGCCAACCGTGATAATGCAAATATCAAGGTATATTTGGAAAGTGTGATGAACAAGCATAATAAAGAAATATCTAAATAGGGACTACCACAAAAAGCGTTACAAAAAACTCAGGTCATTTTTTTATCTTTCGTCAAAAAGGGCTTGGCCGGAATCAGTTCCTTACACCGCATAGCCGTAGCCGTAAGTCTATCGATGTCAAATGCATTTAAACTTTAAGTACCTTCCATGGCAAGCTCACATTTATTTTTAAGTGGACATAAAATTATTCTTTAAAAAAATGCAATATTGCATACTCAGATACTGATATTAAAGTGTCGAAATTGATGATTCCATAAATGTCATGTTTCCAGCATACAAGAAAGCTCAGACTTTATATTGTTAACTGAACAAGCAAATCTTACTCTATCACTTATTGGCTTGGCCTAATCAGGGGATAGCTTCCTTTTGAGGAAATCGACTCGAACTATGTACACCGTATTCCAATATTTTGGCTGTGATGACCATGATTCAATATTTCAGAAAATATCAATTGTCTAGAAGCGGAAAAGGTTATGCTCCAATATTCATTTATGATATAAAGCCCCATGGTGGTAGATGTAAAAGAACTTAATATGAAGCCAGAATATTTGATTCTTGAATCAAGATCAACAATCCTTGGATCAATGATTATTCGCGAATAATCGATTTCAATGATCTGTAAATTGTGAAACATTGAAGCAACAACTAGATCCAATATAGTTTTAGAAAGTACATCCCACGGGCTTGTCACTCCACAATATGGGATTATACAATAACGTTTTCTCTTAGAATATGAGCGTGACAAACAAATATGTGTGCATCGTGAATATTTCACTTTTGGCGAAATCGGTTTTTCTCGCATTCCCTGAACGCGGGATGTGATTCGAAGATGTGAATATATTGAACAAGTAATACCATAACATATGCTATAAAGTTAGGTCGTGACGTTTCAAGCGAAGCCTTTTAGGATATTTCAAACTAAATCGGGCAAAACTTTAGAAGAGAAAAAAGGTCGAAATCGGGCAAAACTTTTGTTACAACCTCATAATTTTAAAAAAATCTTAGTTTCATTCATTGCTTCAGCTTTAGTTACTGCGTAAAAGTCATGGTTCTTCTTTGTTCACTTCGCTTCCTCCTCCTCCCTTCCATCATCTTTAGCCCGTTGTCCGTGAGGTTCATTCGCTTCGAAATTATCCGGATCTTCGTCCTTCCCTACTTTGATTGTGTTTGATTCATTATTTACTGTAGATAGGCAAAGTTCCTGTAATTGGAAGATTGCATACAGTCAAGTGTTTTTTTAATCGGACAGAGATCATCGAAATAGAACTGATTTCCCACACTAACACTGAATATTGTCGCGAATATTTTGGGAAATGATTCATCGTTTCAATTGCACCTTGGAGGTCACAAACAGCTTACTGCTCATACAGCAGTGCCGAGATCGAGAAAATTGAGCAATATAACTAACCATCATTGTAGTTCCTTCTTTTATGTCAGGAATCTCATCAGACGTGACTAAAGAATGGGGGCGCTTTCCCGCTGAAGAATTTGCTGCAATATACCAATTGTATATGCATAACTGATTTACTTTTGCCCCTGTTTCAGGTCGGCGCTATACGTGAGCCAGCTCTTGCAAATGTTTCGATGTTTATGCGCAATATTTAGTCCTTTTTTAAAAACAGTTACCCCTGTGTTTCGATTTATGATTGTCCAGCCTTCTTTTGTCGGAGAATCGTGCCTCGCATTGGTCACATGTGAATGGACGATTTGCAGTATCATCGTCTACATATCATTTTTTTAGAATCTCTCATCTTTCATTGTTAAAAATAAGAAGTTAACGAAACTGATCATATCCGTAAATAAATTATCAACTATTTTGATATCAAATCTAGCAAATATGTGAAAAAGATACCGTTATGTTGTTTCTTCTTGTGATATTGTAGCGAATGCTTCTGAGTGAATCTTCGTTCGCAATGGTCGCACTTGAAAGGGAGATCTTCTGGAATTCCCTTCATTTATTCTCATTGATTAAAAGGAACGATCAATAAATTTTTAAACAATTAAATCAGAAGCATACTTTCAGTTAAAATTTTCGTTCTGGCAGTTCCCTTTCTGTGAGCTCCCATGTGCTTTTTCTTTGCAGTCATCATTGTAAACGCCTTGGGGCAAAGTTCGCATTTGAATAGGTCACCTAAATAATAGTGTAAAAATAACTAAATATCATGAAATGTTTTGAAATGAATCCTGGCTATTCAAACTCGCCCGTGTGCTCTCGTTTGTGTGCTTTGAGCATTGGTTGGTAAATGAATTTCTTGTCGCATTGATCGCATGCATAAGGCCTCTTCGACGCCGCGTTGTTAGCTAAAGCTCGAGATGAATAAATCTGACGACTTATTTGACGAAATAAAAAATATCAGGAGCAATACTATTTTGCATTTTCATTCGATATTGTTGCTCTAAAGTCAACTCACCGATATTCAATTCAATTCAATTCAATTCAATTGTTTATCCGCCAGGGTAAGTATATAGGAAATGTGCAGAGAGTCTTCGATATCTTGCGGTGGATTTGGTTGTATAGCAGACAAGGGATACCACAAATCAAACGCCCCCAGGGTCGCTAGCGGCGCTGATTCGAGGGAGGGGAGAGATAGGTCTTGAATTTATTTTGAAAATGGGGGACTGGGGCTTGGGTGGGGGCAGCAGGTAGGGTTAAAGTCGCAAGAGCGATTCGGAAGTAAAGGATATTGCAGGTAATGAGAGAAGGTAACATCGGAAAAGTTTAGGTGAGCTTGTTACGATTTCATTGGAGAGCACGTTCCATCTATCGATAGACCTCGTCACAAAACTCGAGTGAGACTTAGGAGTAGTGAAAGGCAAAGAAAGACGCAACGCGTGAGCTCTACGAAGATTACGAGTGAGTGGCGAGATTTTATAAAGAGAGGAGTGATCGTAAGAGTAGAAGCCATGAATAGACTTATGAAGAAAGAGGAGATCAGAAATTAAACGCCTTTGCTCAAGAGTTTGTAAAGAAAGAAGGGAAATTCTTTGAGGGTAGGATGTGTACGGAATATTACAACGGGCAAAAATACGACGCGTAAAGTTACATTGAACGCTTTCTATCGAATTTGCAAGAGCAACCGCAGTTGGAGACCATACAACTGTGCAGTATTCGAGTAATGGTCGGATGAAAGTCACAAATGCGCGGCTATACAAGCAATGATCAGAGGAGTAGAAGCATTTGAACATAATGTTTACTTGGGCTCTTGCTTTTGAGATAATTTTGGTGATATGATCATTAAACTTTAGCGAAGGCTGCATAAGGATGCCCAGGTCTTTCATGGAAGGTGACACAGACAGAGGTTTACCATTGATGAAATACTGGGTTCGGGTGGATAGGGGACCATAATTAACGACAGTGCATTTAGTTTCATTAAGGGAAAGATTCCACTCTTGAGACCAAACAAATATTAAGTCAATTGATGACTGGAGGAAATGGGAGTGAAGAGGAGCTTTTGCATAGATCTTAAGATCATCTGCATAAATACCGTATTTAACTTCAGAAGGAAGTCTTTTAGCCAGGTCATTAACAAATAGAATGAATAAAAGAGGTCCAATGCAAGATCCTTGAGGCACTCCTGAGGTGATAATTGTGGGAGAAGACATAATATTTTCGATAATTACGCATTGAGATCTATTCGAAAGATAATTTGCGATCCATGAAACTATATGCGTAGAGAAGCCAAGGTTTGCGAGTTTGAACAATAAAAGGCGGTGATATATGCTATCAAATGCTTTTTTTAAATCAAAGTAAATAGTATCAAATGAGGATTTCTGAGAAAGGAACTCAAGATAATGTGAATGAGTCTGAACAAGCTGGGTGCACGTGGATCGGTGTAGACGGAAACCAGCTTGGTAAGGATCTAAGAGATTATTTGCATCTAGGTATTCTGTAATTTCAAAAATTAGAATTTTCTCGAAAATTTTCGTGACTGAGCATGTAAGACTAATAGGCCTAAAATTATTAATAGCATTAGAGGAAGTTTTAGGGATGGGTTTTACTATGGCTTTTTTCCAAATCTTAGGGGTTGAATTATTAAGCAAAGATTTGTTGAAAATTATTAACAAAGGAGAGATAATGGAGAATTTGCATCTAGAATAGACAATATTAGGTATCCCGTCGGGGGGAAAGATTACATTTAGGAGACAATGATCTGATTGCAATGAGAATTTGCGATACTGAGATAGACGGCAGGTCAAATTTGGGCGAACTATGAGAGTCGGCCAGCGGCAATAAAGGAGAACGGAGAGGAGAGGAAGAGACAGATGCAAAATATTTTGAAAAGGCTTGTGCCTTTTCCAAACTAGTCAACAACTTAGTACCATCAACATCAATGATTCCAGGCGGTGCTGAATTACCAGATTTGAGGCGTGATTTGCACAAACTGTAATACGCCTTTGGATTTTTCGACTCAATAACACGCGATTCGACTCTCACATAATGCGCTCTTAAAGCTTTCTCAAAACGTTTGGATAGCTTCTTTGCATGTACGCTATTCGGAGCAAGAGAAGTCGCTCTCTCAGATTGGATATGGAGATTATGCAGATATGGGGGATAGGCCGAGAAAGTAGAAGGGGAAGATTTAGGGACGAAAGTGTCAAGAGTGTAATTAACGAAATCGGAGAAATAATTGTAGGCTTCATCAATGTCAAGAGTAGAGAGGGCAATAGTCCAATTATGAGACGAAATGAGATGGTTAATTGAATCCCAAATCAGCCAAATGATATTTTCTGAATGGTATGAAATCACGAGTTGGGGGAGGAGGGATGCCCAATGAGAAGGAAATACTCGTATGATCGGAAAAAGGAAGGGACGGATTCACATTGAACACAATATTACGGTTAC
Organism: Pristionchus mayeri; assembly: GCA_036245805.1. Classification (NCBI taxonomy): domain Eukaryota; kingdom Metazoa; phylum Nematoda; class Chromadorea; order Rhabditida; family Neodiplogasteridae; genus Pristionchus; species Pristionchus mayeri. The sequence continues at coordinate 19,303,939 of BTRK01000001.1, forward strand.
AAAGAATCACATCTAAAATATTTTCACCGCGCGTTTTGAAATTTACAAACTGACTCATGTGATGGTCGGAAGCAAAAGTAAGAAAGTCATTTTGTGAAGGAGCAGTAAAATTTACCCAATCAATAGTCGGGAAGTTAAGGTCACCACAAATAAGGAAGGGGGTATCAGTGATGAGGGGTGTGACAAATAAGAGGAACGATTCAAGAGAAGCACAGGTATGCTTCATCTTGTGTGCATTCAAAGCTTGCACCTTTTTACATTCTTTGCCACATACATCACAGACAGTATTTTTCTTTGGTCGGTTGGGAATAAACACTTTCTCTACTGTTTCCTCTTCATCCGCTGAAGATCCGGCTTTTCCTTCTGGAAACTCATAATTATTCTTCATGTTTTCATTGACTCTTTTAATTGTTTTCATAGTTGTCTTCAACTTCCACGTGAGGGAACATATCTTTGAGAAAATATAAATTTCAAGAACTTTTTGTTGAAGAGCTTTAATTAATTTCAAATTACGGTACTCGCCATCGTGCCTCTTCAAATGCGCTAGGAGAACGCATTTTTTCTTGAATTTCTTCTGGCATAGACTGCATTGCTTCCAGGGGTTGGGTTCGACGGCGGTTCCTTTCTTATGACTCTCGAGGTGAGTCAAGAACTGGTTCTTCATGACATATCCACTTCCACAAATAACACATTTGAATGGGTAGTTTCCTATATATAATGCGTTTGCAAAGTTTGGTTTTCCATTAATAACAGAATTGGGCTTACCCAAGTGAATGAGCATGTGGTCTCTGAAGGATCTGGCCGTTCCATAGGCCCCTCCACACAACGTGCACTTGTGTGGCCGCTTTTTCTCTGCTTGTTCCGAACTAATCACTCTTGTATTACTCTTGTATTCTTGTAAGACTTGTAAGTTGCATGACGACTTAATTTCGAATGGAACCGAGCAGCAGGAATGCAGAGATTCAATTATCCTTACACGAACATTCGACCCCCCCCCACTCTCCACACACGCCTGTTAGTATGCTGCTTCTCGGATTTTTCTAATCTGTCTTGGTTGTAAATAATCGATAGGAATGCTAATGCTCGGAATATTTTGAGTCGTCCTCCATGAGAGTAAGAATCGATGCAATAAACCATGAGGTAGAGAGTGGGGATTGCGATATTGAAAACGCCGAGTAGCGAACAAAGACAAGGTGTCCTGTACCCGAGAAAAAATCTCTCGCAAACAAACTCACCTAAATGTGTCTTCATATGGGTTCTCAGTGAACAAGGACCGACATAAAATTTTCCGCAAACTTTGCATTGAACTTTCTCCAGTTTCCGTCGGGGATGGTCGTCTGCTAAAATATAAAAAAGAATATTGAAAATGCTAATTTTTTTTGAATAAATAAATTAGGCTAATTCTAAAATATTTTATAATTGTAAATGGACTAACGCAAATGGATTCTCGAATGAGTTTGGAGATTCCCTGCCTGTGAAAATCGCTTGTCACACTTGTCGCATTTGAACGGTTTTCTCAACTCCTCGTTTTCTGCAGTAATTATTGATTTGAAAATATGTTGTGTTAAAAGATTTATTGGATATGCTCACCCTCATGACATCTCAAATGAATTTAAAGCTTTTGTCTTGACGACAGGCTCTTCTCACATATTTTACATTTGAATTTTGTGGAGTTTGAAATCTGCTTCCCTTTCGATACTCCCTGCTTTTTATCATTATTCGAAATTACGATATTTCTCATTCTTACCTTGGAAGCATTGTCATCCTCGTTTCCAGTATCGGAATCAATATCATCGTCAGACAAAGAGTCAATATTTTCATCGTCTTCCGACGATGAAATTTCGGAATATTCGCCTGCATCTCTGTCTTCATTTTCTTCTTCGCAGTATTCCTGCTGAAACGGGAAGTTTTCTTAGCAGTCGATTAAATTAATTACGAAAAGATGCAAGGATTTCACCATAACTTCGCCTTTCGCAGATGCATAGGCTCCTATCGCGTCTTCAGATTTTTTTGTGTTTCCACCTTCTACTGCATGAAGTAATCCATCTTTAGGCCCGAAAATCGCCTGTCAATTATTTGTCAATTCTCTTCCTATCAATTATTTGTCAATTCTCTTCCTATCAATTATTTGTCAATTCTCTTCCTATCAATTATTTGTCAATTCTCCTACAATCGCAAGTCTTAACAGACCGTCCACGAGAAAACGTAACAAATAGGAAGGGTCCAAGGATGGTAGAAAATAGAATATTCCGGTAATTTTTTTCTGAAGTGAGGGTCCAAAGTTAGGAACACAGGAACCAATAGAAAAATTTACAGTAACCCACCATTTTTTGGGTCGAAAAAAATCGATATCTCAGAATTTCACGAGATATAGATTTTCTGGCGTGTTTTCACTCGTAGAAAGCGAATTTCTATATTACAGTTCACGAGATATCGATCTAAAAAAGTTAGGCCCAAAAAATCGATTTTTTCGGTCGAAATCGGCAGATTTAAGCTCATATCAAATTTGGATGCCCCGGTGGGGCGTATTTGCATTACATTTTCGGAATCTACGTGCAAAATGTATATAATATCATTTTTTCACATTTAAAAAAGGGTATTTTTCAGAATTCGCATCCAAAGATAGGACTAGCTGTTTGGGCAAAACCTGTAGATCAGATCAGAGTAGGTATATAGACTTGAATCTTGCATCAAAATGTAGAGGAGATCAATCTGAACATTTCATCTGTTGAAAGTGAGTTTCTATCTTTTCGTTGAAGCGCGCTACAGAGTGTTGAAGTTAGCAATATCGGGCCAGAACCCCCCGAGAGCGCGCGCTCTCACCGTCTGGCGCTCTCGCCGACTGACCTCCTCTCCCTCCCGCTCTATTTAGCGCTCTCTCGCGCGCGTCCAGCATCGTGTTTGCAAACTTCCAGGCTCTGTAGCGCGCTTCAACGAAAAGATAGAAACTCACTTTCAACAGATGAAATGTTCAGATTGATCTCCTCTACATTTTGATGCAAGATTCAGGTCTCTATACCTACTCTGATCTGATCTACAGGTTTTGTCCAAACAGCTAGTCCTATCTTTGGATGCGAATTCTGAAAAATACCCTTTTTTTAAATCTGAAAAAATGATATTATATACATTTTTGCACGTAGATTCCGAAAATATAATGCAAATACGCCCCACCGGGGCATACAAATTTATTATGAGCTTAAATCTGCCGATTTCGACCGAAAAAACCGATTTTTTGGGCCTAACTTTTTTAGATCGATATCTCGTGAACTCTAATATGGAAATTCGCTTTCTACGAGTGAAAACACGCCAGAACATCTATATCTCGTGAAATTCTGAGATATCGATTTTTTCGACCCAAAAAATGGTGGGTTACTGTACCTTTTTCAAAACCGACCTACAACCTTAGCTATTGGTGCCTGTGTTCCTAACTTTGGACCCTCACTTCAGAAAAAAATTACCGGAATATTCTATTTTTTACCATCCGAGACCTCTTCCGTTGTCTCGTGGACGGTCTGTTAACGCTAAATAGTTCAATACCCTTTTTACAAGCACTTTGTTCATTGCAACAGCATCTCTTCTTTTGAACTCCTTGTCTTTAAGCCAATTCATAGTAATCTTCAACGAGTCGTATAATCCATGGATCAAGGATTGGAAGTGGAGTAGTTCTGAATTACCGGTTTAATATTTTGTGAAAATATTTTCCAATAAAATTCATAGAATAGCTTCTCACCCTTCCGCCTGTGATTCTTTCACGACTGAAACCTCACTCTCTAGAGTTAATAAAGCATCTCTGACTCTCTGAATTGTCAACAATAATATTTTTCAAACACCGCTGAAAAAAAACTTACTTCGGCGCCGGCATCATTCCTTCTCACAGACAGGAAAGAATCCAGAGGCTTAAAAAATGAATTGTCAGTGGAAAAAAACGATATTCTGCACCATTTCTACCTTTGGGTTCTTCATTGCGTTTAAGTTTTGATGACTCATTGGATTCCTAAAATGAATCGGCAATGAATTATGATATTGAGTCAAGAACAGAATTTTCCGGGAAAATCAATACAGAACATGCAACGAAAATTGGATAATGGCGGAGATTATTGGTTGTCAAGTGTAGTGCGCGAGAATGAGGGGAAGGGCACCAAAGAGGCCAGATGTGTGACTTTCTCAAAGGTGACAAGTGGAGAAGCGACAGTGTGAAGAGCATAAGCCCTACACAACGAGCAGATTTATTACGTGTGAGAAGGAGAGGGAGAACCAGAAGGGATCGGAGAACTTCTAGTGAGTGCTTAGAGACGGGGATGCACTTGCCACTACAATGCGATCCTTCATATTCTTGAGCAGCATAGCCATGCAATGCTTGTATTGTTACAGTCGGATGCGATAATTCAGAGATATATTTAATAAATGACCAAATACACTTCTTTATACGCGTTTACGATGTTTCATAATATAACTGGAATAAACTGATTCAAACATTTCATGAAATAAATACATAAAAGCAAAGTAAATTGAGAAAAGTATCCCTTAAAAATAAATAAAATAAGAAACTATGCGACATTGTAGTTGTACTTTTATTGCATTATTTTCAGTTCATCTCTAATAGTCATCTATCGGTTCCTTCTTCACTTCGGTTCTTCCTTCATTCTTCCCATCGTCGTTACTCCACTCTTCGTGAGTTTCATTTTCGTCAAGATTGTCCGGATATTCATGCTTCTCTTCTTTGATTTCACTATTAACCACGTTATATCGACGGAGCAGCTGCAAAACAAAAAATACTTCCTTCCAATCAGAAATGTGAAAACTAGCTAATCAAAAAGAGATTAAATTTATGTGCTGTTTAGCTGTGGCCTAAGACGCCAAAATATACTAAAACTAACCTTGATTGAAGTTTCATCTTCAATATCAACGCCCTTTTGCTCAGCCGATATGACAAGCGAATTACGACATTTATCAGCTTCAGCGTGAACTACAATATTTCGTTTAATAAGGGGTACGTGAAACGTTTTCTGGGCAACGCAGTATAATAAATTGTTTGCCCACACGCTCATTTTGCATCTCTATTTTTTGCCCGCATCAACTATTTTCAATTTGAGTGAAATCGGTTTTAACAGAAATTACGTTGGAGTTTTAGTTTAGCTATCAGCGAAATATCAGGCCTCTCGCGAGAGAATCAGGACAAAACGCCCATATCTTGGTACATTCGAAAAAGTCGATTTTGAGGTTTTAGAAATTCCTGGGGTAATCGGTCTTTCTGAATCCGATTCCGGGTCCATCTGCAGCCTATCTTATTCGGCGGCTGCAGCAGCTTGCTGCAGAGATTCGAAACTTTTCCTTTCGAGGTTCTGAAAATGGCTTCAAATTTCTTCATGCAGACTGAAATTTGGCCTGTAGGCTTCAATTATGACCTACTTTGACTATTTGGAGTAATTTTGAAGTAGGTCAACCGAATCGTTCTGAGCAGTTTTTCTGCTGTAACGTTTTTAGTTCGAAACAAACACAGACCAAACTTCTGCATCGTTTAGAGAATTAAATTCTGCATCTCCATGATTTTTTTCAGATTTTTACCATTCGGTCTTGGTACTTTTTCAAGCGAAAAATTGTGAAAATGCGTTGAGGCGCCTGGCTGCACCGAGTGCTGAGAGCGTTAAGCGTTGCGCTTCGAATCCAGTGGTCGAGGGTTCGACTCCCCATGATAGCAAACATGTTTTTTTGTCTTTAAAATGTAATTCAGTCATATTTACTTTTTAAATTTCTCTTTGCAACCTCTGAAGGGGACGCGTTTCAGCAGATATTCTTCCCCGCATACTTCATCTTCAAAATTTGAACTTGCAAACTATTGGCAATGCGTAATTATTGAGCAGGTTGCACTTAGATAAGCACAAAACATGTTTGCTATCATAGAGAGTCGAACCCCGACCACTGGATTCGAAGCGCAACGCTTAACGCTCTCAGCACTCGGTGCAGCCAGGCTCCTCATGCGTATTTTCACAGTTTTTCGCTTGAAAAAGCATCAAGACCGAATGGTAAAAATCTGAAAAAAATCAGGGAGATGCAGAATTTAATTCTCTAAACGATGCAAAAGTTTGGTTTGTGTTTGTTTCGAGCTAAAAACGTTACATCAGAAAAACTGCTCCGACCGATTCGGTTGACCTACTTCAAAATTACTCCAAATAGTCAAAGTAGGTCATAATTGAAGCCTACAGATCAAATTTCAGCATGAATGAAGAAATGTGAAGCCATTTTCAGAACCTCGAAAGGCAACATTTCGAATCTCTGCAGCAAGCTGCTGCAGCCGCCGAGCAAGATAGGCTGTAGATCGATCCGGAATCGGATTCAGAACGACAGATTACCCCAAGATTTGCCAAAACCTCAAAATCGACTTTTTCGAATGTACCAGGGTTGTCCTGATTCTCTCGTGAGAGGCGTGATATACTCATTGCATTACCCCTCCAAAGGAGCCATCCGAAACTCGATAAAACTGATCTTTTTTTAAATACAGAGTGTGGTGAGCAGTGTTTCACGAAAATGATAGAAATTCAGATAAGAATTTGGAAAAAATCACCTTCGCGTTTGTGCATCTCAAGTCGTACTTTGTAAACGAATCTACTGTCGCATTGATCGCATGCAAAGGGACGATTTGCTGCATCATCATCTAAACATTGTCTAGATTAGCAATAAAAGGTAAAGGTAAATTTGCAGCCACGTCAAGCTATTTTACAGTCGTAAACGACTACGCTAGGTAGTTTAGTGCGGTGAGGCCGACAACTACCAGGACTACGTATCCCTGCTGTCCAAAGTTATTAGCAATCACTGATACTATAAAGATAAAGTGATATGACTGAATGTGAAACGATAGGAGATTCAGACCGTTGTGAAATCTTTTCTTGTGAAAAGTTAATGAATGTTTTTGTGTAAATCTCCGCTCACAATAATCACATTTGAAAGGAAGGTCTTCTGAAAACGAATAAATGGATTGATAAAATATTATTAATTTCAAAGATACTTTCAGTTAATGTTTTCCTCCTCGAAGTTCCTTTTTTGCATGCCTCCACGTGTTTTATATAACTATTCTTCATTGACATTTTTTTTGAGCATATTTCGCATTTGAATAAGTCGCCTAAAGCACAATATTTGACTTAAGCAACACATTGCCGGTATGCTCTCGTTTGTGTGCTTGGTACAAATTGTGATAAGTAAACCTCTTGTCGCATTGATCGCATGCGTAGGGACGTCTCGCTTCCTCGTTGACTGAAATATTAATATTTCATGTTTGCTGACTGATGATGTGCTCTGGCCCGAAACGTCTCAACGCTAGCCGATAAAGCTGATTCGCATCGCTCTTGTCCTCCCACACGGCTTCACCAAGGATCACTCAAGCCATGACAAGAATTACGGAGTATCCCCTTCATATTTCAATGTGTCAATATCATGCCACTAACGAGAGAATCGAGCTAGATTCGCCATTCTTGGAAATGGAGGGAAAATCGTGAAATGAGTGCTAGCCGGATTTGGGCATCCTGACGGATGTCTGACACTCCCCCAAAGTCTCATTCTGTAGATTTCATGTTGGACTTGATGACACCGAATCGGATCTAGGCACCTCCCACTTTGAGAGCAGTTATCTCGGTTTCAGTGACCGATAGAGAAAAATTTAGCTCCGAGTGACCTGGCTGATTTTTCGAACTCTATCGATCTGTTTAGCCCATTCTTCCGAATGTAAACGTTATCCACGCTACATTCAAAGGCAATTTTCTCGAAAACGAATGGAAAAGTGCAGCTAGAAGTTTAAGAGTGCATGTATCTGAGCGAGAGCTGTCGAATGAGGTGCTGGCGCCGAAAAGGCCGACACGGCTGTGAAACTTTCACCATTTAAACTTACTCGGATCGTTTGAACTTTCTTTTCCACAGTCAATAGTCACTTACACCGCTCTCTTCTGAGCGTGCGGCCAAGAATGATCGTTGTTCCTCCGAATTGTCTGTGGAGAAGGAAGTTCAAACGATCCAGGAAAGTTTATATGGCGAAAGTTTCACAGCCGTGTCCGCCTTTTCGGCGCCAGCACCGCATTCGACAGCTCTCTCTCAGATACATGCAGTCATAAAATTTTAGCTGCTCCTTTCCATTCGTTTTCGAGAACATTGCCTCTGAATGTAGCGTGGTTAAAATTTACATTCAGAAGAAATGTGCTAAACAGATTGATAGAGCTCGAAAAATGGGAAAATGGGCCGGGTCACTCAGACGATAATTTTGCTCTATCGGTCACTGAAACCGAGAAAACTGCTCTAAAAGTGGGAGGTGCCTAGATCCGATCCGGTGTCATGAAGTCCAGAATGAAATCTACACAATGAGACTTAGGGGGATTGTCAGACTTCCCTCAGGATGCCCAAATCCGGTTGGTATTCATTTCACGTTTTTCCATCCATTCCCTCTCTCAGTTCGATTCTCTCGTGAGGGGCGTGATATTTCGTATTCGCATAAATAAGTGGCTCGAAATATCTCCATTGCCAAACAGCGAACTTGCACTCTATGAACCCCTTCAAAGAAGCGGGCTGTCATTGCACAGCTTAGGTTCCAACATAGGTTTGTTGGAAGACCTATATTTCGGTCATGACCATTGTGTTCCTGTCCAATTTTTTAACGTGATTTTGTATGAACGCTGGCATGGTTGCTACTCACCGAGATGCGTCAGCTGGTGTACCTTTAAGGCTTGCACTGTATTAAATTTCTTCCCGCACACGTCACAGTGAGTATTTTTCTTTGGTCGATTGGGAACAAATATTTTATCTCCTGGTTCGTCCTCATCACTTGAAGAGCCTACCGTTCCTTCTGGAAAGTTATTATGATGCTCTATTCATCCCGCAAAATTGCATAAAATTTCGGTTCAAGCCAATTTTGTGGAATGCATCATCTTTCATACTATATGATAAATTATGTTTCCACAATAACATAAATTAACATTAGTTCACTGTAGAGGCTCTTACCTTCGTGCCTCTTCAAATGCGCAAGGAGACCGCACTTTTTCCTAAATTTCTTCGGACAGAGATCGCACTGCTTCAAGGGGTTGGGTCCAAAGGCGGTTCCTTTCTTGTGGCTCTCGAGATGAGCCAAGAACTGATGCTTCAACGAATATCCACTTCCACAAATGTCGCATTTAAATGAGTAGATTCCTATAGAGTAATTTATTTTTAAATGAATTTCAAGGAGGATTAGCAGCAAACCCGCTCGAATAAAACGCAACTAGGAATGAGAGAGTGCTCTCTCATTTCATTGTGCTCTATCACCCGTTGCCTGTGCGACAGGCTCAACTTGAATGCCAAAAACTAGCCATTGCTCGGTTCCGAATAGGGCTATAAAAACCAAAATGGTGCTACAGTTTACGATTATCTCAAAACAGTGTTTGTGCTGGCTAGGTTTGTTGCTAGTCCTCCTTTAACACTGAATTCATAATATCTGACCCTTATGGATGCGCATGTGATCTCTGAGGTATCTGGCTGTCCCGTAGGCCCCTCCACACAATTCGCACTTGTATGGTCGCTTTTTCTCTGCTTCTTCCGGATCGTTAACGTCTGAATTCTCCCTTTTCTACATTTGGATTGTACACATTTTTACGTAAGAAAGAATTGGCATTCGGAGATACAGGTTCCCACATGTAAACTCCTCTTTCCCCACAGTATCCTGCTTCTCGATCTTTTCTAATCCGGTATCGTTCTACTCGAAAATTAAAAAAATCGTGCTCATAATACATAATACACATGTCTCACTCAATCATGGATTTCGCTTTCAATGGTGTGGTTTTGGAATCCACAAAAAAAGGAGAGAGTCGGGATTAAGATATTGAAAAATTCAAATAGCGAACAATGTCATTTTTATCAATGGAATGTCTAATATGAGATTTTTTTTATATCTTAAATATGCTCACCTAAATGGGTCGTCATGTGTCTTCTCAGTGAACATGGACCAAACAAATATTTTCCGCAAACTTTACACTGAACTTTCTCCGGTTTCCTTCGAGGATCGTCATTCGCTAAATCGAATTGTGTTCAATAAATAAAAAGAACTCCCATATTACGTATCGTAAATGCACTAACGTAAATGGATTCTAGAGTGAACTTTGAGATTTCCTGCCTGGGAAAATCGATTATCACACTTCTCGCATTTGAATGGTTTTCTCAACTCCTCGCTTTCTGAAAGAAATATTGATTTGAAAATTTTAAAAAGTTTATGCATAGATATGCTCACCCTCATGACATCTCATATGCACTAAAAGCTTCTGTCTTGTCGACAGGCACTTCCCACATGTTTTACATTGGAATTTTGTCGAGGAAGAAATCTGCTTCCATTTCGATCTTCTCTTCTTCTTATCATTATTCGTTCTTGCCTTGGAATCACCGGCAGAATCCTCGTTTTCAATATCAAAATCATCATCGTCTGGTAAATATTCGATATGCTCATCTTCATTCGATGATGATGTTTCTGAATCTAGCTCCGTGCCTTTATTATCCCTTTCTTCATGCTGAAACGGGAAGATCTTAGATGCAGTCTAATAAATAAGTGAGAAAGGGAGAAAGCGGATACCAATTCCAACACTTCGCGTTTTATGATAATTTTGCGTTCCCCAGATGGACGGGCTTCTTTCGGATCTTCAGTTTTTAATATATTTTCATGAAATAAACCATCTGCAGCTCCGACTAGTGAATCATTTTCCTGAAATCTTTTAACTAAATATTCACATAACCGCAATTCAACGCAAAGTAGTTCTACATTTCAACTTAGTTTGTTTTGCAAAACATTGCTTGTTGCATAATATTCCTTGATCTGACCTCCTTCTCATTCACCCAATCTTTAGGGTGATCTTTAGCGAGTCATGCAGCCCATGCAGCAGTATTCGAGCTAGAGTCGCACTGAAAAAAACGGCAAAATATTATGCGATCATAAACCTTTATTTCGAATACTGGAAAGACAAGAAAACAATTCTCACCCTTCCTCCTGTGATTCTGTTACGGCTGAAAGCTCACTATCTAATATGAGCAAATCAGTTCGGATTCTCTGAAACAGTGATAATTATTTCCAATTTGCAAGTGTAATAAGAAGGCTTAAACTCACTTCGGCATCGATATCGTTGATTGTCAAAGACATCAAATGGTCCAGTGACATCTGAAATACAGAGCCAATTGGAGTTGGAAAATGGGATGGACTCATTTTATACTCCTAAGCTCCCCATAAAATTAAAATATACACGAACACTCATTGAATTCCTAAACTTTGGAAACGAATACTTTAAAGACTGCAAAAATATATATTCCCCACAAGATAATTCAGCATACACCAGTGAGAGAAAGAAAGGGAATAATGACAGAGTGGCTTGGTTTTTGAGTAAGAATGAGAGAAACTGACCAGATGTGTGAATGACTCGAGGTGACAAGTGGAGAACCGACAGTGCGAAGATCATAAACCCTACGTAAGGAGCAGATTTATAATGAGTGAGATGGAGAGAGTGAGGCCAGGAGGAACAGAGAAAAGGGGCAATACCGTCTCCCTCAGATGTCCCTTTCCTTCTTTCCCTCTCTTTCCTTTCATTTGTCTCTTGCACGAAGAACATCAATGATATTGGAGAAGGGGGGAAAGAAAGAAATGTGAAGGGAGTATATTCGAAGTAATGCTTGCTTTTTCCTTATGGATGTTATATTTAATAAAAGTTCTTCTTCCATGATAATTAGACTGAATTGTAAGCGCCTTATTGAGAGAGAGGGAAAACTTTATTTAAATCTAAATACAAAAAACCATGTGGGAATATTACAACGTTCATGAGTAGCATCATCAGTAATATGTTCATTAGCAGCAGCCGCATTTTCACATCTGGAGGTTCTTCCCGTCCGACCGTAGGTCTGGGCGTATTCCGTTGAAATTGCAGCTCTGCTAGCATTCATTAAGAACTCCTGTTAAATTTAGTATCATTTTCTTCATTATATTCGAATGAACGAACTACTGTTGTGTACGATCCGATTCCGAAAGTAGTATCATAGAAGAATTCTGAGGATGTGCCGAAATTTGGCAGTTTTTCTCTTGATGCATTCCCTGTATCCACGTTTGCTCCGTTCCGAGGCTCCCGTAAATGATTAATTTAATATTTACTTTTCCATTTTGGGTCTCGCTTAAAAAATGTAATATGCAAATATTTGCGAATATTTTGGTGTGTAGTAAAATTAACGCTGATATATATTTATTTCAATAATGAGTGTGTCGTAATTTTAAGTTTTTTTTCTGTTGGAATTTTTAGAACGTGTACTAATGTAAATGTATGCATGATGTTGTAGAATCCATTACCTTGTGATCAGAAAATATATTTCGAATGCTTCAGGACAACGTGATCCAATGGATTGATAATTTTGGAGAATTTTTACCGAACGAAATATTTCATTTGGTTCGTTTGTCCTGTAAAATCGTAGAATTTATGTATGAATAAAAACTTATATTCATCTTTCTCAAACTTATATTCATCTAAGTATATTCATCTTTCTCTACAACAATTTTTCTTAGAAACTTTTTTTGGTAGTTTTTTCACAATTCATAAAGGGCGTTTGTTTAGAGTTCCCGTTATTATCAGACGATAATGATTAGATCATTAGGGAGACACGGTACATACCCGTGTCAGCGATAGCAGCGCATTGTACATCCGCTAGTCCATCGGTGTAACGTAAGTTGTCTTAGTTACTTGATGAGTTTGATTTGATTGTTGACCCATTTAGTCGAGATGATGTAGACATCTAAAATTTGTTTTGTTGTTTCATATTTTCGCTTGAAGGATGCAACATAAGAGGAAATTAGGAGGTAACTATCACGCACAGAAAGTACGAAAGTTGAACAGGTTTATTGGCGAATTTTTCTTATTTCACTTAAAAATATAATGCAAGAAACGAAAAGTTAAATAGAACGCGAAAAAGCAAAACAATATCTACTGAGGCACATTCGTGCAAAGGACGTCGCGATCAATGGGAGTGAGAGAGGGGAAGGGCCATTCCTTCCTTCCGTCTACTCTCTCTCGCTTTACACGTTCCCTTCTCCTCTCCTTTATCTCTCTGCGAGTTGGCAGTTGAAGGAGAGAGAGACAAGCACGTCACTGAGAGTGATTCGTGTGGAAGAAGAGTGCATATCATTCCCACTCCCATCTCTTTTTCTAGATTATCTTTGTAACTTGCAGTTTGTAATTATCGATGCTGAATAGATAGAGAGAAAGAAGGAGAAATATTAAATGTGGTAAGGAAAGGGAAGGTACTCTCACTGCTACCTAAGCGCCCAGAATCTATCCTTCTCAAAAGACAGCAAATCAGCTATACCTCTCCCTCTCAGTCTTTCTCCCCCATTGTTTAGGAATATGTGAAGGCAACAATCGCCTCGAATATACAAAGCCTCACGCATAGGTCGCTGATTACCCCAGTGCAGACTGAACGCTGAATTGGCGCGGGCGTGGCGTACTCGCTTTGCGTGGACACACCAACACATACAGTTAATCTAGGGAACACAAACAGATAGAGACGAGAGACACACATCGTTATTAGTAGATTCCTTCTACCCTTTCTACAATAGCCCATCGTAGTCGACTTCTTTCTTGCGAATTCTTCTTTGTCATCCACAGCATTTCTTTCTTTATGGACTATCACATTTCGTCCCTCGCGATCCACAGTATCTTGCTGCTCTGCAAAATGCTCTCCATTTATTTTTCAGCCTACTCTGATTCATCGATTGTATATTCTAAAAGGTGCAGATCACAATTAGGCCTGAAAGTTGTAATCTCTGCTGCTCCCTCATCGGTTAACGCTGTTCAAAGGGAATGCAACATTAGGAGAGCCGATTTGCCATCGCTAATGAACATCTCACCATTTCTTGCATTATCTTGAGTCCTCTAATCAGGATTTCTTCCTCTTATTGAATGAACCGCTCATCGATCATCTACCATAGAAGTTATACGCAAAGTCGATTTCTGGAATTAGAAGTTTTGATCATTATATGCCATGGTACCTCACCTGAGAAGAGTATTGCTTCTTTTGAATAAACTCTACAAAGCGATTGAAAAATATCAATGCTCGATTTTCGAAAACCTCTATTTTTTGTATTCATCGAATGCGTATTTGAGATAGTTTAGACATCTGAAAAACAGCTCAGCAACTCACGGAGATTAATGAGATTAGATAAAAACATTTGTATTAAGACAAAACATGCAGCGGCAATATTTCGATATGAGATGTATGCAAATGCAAACATTTATCTCGAAATTAATGTTGGTGAGCTCAAATGCGATGATGATGAATCAAGGGAATCGAAACGGCAAAGCAAATTCAAACAAATAAGTGGCGATCGATCGAGAGCGAGGCGCGGAATGACTATTCTCCCCTTCCCCGCTATACACTCTCCTCTCGCTACACACTTTCTTCTCCCCCTCGTTATCTCGCCAAGAGACGGACTAGTGAAAAGAAAATGGTTCGCGTCAAGAAAGAAGAAACTAGCTACGTGGTCCACGACTGGTGAGAGCCTGCTTAAAACGTTGTAAAAGGCTCGTGAGGCCTCGGGCGATCCGAAAAAGTTGGAATGGGGCTTCGCCCCATTCCAACTTTTTCGGATCGCCCGAGGCCTCACGAGCCTTTTACAACGCTCACGCATTTTTTGAATAAATTCCCCAAGGAATGATGTCAGTCAACCACGTTTGGTACCAGTTTTATGCATGAAAATATAATTGTAAGCGACTGGTGAGAGACTGCTTAAAACGTTGTAAAAGGCTCGTGAGGCCTCGCAGCAGTGCTATATACAAAATTGTTGATAACTGAACGCTGTTTACCTAGGAAAATAAATTCTTGGGTGTTAGCGATACTAATAATGCGAGTTATTGCCGAAAAAACGAGAATTATGTAAAATTGAATATTCATGATGTAAGGCAACAATTAAAAGTATATGCCACGGGATTTAGAATGGTGGTCCAGGTCCGGGGTCCGAGTGAGGCCTTTGAAGCGATTTATGACCAAAAACGGTTATTGCATCATGTTGCATAATGATGACGTAATACCAAATTTTGAAAGAGCTCACTCTGGGGAGTCTAATGGTCAAGGTCCGAGGTCTGGGTGATGCCTGGGAGCCGAGATATTGCATTATTGCATCATAATGACGTAATGTTGATGCAATCGATGATGCAATAGAAAGCGCTCGCCGAGTGGAGTCGATTGGTACCCTAGTTGTAGGTGTACGATAAGTTTGAAGCGAGTTATGAGCGAAAGACGGGAGCGTGACCGACACACAGACAGACAGACAGACGAACTGACAGACAGACGTTTTGTCTTTTTTGTACTATGTAATTCGTGCTGCTCACTTCGCGTGCCGTATTTTACTCATGTCTCACTCTTTCTGGAACTTTCTTTGCGCGTTCGCTCGCTTTCGCTCACTAGCACCCGCGAGAGAAAGAAAGACGACGGGACGCAGTATGGGAGGGAGAGGAATGGGCAGAAAGAATCTCTTCTCTCTCGCTTCGTAGCTATTGATTCCCTGTCAAATGCGCCCATTTTGTATCGATTCTTTGTCGAGTTCTCTCATTTTACTGCTTTGAATGTTGTGAAAATCATGTAAATTTGTGCATTTGAGTTGTCTACATCAGCTTGTTAAGTCCTTCTGTATAACAGTAACGATAACCACTGGAAAGCATTTCCGACAAATGTCAAGGATTCTTATTTACTAACAGTTAAACAAATGAGGTTCGTTTCCAGAGCGTATGTACTAAATCAGCTCGAAATTGGTCTGGGAACTTCGTGATTGCAATGTTGCCTGGCCTAATTCCAATCCGGTTCCAGATTTTTCGATAGGGACTTCGATTTTAAAAAATACAAATCTGCAATATCATCTTCATGCGAAACGAGTGAGATCTAGCTATTAAATTCCTTTCGAAATTGAGACACATATTCTAAATTTGTCAACCATGGTTGCGAAAATATGAAGACTATTTGATCAAAGAATTGAGTGGTTCCTATAAATTAGGTGGAATTCAAAAAGGTGTATGAGTTTAATAATGTATAGAATTTCTTGAGCAAGAAAAGTACTTTCATTATGAATATTTCGTGTTCCTCTAGAAGATCGCGACGATTTCGATGGAATGATATGATGCATCGCCTGCAACGAACTGTGGGAAATCTCTTCACGGTGTCGATATCGTAATGTGTATGTTTTCTCATTTAATTTGCTCGGTACTCTATTTGCTGAAACCAAGGGAGAATTTGGCTGTGTCTAGTTGAAGTCTGGCATCAGAATTTTTAGATGTGCCAAAATAGATCGATATGTGAGTGAATAATACCTTCATCAATTCAGAGGTTGAAGAATATCCTCGAAAATTCGCCATACGAAGACACTCTTCATCGAGGTATCCTCAATAAAGCAATGCTGCCCTCGGCATAGCTTGAGGAAGATTCAGAAGAATTGGATCTGTAGTATGAATTGCATGAATATGTGCATCGATAAAGGAATTACTAGAAACTGTGAAAAATTCACTCATTCCGGAATCTTTATCATGACCCGAACGCAGTCTCGAAACACGTTTATCAAGACTATCATGCTCCTCGCAGAATTTGAGGCTTTTCTGACGAATTGAATCTGTGGTTAGGTGGAATAACTTAGCAGAAATTGAGAGAGAAAGAGACAAGCACGTCACTGAGAGTGATTCACGCATGAGGAAGCAAAGCGTTTAATTCCCTCCCGCCATCAATCCTTTGTTTCTATCACATATATTTCGCTTCTGTGTGTATATTGTTTGCAGGTAGCAATGCAGCAGGCAGAAAAAAAGAGACTGAAGGAAGGAAAAGAGCTCCATGTGGTAGAGTGAAGAGAACGCTCCATCACTGCTACCCAAGCGACCATAACTCATCAGATTCGACCTCCCCCTCCCTCTCTCCCGCTTCTCCCCTCTCAGTCTTTCTCCCCCCATTGTGTAGGAATATCTGAAGAATATGCATAGCATCACGCATCGGTTGCTGATAATCCCAGTGCAGACTGACAGCTGAATTGGCGCGGGGGTAACTTACCCGCCTCGCGTGGACGCTTCAACACAACAGGAGTTGCATATTTTTGCGCTTTCACTGTCATATTCTCATTTTTACCTTTTATCGGTATTTCGCTGATATAATTTCAACAAGAATTCTCAATGAATCGGAGCACAACTTGATATAGAGAGGACAGTTTCACAGATCGAAAGACTCTGATTCATCGATTTTATAAGGTTGGTCCATAAGTTTCTGACTATTTTCATGTTCGGACATTTTGACCTTCCCCGTCCAACGCATTCAGTCAATCAACTAATGGTTATGCATAGTTGATGAAGGCTTATGAATACTTTTTACGCGATGCAATATCGGGCCAATTCGATCAGCAAGGATGACACTATTCACAGTCAAAATCTACTTCGTGCTTGATTTTCAATTTCAATTGATCGTAACTCCAAGGGCAGAAGTGATCGAGACAAAAGCGGTGGATTGTTGAGAAGCCTATTACAGGGACATATAATTTAACACTTCGAAAGTTATGGTCCTCTGAATCCCCGATTAAAATTTTGGCCAAATCAACAAACTACGCCAATTGGAAAATGCTTGTTTTATATTTTCTGGCACTGTACTCGTATAGATCGACCTCGAGAGCTCAATAATGGCTCATTATTTTCTACATTCCTATCTTAGTACTTATTTATATTTAGGAGCAGATTCATAAATCAATAGGTAATTAGAATATTTCGGAACTGCGATGTAGAAATTGAAACATTGAAATCAGCACGTTTTGTTGTTTCTCTCTTCTCACTCGCAATGAAGACCGAGTTGTTCACGTATAACTGAACAAGCAACTCTTGCCCTACTACATATATGTTGAGCAGATTCAGGAGGTCTCAAATATTTGAGAAGTTGAGCTCAACCAAAAACACCGAAAAACGCTATTTTCGGCAGTTTCAATATGAAAATAATTTTCTCACGTTCAATAACCACTATATTCAATGTAAATGTTTTACGGTACTTCACCACTACTGACGTCACTAAAACTATAGAGGAATTGCAGGCAATCGAAATAGGCCAGGAGAAATTATGAAAAATAAAAAGTCAGAAACTTACGGACCAACCTAATATATTCTGAAAGGGTACTTTATCGTTTATAATTCGGCTTGACATTATCTCATGCTCTATCATCGGCCGGCAGAGCAAAGAAGATGCTCTGCCCGACCGATAGGGGGGAGAACCGATCTGCCCGCACTAAAACGACCTTATCAGTGTTCGCTCACCCGTCATGAATCGTCTTGAATCCATGAATTTTAACTTAAAAGATCGATTCCTCTTGCTAATAGAAAGATTACTCGAGACCATCGACACCATTCACAAAATCAATGATTGTTTCACCATCGAACCTCACAGAGTGTTGCTGGATATTCCTTTGAATAAGTGCACAAGGTGGTTAAGAAATAACAATGCTCGAATTTTGAAAATATCTCGAACTCTGTTTTTATTTACCGCATAAACATTCGAGATGGTGTAGGCATCTGGGAAAAGCTCGTCGATTTATAAAATTCTATTTACTTATAACAATAACATTTGCATAGAGAAGAAAAACGAAGAAAAAGAACATCGTACATATTTGAATGTGAGATATGTGCGAAATATTACACTTTTTTCTCGAAGGCAAGGAAGAATGAGCTCAAAGGTGATACGAACATGAAATCAAAATGGAATCGAAAGGGCCTAGCAGATTCAAACAAGCAACTTGGCTATTGATTAATAGCGAGGCGCGTAAGGGAAATTCCCCCTTCCCTACTACACACTCTCCTCTCCCACCACACTCTCTTCTTCCCCTCGTTATCTCTCCAAGATACGGACTAGTGGAAAGGCAGTGACTAAAGTTCGCGTGAAGAAAGAAACGCGGGAGGATTCGTTCTGCCCACTCCCCCGCGTAGTATTTTACTCAATTCTCATTCTTTCTCGAACTTTCTTTGCGACTTCGCTCACTTTCGCTGTCTAGCACCAGCATAAGGTCGAGGAAATGAAAAATGGATCGGGAAGGGAATGGAAAAGCGAGAGAGAAAGAGTTTCTTCTCTCACTCGTTTCTTCGCGATTGATTCCCTTTCAAATGCGCCCATTTTGTATCGATCCTCCTTCGCCGAGATGTATCAGTTGCTGCTTGCTCTGTAGCATAAAGTTTTAAAATTCGGAATTTCAGTTGACTACATCAACTCGTTAAGCCAATCTTCGTAACTCGGAATTAGTGACAATACACTCAAACAAAATGCAAACATTTGAAACGTGTGAGTCACTGCTGATATCCAGTTCGGGATTTAGTGTACACTAGCACTGAGAAGAATCCATACGTGTCAACGAGTATGTGAATTTATCGAATTTCTCGATCAAGAAATTTTCATTCAGTTTGATTATTTCGTGATCCTCTAGAAGATCGCGACGATTTCGATGGAAATATATCCTTGATCACCTTCAATTATTCGTTGAAATCACTACACGGTGTCGATGTCGTTAGTTGTATGTTTTCCTATTCACTTGACTTGATACACTAACTTATCCGTCGTAAAATTGAAAATTTAATAGAAAATGCTGAATTTGGCAGTCATGAGAAGTCTGGAATCATGATTTTCAGATGTGATTTTATTCAACAATGTGATCGTCATAAGCAATGAGGATCCCCTTCATCATTGCTGAGTGGAGTGAAGGACATCCTTCAATGTTCTGGATGGTAGTAATCTAGCCATTCGCAATACGAAGCCAGGCACCCTCGTGGAATCTTTTATCGAACAATAATCCCCGCATGGTTTGAGGAATAGAAAGATTTGAATGTGTAATAAAATCTTAATATACAGATAAAGGATTTACTTGATCCTGTGAATAACTCGGTGGTTGTGAACGTTATGCATTCAATATTTAGGTGTACATCGCAAATGATAAACGTCATTGCTTCATCATCAACTATTCTCCTTCATTTTCCAATATTTCCATCACCAATTGCTCATAACTCTGTATGGAAAAATCGCAATTAATTAACAACGAAATAGAGAGATGTTGGGGAGAGCAAAGATTTTTTAGCGGAGTCGGATTTAAAGTGCGACCCTCCGAATCGGCCTTATTCGCTATGCAGGCATAAGTGATAGAGTAATTTTTGAGAGAAGCCGATTTACGTTCCAGTTTATAATTCCATTCGAAAAACTTAGAAAAAGCGGCTTATGAAATGTATTCCTTTCATATTTCGTCCCTTCCACAGTATATTGCAACCCTGCAATTGTTCTCATCACAAATGTTTACTGATTGGTACAACAGGCAGGCACTTACTATTGGCGAATCGATACATCGATACTTGACTAGTCTCACTATACAAGCGCATTCCCTCCCCTCTCTATCTTTATATTGAAAAGTTAGGTTCTCATAAAAAAATACAAATATAGCTTTGCTCACCTCCTTTTCGCCACTATTGATCCTTATTACAAAGAGGTAGAGCGCACATTCTTTATTCCTTCCTAAAAAGAAGAGTCATCGTAGTTCGAAATAATATTTAATTGCATGCAACATGTATACTCACTTGACGGATGAAAATGACTTTAGGAATGATGTTCGCATTTGGATAGATTCGAGTAGACGATGTCAGAGAAAACATTTCTAATCTTTCTTAATGGTTTTAGAAATATTCAGTAAATATCCGTATAAGATAGAGATGATATAGACATCTGAAAAACATTGGTCTTCGACATGCGAAATTGTAAACATCATAAGGTTGCACAAACACGAAAACATCTCGCGATAAGAAGAGCAAGAATATTGGCAAGACTTCCAAGAGATCAGAAAAATAAAATAAAAATAACACGTCCGCTGTATTTTCATCATGTGATATTAGTATTACTATGGAGAAAGTGTAACATGAACTTGATGCAAGTTACGAATCTTGAAGTTCATGGTAAATCGAAAATCAAATATGATAAAAAAGGAATCGAAACGAGCGATGACGCAGATTCAAAGTGCTTGGCGATCAATAGAGGGAGAGGCGCAGAATGGCCATTTCCTCTTCACTGATGTGTACTCTCCTCTCACTCTCTCCCCACATTCTCTTCTAAACTCTTTATCTCTGCCAGAAGAGAAGGGCGAGTGAAATGGGACGAACAGAGTGACTAAAGTTCGCAAGGAGAAAGATGCGCGGGAGAATTCGTATTGCTCACTGTGGTCCGATCTTTCCTCTGGAACCTTTCCTCTTATTCATTTACCACCTTTCCTCTTGATGATAAATTAGTGTTTCATTCTTTCACTTTCACAATCTAGTACATTCGAACGACAAAATAGTGAGGGGAGATAGATCGTTTGACTCTCTCGCTATCACGTGCTCTCTCGCTCCGTCTAACCAGTGAGAGAGTGTGAAGGAGAGAGAATCAGGGGATTACTAACGAGGAAGGACATGCCCATCGACTATCTTCTTTCGCACACTTCCTCTCAATTGATCACTCCCCCTTTCGCATGCGCCTATTTTGTATCGATTCCTCGTCGAGATTCACTGTTTTGTTCCTCTTGCTTTCAAATCAATTCTCATTCTTCAGTTGCCTGCATCAACTCTGTAAATTCATGTACAACGCGACCATAAATCACTGAAGATCAACATCCCCAATTATGAAGTATTCGTATTCACTCACAGCATCACAAATGAGGTTCGTTTGAAAAGCTTCTTTCCTAAATCGGATCGAAAGTCGTCAAAAATGGATGATTTTTTGTTGCCTGGCTCTAATTAGTTCCTTTGCATCCTTTGCAGATGGTTCGAAGTGGAATGGGAGACTCTGTTGTGGACTATCGGTTCATTCATGACATGGATAGGTGATATTTCATCCCTACCGTCTTTCGTTGTTCAACCCTAGACTTTAAAATACGAGTAAATCAAATTTCGCTAATTAGTTGTCAGATTAATTAGCACAGAGAGCAATTCGGAAGTGACAAGGTATTGCTTAATTAAACTATTTCATGTGCAATTGATTTAATTCAGAACGATGTTCTCGTTATCCTCTAGAAGATCGCGACGATTGCGATTTGAAAAACTATCAACCTAACCAGAAGTAAATAATGTCAAATGCTATAGCATAAAAAGGACCTTCTTCATCGTTGTGATGAGCAAACGATTAGGATTAGCACAGGAATTCATTTTCATGTTTCATGAAAGCCTTACGTACGAAATCATTGTGCAGAAATGGTGCACTCTGACAGATCGGTTTAGAAAAAGATCTTATTCAGAGATGTCCAATTACTCGTTGATGCAGTCGACATCGCAGCTGAAACGCTCAGGATGGATACACCTAGAAAAATCATCGCTCACACAAATGAGATCTATTCAAAGAGTTGATCTACTTCAAGGCGAAAGTTTTCATAGTCCATAAATTCGTTGTTGCATGATAGGCCATAGTGATGGATTCCATCAAACGAGGAAATATTCTACGAATCGTATGACTTTATTCAGTTTGGCACATGATAAATGACTTCGGAAAAGACTAATAGAATTATCCCTATGGTTCGTTAGCCGATTCTTCACGACTTTATCACTCAAAAATAATTATGTTTTCTTATCAGAAGAGAAGAGGGAACTACAGTTGAGAACAGGATAGGAAATGATGGAAACTGTGTACAAATGCACGTTCCCGAAAGCGGAGCGAGAAAAGGAGAGAGAGTAGGGAGGAAGTGGACAGCTGGGGAGAGCGGGGGAGAATGGGGAGGGGGTAGAGAGATCACTCGAGAAAGAGCTTCTTCTTCCACTCTCTATAGATCGCCGTCTATTTTCCTCTTTTCTGTTTGGTTGAAATGTTCACTCTTTTCCCTTTCTCCTACCCCCACAGTTGGCCCCTATTCCTTCGTTATCTCTCCATCCCTCGATATAGAATCGATCGGCCTTTCCATCTTTCCCATTGTATTCGCTCGAATGTTGTTCCCACTTATTCATCTTTAATCTTTAACCATGCATGATCAGATAATTTCGCGCAACGAGTCATATTTTCATGTTAAGAAAATTAAATAACATTCTATATATTCTAGAGACCCTGATTCGATCGTTTTGCCTCTTGTTTCTAAAAGATGACAATACATCCTAATTTTTTCAAAAGTTTTTCCTATGGGCACGGAATGATCGATTCTCTCGCGATATGTCTCTTATGTTATCTTTAAAAACATGATCCGTTTGCAGTTGTCTGAACCAACTCATTGTAATCGCCTAATGATTCTGCGAATATTTGATTCGAGAAACATTATTCACTAAGGACAACACGTATGAGATCTTGTACAACTTAGTGTCATTTTTCACTTCCTTTTACACTCTCGCAACCTTTTTCGTTCAGGCCCTGCGAAAAGAAGACGATGCAAGCAAGTGTGCAGAGAGTTAGGTTGCTCTTTCAATCGAAGCCTCACATACGCCAAGTGTCCCCGGATTCTGAGTGTCCGTAGCCCGAGACCACTATGATAAAAGCCATTATGTCCGTTCACATCACGATGAGTTGTTAATTGTATAGATAAATGAGTTGACGCAATCCTACTTACTCTCATCTGTCCACGTACATGGCATCTCCAATGCAGTTAGCTTGAGATTCTCTCGAAATAATTGATTTGCGCGAGGCATCCTTGATACGAGGTATATTTCACTAGATTATCTTCTCATACTTCATCAACATTGGGAACTTCCGTCCCATCTCCCTCCTCACCGTTTCCCTGAAGACAATGACCAAAGTCATTCTTCAGAGACTCGAAACTGTGCTTGAAGAAACAGAGTCCTCGACCCAAACCGGCTTCCGGCGCGGCTACAGTACTCTCGACAACCTGCATGCCATCAAGCAGGTCGCTGAAAGAACCTCCGAGTACGGTATCCCAATCTACTTGGCGTTCGTCGACTTCAAGAAGGCGTTCGACTGTGTGGAGTGGAATGCCTGCTGGCAAGCCCTCTTCTCGTTCGGAGCCCATCCCTCCCTCATCCACATGTTGCGCCGTCTCTACGAGTCCTCCTCTACACTCATTCGAGTTAATGAGGAGCTCGTTCCTGTGACTGTGCGTCGAGGAGTCCGCCAAGGGGATACCCTCTCCCCTCGTCTCTTCAACGCAGTGCTACGATCAGCCATGGACAACATTGACTGGGAGTCAGATGGAATTAGAATCGACGGAAGGAACCTTTGCCACTTGGAGTATGCCGATGACGTGGCTCTCGTTGCCAAATCTCGACCCGAGCTGGAACGAATGCTGAAGAAGCTGATGGACGCGTGCAGCCGAGTTGGTCTCGAAGTGAATGCAAGCAAGACCAACCTCCTCACCTCCTGCACCTCTACCCGCAATCCAATAATCATCGGCAATCTGCGATTCGAATTCGTCGATAGCGCCACCTATCTCGGAGGAAGAATAGCTCTTCCCTTGGATCATTCCGACGAAATAGAACACCGGATTCGATTAGGGTGGCTGGCCTGGAGTAAGCTCTCGCACCTCCTATCTTCTCGAATTCTGTCCATCAAGATCAGGAGGAGAGTCTTCGAGAGCTGCATCACGGCTACAGTTCTCTATGGGTGTGAAGTATGGGCTCTGAGATCTAGCGAGAAGGAGAGGCTGAGAGTCACCCAGAGGAAGATGGAAAGAAAGATGCTTGGAGTCACGCTGAGGGACAGATGGAGGAATGACCGCGTGAGAGGGATTACCAAGCTGAGAGACTGGAATGAGGAAGGATTGAAACGAAAAGCGCGCTGGGCCCTCAAGATCAGAAGAATGGGAGTGGAACAGTGGAGCCGTGCGACAACTGTCTGGACTCCATTCAATAGGACTCGTCCCCCCGGAAAGCCTCGCGCGCGATGGAGAGACGACCTATCCCGAGCTATTGGCAGCCATTGGTGGAGTGCAACTTATGAAGACTACCGACCTATCATCTTCTGAGCGTTTCCGCCTGATAAGATAAATTGATTGATTGATTGATTGACTTCATCATCACTAGTGTTCCCCACTATTCTTTGTTCGCACTCAAGCTTAATCATGGCGATTACCCCTCGTTTTCTCTGGGATCTCGATCTTATGTGTGGAAAGGGTCCCCTGATGCACTTCAGAGTTGATTATTTTCAGTATGTTTTTACATCTTTCATAAGAGTGACAGAGAAGCAATGAGAACGACAGAAAAGGAGTGCGTGTACTCGACACTGTATACTAATTGACAGGCAGGTAGCCCCCGTCCCCCAGGGGATAAGGGGGAGGAGGGCCCTCATCGAGAATAGGAGAGGGAAGAGTGTAGACAGATGGGAGTTGCCAGACAGCACGAAGGGAGAGAGGGGGAAGAGATAGAGAGAACAGCAGAGAGAGAGGGTGTGTGCATGTGTGTTCCTTCTTCTCGTCATTCTATTGATCGCCGTCTCAGTCCCTCTCAGTTTCAATGCCAGGCCCCATTCGAGCATGACCACTAGTGATGACAAAACGGACACGGCAAGCCGGCTTGGATGGGCCTCCAAGACGGCTTAACCGTCGAAATTCCGTGTTGAAACCTGCTTCAAGACGGCTTGAACAGCCGTTTTGTCATCACTAATGACCATTCATTCTTCCTGTTTCTCTGTCTCTCGTCTCTTTTTCGATCATTCTCACTCTATCCCTACTAACTCGCTGCACATGGGTTGTTGGCCCGTTTTTCACTTTGATGCTCACTATCTGTATCTCACCACCATGGATTATCTATAAATTTCAATTATTTCACATATCCCGCCCGATTTTGTTTTCATACTATTTTAAACTGTCCTCTTTGCAGTTGCCTACTCCAACTCATCGGAACCGGCTAATGGTACCGCGGTTACTCGATAAAAGAAACCACATCGGCGAATAAAATCGGTATATTTCAAGGATATTGACTGATTTTCTAGGTAGATACGATAGTAGAAAAACTAAGGTCACTTTCCCGTAATTCGAAGCCCCACAGACGAAGAGAGGTCATATTTTGGATTGCAGAGATGCCAGAGACGCCGTCTCTCTCAGAGCCATCCTGCGAATATCCATAAGATAAGCTTCGTCGAACCCTCGGACGAAGCACATCGGGACTCCATGGGGTGCTCTGAAGAGAGAGCTCAATTTGTTATGTGAATATCCTGCGAACATATTAGACGGGTACCTACACAATTATATCAAATCACATGTGGAGGAGATATTACAATTGTGGTTGCTATGTGTCACTTGCCTTTGTAGTAAATTATTTTGGATAAATAAACTATTATGCATTTTTCTTTCAACTTTTTGTAGCTGGTTGTTGTCGATGATTGAATCACTCAATTTTATAACTTCATGTGCAGATTTTCTTTAAAAGAGTAGTATGCATGAATTTAAAATGTTGCAAACATAGTAAGAGAAAACTCAATCAACCATCCTTTCTTCATGTTCCTCACTATCCACATTACGGCGGCAATAACGGATCTCTCGCTCTCTCCCCTTTAACATGATCTCTCGCTCTTCCATTTCCTTTCAGTCTATTCCCTTCCCTCATAGAGAGAGGTGACTCTTACCTCTCTCTCCGCACTCTCTCACTTCCGCACACTCTCTCGCCACCTCCCTTCCCATCCCTTCCTAGGGATTTCGCCGGCATAGCGTACCGACTGTGCATACTCCTTGATTCGGTACCCTCAACGGTGAGCCCATCGACCGGATCCTTCCCCGCCTGCCCCTCCTCTTTCTCAGACATGACGTCCGCTCCCTCGCCCGTCGGGCCATCTACGAAGAAACGGAAAGCGACCCAGTACACAGTCTCGGCGACAGTCGAAGATCTCTTCCGTTTCTGTCTCCGTCTCAACACCCAGTTCGAGCAGCAAGCCGAATACACTCGCGGACTCGAGGAGCGAATTCGTGAGTTGGAGACCCGTCCTGACCCTCCTCCCGAGTCTAGCGTAGTGACCATTGATGAGGATGAAGAGATGGATTCTTCCCTTCGTACTGCCATTCCCCGCAATGATCCGCCCTCCCCTCCCTCCCCCTCCACCCACGAGTCTGACCTCGAACGGAGCGTAGTGATCGCCCGTCTACCTACTGACCCTTCCTTGAGCCCTGAAGCGCAAGTCCGTCGAGACTACAACCAAGTGATATCTCTCACTGCACTCACGGGCTATCCCTGTCTCCCCATTACCGTGTACAGAATGCCATCTGCAGATGTCGACAGTCCCCATTCCCGACTTACCAAAGTTGTTCTTCCGACCCGAAAACACGCGAAACTCTTTGTGAAGAATGCGAATCGCGTCTCTCGCGATCCCTTCTTCAGAGATGTTTACATTCGTCCTTCCTATGCGGATCGAGACGACGCCCGACGAAAGATCCCTGGTAAGGGTTGTGGAAGGAATGGACCTGAGCCTCCTTCAGCCCCCACTCACTCGTCCTCCCCCCGCAATTAGACCCAGACCCGCCCTCAACTTAACGATGACACCTATCGGAACAGGACCAGAAGTCGCCGCGATTCAGTCTTCTCCAACAATCGTGGTCCTGGCCATCCGAATGAGCGACCGCAGATCCCCCGCACGAGCCGCCCTCCTCTGATCCATTCCCGGAACCCCATGCACAAGATGAATGGATATGGAGCACCTCCTCCCTCCCTCTTCAATACACAGATGCCATTGAACCCTTTCCCCATTCCGTATCCCCACCATAACCCCTTCATGGCTCACATTTCTTAGTTCGGTGCCACACCCAATTTCGGAGCCCAGGGAAACTGGTACTGATTCACCGGCCCAAAAATAATCACTCAGACCGAAACTCACTTTCATTCTCCGCCATTTTAGCCAACTGCCGCTCTGTCCAAAACAAACTACAGTATCTTTCGCAAACCCTTTCTAAAAAGTATGCTATGATTTGCCTCACTGAGACATGGCTCTTTCCATCCTTTCCTACCTCACTTCTCCTAGGTGACCAAAATCAGTATTACAATGTATTCAGAAGAGATAGGAACTCTAGAGGCGGTGATGTAGCGATCATCCCACACTCGTCCATAAGTGCAGCACAGATTGCTGATGAAACCGAACCTGGATCCCACGAATTATTGGCAGTTGATGTTGACATAAATGGTGACCTAATTAGGATTGTGTGCGCTTACCGTAATCCCAAAGCAAGTACGATACAAACTGCCTCTCTTACTAAGTCAATTCTTGACCTTTGCTCATGCCCTCAACCAACAATAGTTACTCGCGACTTTAATCTTCCCGATATCGACTGGTCAATCTTCCCCACTCCACAGCAAAAAACAGTTACCCCTCCTTCACAATCATTCCTCGACCTCTGTAACTCAGCAAAACTAGCCCAATTTGTCCAAGAACCTACCAGAAAGGAAAATATCCTTGATTTAGTACTGTGAAACCATCCCGGCCTCATCTCCCAAACTGAAATTGGTCCCTCTTTCGAAATGTCTGACCATTCAACGGTCGAATTCAAATTCTCAATGATTCATTCGTCACCCGCTTTCACTCTTAGGCGTGACTACAGAAATGCTGACTACGACCTCATTAATTCACAATTAGCAAACATCGATTGGACCAGCGCATTTTCTAAAATAGCAAATGTGGATCTCATGTACGACCTCTTGATTAGTGTCATTCAAAAATCAATAGACACCCATGTTCCTTGGACCAAAGTGAGCCTCTCTCATGGGAAACTCCCCCCTCATATTGAACGACTATTAGGAAAACGTTTTCAAGCCTGGCACAAATCGATTAATAGCAACGACCCAAACGATGAACGTAATTTCGAGGTTCTGAACAAAAAATTCCGCAAAGAGTTACAACGGTATCACAAAACCATTGAGAAAAAGATAATCGAAAGCGACGATAAGAATAAGTTCTTCCGTTTTATGAAACGCTGTGCCAATAAATCCAAGGGAGTAGAAGGATTAAAAAGAGTTGATGGTACACTAGTCATGGATGACCTAGGCAAAGCTAACTTACTTGCTGAGACTTTCGTAAGCGTATTCACCATCGATGACGGAAAACTGCCCAATACTGGAGCCCTACCTCAGCTTGGTACTTACGAAGAACCCCAATTCCTTAGACACGAAATCTGCGCCCTTATTGAGAAATGGAAACGCTCCTCCTGTAAAACCCCTGAGAACATTGACCTTACATTCATAAAACGAATTGCCGTGCCCATTTCCGAAGCCCTAGAAATCATTTTTAGGAATTCTTACCAATCTGGAATGGTCCCCTCCCATTGGAGGCATTCCATAGTAACCCCCGTTAAGAAATCACCCCCCTTTTCAAATCCCCTAAATTACAGGCCTATCTCAATTACATCCTTCTTCTGCCGAGTTTTTGAGCTAATTTTGTGCAAATCCATTATTACCCATTGTGAGCAATTACAAATTTTCCCTGATGAGCAGTATGGATTCCGAAAGAAAAGATCTCGTGAACTCCAAATGCTCGAAGTCCTCGAACACTGGACATCCTCTATTAGTGATGGGAAGCCAGTTGACGTGATCTACTTTGATTTCGCAAAAGCTTTTGACAGAGTATCCCACCCCAAGCTAAAACTCAAGCTTAGTACTATAGGTCTCTCCGATAATACAATAAAATGGATAACAGGATATCTCACACATAGATCATTCCAAGTGAGAGTAAAAGATGCGCTTTCTACCTCAATGCCTGTGACTAGCGGCGTCCCACAGGGCTCAGTCTTAGGACCTTTGCTCTTCCTAATTCACACCTCGGAAATCCCTACTCTAGTGCAAAATCATGGCGTTGTCGCAAGAATATATGCCGATGATATAAAAATATATCGATCCTACAGGAAGGGAAACTCACCTGCCCCTCTCCAATCAGCAATTAATATAATCGCAAAATGGTCAGAAGAGTGGCAACTCCCTCTTGCTGCGCATAAATGTAACTCATTGCACCTTGGCAGAGCAAATATAAAGCGAACATATTCTATAGGCACCACAACTTTAGAGCAAAAAGAAAAAGTGAAAGACCTAGGTTTTCTTATCCAGAAAAACCTCTCATTTTCCGACCATTCCGCTACCGTATCCATTAAAGCCAAAACTGCCTGCCACACTATACTCAGAGCCTTACGAACCACAAATATAGAAGTACTCCTAAAAACGTACTCAATGTACATTAGACCGATTTTAGAAAGCGCTTCATCCGTATTCAGCCCTTACCAAAACAAAGATAAAAAGGAATTGGAAAAGGTACAGAACTACTTCACACGACGTTTATTTATGCGCTGTTTAAATCATACAGGGGAAAACATGCCCTCCGCTTTCGATCGCAACAAGAAACTAGGCATTGATTCCCTAGAGAAGCGTAGAATAGCGATTGATATGAGAGTAGCCACAAATCTCATCCGAGGCAAATATAGTATTTCCAACCGAAAGCCACATTATTTCAAAATTTACTACACTCGAAACGGCATGAACTTCAATAATCCTGGATCGAACCACAACTACAGACACAATAGTTTCTTCCCAAGAGCGGCAAGGCTTTTAGTAAATTCCGAGAATCAGACTAGTTCCCCTGAGTAGATCCCCCCCCCCCCCTGACCCCATTGTCCCGTTATTCATTCGTCATTTAATCGTCATTAATTTCCTGTTCTATTACAGTTTTCACACACGTTATTTCGAACGAAATAGCATATATATATATATATATATATATATATATATATATATATATATATATATATATATATATATATTTCAAGGATATTGACTGATTTTCTAGGTAGATACGATAGTAGAAAAACTAAGGTCACTTTCCCGTTATTCGAAGCCCCACAGGCGAAGAGAGGTCATATTTTGGATTGCAGAGATGCCAGAGACGCCGTCTCTCTCAGAGCCATCCTGCGAATATCCATAAGATAAGCTTCGTCGAACCCTCGGACGAGGCACATCGGGACTCCATGGGGTGCTCTGAAGAGAGAGCTCAATTTGTTATGTGAATATCCTGCGAACATATTAGACGGGTACCTACACAATTATATCAAATCACATGTGGAGGAGATATTACAATTGTGGTTGCTATGTGTCACTTGCCTTTGTAGTAAATTATTTTGGATAAATAAACTATAATGCATTTTTCTTTCAACTTTTTGTAGCTGGTTGTTGTCGATGATTGAATCACTCAATTTTATAACTTCCTGTGCAGATTTTCTTTAAAAGAGTAGTATGCATGAATTTAAAATGTTGCAAACATAGTAAGAGAAAACTCAATCAACCATCCTTTCTTCATGTTCCTCACTATCCACATTACGGCGGCAATAACGGATCTCTCGCTCTCTCCCCTTTAACAAGATCTCTCGCTCTTCCATTTCCTTTCTAGCTCTCACGCTTGACCCGTTTATGACCCGCATCCGGCGGGTTATCTACCTACCCGTTACTAACCCGTCGATGAGAATCAAAAGTCGACCCATTGATCCGTTTTACAGCCCTGAATTCCATATCATTCATCCTCCTCACGCCCACAAAGCACGCATACGTTTTTATCATCATCACGTTTTTCAGAAGACGAGTTACAATAACCCAGACACAGAGAGCTACGCTATCGATCCACTACACAATAGGCCGTGTGATGCATGAAATTCGCATTTTTATTTCATTACCGAAAACAACAAAATTGAGATTCAGTAAATATATAAAATCGCGAAGAACAACAATAAACATATCATTTCTTCTCAAGAAACCAAACGGTGAACTCGGCTTATCAATTAAGGAGGGATGATAAAATAATGCAAAGTGCGAAAACAACGACAAAAGGCTCGAAGCTATATCAATAGGTGAGGTAAACTCGGAGAGATGAAGATCAGAGATCGACTATCAGAGATCAAAGATTACCTCGGGAAAAGTGGGATACGGTATCGAGGGGGTACGGTAGAGGGGATTGGGGTGGAGACAGATATGGGAGATAACGAATTGGCTTAGGTGAATACACAAAGAGGGAGAATGTCGTACTTAATGTCGTCCTCCGCAATTCTTCTTATTGGATGGACAAACGATTTCATATGTTCAGCTGTAAATTATTTTCGTATGCTGAATAATCGTTTCAAGAGGTAAATGGTAAGCAAGTGCATTCATTGTTTCTCTTTTCCTCTTCAACTCACGTGAGTTAAAGAGGAAAACTAAACGAAGTAACTAAAGCAATGAAGTAAATGAAAACCTCGCATCTCTTCTTGATTTGATCCTTATCCTCCATCTTTTATCGATTCGAGACACTGAATTACTGCAATTTCTCTGATTTTTCTTTTAACGCAATCACAAATAATTCATTTGGAGGGTTTTCATCTCGAAATAGTTCGAAAATCGAAGTTTTCATTATAAGCAAACCTAGCAAATTTACGATCCAAAGAAGAATAAATACTTTGCCTTAAAAAATAATCGAGATAAAGTAATCGTAAACGTCGAAAAGCGAAGTGTAGAAGAAGTACTATATCGATGAGCAAGAACAACATCTACCAACACATCTCCATCCCTGCTAAATCAACAACGAAATTTATCGATTGAACGATCATAACAAGTGATACCATGTGATGGAATTAAAAATTGTTTCAAAACTGATCGGGAAAGATATGCATAGACCAACAATAACAATAGTATCACAACTTCAGACAAACGATTGCAACAATAATGATGATAAGTAACTAGTAAGGGTATATCAATAGGAGAGGTACACTCGGAGAGATGAAGATCAGAGATCGACTATCAGAGATCAAAGATTACCTCGGGAAAAGTGGGATATGGTATTGAGGGGGTACGGTAGAGAGGGGGATTGGGGTGGAGACAGATATGGGAGATAAGGAACTGGGCTTATGGGGATACACAAAGAGGGAGAATACGGTACTTAATGTCGTCCTCCGCAATTCTTCTTATTTTGATATGCGGCAATCTGAAATATTACATTAATCAGGAAATTCAATAATTCTCGGTTACAGGACACTCTAAAAATGCTACACATTTATTTTAAATATATGAATCTAATAGTAGTTTATGAAATCGAAACTTTGAAAGGAAACCCTGGAGCCCCGTCAATGTTATCATTGTTGTCATGTTTCCCTTTGTCAACAAAGCATCGTAATATCATGTTCTGAATTCGTTCTCGTGTTCTACTATATACTGTACAATCAAATGGTTAGCTATTAATTACTTTACCGTATCCCTATCCCTTAGATTACCGTATCCCTATCCCTTAGATTACCGTATCACTATCCCTAAGATTACCGTACATCTCTCTTCAGCTCCTTCATCTCCTCAGGCGACTTGAAGTGCATCTCAATGCTCTTATCTGCAACTTATTCAATATTATGGGGTGGACAAAGTGAACGAGAAGAGAACAAATTTGAATTCCCGCTATGTCGCATCTCTGCTCCCAGAAGAGATATCAACATGAAATATACGAAATTAAGGGAGTTAAAATATGTTCACTTCTTCCTGAATTTTTTTTCATTTCATGACATTATCGCTTCCTAAAGTTTTCTTTTTTCAATTTGATCAATTATGTTAATAATTCAATGTGCTAAAAATTACAAAACAAGGGCGAAATTGACCCCCTCTTTTTATCCCCATCGAATTGCCGATGGTTGAATTACTTGAAAAAGGAATATACAAAAAAAACGAAAAAAATGCGCTCTCTCATTTTTGCATACTCTCTCATACACGCGACGCGTGCACAATGCGTCGCGTCTTGGGATCAGGGTCCTTGTTGGGCAACACTAAGATGGTTTCCCTCTTTCATTTCACAATCATAGCATAGTTGATTAAATAGGGCAACAGCAAAAGATCTCAATCTCAATCAATGTCGTACCTCTGTCAGAGAACTCGAGCACCATATCCTCGAGCGTCATTCCCTTCTTGAACGTGTACATGTATTCCTGATCAAGCTGAAACAACACATAAGTTGAGTTAGGATACAATGAAGTCCTTTTCGAGATCGAAGGACCAATTCGTCCCATGGGACTACGCCGAATGAGAACAGTCGGATGAGAATGTACCGGATGAGAACCAAATAATGGACCCTTCTGTAGGACTTTCACAGAAGCATTTTTGGATTTTTGGGGACCGACTGTGAACATGCTGGAGAAGGTACTTTTTTGGTTCTAATCCGACCTAGTGCCCGTCCCATCGTATACCGTACTCAAGAAATGCTACCGTACCCATTGGATGAGCAGCTTGCCTCCTTCTCCGAGTTCGCCTCTCTCGTATTCAGTGTGAGCGAGATCAAGAGAGTGCAAGAGGTGAGGAAGAGGCACACGGGCCTAGAATTGAAGAGATAATCTCATTTCATGGAAGCACGAAGGCGGTCTCAAATAACGAATAAGAGTTCCGAGAAGAGAGAGTATACGCTTTTTTATTGCACTTTTCCAATACACAACCTACTAGCTAACTGGATATACGATCCATGCTACATCGAACAGGCCATATATTCAGCTGTTAACTATGTATGCATGCCACGTAATCGGTTCGTATCACAAATAATGAGCAAGTACCTTCATTGCTGCTCTTCTCCTCTTCAACTCACAGATGAAGCACATATCTGACACCTGAAGTGCGAAGATTTAATAATATTAGGACAAGTTGTAATTGTTGGATTCTGATAACGTAAACAATATTGATATTCTATTTTTTGTGTTAAATATATAATTACTCATCAAATAAGTACTCTCAACATTGAATCAGATCGCTCTCCACCGAATAATAAACATTAACACAATGAAGTAAAAGCAAACCGCGTATTTTTTCTTCATTTGATCCTTATCAGCCATCTTTTATCGATTCGAGACACGGAATTACTGCAATTTCTAAGATGTTCCTATGAAGCGACTACGAGAAGATGAGAAAGCAAAGAACTCTTGACACAATCACTTTTTTCTGCTTTTAAATTTTAAAAAAACATGAAAATATGCGCTTGCTACTGCGTTGCTATCACAAATAATTCATTTGGAGGTTTTTCACCTTCGAAATAGTTCGGAAAAAACGTAGTTGTCATGATTAACAAACATATCAAATTACGATTCAATGAACGACGTCTCTCTCACTGCCAGATTTTCGAAAACTGGATTTATACAATTTTACGAATTCCACTTGGGATATTTTTTTCAAATACTCCATCACGATGCTGAACGCGCAAATTTGCTCACAGTAAAAGCATAACAGGTACGATAACGATCAAGAAGTGGCCTAGTAAGCAAATAATGATTTAATGCCGTGGAAAAAGTCGAGGAGAAGAGGAACTATTTTAATTCCCGCAATTTGATATCTCGAATCCCAGAAGTTCTAGCCACGTGAAATTTGGGATATGGGATGTATCTTCCACCCCATATTCCAATTTTCAAGTCGCTATCTCTACTGGGAGCTGAGATAAGAAATTGCGGGAATTCAAATATTTCCTCGTTTCCTCGACTTTTTCCACGGCATCAAAGAACAAGTACTCAACCGATGCACCGAAGTAACATCTCAACGATCTCGACTTCCAACATAACAACAATATGGAAATTTCTTTACCCAACTTATTAAAAAATCAATGATTCAACAATGAAATAATAGAAAAACGACAATTTTAAAGCACAATGTTATTGACACGAGAAAACAAGACAACATGCACCATAACGATGAATAAAAAATCTCAAATCAATCGATAATCCTTCCTAATCCTCATCGCTGTCGACCGTCTTCCTTTTCCTCGACGTCGTCTTCGAGACTGGAGCACTCACGCGAATCCGACGCTTGAAAGCACTACCGCCCCTGGAAAAGAAGGAATTCATTGGATCAATCAATAGTCCCGGGAAGAACTATGATATCGATCCATGTGTTACTCATGGAAACGATTCCATCATTTTCCCTGATTCAAGACTAATTGTTAAGCGGGAAAAAAACACCAACAATCACCGGGACATAGAGGATTTCCTGGGACCAGGTATTGGTATACATTTCGGAAGCCGGCAAGAGTGTTAAGGCAAGAGTGAAACAGCACTCTGCCTAGTGCAACCAAACTCTTTCACTCTTCTCACTTTGCCCATCGATCGTAGGCCGGTCCCTTGACTACGTAGCTCACGATCGAGTAGGGAGTGAAGTGGAAGTCCTCCTGAAACAATTGAATTTTGATAATTTGTTCCACCTCAATTTAGGATTTTTTCTATCGATGCATAGTTATGGATTTAAACCATATTTAATTTGTAATAATTAAATGAAAATCTTACCATGAGCATCTCAGCCAGCAGCATCTGCGTCACAACCGCCTCGAGGAAATCGCGAGAGCTGAATTTTTTTAAATCATTTTTTCCGGAACACTCGGTCTTGCGTTTCACGAGCTCATGTCAAGCAGCTCCTGTTTTCGCCTATATTTCGAAGTTACTTGCTCGTCCAAACAAAAAAATTACAGTTACAACAGTTTTAGTTGCTCCCGTTTGCCCTAGTTTGGGCACCTTTCGATTATCAGAGACTTATAAAATAGAGGTTAATATGAGAGACTTTCTGAGAGAACTGAGCAATTTTACATATAAGCCGTACAGCAAAAAATGAAATTTCCCCTAAAATTATCTCTAGGGGTAACTTTTCATGTAGAGTTCGAAAATCGACCTTAGAAAGCCGTATCTCCAACCCCTCATTTCCTGTGTTGCACTGCATCTGAGCAGTCGGTTTTTGTAAATCGTGAACGGTCGCTCCAAACTCCATACATGTGTAGTAATGCTTAAAGATCTCGACGAGATAAACATTTTTCTTGTTGTAAGTGAAGGCCTAGCTCATCTGTGAAAAAAGATCTGACCGTTTGAATGTTGAAAAAAATCTTCATAAATTTGGATGCCATAATTATTCGCATTTTTATTTTTTCATTCAATTCCTCGTTGAAAAGTACCCCTAGAGTTTTATTTTCATGGAAAATTTCGTTCCTGTAAAGGGTCCGCCAAGATTCCGAAATAACACGCATTCCATGTTTTTGCCAATATATGCAGTTCTAAGCCGCGCCGATGTGAACCACGATTAAATCTACCTGGTGTATGACTATACTAAGCTAGGGTAATAATATCCCGAAGAAAAAAATACGTTATCTCAATTTTGAAAAAAATTGATTTCTTTCATGTCGATTTTGCCCATGTTTACGCGCATTCAACTTTTCCTTTTCAACCCCAATTCCTAATTTTCTTTGCAAAACTAGTAGTACGCATGGATATAAGTCAGAAAATATTAAACATAGGGCCATCAGCAATAAGTAAGTTAGGCATAAATTTGCATGAAAATGCAATGTCGCGTGGTAAAATAATATATTTTAAATTCTAATAAGATAATTTTAGAGGAATAGTGCTTAAATTGTTACACTATATAATGGTTACAACGTCGCACAACTAAAATATACATTGAAAATGTCACATACCTTCATCTTTTAAAAAATTATTTTTTGGACACATGAAAATATATTTTTTTTCGAAAACGACTGATATTTCGCAATAATACATACAAGCCGATGATTAGTTTGGTTTTTCGAAGAATTATTATGCTAAAATCTGACAGATTCGCGCGAAACAGCGCTTGAAATTTAATTTTGTTCTTTTCCGATGCTCTCAATATTACAATTTTAAACAAACGTATGCCTAACTTACTTATTGCCGATGGCCCTAGATTTAATATTTTCTGACTTACATCCATGCGTACTACTAGATTTGCTAAGAAAATTAGAAATTAGGATTGTAAAGGAAAACTTGAATGCGCCTAAACATGGGCAAAATCGACATGAAAGAAATCGATTTTTTTCAAAATTGAGATAACGTATTTTTCTCATCGGGATATTCTTACCCTAGCTTAGTATAGTCATACACCAGGTAGATTTAATCGTGGTTCACATCGGCGCGGCTTAGAACTGCATATATTGGCACAAACATGGAATGCGTGTTATTTCGGCATCTTGGCGGACCCTTTACAGGAACGAAATTTTCCATGAAAATAAAACTCTAGGGGTACTTTTCAACGAGGAATTGAATGAAAAAATAAAAAAGCGAATAATTATGGCATCCAAATTTATGATGATTTTTGTCAACATTCAAACGGTCAGATCTTTTTTCACAGATGAGCTAGCCCTTCACTTGCAATAAGAAAAATGTTTATCTCGTCGAGATCTTTAAGAATTACTATACATGTATGGAGTTTGGAGCGACCGTTCACGATTTACAAAAACCGACCGCTCAGATGCAGTGCAACACAGGAAATTAGGGGTTGGAGATACGGCTTTCTAAGGTCGATTTTCGAACTCTACATGAAAAGTTACCGCTAGGAACAATTTTATTGGAAATTTAATTTTTTGCTGTACGGCCTCTGGTAAATTTTCTCAGACGGTCTCTCATATTCCCATCCGTTCTCTCCAACCTATTCTTCTCTCACCACAGATGAACAGACCTCGCCCCAACGATCTAAGGCTGTGTAAGGCGTTGTAAATTTCATCCCGTGGTATGGTGGGTTCGAATCCAGACCTCAGCATAACCTTTGGCCAAGCTTGTACATTTTTTGCCTACTGTTGGTTACTTCCCTCGAAGCTTGGCAAAAGCGGCTGTGCAGATTGGGATTCGAACTCCATACATTAGGATCCACCATAGGATCAATCCTATTGGGGACCGACCATGTGATTTTCGGCACTTCTTCTGTTTCCGGCCACCCCACCCCCCCCCCTCACTTCTCATCCCCGCCCATCATTAAGGGTTTGAGCGACCGAAAATCAGGGAGGAATACCTAGAAATGAGTGGGCTTGATGAGGGATGGGGGGGGGGGGTGGCCAGAAACCGAAGAAGTTCCTGGTTTTCATCTGTGTCCCTCACCGTTTGTTCTTCTTGCCCATCGTCTCAACCAGCTTCAGTCCAGTGAGTCTCCCTGCTGCAGCCTCGCTCCCGCTGCTGCCAGAACCACTGCGGGCCTGCGAGAGAAGCTTGATATTTGACCTACCACCTTGATGTCATTCAGTCAATCAACTGTCAGGTAGTTGGAGCGAATAAAAAACAAGGATGGATTGTCAGAGATCAAAGATCAAATCCCCCACCTCCTCGATAATCTTGGCAGCCAGCTTCGCTTCCTCCGTCAAGTCGATTTCTTCGGCAGTGGAAGAGGAGGAGGAGGAACGGGCACAGACGTCGCACGCGTTCTCAAGAGATTCACAATATTTAAATGCTTAAAAACATGTTTTGATTATCAGTATTATTAGTATTTTTCCGACTGCAAAGCCTCTCTCATTCATTCAACAACCGCCCTTTCTTTATTTCCCACACAGGTGAAGCATAGGTCTGACAAGAGGGATTAACTAACTAACAAAACACTGTAAAAAAATTTCTCTCGAAAATAGAGCACAAATCATGCTTTGAATCATCAGATCACAAAGAAAGTGGAGCGCGAATAAACGGCGTGAGCATCATCTGTAAAATTATTCGAGCTACCGTACCCCTACCGTACTCTTCCTCACCTGACACCATCCCTGCTCCCAATCCTCCGCGAAGAGACCAGCGAGCGTCTCGCGACGACACGTTGAGTCCTGCAGCGAATGCCAACTACTGTAGCCAATACCTCCGGTCAATTTTGTGTCTCCCGTCACTCCTATGTTTCATAATTAGATTATACTCAAAAGCACAGTATTTTTCCAATAGACAGTGGCCAAGCAAGATGCATAACAATACTGCCATTTCGATGGTGTGACCTACCGTATCCCCTATCGCACCCTCCACACCACTCACATTCGCAGCGAATGCGACCATCTCGTACAGTTTCTCCTTGCCCGTTTGCTCTGTGCACACGATTGTCGATTGTCTGAGGTTACGGTAGTTTACGAATCTGACCTACCGATCTGAAGAATGGCCTATCGAACTCGATTACGATACCTGAACACGTCAGCCAATCGATACATGAGGATGCAGGCTGCTGGCTTCCCGTCGCGCCCAGCTCGGCCTGATTCCTGAGTAGAATACGGTAGAACGGGACGTAAGCGACTAGTCTAATTGTAAGACCGGTGAACCGGTGAAATCTTTGAAACTCCATAGCCCCTGGCAAGATATGTGCGATTGCTGGTAGCCATGCGACGAAAACAATGACCTGATAGTAATTCTCGACGCTCTTCGGAATGGAGTGATGGATGACGAAACGAACGTCGGGCTTATCGATTCCCATTCCTGAAAATGGCGATCTATGATCAATGGCAAAATACATATAATGGGAACAATTTTGTGCTTTTATTTAGAAAACGCCCAAAACCTATTGCCATTAATTGTTACAAGAAGGGAAAAGCGTGCACTGATCGATCTTTGTATCAGTTTTCGAAAAGTCCTTGAAACTCAGACTTCACCTCTCAAAAATGAACAATTCCTAACCGAAAGCGACGGTGGCGACGATCACTTGGATCTTCCCTCCCAGCCACTTCTCGTGCACCGACGTCTTCTGCAATCAAGGCATTTCGAAATTAGGCTCCGCCCCTTTCTGGCAAGAATCACTCACATCTGCTGGTTCCAGGTACGCGTGGTAGAAGGAGGCTCGAATGCCCAGCTTTCTGCAAAGATGACGTTCACATCAAAGAATCTATTCTCTTGTCGAAATTTCGACGAGGATTCCAAAATTGCGATATTTGAGCCGGAAATTCAAATTTTGAATTTGTCCACCTCAGATTCTGCGCGACGACCTCGCAGTCCTTTCGCGACAGGCAGTAGACGATGCCCGACTGCGTAGGGTAGCGCTCCTGCCAGGGAAAAAAATCAATTCTTCTATACATGACCTACAGATGCCCCTGATCCTTCCTTCTGACCTTTCATTGACATCATCTATTTCCCAGACAGAACCCGCAAGTTCTGAATGGCGGAACAGTACCTTCCCTCGGCACTAGATCGGTTGAGAACTATGACGTCATGCCGTCTTTCATATATCAAAGGCGGCAAGACGTCATAGTTCTCATCCGACCTAGTTCGTTCCCTCTTCTCCTCTCCCCTCTCACCTTGATAATCTCAGCAATTCTCTCTCCCATGTCACCCTTCGGTTTCTCCTCTACTGCGTAGTGCAGATTGGGTCGATTGAATCCCGCGCGGAAGACGATCGATGCTGTAAGGGATACCGTATATACCATTCTATCGCGAACTGACTCACCCTCGATGCCCAGCATCTTCTTCACGTCATCCAGCACGTTTCCTGTCGCAGTCGCAGTCAATCCCATCAGGGGAACGCCCTAAATATCGATGGTAATATCTGATTCTTGAGCAGTTCTTTTCGAACTTCGATCAATACCGAACTTTTCTTCGGCACTTCTTCGGTTTTGGCCACCCCCCCCCCCCCCATCTAGCCCACCCACTCATTTCTAGATATTCCTCTCTGATTTTCGGTCGCTCAACCCCTTAATAATGGGCGGGGATGGGAATGAGAAAGAGAGGGAGTGGCCAGACCGAAGAAGTGCCTTTTCTTCTTTATCAGTGTAATTGCAACCAGACGGTTGTTCACTGGCCTTGAACTGTCTCTTGAGCACGTTGAGGAATTTGTAGTCGGGACGGAAGTCGTGTCCCCACTGCGAGCAGCAATGTACCTCATCCACCGCCATCAGCTGCAATTATCGATCTCATGAGCTACCGTAACCCGCCTTGATGGCACCATTATAAATCATCGAACTGCTGAATGCACTCTCTAGCACTCCCCTTCCTGTTGTCTCAGCATTTAATCAGCTAGAATCATCAAAGGTGTGCAGGGGTTTGAAGCTGAGAACTGAATGCTGGTGGGGTAGAGGGTCAAAAACCAGGGATGGGGGTGGTGAAAAATGTATTTCCCTGCTTGGTCGTAGTTCCAAGACGATGGGGTATTGAAGTTGAGTTCAATGGTGCCCACCTATGATAATAAATATGGGTGACTACGGTACTCTCGCTGGGTCGCACCTTCAATCGTCCGGTA
Organism: Pristionchus mayeri; assembly: GCA_036245805.1. NCBI lineage: Eukaryota > Metazoa > Nematoda > Chromadorea > Rhabditida > Neodiplogasteridae > Pristionchus > Pristionchus mayeri. Next base: position 19,345,797 of record BTRK01000001.1, read on the forward strand.
TCAGCAGCCTTCTCCAACTTGTTCATCAGTCGCTTGCTCTTGGCAAGCTTCTCGGGCGTCACATACAGTAGTTTGAGAGGAGATTTCGCGTCGAGAATCGCCGTATCGATCGTCTTCGCCTGATGGATATGATAGTATATTGTACCACCAATGATTTACTGTTCCACTCGAGTCTACAGTAGTTCCGTCAGTACCTCTACCGTACCTCTTCCTTCTCTGTTGCCTGATTCAGGGCGGCGGCGTACACGCCCAGCTTCTTCAGCTGATGCAGCTGATCCTCCACTAGTGAGAGGAGCGGAGAGACGATAAGTGCGAAACCTGAGATTGTTTATTTAAAATATATAATATTTATGCAATATTAAAAGTGAAGAATAATTGTTGGATATTCTACACGCGAAGGGAGAAACCAAAGAAAATGAGCCACGTTACCGGACGAGGACAAAATTGACCCCCTATTTTTTGTCCTCTATCGAATAGCCGATGGCTGAATTAGTATAGAATGAATGTACAAAAATGTTTAAAATCAATAATAGCCTCAAGGGAAAGCCGGAAATGATCAGCGTAAGCCCGCGCTCTCTCACTTTTGCATATTCTCTCGTACACGCGACCAGATCAGGGTCAGATCAAGGTTTCGTCCTCGTTCGGTAACTTTAAGAAACACAACCTCAGCGTGTCACAAAATCATGAAATACCGATCCATTGTTTTACTTTTCGAGAATATCTATAATAACCACCTCTGCATTCTCAATTCACCAACTGACTATAAGGAGATAACCAATTATAGAACTACAGTATCTCTCGCCCAGTTCTCGATCGCCATCCTACCGTATACCTCCACTGGCTACGGCCGGCAGCTGATAGCAGAGACTCTTGCCCGATCCGGTGCTCATGATCACAACCACGTCCTCACCTGCAGGTAATTTCCGTAACCTCACACTACAATAGCTCGATATTACCGTAACCTAGAGCAACCGTACCTTCGAAATACAGTAATCTCAATCTACCTAACCCCAATATTACAGTATTCCTCCCCTTTGCTCACCCGCCATCACAGCATTGATGGCCGCGCGCTGCAGCGGTCGGAAGGTCTGCAGGTTGAAGGTCTGCTGCAGCGCGGCCTCCACTCGACCCGACCACTCGAAACCCGCGCGGTCCCAGCGCTCCTGAGGAATCGTTTGATTTTTTGAATCGACAGTCCTGGAAATATTGAATGTGACTGAAAATGGAAGAATTTCGTACATTCATGAAACACAAAGCTCATTCCCAAAATTTTCAAAAATTTTCAAAGGTTTGAAAACCATAAAAAAACAACCAAGATGTTTTCTAGCACATTCAGATATCTTAAGTCATTCCCCAAAGATCAAAGATCATTTCCTCTCCCCCCACCTCGGCGTCTCTGTAGTCGACGGAGGCAGCGGCAATCTGTCCCATCAGCGACTCCTTCTTCTTTATCAGCCCCGCCTTTCGTCTCCTCAGCTCCCCCAGTTGAGCATCGATCGCCGCTATCTCCGCGTCCACCTGACAAGAGTTACGGTAGAAATACGATAGCACGTAGCACACTCTCCATCAAAAAAATTCAGCCGTGACTCAAGAATTCGAGAACGAGACGTAAGGATGTTGCACATAAATAATAACTGCATAAATTTCAGGATACTCTGATTTTGATACTGAACTAATCAGGAGAAGTTTTGTTTCAAAGCACACGGAAATAAACAGAGAAATAACTAGTGAGATTATGCAGAGATATCTACACTATGAAAATGTAAATAATCGATGGTGTGGACAATGAATGATTCCATTGCAGGATCGACCTCATTGACAGCGGCGCTCATCTTGGCCGACGTGCTCATGGTAGCAGCCGAGCCTGCAGAATATATTTATTAACTGACCATTATTCTTCAACTTGGGTATGACCAGGATCTTTCGAGTTTCAAATGATACAGCCCTTCACAGTGTCCATATCTGCAGCAAATTTAGGAATCCACAAAATCAAATGGTCATTGCCTTTATTCCTCCCATTGGTTCGCTCATAATCAGGGAACAATATCCCTTGTCAGCGAAATTTACGGAGCGGAACTTACGCGTCTTAACAAACCCTGTTTCGTTGGTTAAGAGTAAATCAATTTCTGCAAATCGTATACCAAGATGAAGTACTGAGGAGTCACTAGCACTTTGCGACGTGGTCCCACTAAACAGGCTCCCGCTATTGCTGCCTAAATTCCGGAACAATACTTCCACTGTCTCCTGTAGTTCAATCGATAACTACCGCACCTGATCGACTTGGTCCTGGAGCGGCGGCACTCGAAGATGTCGGGACATCCTCCGAATCGGATAGATCGATAACATCCATCTACCGATCACTTTATTAGTCGATGCGCTACCGTATTAAAGGTAGCCTCAGGTTACTATAACCATGTCATATACGACTCCCTAGGTTACTTGAGGAAAATACGATTTATCGGATCCACAATAAAGCAAATGTGATAAGGAAAGGTTATGCGGGAAATCAACGTAGAATATTAGAGATCAAAGTTCAAAGATCAAGATTCGTCTTCTTCGTGAATCTTCGCATCCGCTCTCTCTTGCGCCTCCTCGAATGAGATGCGCGGAGGGAAGAAATCTGAGAAGAATTCATAAAACACTGAAGCTCGTTGATAAGTGGTCAATCAATAATCATTCAGCCAGCTACCGTAATCCCTACCGTAACCAGTCGATTACCGTGGAGGAAGCTGAGATCCTCGTCATTCTGAATCGTCTCGGCCAGTTGATCGTAGCCGATCTCCTGTATTAAGTGGGTATTGAGGGAGCGAGGGCTCTTCCCATCTCACACAAATGTGTTGCGAGCCTCGTACGCCTCTCAAGGTAGATCACAGGTCCCGCAACTCCCGAATACTCGAAACTACTCTCCCCTCAGACCACATCGCCAGTAATTCAAAAATATATTAGTTCAACTATCATTCGAGATGCTATCGTTCCGGCGTAGCATCATCAACACTTGAAATAACACTGCAACCGGAAATCGCCAGGAGAACACAAAAGTAATATTAATTTATTCCATGACATGTGGATATTTATTCTGGAATATGAGAGCACGACAAGTGATCTGAGAGAAAGCCGGTATTGAATAACCAAAATAGGGGAAATCACTAGTGGACCACAAGTCTTTCCATTAGAATAAATTTATATTTAGGGAACAGTCAAAATGTGCGCCATAACGAGCCCCTCATTCATCATTCACTTGACAAAACTATACGAAAATAATAATAGTTTTTTGTCGCTAGAGAAAGGGGAAACGATTGGCAATGTATCATCTCGTAGTGATATGAGAAATTTCTGCTACCGCAATTCCCCAAGTGTAAAAAAATACAATACCAACCTCATCCATGCCGTGCAGATCGATAGTATCGTTTAGAAGGTGCTCCACGAAGAGTTCCTGAATCGAAAACATAAATTACTGTAGCTGCCCAGCATCGATTAATTATTTTCTTTTGAAAAACAACCACACGTACTATAACACACTATCTAAGAAAATCAACATATTTCTTCAGTAAATTGGCTATGGCCGAAATTTCGAATTCCTCCTAACCTCACCAATAGGTAGTACTCGTTGAGGGAAACATATGAGTGTCGGTAGAATTTCGATCTGCATCCGCGCGCGCGGCGGCGCGGATCGTGGATATAACTACCGTAATCCTCGAAACATTGTATATCGATTCCAATCACCGCGGCGGTAGGGGGAATGGTTCGGCGGGCAAATTATAAGACTTTTTTTACTCTCGGGACTTTTTTGATGAGATTCCATCTAAAGCCGGAAATCGATATTTCCACTTTTACTTCCATCGTATATGCATTTCCCCAAAAAATTTTCATGAAGCCTCCTAAATGTTATTGTCTCTAAAGCTTCTACTTGCACTGATACACATTCTCTTAGAATTTAAGAATTTTTAAAAATATTAAGTTTGTTAAATTTAAAGAAACGGTATAAAATCTGAATTATGGTGTAAATATTACTGTATCCGCTTTTTCCGAACTCATCTGTTTCCGAAGAATTCTAGAAAAATCCGCTTCGCAATTGCATAATTGGCAACGGCAAGAACATTGGTGCAAGAAAATTGGCTTCAGATCGAAAAATAAAGAAGTTAGGAAAAAGCGGATACAGTAATATTTACACCATTATTCAGATTTTACACAGTTTCTTTAAAATTAACAAACTTCATATTTTTTAAAAATTCTTAAATTCTAAGAGAATGTGTATCAGTGCAAGTAGAAGCTATAGAGAGAATAAAATTTAGGGGGCTTCTTGAAAAATTTTTGGAGAAATGCATAAACGTTGGAAGTAAAAGTGGAAATATCGATTTACGGCTTTAGATGGAATCTGATCAAAACAGTCCTGAGAGTAAAAAAGTCTTAGAATTTTCCCGCCGAACCATTCCCCCTACCGCCGCGGTGATTGTAATCAATATACAATTTTTCGAAGATTACGGTAGTTCTATTCACGATCCGCGCCGCCGCGCGTGCGGATGCAGGTCGAAATTCTACCGACGCTCATATGTTTCCCTCATCGAGTACTACCTATTGGTGAGGTTAGGAGGAATTCGAAATTTCGGCCATTGCCAAGATTATTTTGGGTTTCTCAGAAATCGTGTTCTATTGACCATAACTAAGCCGGTCAAACTAAAAAGCAATCGTGAAACCAGAAATTCCAAGTTTGTCCGACATAGATAGATCAAATCATACTATTAATACGCTGTAAATGTTCTCTGGTCTCTATTATTATTAGTATTGTTATTGTTATAATTAGTTACTGACCGAGACCTTGGCGAGTGCATAGATGCCGTCGGGAGTGAAGGGCAGCACCTGAAAGAGAGGTATTTACAAAAAAAATAAGAACGAGAACTCATCGTAAATATTATTTCTATTATTTTCGCGCCCGCATGTTTCGATCCACGCCGATGTCATATTTATGTCAAAAATATCGTGAAAGCAGTATCAGACCGGTCTTTGTGTCAAAAAATTCATATAAAGCGGCTTTCAAAGCTAGTGATTGCACGCTTCATCCTCCCAACAAACATATTGAGCAATCAGTTCCATAGGTTAACCAGCAGAAGAGAGGAAATAACTAGAAACTAATTAATTGAACACCCTGCTTCATCGCACAAACAGTATCGCAAATTTTGTTCCATGTGAATTCCAGCAATATTATCATGGTATTTTCAGTCTAGTGTACAGTGCCAAGGCGACACTTTGCATTTTACAATAGGCTTTTATAGCTCGTCGTTATGAAAGCAGTGACTTTCGCGCTTCATCCTCACTACACAACCAATTACGTCGCTCATTCTTATTAGCCTGTATAACAAACAAACAATATAAAATAAAGATAGAAAAGAGTGCTTACATCTCCCTGGGTGGCGACGATCTGGCGGACCTTCTGGATGGGTACACTTCTCTCCCCTGATGGGGAAGAGTGGCCACCATCCGACTCGGAGACGCGACGAGGGGGAGAGTGCAGGGGAGAGGAGTATGAACCTGAGAAGCAAGAATTGATCAACGACGACGGGTTATAGAACCATCGGCGAGATATAGAACCCTCCCTTAGTTCCGCGCCAGGCCACGCCCACTATCCCCGCCCCCAGATCAGGGGAGGGGCCGAGAATGATCTTAGATGGAAACCAGCCCCCCTCTAAACTTTAGGGAAAGTCAGGATCTAGTGAAGCGGGGTGTGGCGTTGAAGCAAGAAAGTGCCCTCTTTCCTTTCATTTTTTGTGTTCTTCACTCACCTCCAGACTCCGATTCGTAGTAGTGGGCGTCCCTCTCACTGCCAGACATTTTCGATAACTGGATTGACCTCCTCTTTGCGAGTTCCAGTTTGTATATTTCTCAAATACTCCGTCACGATGCTCAACGTCGTTTACAAGACATATAATATAAAAGAAAAGTTATTCAACAGGTCTTTATCGATTGAAATGCGTACCAAATTGAAACATGAATGGGTTATTCTAATGAGATAGCAGGGAAATCGATGAAACAACATTTAGTCGGAAAATCGAATGAAGCGTGTTAACAATTAGAATTTAAGTGAGAAAAGGACGATGAGATTAACAATAGCAAGTGATAATACAAGATGGTGAAACATATTAATGGGTAAGCAAGGGATGGGGAATGAATGGGGATACCGTACCCTCACGAGGTACCGTAACCCTTCAGACACCTCTTCGGTGCATCATCGGAGGCATCTGGCGGCCGCGCGGTGCCGATCCATCGCGAGCTGCCTCCTCTGCTCGACGCTGATCCACCTGAGATGATACGGTAATCATCGATTTGCAACTAATCAACATATCGCCATTTACTCATGCGCACAATCATATAGAACCCCAGCAACAACTACCCACCAGTTGCCAAACAAGATCCACCGGAAGCCGTATTTCTCTCCCTATTTCATCATATCCGATCTACCGTACCTGTCTCTGCAGCTCCTCCATCTCCTCGTCGTCCTCCAGAAGGTCATTGTCCCATATCGACTCCTGCCAATCAATACATTGACATGCCGTAAGTCCCGGTGATCACAAGATGCATTCGATATCCTTAACCCCATCAGCTCCTCTTCCCTCACCTCTCTGGGTCTCTTCCTCCCTGCATGGGAGGTCGACGGTCTTCCTCCAGCACTCCTTCCGTGCTGCAGATGCTGCTGCTGCCGCATACCACTGCGAGAAGACATCGGCATCTGAAAGAACAGAGTGATTTTCAATTCAGGAATTCAAATAGAACAGCTATATTTGTGCTTTGTCTTGTGCAGAAACAATAACCTACCACGCATGAACCAAAACCAGGCGGGAATTTTCTCTTTCAATCATGGTTTCTACGTGTTCACCCCACCAGAAGTGCAAAATAAATGGGGGGCTCAGCGGCATATACAGGTTTGATTCGCGAAAATCACTGCTGACGTGGACAGTAATAAAACACTTAGTCATTCTGGGGTGGAGGCTTCTTGTTTCACTCGCGCATCAACTTGATGCCATCAAGAATGTAATCCAATTCCGCAATCCGAATGTGAGCAACCAATACCTGCTGCCTGTGATGCCGCTTGTCCTCCACATACGCCGCTGCTGCCTCCGCCTCTTCATCTACAACAATTTTATTATTATTATTATATTTATTATTACAAACTAAATTAAAAGTAATTTGCAGTGCAGCCTCTTCTGCCCACGCGCCCGAACACGCAACGTGGCTTACAACGAGAAAATCAATACAACTTTCTACTGTACCCCTCTCGACATCCTCTCCCTCCAAGCCCTCCAAGTCCTCGTCGTTCACCGTGTACTCCACCATCTCGCCGCCCTGCAGAATCATTCGATTGTACAATACTCCGCCATAGTACCGTACCCCAAAGCAGGCTACCGTGCCCCTACCGTACCTCTCTGATGATGATTCTGTCTCCGTCCCTGAGTTCTCCTCTGTCGTACATCTCCTGCACATCATCGTACTCCTCCTCCTCGTGCTGCATCTGCTGCGCGTGCTGCAGGTGGTGGTGGTGATCCATCGACTCCTGCAATACCCTTTTTTGCTATTTTTTTTCTAGTGGTACGTTCCCAACTCCCATTACACAACAGGATAATGTCAGGGAGTCATAGCACTTCCGTAGCATGTAACCACCGGGTTCAAAATACGTTGAGCTTATCGCAATCGCAACGAACAAACAGTCGCAAAGATTGACCAAGGAATAAAAACTATAACGAAACGCGTATTCACCATGAACAGCTGCGGCGGCGGCGGCTGTTTGATTACAGCTTGCTCGCCTGCAATGAACGAATTGGATCAGCTAAAATTAAATAATATTTTTTTTTAATTTATAAAAGCAATTAATTAATTAATTACCCGGCTGCTGCTTCTCAAGCGTGGGCGGCGCCTCGTCCTCCTCCAGAGCCTGCAATATAGCGTTCGTACCCCCCGACAATTCAATCCACCCCATCCCAGCTCAATCTGTGCTTCACGCACTGCATATGAACACAGATGAAAAACCCATGGTCAAACCTACCATCCTAAGGTATGGAGTTAGAATTCCAAACTCTACAGTTACCTTTGCCAAGCTTCGGGGGAAGTACCCAACGGCAGGCAAAAATTGTACGATCTTGGCAAAAGCCACTGCAGAGGCCGGGACTCGAGCCCGCCCTACCATAGGTATGTATATTAAAGCGCCTTAGACCACTAGGCCACGGTTTCCAACGATATGATGACCTTGCTTTTTCATCTCTGCATATGAACCATTGCCCACTTCGAAAATAATCAGATGTCGACTACGAAAAAAACCAACGGTAGAACATTTTCTTCAGCGTATCATCGCCTCATCTGAACAAACTCGATCATATTCCAACTCCACTAGAAATTCAACATTCTACTGACATCCCCGATCTGTCACAAGTCGAGATAACCCCCACCCCCCCCCCCCCCCCCCCCGCAATATTTCTCATGAATCCAGTCAAGCTGTCAAGCTCTCTTTCCACCATTCCATCTCATTGTCCCCACAGCCTCATTCCTCTCCCTCTGCCACCCCTCACCTCCTCCTGCACCGTTGCTCCTCCTCCTCCTCCCGTTGTTCCTCCCTTCTTGGGTGCACTCTTGGCTGGTCTCATCGGCCCACTTAACACCACCTCCTCGTACTGCTCCTCCTCAAATCGAAATCTTGATTATAATTTAAAGTACGGACGTCATGTTCGAAGCGCATCGAACATCCTTAATAGCTCAAGCTAACTGGCAAATGTCCTCTCGTAATCAAGGATGGTAATCCGCAACCGTGGGTCCCATTAGCACGTCAGATGCACTTGCAAGCTTATACAGCGTGCATTCCATTCACACTCACCTCTCCCTCATTGTACTCCTCTTCGATACCGTACTCCATCCCGTGACGCATACTCATGTGACGAGAGAGCGCGTTGTCGTGGTAGAACATGATGCCTGTAGGTATATGGTAGATCGATTGGGAAAAGATGGATTATCGAAGAAACAGGAGAGAAATGGGGCTGTGTTTGTTGCATTGGCTATTGGGATATTATTGTTCTTTGCAGAAACTCTAAACATAAAAAGATGCAAGTGCCCGTCCAAACTGCCTTGTTATTTTCGCCTATGTATCTCCGAGGGAAAGGCGATGAAATGAATGGCAAGGTCAAAGTAAATCGCGATATGGATTATGTCAATCGATAAATGTTCTGAGACGTACTACAGATGGGGCACTGCTTGCCCTGGTTGGCCATTCCTCTCCTCGCCTGCGTGAGCACTGCCGGCGCATTCGCAAGGATCGGCCGTATCATCTCTCTGCAATAACAACATATTAGAAAAAAGTAGATCGCAGTTTTCCATTGCTTGGTAATATGGAGAGCAATTTGGCAGCATTCACCGCTGGTTGGAACAATTTACATTCGTGGATGTACACATTCGCTGTGTTACATTCTGAACCCGGTTATTTTAGGTTACCGCAATATTTTATAAGCCAGGTGTTAGCGACCGAAACCAATTTTGTTAAGGTCTGAACGAGTCACCAATTCTACTTGTCTGATTGGCGTTACAGAGAAAAGTGATAATACGATCATACCTCCTAATGAGTGCGTCGTTCGACTGGTTCGTCTGCGGCCTCGGCAGTCGCTGCACCGGACGAGTCTGAGTAGGGAGATCAATAGGAATAGTCAGGCCATTGCTTCCAATCCTCTTCCCCCCTCCACACACCTGCGGCGTCAGCTTGAGATCCTTCTGCGCCAGTGAGCGAACGAGCTTGCGCAGACTCGCTGCGTCCATCTGCAATCGATTTATATTGATTTTAAAAAAATATCATTTAAAAAAAATAATTCTAACCTGATCTCGGACATCTCTGTCTATGAAATTCTTCGTGTAAGGGCAACTCTTGCGGTAGTGATACAGCAGGTTGTAGTCGTATCTGAATTGGGTGAATTCAACAGGCCTGTTCGTGTTTCATATGCCCTATTATATCCTGGAAGATAATGACATTTCGAAATGAAATTACAGTAATCGACACATAGGTCAGGGGCAAGGGATACTGTAACCGACTTGAATCGATTTCCGCAGAGTGCACAGTGGTGACTGCCGTGCGATGCGTGGAAGCCGGCCATGTGACGCTCCAGACGACCCTGGTTCGCGAACGAACTGCAAGGGGAGAACGATAACATTACCAACGAGATTTCTTAATCGCAAAATATGACACTAGGTCGGATGAGAACTATGACGCCATGCCGCCTTTTATGTATCAAAGGCGGCTTGACGTCATAGTTGTCATCCGACATAGTGCCCAAAATATTTATTTTTTTGCAGTCGCGCGCACCCAATCAATCACGAGTGGTGCAAACACTTTTAGTGACTTGCTGCTGCGCCAATTCACGAGGTACATGACCAGGAAAAGTTCAAGGATTATCGATTGGCATCCGATTGATTACGTGATCACCAGATTATTGATTGCTCTCACCGGAAGCACTCCGTGCACTGTATCGGCCCGCCCGCCATGTTCCACTTGTTGCGATTTGCCAGTGTACTTCCTCAAATACACACTCTTTAATAATATTTTAAAAGTTAATTAAAATAAAATAATATTAAAAATAAGTTCCTCCTGACCCTCGACGATGGCAGCTTCTCCCAGCATGTGCACCTCGTCGTCCTCGAAGTCATCGGCGAACACGGCACCCTACAGAGGAAGGAAGTTTAGAGGCAGACTGAAACTTCCATTCCAATCCTTGTCCATTCCAATCACCGGGAATCAAGTGTGTGACATTTAGAACAGATTAATTTTTTGTCGACGCAAGTCGCATAACTATTAGCCGCCTCATAATTCCCCAAGATTTACTCCATTCCAGGAACACGAGAGCGCCAAGTCACTTGAGACGCAAAGTATAAAGGATGCTAGAATTCCAATACTACCTTATCTATCACAGAGGAAACATTGGCGCATAAGCAAGTTTCTTCTATTTGGTAATTATCTGTTTTTGTCACCCGAAATTGTTGAATTATTAGCCGCAATACAATTCTCAATGTTATACTCCATTCCGGGAACACTAGATCGTCAGGTCACTTGCGCGAGTGTTTTCCATTTGTTAGCCATTATTTTTTTTGACATCATGTCATCGAGTATTTAGCGGCCTTACGCCTTGCTTGTTTTACTCCATTCCGGGAACACAAGATCGTCAGGTCACTTCTGTAGGCAATGTTTCATCACTCTTGTTTTTCAACGCAGGATGCGCGCAACTTTTGCAAAGCGGCGCGGCCACGCACTCCTCGCTTCACATACTCTCTCGTCTTGGATACTCAGAGAGAAAGAGCATGCAAATGAGGAGTGCGTGGCCGCGCATCCTCCGTTGAGAAACCGGAGCATACTCCCTTCTCCCCCTCTCAACTCACTGGTTCATCCGCATGGTAGTCGGTGTTCTCTCCTCCCTCATCGTATCCTCGTCTGTTCTCACGCGACGCGTCCGCCTCGTCGCGCTCGCGCTCGCGTCTGCAAGATTACGGTAGTGATGAGGAATCGATTGGAAGGATACGTTAAACAAACGCAACAACGCCAATCCATCGATATCAATGTTTTTCGTCAAACCACCACCAAGTTGTTTTCCACCATGTAATTTACCTCGATTCGGGCATCTCGTTCTCGTATCCATCGTCCATGACCTGCAATTAAAAAATTAAGGAAAACATTAAAATTTAGGGATAATTTTCTCCCGTTCGCTTCTCGTTTCACGCGCACTACTTGCACATTAAGTCGCCAGAAATCTGATGCGTTCCAAATGGATATTTCAATTAAAATATCATTCATCTCGTAAATGCTCAAAGGTGGTCGCATAACCAATATAAATGTTCATCGATTAATTAATTAATCAATTCTATCTCACCCCTCCTCTCCTGCCCGATCCTTCCATCTTCACTCGCTGTCTCTCCGCATCCAGTATCACCTCGTTAGTCGACGCCTTCGTCAGCAATTCGCGCACCTCAACGATGACGTCATCACTTCAGTTTGTCGACCTCTCATTGCTTCAGTGTATTCATACTCTCTCTCACGATCCTCTTACCATAGCCTTCAGTCCAATGTCATCCAGTGTGATGTCCACGTTCTCAGGCAGATTCGCCTGAATCTCAGCACAGTTTGTGCGCCAGTGCTTGATGAGATTGAAGTGCTGTCTGCAAAGATTCGACACTCGAAGTCAGGCTACCGTAACCCTAATTACCGTACCTGAACAGCAATCCGCACAGATCACAGTAGTACCCGCCTACACGCGATTTGTGGTCTGGCTCAACCGAAGAAATACCTTAAACATATTTCATTATAACTGGTGATTTGTATCGCTTTTTTAAAAAATCGCAGAAATTTCAAAAATGCTTAATATAATATAATGGGATTCTTGATCAGCATGATATTCATAACAGCTTGTACTGCCAATTCCCAATCCATCGTGTCTACCGTATACCTCTGTGCAGATTGAGATGCTGTTGGAGGTGCGCCTGGTGGACGACGATTCCACAAGCACGGCACGCCGTACCGCGACGACCTGGAATTAAGGTTAAGTCCTTTAAACTTTTTTTCTTCCTTTTGTTTCACATAAATGGATAAACGACGGTAAGTTGTAGACACGAAAATTCTAATATACAAATCGATGTGCATGATGCAGTCAATCTTATTTACACTGGCAAATTCCAGTTGCTGCTCTACTATTCATCAGGAAGACCTGGCGAACAACAATCACATTTTCCGTTCGTTTCTAAAAATTCATAACGCAATAAAAAACCGTTTTCCGGATAATTCCAACTGACTAGGGTTGGCCAAAGTCTCTCCTTTCGCAGACTTCGCAATATGCGAGCCCTCGGGGCCGGCATCGATTCGCCCTCATTTGTCCCTCCCCATTACTCACCGAGGGGGTTGGTGGGCATCTCCAATCTCGCGAGTGGTCCCGACTGGAAGAGGGCAGAGCGAGATATGCCTATCTCGATGGGTCCGTACTCCTGCTTCTTCGACGCCACCTCGTCAACGAGAGACCGCAGCGCGTTCACATCCATCGTCTTCAAAGGATTCATTTGGAGCATCAGCCATTGCACTAGTGAATCCCAAATTGGATAGCTATGATTATGAGTTGTTTTGCTATGATTTTCAATCCATCAAACGCTTCGATGATTAGCCCTTCGTGAATTGACAAGTAATCATGCTACTAGTGAAACCCTGATCAGCGCGCGCAGAACAAATATTTTACTAAACCTATTTTCACAATTACAATGACCATTTGCTACTCGCACTCTTCTAAACCATGCGAATCCAATCTCGCCTACTGTCGCTTTTCCAGCGCACTTTACAAAACAGGAACCTTCCTGTTTCACACTACCTACTTATATAAGTCTCACATAACCATAGCCATTCCCCCCCCCCTCACCTTCCTGTCATCGTAGGACATGAGCTCATTGAGGTCTCTGCAGGTTCTCCTCCAGTGGTAGAAGAGATTGTACTCGTACTTGTACGTCTTCCCGCAAAGAGGACACAGGAACGACCCGAACACCTAAATGAATCGTTTACAATTTTTTCAAATTATAGAACTTGTTATACAAATCGTGCGCAGGTCATTCAATCACCTCACGCGCATCCGTGATTTACAAAAATTCGAAAACCGTGAATCACCGCTTCAGGCGAGTACTTTCAACAATTCTTTAAGTCTAGGTGCAAGATTTACGATAAGATTTTAAAGCATTTTTAGTTCAGTTGCGGTTCAAAAATTATTTTTCACAGTAAGCTTGATCGAGTCTCTCAGTGTACACGAGCAGCAACATTCCCGTTTCCTCTCCCTCACCTGATGCACTGCCAGATGCCTCTCCAGTCTCGCCGTGTTCACGAATGTCTGCCCGCACTCCGAGCAACGACACGACCCGTAGACTCGCGTCCGACGCAGCTTCATCCCTGACGAGAGGAGAGTCACGAATGTCCATTGCAATCCATTGCGGATTAGGAATACACTAGAGAAGAGATGGATGAGAGCCACTTCTTTGCCTATCTGTGTCTATCTCGGCAAGAGTAAAGTGCATTATTTTGCTGTTTTTCCGTCTCATTTTAAATAGTCCATGCCACTCTGACTGGTTAAACTCTTGAAGTCGATGCGAGCTCAGTTCTAGATCGTCTCAGCTGGCGCGACTACAGTACCTTGTGGCATGGGCTCCATCCCCATGCCGTGGCCGTGGTGCAGGATGTGACGGTCGTCGTGGGTCTCGGCGTCGGTGATGGCGCCCACAGCCATATCGAGATGCTGGCCGCCTGAGGATACGGTAACGCATTATCGATCGGAGTAGATAAATAATAGTAAGCCCATTTAAAGGAAGGCGAGACAATTTCCATTAAAAGTACAAGAGCCGTCGAACCCAGCTCATGGTCAGGACAAAATCGATAATGCACCGTACCCTCATCGTCGTCTGGCATATCCATGAACTGTATCATCTCGACCTGGCCAGCCTCAGTGTCCTGCAGAATGGTGCGAGCCGGACGGGAACGCTTCATTCGAGCTGCAAAGATTAATTATGAAATTATTATTTTATTTTTGACATGGTTTTCTTGATTTTCAGAAACTAGACTAGGTTAGAGACGTGTAACTATTAGGACAACACATGCTGAATCGAGTCGTCAGTTTAAAAAGATCAAACAGAGAGGAGAGAGAATAGTGCCCATTTCGTCATGAGCCAAAATTCGCGCTCTAGTAGTTCTCAATCTTATTTTATCGGGACATGCATGTCGCGACTAATTTTATTTCGGGAATATTCAACTTAGCAAGCTATTTAAAGACATATTTAGGGAATGTGCGCATAGGGAGATTGAACATCAAAATTTTGACCGAAGAATAGGTGATTCCATGTTTCACTCGACGATAAAACAGACCATTGGGATCGACGGGGACGGTGGGGAAGACGAGCAGCTCCTCGCCCACTGCAGTGATCATCATCTCCACGTTGTTAGGATCGTCGTCTACTTCTGCAAATTTTAAAATTTTAATTGTCAAATAAAAATTGTATTTCTAAAGTTGCTATTACCAATACGTAAATAGCGACTAGAAAGCGCTGTTTATATTTCCACCAATAGTGAGACACGCGAAGTTGCACTTTCTATCGGCTTCATGTATCTTGCTCGCGTAAGATATCTTGAGTAGACTAATATGAGCATAACCGATATTTATATTTTTGAATTTTAAGACGATAGAAAAAAATAAAACTCGAGCAGCAGTAAAAATGGATCGCTCACCGACGCCCTCCATTCCTTCCTCGTCCATCATCATGTAGAATTCGCCGTCATCGCCTGAGATTTTTTTATATTCAAAATTAAATATTTCCGTCATGATAATTGACATAATTTTGTTTGGAGACCACTGGAGCACCGCCAAGACCTTCCGCACTTCTCCCGAAATCCGCCAGCCCCACTCATTCGTAGTCACCTCAGAGATGAACCACCACACACACTCAATTACGATTAAAATGACTACGAATGACTGGCTGTTTACGTGCCATTAGGCTTCGGGAGAAATGCCCTATGATGATCTCCGGAGCCAACCTTGAATGATCTGTCCGTGTACTTCCTCTTCTTCGTACTCATCATCATCAGCTTCTTCCGATGCATCCTGTAATTATAATATTTAACTAATTACAACTAGAAAGATAGCTTGATACACTTAACTAGAAGGACACTATCGATGTCGCTTCTCTATCTACAAAACATGTGCTAGCTGGATCTAATAGCCGAAAGAAATCGACCAAGACCTACCTTTTTGACGGTTCTTTGTGAGTGCTTAGCAATCTCTCTAGTATGAACTTCGAGTTGGTGAGATGATCCGGGCTAGAATTAGTTTGTGTACGCGATTTACATCAGACAAATACAGAATCGATCAAGAAAAGCTAAATACAGCTTGAGGTGGATGAATCACTCACAATATCATCGACGGAGACGATTTCTTCGAGGAACTCGCCCTCAATGAAAGCCTCGTTGTCATCTGCAACAGGAATAGAATATTTTAAAAATTTTGAAACATAAAAACAATTCAGTTGTTTGGGAGAAACCTAGTTAACAGCGTAAAAATAAAGAGACAAGCATCACATCCCGCTCTAGTGTCAACTATGATATTCTTACCAGAATGTTTGCTTCTTTTTCGCCAAATATGAACTAGAACAGATAAGGTAGATCAACGTACCCATTATTTTAAACTGCCGCGAGGTTAAAATGCCCTGATTCTTGCCTGAAAGCGCAATTCATTCAGGGATTCCAGTTTGGTTGGCGTCCATCCGCTACCGTACTCACATCACACCCATTCGCACTGTTCAAATCATTTACTGATTTTATTTGTCTATTTGCAACCTTTTCATTTTCTTACAATTTGTTTTTAATATTTTATTGAGTATATTTGCACATTACATTAGCAAAAAACATAAATATAATTCGTAATCTCTCAATCTCGGTAAACTAGCCGGAATGTATTGCATGAAAAATGAAAGCAAGGAAGGGAAATGACATTCTATCATGAGTGTTCATTAAAATCTGGATCGTTCGTATATCTTCGTCCTCATTCTTATCCCCTCAGCATGTTCCAGACGATACTAATTCCTTCCTTCGAGCGCATCGTTTCCTGCAATGTCGGAGTTGATTCTACCGTATCCTCAGATCTACCGTACCTTCGTCCTCCTCGTCCTAGTAGCCTCGAAGACTCGTCTAGGCATGCCAATGATCGCGTCCCTCGCTCCTTCCCATCGATCAGCTCCCTGAATACACACTTGAACTTGGGAATGACGTATATGTACTATTACTTTCCAACGCTATCTTGCCTCTCTGTACAAAATCACACCCTAAGATGGAATTAGCAGATTATCTTTTTTAAGATAATACATCTTGTAGATAAATAGCAATTCCAGAAATGGTAGTAATCTCACATCGAGTCGATACTGGTATGGCACGAGGCCGTTGAAGACGAGAGCATACGCCAGTCGAGGATCCGTCACCCATCTGGGATTTATCTTTGATCTCGTATTCAACATATTTGTGCAGTTGAACTAATATTGCTCATCCAGTTTTATTGATCATCGGAAAAGGTCGAGATTAGTTCAAAGATCGCCCACCTCGAGACAACTCTCGGCGAGCATCCAGCGAACTTGGCCAACTCATCCATGTACTGGGGATAGTACACCTGCAATTATCTTTGATCTCTGATCTCCCAGCCGTGTTCTTCCTGGACCATCTGCAGCTGCTATTAAACCGTCGTGTGGCTACCGTATACCTGGATGGTGTGCCTTCGGCTGGCGACGAATTCCTTGGCCATCTCTCGCTGCACCTTCTGCACGTGCTTCACCATCTTCTTCTCCGTTGGCAGCTTCGCTTTTCCTACAATAATTTGAATTGGCCAAATGACTTCTTTGTCTGATTCTGTTTAAATATGGATTACACAATCTTCATTGTTTTCTAAATTTTTATTCTCCTTCAATGAACTTTTAAAATACTCTCTATTGATATGCTGCTGGTAAGATTGGTAATGACTACGGTATTTTCGAAATTCCGGTTACGGTATCTGCTCACCTGCGAGTGCTGCCATGAAGAGTCTGCATTGCATCTCTGAGATGGGCATTATCGATCCAGTCGGCTGGATCAGGCCAATCACAGCGAGAGTATTCTGGAAGAGTGATCTTTGATCTTCAGAAAGGACATCAATCATTTATTTAAACGATTATTTCTCGATATCCTACCGTACCTTCTCTGCCAGATGGGGTGGGTACATGTTGAGGAAGAGCGAGACACGGTTGTTCTCCACCGGAATGAGGTTGCCCTGGATTTGTTGAACTGATAATTCGTCTACTCCATGGGGACATCGTGACGGGCTTCTTCAGTATGCTCACTACCAGTACTAAAGGTAGTCTACCGTAACCATCATTTTTCCGGATTTTCACCTTCTCAAGAACAGGAAATCCGAAAGAGAATCCAGTGGCGAAGATGACTACGTCGACGTCTTCGACCCTCGTTCCGTCCTCGAAGATGACGGCCTTCCCGTCGAAGGAACCCACGTTTGGTTTGATCTGCAAGAGGGAGTGATGTCACTTCCGGCAACCGAATATCGTTTGCACTAACTGTACTTCAACTTTCTCCTGCATCTTCACCACTTCACGCCTAGCACACCTTTGATCTAATTCTGGTCTCAAGTGATAAACAGTCTCTGACATCTATTTTCTGGCTAAAGGTCATAGTACATTCTACAACAAGGGGCTTTGGTATCGCTGCTAGGGTCACAATGTATTCCTTAGGTGTCAGGAGACGACGTATAGGACGGCTAAACCCACGATAACGGTGCCCGAGGCGATTCTGTTCGGCAGTTCATCATTGATGGTCACGTGGGCTGCGAGTGCGCGATGCTTCGGACGGAGACCGAAGCGACCATGGTCGAATCTGAGAGGATCTCCTGTTAGAGATTACCACTTTCCCGCGAATCCTATCTGTCGGCAGGCAAAAATTGTGTTGATTAACAGAAGAGGTGTTGATATGAGGAGTGTGATTCGATTGGAAATTGTCTAATATCTAAAGGCATAATTTGAGAACGTTTGCTGACCTTCCCTCGATCTTCCTCTCTACGAAGAAATTCTGGAGACGGAAGGGGAAGAGAGTACGGAAGGAGAACATGAATCTGCAAAGATTAGTCATTGTCAAAGTCTCAAAGCACTTTCTTATCGGAGGATTAAGACGATTTTTCTTCGAAAATATGAATGGAATCGCCGTTCTTTCCATTCACTCAGCATTTTACAATATCTTCCATTCGTTCCAATGTTACTGATGGGAGTCACCTGTTGAGATAGACGAGATCCGTGGGTTCTCCCTTGTCCCATACTCGATTCATCACCCACGATCCAGAACGAGTTGCCAGATACACCTGAATGTTGCATCATATGTAATTGATGTTTCTTCGCCAATCTTAGTCAGATTAATCTTTCAGTTGATCGTTGGGATGCTGCTTCTTCATGAGACCAAATTACGCTACCAAGAAGCAGTTATTCTTATTTTTTCTTCCCACATTTCGCTAGAATAACACTATGATAGATTCCGATAGTTATCGAACATCACATCAATTGTTTGAGTTGGACTTCTCTTTTACATCAACTTCTAGAGATTGAGCGCCTCGAGATTTCGATTTCACTGTCGAAATCACAAGTAATAAATACGCATTTCTAGATGGACGATTTTTCAGGTGCTCTCGAGTTCTCGTTCCATTCCACGAACATCGGATCCCTAAAAAAGCAAGGGAATGAATCAGGGTGGCAGAAAGCCAAAACGCTGACGTGAGGAGCTCGTGTTCGGCTTTGTTTCTTTCCATTTCGTTCATGTTCCTTTGTAATTATTGATTCAAGGTGCGTTAATTGTCGATTTTAGATGTGCTCTCGGAAACTCAAACGAGCTGCTGCTCTCCAGAATGAGCTCACCGGAGAGTGGAACCTACTTCGTTCCAAGAATTTCGACAAATTCCTTTCGAAAGTATTGTTTTTCCAAAAATAACAAAATTCTGTATATCGCTTCCATTCTATCGCTGATTAGAGGCAGATAGAGAATATGTGAAATTTTGAGAGCGATTTATGATATCCAAATTCAGCTCGGCTTCGGGTCGATGCACAGATACATCACAGCACTCGAATCGACCACTCTCACCATCTCGATTCGGGGTAAACAAACTCATTTAAAAATAAAATTGTAACTAAATATTTACGAAAATATCTGGACGATGTTCACTGAGGGATCGTTCGCGATTCATCGAACCACTTTCGAGATTGGAAAAACGATCGAGGAGAGGACCATCGATGGAAGGACTGTGCGTAATAATTTTATATTTGAGGGGCATTCTTGCTTGACCACCATAGCGTTCTTGCACCTTCTCCTTATCACGGAAAAACTTGTTTCTTACTATTTCTAACATTTTCGATTCGTCAGTAAAATAGCTGTATTCTGCAGACTGGAAATGCGGCTTTCTTATCCCTTCAAAATTTACTCCAAACTGCCATTCATCCCCCGCGCTACTTTCTTCTCTCCTCTCTCTATTTCAATGCCAAATGATCACAGGTGAAATGCACGTGGTCGATGGGGAGAATCAGAAGGAGACTTCGATGCGTGGAGAGGAACGAAGAGACGGGAGTGAAGATGACCAGTGAGATGTACGTCAAAGGAGGACTCCTGATTCATGTGAGATCGATCTTTGATCTTTACTAAATCCATGCTTTGTGATGGCAGGATGCTCTTCTGTGATGTTTCCACATTTCTGCTTGAATATGCCATTAAAATGTCAACTAAAGCCTAAACAAATTCTAGAAGATGAAGTGCGGGGGAGTGACTGCTACGCGGAGGTACGAAAAGTTGTCGGATTCCTCCTTCCGTCGACTCTCCTCTTCCTTCCTAATCCCTTCTTCCTCGAATGCCCAGAACGAAATATGCTACTGGATTCGTTAACTATTCACTTCACCGATAAACACTCTCGTGTTAACTCAATTTTGTGCAGAATTACAATTCGCCCAATTGGATAGTATCTGAGCCCATTACTGCACAATACTATTTTAGAGATTCATGAGTGCAGAATTAATAAATAAATAATTGGAGCACCATGTCCTCTCAATCATTTCATTTAAAATATATGCTCGATTATTTTCCTCATTACTATGCGACCTCAAGTCTCATTCTGTTCATTTTAATCAGTGAACATGATAAATGGATAAATTCGCTCGCCTTCTTGCTCATCTTGCTCAGTTCCACAGCAATATCTGCTCCACTGTTCCCGATCCCGATCACCACGACCTTCTTGTCCTCCAGACCCTGCCATTACTTACATTATTACTTATTTTATAATTCGTAACTTCCAATTCATCTGAGAAATACTCTTGCAAGACCCTGAACTCAATGATCTGTAAAAATAATTTCCATGATGAGAAACCAATAATCATTCTCTAAAAATCAGAGAAGGTTCCCTTTCATGAGATCAAATCCATAATAATCCCACCCGGTGGTCCTTGTACTCGTGGGAGTGCATGATTCTTCCCTGGAAGGAGTCCTGGCCGGGGAAGGGAGAAGGCCAGTACGGCTCCGTGTGATGGCCTGCGATCAATAAGTTATCTATTGGGGTGTCCGGAAAGTTCGTTCATTTTTTGTTTTTATTTTTTATTCAATACTTTACAATTCTCAGTGATCAATGTATGCTCCCATGTTTCCCCTCACTTCCTTCCAGCGATCGGGCAGAGTAGCGATTCCTCTCTCCCAGAAATCGGGAGTCCTCGAGATCATCCATTCCACGAAAGCCCTCACAACTTGATCTCGATCTTTGAACTTCTTCCCCTTGCAGAAGTCAGAGAGAGAGCGGAAACATCCATTTTCTTCTGAGTCAATTTCGTGCGATGAGGGCGAGCATTGTCCATCAGAAGAAGGATTTTGCCCTCGCTCACAAGATTGGAAGGGGTTCTGTGGGCGACTTCTTCCAGTTGGTTGGAGAAGAGGTCGGCAGTGATGTTGGTGCCAGGGGACAGGATCTCCCAGTAGATCGGACCGAGCACGGAGAAGAAAAAGCAGAGGAGTTCCTTCTTTCCATGCTCTTCCTTTTTCGGGACTGGCTTGGGCTTCTTATCCGCATCGACCCATTGTAGTTTCCTCTCAGAGTTATCGTAGGCGATCCACTTCTCATCTGTGGCGACAATTGAATTGACCCATCCCAGATTTGATCTGCGATGGAGAATTCATGACAGATCTCGACACGGTTTTTCAGCTGTGCCGGAGAGAGATCATGGGGAACCACTTGTGGGAGCTTGGGCTTCTTTCCCACTCGATGGAGGATATCGGACACCGTCGATTTAGGAGTGCCAGTCTCTCTCCTCAAATCGCGCACATTGGCTTTGGGATTCCTATTCAGAGTGCTGAGGACAAGAGACTGATCGAGGGTCAGAGGGCGTCCAGAACGGGGGTTATCTTCGAGACTATAGTCTCCGTTCTTGAAGCGAGAGAACCACTTCTGGCAGAACCGAAGGGAGGGGGCATCGTCACCTTCCGATTGGGCCAGGGCAGAATGGGCCTGCCTCACTGATTGGCCAAGACGGTAATAATGCAGCAAGGCTGCGCGGAGGTAAAGATGAGTCTCCATCACGAAAATCGATGTAGAAACTAAGAGATTGATTCAATCCTCTCACCACTTAGCGTCAGGATGATGCAATACTTTGTTGACAAACAACATTGCGTGATTGCGAAATTCGATCGCAAACTGAGTTTTTACAAAGGCATGAACGAACTTTCCGGACACCCTAATAGTAACCTAATTTTTATGTCGATGAAATGGTTTTCAAAAGTATTTCCATACCCCAGTGCCAAAACAGATAACATTCTGTGCAAATGTGTCCCTTTGAGTTTGTCATTCTCGTTCTCGGTGAGTTAATTTCAAGTTTCTCCTTCTCTTGCATCGTCTTTGATCTGTTCAATATACCAGTTCCACCATTCCAACTTGCCAACATTTTCATCACCATTGCTACAGACAAAAATCGTAGAAATGCCAATCAGAGGCATAATAAGCTCTCCTTAGTCTTTGCATATCGATAATTGCTAGTTGAGGTTTGTTTTATCACAACACATTCGCAGTCCGGAAATAATAGCTGCCCAATGAAAAGCATACTCTTAACATTCTTGCTCTTCATTTTTCTAGCAAGAGTTTATTCGGAATGGATGCGATCATCACTGGGCGTGCCATTCAAACTGAGGAATGAGTGAACGGTGCTCTCTCTATCTGCCTTTCGCCTCTAGTGAACGATCGAAATCCGCCGTTCTAGCAGGTAGTGATCAGTGATCTCTAGTGACCCCAGCGGACCAAGAGTGCACGCTCGTTATTCTTCTTTTTTTCAAAAGCAGAAGCGTACAACTTCCTGTTCCGCCATAAAACTCGCTACTTTTTACAAACGAGACTAACAAAGGGATGAGATTTTGCAGAAAATAGTGGTGAACCAACTAATTTGTATTTTTGCTAATTAATTTAATTTAATTAATTAATTAAAATCGAACCAGTGCAGAGGGCAACAGCATCGAATCTCTCGTTCCCGCTGTTGTTCGTGCTGAAAATGAATAAAAAAAATTTTCTCATTCCGTATCAGTTTCGGATCTGAAAAATATTGGCACTGGATTCCGTCTTGAGATCTGCTTCAATATTGAAGATTCCACATTGCCTCTAGCCTATTCTTCTTCACACCCCATCCCCCTACCTGTTGTCCTTGTACTCGACGATCCACTTTCCGCTCAGATCGAAGTCCTCGTTTCTCCTGAAATTTGAATTTTAAAAAGTAAAAATACAAATAATTAAAATAAAAATAATTTTAAAAAAACTGACTTGACGTCGATGACTTCGTGCTGGTATCGAATGTGCTGCTCGAGATCGAAACTGCAAGTAATTTTGATTGCTATTTTGTATGTATCTCTATGAATGACATAACTGCACCCTCTAAATTTATCATCCACTTTCTCCTCTATCGTGAGCTCGATAACGCAATACGTATCTTTCTCAGTGAATTTCTAGAAGTATGAGGCAACAGTAAAACTTCTCACTGCTTCGCATAGCTCCTGAAGTACTCGAGCAGTTCCGTGTTGTGCATGTAATTCGCCGCGTCGGCAGGAGGAGGAAAGTCAGAGTATGCTGTCATTTCCTGCAGTACAAATAGTTGCTGATGCTCCGGATTCTTATCGTTTTCTCTCCTTGAAATACAGAAATGCTATTATTGAATTCAATAACATATTTTCTGCAGCATTCCTACAACATCGCCAAGCCATCAAAACATTGCATCACTGGCATGTTCAAATTTAACCGTGCGTAATGGGACAGTTTTAGATTACATGACACAAGCGACGTTTCCAATAAGCATTCTGAAGTTCACCTTGGAGGTGTTGATGACCGTCGACTTCATGACAGTACCCTCTCCTGGGCACGGATTGGGTTTGAAGCGCCAGAGACCTCCCAGGTCCGTGCTCTTCTCGAAGCAAACCACCTGAGATTCACTTTTTTTGCACAATTCCTTATTTTATCTTCATTCACCATTCCAGCTGGTTCTCTCAGATTTAGATACTTGGCTAGCTTCAAAATTACAAGTATAGAGAAATTATTCAACAAAATACCTCGAATTCCTGTTCGAGAGCGCACTTGATCGCAGGCAGCCCGGAAGCACCTGCTCCGATTACGGCAACTTTCATTACTGCAATTATTAATTTTTTTCAAATTCAGTTCAATATTTACAGAAAAAATAGCGGAGATGGGACAAGAGAGAGATAAGAGTGAACGCGATTCGATAGGGATCTCGGCAGCGCACTAAAATAGCGAAGAGAGACAGAGCTTTCAATTTCGCCTGCCATGAGGAACTCATCCTCTCTTCCCATCTCTTCTTATTATACGGCTGCATTGTGATCGCGAAAAATGACAGAAACTCGAACAGTTCACATTTTCAGAAGGCTAAAGTCAGAATCGGGCCATTACGGAAAGAAATGTGGTGACAGAATGAGCATTTTTACGGCACGTAAAGTCAAAAAATACAACAGATAAGGTGAGTGCAGATGGGAACCGTCGATAACTACAGTAAACTGATCTGTGCTAGTAGAATGATTGCCCTTGACTCTCATATTGCATCTCTCTCATGATCTCCTTCCTCTGGATTAGACACACCTCATTCAATAGCAATGTGCGAATTGACCGGACGGATTAGTGGATGGGGCACGAGGTCAGCTGAGAGCACAAGGGAAGGGATATTACTTTGCACGTCTCATATGCTAGATTGATAAAGCTAAAGATAGATAAAAAATATTATTGCAAGAGTGAAGAGAGCGCTATTATTACATGCTATAGATTGTTGTCTTTCTTAGTGATCAACAAATAACGATGAACTCAGAGTATCTCGAAGACCACTTGCACGGATAATTACAGCAAAACGGTGAGCCAAACTACTAGAGGAGCCTAAACTACGGCTCTAATTAGATGCGCCTTGTGTGACGAGAAAATTGGCGTTTTCTCTCTCGCGCGAGGAGGAAAAAGGCAGTGATTTAGTCGAGCAGCTGAGAGTGCGCCGAGAACCGGAGAGGAGATCGTTTCTTGTCTATTAACAGGCGGACTCTCCCCCTTTCCCACGCTCTCTCGTCGACCAGAATGGACTAGATTGTACAAAATGAATAGGACATGGGCACTGCTGGCGATATAGCTAGCAAAAACGGGGGGCAAGCGCGTTCTCAGTGCTTGCTTTTCACTTTCCGACCAGATATGCCTATTATAGTGACTGGAAAATGCAGTCAAGCTCGTAGTCTATCCATGTTTACTGGAAGAAGATGCAAGAAACTGAGCCGAACTGCCTTGAACACTGGGCAGGTCAGGGAATAGTTGCAGTGACTGCAGTAAATCTCACTGATCTTACGATGGCTACTAGGGGATGATCGGACTCTCTCTAGTTAGCGCGCTCTCTAGCTGTAAGATGGAAACTAGAGCCGCAGTTGATCCTTCTTGCAATGGTTGTTCACTGCAGCTTTATCTCTTTATTGAGGTGCTCACAACATTGAAGTCGTATTTGAGCAACTGACTCTCCTCAATCTCCACACTCTCTCAGGTCAGACAGTGCGAGAGAGCATGCAAACTGAAGAGAGTCAGATCTACGCATTTGATCATTGAGAACGACGAGAACCTACGGTGTAGCACGTAAGGGACGCAGTAATGATAGAGTTCTCAACATTTGCCATGGTCTCTCGTTCTAACTGGACTACGAGTTAGTGAAGGAATTGGAGAGGATGATTAGTGGCCAACTACAATGAAGAGATGTGCACGAATTAGAAGAGTACGGGCAGAGAGGAGACACATCGGCATTGAAACCTGACTGGTCTCAGACGGATCTAAGGGCGGATTACGGTACTAGAAGCACCTAAGGAAGGCAAGTCCCAACCATGGAACAGATGGCAAAATAAGAAAGGTGTTCCAGATCGTTCAGAAATGTGCTGGAAAGCAGGTGTAATGGGAGGGGGACGGAAAGTGGAAGAAAATCCTCGGCAAGGGACGATAAAGTGGGCTGATAGCAGCGGATCTCATTTCGATTTTCACGGTGGCAGAAGAGGGAAGGGAGAGATGAGATGGGAGAGACAAAGGAGCAGCAGCGGGAAGGGAAACGTTTCGTTAGGCGTAGCACGTCGCGTGTGTTTGGGCAGGGATGAAGCGAATTCTTAGAATTCATATGGATTTTTAATCTACCGTCATCTTTCATGGAACTACTCAATTATCAAACCCCATCAATAGAGGTAAGAGAGAATTAGGAAAACGAAAGCATAGGTAGACCCCGCAAGCTCCGCCCACTCGGCTCGGACACTTTTCCCCGCAAAAGCGAGACAAGAGGAGTACAGTCCTCATTCGCAACCAAATCACTCGATCAAAAAAGAATTTGGAAGCTCTTTTCATCCTCTTTCGAATGAGCCTCCGTGACCCTGGAAAATCCATCTCTAAGTAGGTCAGCATACAAGTTTTATAGAGCGACCTGACTTAGAAAACTATAAAACTCGTATGCTGACCTATTCAGAAAAGGAATTTCCAGGGTCACGGAGGCTCATTCCAAAGAGGATGAAAAGAGCTTCCAAATTCAATTTTGTACGAGCGATTTGGTTGGGAATGAAGATTGTGTTTCTTCGAATTCGAAGCGCGCATGGCTGGCAACTCTTTCTGCGTTCTCTCATCCCTCTCCCTCCCCTCCCTCCACCCGTCTCTCACCCGGCGTGACTAGAGAGCGCCCCGCCTACGTGAAAGCTCGCTTTCTTCCCCTGTAGGGTGCGGCGAAGCCTTTCCCGATCGTTTCGAGAATTGAAAAGACAATGGAGAAATAGGCTCCGCCCATCTTTCTCTCATCT
Organism: Pristionchus mayeri; assembly: GCA_036245805.1. Taxonomy (NCBI): domain Eukaryota; kingdom Metazoa; phylum Nematoda; class Chromadorea; order Rhabditida; family Neodiplogasteridae; genus Pristionchus; species Pristionchus mayeri. The sequence continues at coordinate 19,372,687 of BTRK01000001.1, forward strand.
CGCTTTTTGGGCCTTTCACGTTATGATCAATTCACCCACATTTTGGGTCATAACTTGGCTCAACCATTAGAGATCAACCTAATTGAAAATGCATGGTCTTAATTAGCCCAATACGAACACATTAACAACACAATTAGAGCTGTGTGAAGATTTCGGATAACCACCTTGTGGTCCCTAAGCATAGGAAGTGAAATCTACAAAAAGATAACAAAGAAGTGCCGAGATGTCTCTCATTTCACGTGATCACTGGAGGACAAAAAATCACAGATCATCATCTGGAATTGTTTTTCGAGAGGCGAAACCTTGCAGGGTCTGATCTGCATTGTGTTGTTGACCAAAGATCAATTACGCTCTGCCAATGAGTGGTCGAATGGAGGGTGTGAGGTGCTGAAAGGCGAGAATAGGAATTTCTCTTGCTGTGGCATTGAATGAGAGCGAACATCTCGCTTATCCCTTCATCTCCAATGCACTAGAGCGATTTCTGCCCCTCACGGAAGAGTCTTGAATTTCAGGAATATTTCAGGAAATATTTAGTGTTCCTAAAAGCTACTGTTCGAGAGGTCGTGAATTTTCCATTGTGAAACTATAGCGATGTAAGAGATCCTTTGAGTGCCTTCCAAATGCCTCATAACTCAATGAATGAGCAAAGAGTGCAAGCTGATAGGAACAGGAATGTCCCTTCTTCCTATGCCGGGATCCCTCGAGAGGGAGGGAGAGAGAAGGAAGGAGAGACGGAGAAGGAGACAGAGGGATAGATGGACTGTGTCAATCAAGATCTCGCACAGAAGTGTGCATTCTCTCTTTTTCATAAGCGTAGTAAAACTGGTAGCAGTGCAGAGACGAAAATCGTTATTGTATGCTGCAAGTAGAGTGAAATGAAGTCTATTTTCTGCGTTTCACTCTACTTGCATACTCCCCGTGAATTTATGACATACTCCCCGTGACTTGCTTTCCTTTGGAAATGTTTTCAAGATACAAAGATCAATTCTATTCAAAGGGAATCTTCCCCGACTGCAGCCAACAATGAGAGGTGCGAAAAATCTTCCCCAGTGTACCACGCAACCATATTAAGCTGTTTTTCGCATGTATGTGTTGCAGTGTCAAAGAATCCAAACACGTGAAATCGAATGTTTATTGTAAACTGAGGATTGGAACAACAAGGGTAGTCAGTGATTGACTGCATAACAATGGATTGGAGATTGGTCAGAGATCACGAGGCTTCGCCTCGGCTCTTCAATGAAGACTGCGAGTCTCAGGGGCTGCGATTACCCTGGAATTACTAGTTCAGTGGATAGAGCTAATGCTATGAGTATAAACAACTGATCTAATTTTATCGCAAAAATGTGAAAACTACTAACCAGCCTTAGTGCTTCTTCTGACTCTCTTTCTTACTCGTCCCCTCATCCGGTCGCCCTTCCGGTTTCTCTCCTTTCGCTGCTGCTTCAGCTGCCTGCTTAGCCAGCAGTGCCTTCTGAAGAGAATACGATCAGGGTTTGATTGAAACCCTAAACTGACATGACCAGTCTCCCACTCGTCCATGTTGTTCAGCCATTCGGATCGATTCGAGTCAGAGGGAGGACCGCCATCCTACAAGGAAAAAGATCAACGACTAGTCTCATGTTTATTTTATATTAGATAATTATTTTCGAAGAGTTATAATCAAAACTTGCCTCAATAATCTCATTCTGTCCAATCTCAGTGGCGTAATTGGCATTCGGATCAAACCAGATCTTGTCCACCGTCTCAACTCCTCTATTTTTGCCCTCGTATTCGTGGTCCTGAATGAAAAAAAAATATTTTTTTTAATTTTAGAAAATATAAATTTAAAAATTCGAAGGAATATTTACCGGAGCGCCGTGCCATCTCGTCCGTCTTCTCATGGGTCCTCTCCATTTGAAATTCTTCGCGGGAATCTTGAATGGCTCCTCTCCGGGAATGAAGGGCTGCAATGAGGAGAATGATCAATATCATGAAAGATCAATTTCTACGTGTGTTTGTGTGCAACTCGAGAAATCACTCACCACGGTGGCTAGGTTATGTTGTTCTTGAGCGGTTGGTAGTGACTGTTGTTGTGTTTGCTGTTGGGTATGATTCGTAACCGATGCCGACTTTGATCCGCCAGTCTGAGATGGGGTGCGTGCAGTAGGAGTTGCGCTCCTGAAACACAATTTTTAGCTTTTCGAGTTGGTTAATTGGCATAAATTTCCGAAAATACTTTCAATGAGATGATCCACTCACTCCAGCAGTGGCACCACCTCCTGGGCATTCCGTTCGCCCTTCTTGGAAAACAGGCGAGATTTCAAACGATTCCATAAGCTCGGGGCAGATCGTCTGTTGCTAACTTGATGCGACTGCTGTTGAGTGTTACGATCCACTAAAATATATTTTTAGCAATCTTGATATCGGTTGATTGCACTCTCTCATGCATGCACAGATCAATCACTTTTAGAATAGAGATGCACACACCATTCCCTACACTTCCGTTACCTCCTCCGTGCTTGTTCTTCCTATTGCGTCTCAGCCAGCAGAAAATGACGATAGCGACGACGAGGACTATGACGACGACTACTACACTCACGACGACGATTATCATCGTAGTTCGAGAACTGCAAAATTATTGATTGTTTAAAAAAGAAATTATACGTGCCATCCCCTTTCAATGCAAACGACCTATTAAAATGACTAGGACATGATGATTCAGTCTCTAAAACTTCTCTCTAACAACGTACTAAAATATAAAGAAGTAGTTTCTACCTGGCCTCGGACTCTCTTCTGCTCTTCTCCTCCTCACTCCTCTTCGCCGCTGCGTACGCCTTCTCCAGCCTCTCGTATTCCGACTTCGCCTTCTCTTCTGATTCCCTCCGTTGCACTAACTCATTTCCGAGTTCAATCACGCGGTCGCCGCTCGTCTTCTTAGTTTCCTTTGCAGTATTCGACTCTGACAAAGCGTGATCGGCTTTCTTCTCCGCAGTGTCTATCTCTGGTGGTCGACCATTCTTCACTTTATCGTTAGCGGCCTCATAGGCAATTCGTAATGGGACTGCTTCGATCTCGTCAGCTTCAATCCTTCCTTTCAACAGCTCCACTTTGCTATTCTTTAAACCTTGGCTTCTTTCTAGGGCTTTGATGGCTTTATCCGCGGTGCTCCAATCGTGTTGGTGCTCTGTCTCTTTACTCTCCAATTCGCCAATCGCTTCATCTATAGCATCCAGATCCGTATTGAAATTTGCTTGCCAATTGATCCCTTGTGGCATTATACTTCCTCTCTGCCCTTTCAGCCGCTGGCCCACTCTTCTCCATGGCTAGCTTGGTTGACGTACAACTTGAAGCTGCTTTCAATGGAACCGCGCAATTGTCCCGTTTGTACTTGTCTATATCGACATTGGCTATTCTCCTCTCTTCTCTCAGCTCGCCCTTTTGAGTCTTCTCTTCTCCATCGAGACGATCGATCGCAGGTTGGAGCAGCGGTTTATCGTCAACTTTCTTCTTCCTCTGTGCTCTCAAATCGATGAGTCTCTGAGGTCTTCCCTCGATCGTTGCTAGTTCAGCCTTCGCATCTAAGATCTTCTGGGGAAGCTTCGCCAATTCATCTCGTTCGAGGCCGAGACTGCTGTTGCCTGCATCGATCCGTTCACTCACTGCACCGAGACTGTTAGCTGCATCGCGGGCCGCCTCTTCATCAGCCTCCCAACTCGCTTCCATTTCTTTTTTTATCTTCTCCAATCCATCCCACTTCTTCCACTTCGCATCGTAATCTCCTTTTGCCGTAGTCGCCTCCTCCTTAGCCTTGGCCAGTTTCCTCTCCGCCTCCACAGTCGCATTCTTTGCTACCTCCCAACTCCTCGTTGCATTTTCAGCCATTTCCTTGAGTACAGTAGACGAGAGACCGGTCGTTGAGGCAACCCCTGACTCCGCGGGTGGCTGAGAAAGAGCAACTGTTAGTAATTGGAATTTTAAAATAATCTTTTACTATGCTAATATTTTACTCTTCTATATCTAACCGAAAAGCTCTGTAATAATGTGAAACTGATCTACTGTACGGCCCAGCTCATCTCCAGATTTATTTCAGAGTATGAAGTAGGAAAACCCAAAATAGAGATGAGCCGGAAGTGGAATGAGGACAGGAATGATGAAAGCCAAATAGAATGGAAATCGGGTTCTGTAGAATCATTGTTTCAAGTACAGTTTACGGTTGGTTGTCCACTCGACTACCGTACCTTCTCGCCGTCGACGGAAGGCGCAGCGCGAGGAGGTGCGTCCCGAGAAGACTTCATCTGAATTAAATAATTAATTTAGAATTTTACAGTACCGAAACAGTATTCATTCCGAAAGACCCTCATACGAGTACATCCAATCTCACCTTTTCAATCGATGCGACTTCTGAGCCAACTGAGACCCCTTCGGAATCCTTGCCGACGATCTGGCTAGCCGTAGCGGTTGGAAACTGCAATGGTGATACAATTAGCTTTATTGAAGCATGTCAGAATTGCAGCGAAATACTGGTAGGAACAGCCCTGATGTTTCCCTCCTACTCCATTTACCTCTTGGTCACGGGTTGGTCCATTCAACTCTGTCGACTCCTCATCTTCTCCTTCCGAAGGAGGAAGATCCTGAGAAGCAGATGGAATTAGAGGGGAGTGAATCCCGAAACCCTTAAGGACTAGAGGTACTCTTCCATCGACCACCCCATCGTACCTTATTGTCCGTCAGAACCGATGGAGATGTGAGATGGGAGGGAGGAGTATTCGGCTCGGACGAGTCTTGAGAGGGCGGAGAGGATGCCTGGAAAAAGGAGAGTCAAATATGGCGATTTTATAAAAATGCAATAAAATTACAATAATTTATAAAATGCCAAAATGGTTCAGTCATGCAAGTTGATCTTTGATCTCGGAAGTGAATAATTCATACACCGGGAGAGGAGCTGTTGACAGTGGAGGAGAAGGGTGCGGAAGAGGAAGACATCTGCAGTGAAAATCTTAACTTTGATGATCATGTATTGAAAAGTGATCTTTGATCTTTGCCGAAAGAGAGCGAATTCCTACGTTCTGGACTCCGCTGATGCCACCAGAGGCGTCTGGCGGCGGGGAAGTTCTCAGTGTCTGCAAATCATTTCTCAGTAAGCTGAAGACGCAAATTTTTCATTGATCTTTTTTATAAATTGTGAAAATAAGCTCACCTTCTCCTCTCGCAGATCCACTGCTGTCTCCTCTTGCTCAGATCGGTAGTCAGGCAGCCCATCGACCGGCGCCTGGAGAGGAGAGTTAGACTTGATCTTTGATCCCGACTCATTCTTCTAAGTCTGTGATCTCACGCCGCTCCTCAACTCACTTCTGCAATCCGCGTGGCTCCTGAGTGACTCCTCCTGAGTGGCTCCTCCTGAGATCCTGACTGCCCGAATCGAGACTGAGCTCGAGTGCCCTCGTCGGCTTGCGGGGGGACCTGAAATGTTTGAGGGTGAAAACAATGAATTCTGGAGCAAGGCCCTCTCTCGAGCTGAATAGAGGGCGGTTCTTACATGAGATTGCTCGTAGAGGTCTGGAGGAAGGAGGAGTGAAGGAGACGCAGCGGGAGCCTGAAATAAATTGTGAAGGAAGGCAGCCGGAATTTGATCTTTGATCTTCATAATACTATGGACCAAGGTGGAGAGATAACAATTCATCATGTAGACGATGTGAGCAATCTCGCACGGTCCAAAGATCAAAGATCGAATCGTCACTCACATTATCGATTGATGGATCAGCTTGCTCATACCGAGAAGCGAAGGCATTGAGTGCGGAGGGCGCCTGGAAATGAGAGAAGCACTTATCATGTAGACAATTCCCGCTGTTCTAATCCAATTAAAATCCAAAATTATCCCAATTTCTCCTCATTCTTTGTTTGGCTCATTCGATCAACTTACATCAAATGGCAGCTCAGAGGAGGACTTGAGAGAGGCGGAGGGAAGGAGATCTCCCGCCGGGCCAGATTCACTCGAGGACGCCCGCACCTGAAAGGAACTTTCTCAATCACAATCGATTCATACTCATGTATAAGAAAATGAGTTGGTCTTTGATCTTCAACTTTGCAGTTTAAATGGCCGAACTGTTAGTGTCGGTAGTGGCGGATACTCACTCCGTCAGTCGCTCCGGATCGATGAAATCGAGGAGACGGCGCGGCGTCGTAGATGTCGTCCAGAGGAGGAGGAATCTGGAAAGTGTTGGAGTGAGACACTATAAGAATGGCTGAGTCCTATCTCGTTCTTCTCGTACCTCATCGTAGGCATTGTAGTACTCGTGATAGATCCGAGGCTGCGAGAACGGGAGAACCTGAAGACAATAATTTATAATTTGAGAGATATATTCGAAAATTGATCTTTGATCTCTGTCTTCTTTGTGCCTCGCTTATCTCTGATATGTTTGAGGAGAGCTGGTGATGCGCAGTAATTGAATTCTAGTGAGATACTAACCACTAAATTTCAAATCACAAGTAGATACTGTAAAAAAACCATTAGGTCCTCGTATGGTTCAAGAGATCAAAGACCAAACAGCCGCGCCTTTTTGCTGAGGAACAATAAGGGAAGCCACGAGTGCAATCTAGGGAATGATGGGTAGTAGGAAGAGATCAAATATCAATATCAGAACCTCCCTATATAAAGATACACTTCATGGTTGAAAAAAAGAGTGAAGCCCCCCTGAGATGAAGTTCAAAGATCAACAGTCCCTTTTAATTAGTAGAGATCAAAGATCTATGAGTAGAAATCTTATCAGAGAATCTGAGGCTAAAGGGTGGGACTCCATTGGTTAGTAGAGATCAAAGACCAAAGATCAGGGCGAGAAGTCATCAGGTGAATGGAATCGACCGCTCAATAGCCTCGCAAAGCATGCAAATGATGAGGCGAACGTGCTGTTCAAAGATCATGAGGGAATAAACAAATGAATACGTGCCATTTCTCCCATTCACGCGCGGTCCTACCGGTTGGTGGCGAGGAATGGTAATCAATGAAACTAATCGATGACTACGAAACGAGCTTTTAGAAGGAGGGAACAGTGTTGCTTGGGTGCTCCTTGCTGAGAGAGGTCCCAGAGTGATCAAGATACAGTGAGCACATATTCTTACGCACTAAGGTCAATTAGAATACCGTAAGCTACTAATGAGCAGAAGGATTAATAGGATCTGGATTAGGAGTGTGGTGGGGTGTGCAGTTACGGTAGGAAGGATATGGTAGAGCGGACACAGTAAGACGCATGCGGTAGGAGGGGGGGGGGGTAGGGCAACTCACGGTTGTCAGCAGGAGTGCGACCGTCTGCCACCGCATCGCGAGAAGGGGAAGACGAGAATGAAGAGAGGAGGGAATGGAGAAGGGAGGGGGGAGAGGAGAGGAGAGAGGGGAATGGAAGAGAGAGAGAAGAGAGCAGAGAGTGCGCAGTCAAATGAGGCCATGCAAAATCAACGCGTGCAAAACAACAATATTGATCGCCCATGCTCGTTCTTTTTGAGCTTTCGAAGATGGAAAAGATGGGGCAGGGGGGATGGTTGGTAGGTCAATGCCTACTTCGGATTCTGTTATGACGGAAGAGCTAGCAAACATTGCCTGTGAGTCTTCGTTTATCAGATGCTTCACAAAATCACTTTGATATTTTCAATGTTGATAAATGGGTTTTTAGGTATTGTTAAAGAAGGAGTATCTCTAATTTTTAGCTTAAGCTATTTCATCGAGGAATAGATGTTCCGTTCCCGATCAGAGATCAAAGTTCAAGAATTCTGATGAGGGTGCCTATCCAGGAGTTTTTGCACTTTTGTTCTCTGCATACTTCAAAACAGTGTGCACTGCCCGTGGACAAGCGTGACTCGGCAAGTCGGCTTGACTATTTGCCGGACTGAAGCTTCAAAGCTGCTTGCAGCAACGTTTCGTCGTCAGTAGTGTGTACAAGTTGTGAGCAAGCCTCTACGATTTTATAAAAAGAACAAAGAATATTTAGGAAATGTAGATTCCCATTAAAAAAGCACTTTCAGCAAACACGCGCCGCGCCTGATTGAAATGTTTCAAATAGGGAGAGACCTCTCTTCAAATCGCGTGCTCTCTCGCTCGTTGCCTCTCCTTCAGACTCGCTTGGCACTAAGCCAATTAGTGATAATTCGGTTCAGAGCAGAGATATGAATGTGAAATTTTCAGTCTCTTGTCGTTGGGAAGAGTTAGGCCATGGTTATGACAGCGTCAAAAATTCAACTTGGCCGACAGTCCTCCTTTAACAGATTTTTTCTTGTGTGTTTCTGTGAAAGCCATTCGATGTTCACGGTAAATAGTTGTTATCTGCACGTGATCATTGGGAGTTTGAATCACGGTGCTCAATGGGTTACTTCATCTTCGGCCTTTCGCCAGACCGCCGCCATCCCTCAGACACCCAACTGCAAAGAAAGAATGAAATTTACAGTCGAAAGATAAATATCGCCATCGACCGTTTTTGTACATACTATCTCAACAGCGCAAGGAATCAGAAATTTCCGTTTGTGAAGAGGACTGATGATGCAGTATCACTCCTCATTCCTCCTCCTCCCTTTCATCCCACCGACCTTCCGATCAGTCTTCTGATCAGTCTTCTCCGGCTTTGTCCTGCCTCCCACCGCCAACGATGACTTCTGCAATATTTTGAGAATAATAAAAGTATTTTTTAAAAATATTCACCGCATCAAAAGTAGGGTCCTGTCTTGGTGGCCTGCGTATCGTCGTCTTCGCCAGTTTTTTTTCTGAAAATTCGCATTTATGTTTCCAAAAAAAATAAGGCAGTCTGGCACATGACGTCGTTTGATCTCTGTTAGAGTGATCGCAAACTAACTATTCAACTCGTATCAAGCATTCTTCTTCCTTGGTAGAGTTGTCAGTTTGCGATCGCCCTCGCCCTGCTCACCGTCTGTTTCTGTCGTCGTAGTCGTTGATCCGTGTCACTCATCATTCCAGTCTTCGCAGTGGCAGGCTGCGTCTTGTCCTCGGCGAGGTAAGGCACCTACACAGGCAAGAGAACGTATTCAGTAGTCTCGTCTCCAAGCAGATGAGCACTACCGAAGCTATCATTCTACAGAGTATGTACAGTGTCAGTGTATCTAGAGATTGTCAGTATGCCAGTGTGTCAGTGTATCTAGTGTATCTAGAATCTACACCAGAGATAAATATAGCTATAAATTTTGAGAATTCATTGTGATAGACGTAATATTTTCCATTATCGACTCATTCGTGATGGCAGTGAAGAAGGAATCTCCTCCCCTCGATTCCTCCCTCTCCACTTACTCCGAATGCCGACAGTGCTCGCGTGTTCTCCTGCGTCTTCTGCTCCCTCGCGTCGTCCTTAAATTATTGATTTTTAATTTTCAAAAATTAATAGATTGTAAATCTCCTTTCCCCAATCGATTGCTTACCAATATCAAGATGGGCGCAGCATCGTCCTCTTTCTGCGTAGGCTTCTGCCTGCTAGCCTGCTTGCCCGACCCTGTCTCTTTGCCCTCTGCCTCCTTCTCCACAGCCTCCGGGATTTTCTAAATTTACATGTTTTAAAAATATTTTTTATGCTCACCGCTTCGGGGCCAGACTCGTGTGTCGATCGTCTCCTCTTGTGCGCCAACTTCGGCGACTTCCTCTTCTCCTCCGTCTCCTCATCCCTCTTCGACTCCTCCTTCCTCGATTCCTCCTTCACCTTGACGCTCTCCGCGTGCTTCTTCTTGGCGCCGTTGCGGTGTCGTCTCTTCATCTTGTACTTCTTGCGGTGCTTCTTCTTCTGGGAGTGCGGGTTGACGCGTCCTTGGTGCTTCTTCTTGTGCTCCTTCAACTCCTTGACGTAGTTCCTGTACCTTCTCTTCGCCTGTTTCAGCAGGTAAGGTCGATGTTCGCCGTGCATCATCTTGTACAACTCGATCTGGTACTTGATGTAGAGCATCTTAGTAAACTTCTTGTGAGTAACTGGCTTGCGAGGGATCTTGATGGGTTTTCCATCGGGTCCCTTCACCCCCTTAGGGTAGTCTTCTCCCACTTCTCCCTCTCCTTCCTCCTATCTCTGGCGATCTTCGCCTTCTCTTCGATTGTCTTCGTCTTCTTCGGTTCCATCTCCCTCTTCCTCTTCTCCTCCTTCTCCTTCTTCTTCTTTTCCTCATTCTTGTGAGGTTTGCCATTGAACAATTTCTTGTGGTTTTGCTTGTGGAGAAAGAGGCGATACTTGAGTTTCGCCTTCAATTTCCGATTGTGTCTCGCGTGAAGAGATTCGTAGAAGAACCTGCAAATTATTTTAATTATTTCATTTTTACGATCCAGTGCATACCTTACGCGTGCCTTCTGCTCTTCATCACGGGGTATGCCAGGCAGAACCAGACACTCATCATACTTGTTCTTCTCGTTTTCCTGAAGTTTTCAATGGTTTTCAATTTACGTTATCTGACATTAATCGTGCATGCTAGGTGGCTTTGCAAAATTCCCATTCAAGTTCTAGCTAAGCACAGTTGTCACAAGTTTTTGTTCGTTCCCCTCGTGTTCCACTGGCCTCAATCTGTTGTCCAGCAAGGGCCTTCGATCTTCGACGCGCGTCCGCTTCCCAATTGATGGTTGGCGGATCGAGTGGTCGATCATGATGGGGACCCGTTCGATCCACTCCGAAGTAGCCTCGCTCCCAACTGGAAATTATTGTTTTAATGATTTATGTGAAAGTGCAACTGACTCATTCTTGAATCTCTTGTAGACCCCCTTGGTCTTGGTTGCATTCAACTTGAACTTCATAGTATTCGCAAGTTCCCATGGAGGGAGTGGATAGAAGAACTTCCTGCCCACTTTCTTCCCCAGGAACACTCGCTCTTTCGAGAGATAGTAACGGAAGTGACGCTTCCGCAGCTTCACATAGTACTTGCCCCAGTCCTTAGGGCCACGAGCTGCAAATGTTTATCTCATTATGCAAATTACTCCCTCATTTGAATGCATCTATGCGCCTAAAAATAGTTTATTTAGTGCTTATATGCCAGGAATCAGGGAAATTTTGCTAAAATTTCTCAAGTAAGATCACTGTCACCCTCACCTGAGTATATTCTCGTGCAGAGAATGATGATGGTGATGATGAAGACGGGGAGGAGCAGCAGGAGCGCGACGCCGCCGTAGGCAGAGTAGTGAGCTACTTTCGGACTGCAACGGATTCATCTCATTATCAGCTGATCTAGTCGAGATAACTGGGAAACGGCATGAGTTTGTTAACTCATGCCTTCCTTTTTTTCCCTCCCTTTCTCGAAAGAGAGCGTAAACTTCTTTACTTCGCTAGACCAGCCCATTGATTTTAGGAGGGAGGTTCGAATCATTTCCACGATTCGAATCATTTCTCTATTATTATGGGCTGATCCAGCGAAGTAGAAAGAATCCCTTTAGCACCCCTCCACTCCCTCTCCTCACCGATGCTCTCCAATCTCGCCCTTTCTCTTTCAATCGGTTTCATCACTTCCATCTCTGCTTCTCTCTTCTTCATATTTTCCTGCACCTTGCTCAGAGTATCCTTCAGATGCTCGATCTCTGCTCTGATCCTTCTCGCCTTCTCGTATTCCTCCTTGTCTCCACTCATGTCGAAGCTGTTCATCGTCGTCTCATTCTTCTCCTTGTCTACTCGTGCTTTCCACAGCTCGCGCTCATTGTGGGATGCGACTTGGTACTCAGGCATCTTTTTCACGTTATCTTCTTCAGCTTTAACTAGTTTCTCAGCATCTTTCCTCACTTGTGTTAACTGCTTCAGTCTCTCTTCGTCATCCGTTACGCCGTCCTTCAGACCAGTGTAAGCACCGTCCAGAATAGGCACACTTTTCCACCTCTTAAGTTTCTCGATCAAGTGGGCAGCCATATCCCTTTCCTCCTCGATTCTTTCAAATTCCCACTTTTTTGTGCACTCAGGAATGCCCAGTTCTTCTTTTTTGATTGCATTCTTGATGCAGTGAGCTTCGAGATCCGTCTTTTCATCATTATTCCTAAGTATAGATGCATTCGCATGTTGATACATCTTCCAAGTTTTTTCTAATTCTTCCAGTTGTGCCTGTTGGCTCTCGGCAGTGGTTCGCTTCTTAATGTCTTTCAACAAAATCCATTCTTTTTCACTCTTTTTGGCTTTCGTCCATGCATCGCGCAATGCGTTTTCCTTCGTCTCTTCCTTGCGAGCCTCTTCGAATTTTGGCGCCACTATTGTAAAATTTTCCTTCAGCGCGTGATAAGTAGCATTCGCGATTTCGAATTCTCTCTTCGATTTCTCATAATTTCTTTTTCTCTCATTGTACTTCGTAGGATCGAGAAAAGTCTCGTCGGCTTGAGTTAATTTCGCCTCCTCTTCCTTTAATTCCTTCGTTTTATTCGCCAATCCCCCCTCTGTCATCGATTTTTCCTCCTTCATCAATTCAATCGCGCGCTTGTATCGATTCATTCTGTCAGTTAATTCGTAGTAAGTGAGGTTCGTTAGATTCGCTTTGGTATCGGATTTCGGCTTGCCCTTTTCTCCACTTTCGAAGTGCGCCTACAGAAGATTAATGTTATTTTTCAAATTCAACGATCGAAAAAATATTTATGAATCCAATAAGAAGCTCCCACTTGACTCGTTTTGGCAAGGAATCGATCAATTACTTCAAATTAGCGGTCAAGTTTTCGCTCAAGACAAGATATCTCCCGCCTAATGTTCATGACGCAGCCTCTCTTTCCCCTGGAAGCTACGTAAAAGCCAGCAGATTCAAGAACTGATTGATGTTCTCGTCGCGTCATGGACACTCCTGGGCAAGGAATCCCTCTGAATCCCTCTCGAAACGCGCCTTCAATTCGACGACGACGTCGTCCCTCGACGATCTCTTCTCGAGACGACTACGATTCGACGAATCCTGCAAGGAAGATATGGAGATGAATCGCAAACTGATTCTGGGCACTGTATTCAATAAGGATTTTATATCAACCAGGTTTCCCTTGCAATTGCAACGCGAAATTCTAAAAACAAGCGGCGAGAGGTGACCTTAGGAATAACTTTATTAAATCATAATTCAATGCCCTGGCCTTCTCCTATCTACAAGGCATTACTCCTGTACTATGCTTAATCAATCTACTGTGTCAAACTATGATCATTGCTTCACATCTCCTGCCATGCGGCAACATTTATCGATCAGTGAATCGTAACCTATCATCTTGCGAGACCCAACGCGAAACCGATCAATTCCCCTACGAGCGTTTTGTAATTTCGAACTGACTGTCTCTACCGTATCTTGTTTACCACTCTACATCAACCATTCATCACGTAAACAAGAGCTAACAAAGGAGATCACCCTAATTCCCAATCATTTCGTCAGTTACGGCCTGAAGTGATCGGTCTGTGCATAGTCCGCACGTCATTTTTCACTCAATATCGTGTAAGGGGCATCAAGAATCCCTGCACTTCCAGAGTCACTAGAATACATATTATGCTGCTATCACTATTATGCTGTTCATAATTGATAGGCCTGTGAGAAATAAGGGAAACTAATCCCATGAGCAGGGAAAGTTGGCAATATTCCAGGAAGGCGGTAATACGGTAGTGATCGATCAAGGAATATGATTGAGGATACTGTAGCTTCATTGTTCTTCATTGGTTCTTCGATTATACCTCATTGTAGTCAATGGCTGTCCTCGACCCGGACCGTTGAGTGTCGATTGGAGGTGTCTGAAAAAAGAGTAATCGATTCTTCCTGAGTTACGGTAGGCAGAGAGATGGTTACTGTATCCCAGAATACTGTAACATACCAGGAAGAGAACGAGGAGAACGAGGCGAAGGAGGAGGAACCGCATCCCATCGACGAGAGGGAGCGAAGTGAGAGGAGGAGGAGGAGGAGGAAGAGAGGGAGGTAATGGAATTGGAAGAACTCACGTAGAGTGGACAAATATTGATTTGTGGCACGTGGCATAGCAAATGTAAATTTGAGCATTGTAAAAAAAATGTCAATATGTCGCCCGTGCCAACAAATGTCCGATTCTTACGCCAACGGGCTCATAAAAAATCCTGACTTCCCCTAAGGAAGCCCACTCACATATATGCACGGTATTAACTTCACAACACTTCATTTTCTCGAACAATACGTTTTATCCAAGTTGTACGAGAGATTACACATTGGAACCAACTTTCAACAGAAAATGATCTTCTGCGTGATACAAGGAACAAAAAAAAATGAATTTCAATATTCGAAGTAACTTATTTCTACAGGGAATCAGAATTAACACCTTCACAACACCATTGAACAACATGGTCATCATAGAAAAACATTAAGCTAAAAGTGAAGAAATGAAGAATGTGGAAGCCAATCGATCCAATGTTACGTATTTCCCTTGACTCATATTTCGACCGAAGCATCAGACACCTACAAAATCAAATTTCGAATAACCCTAAATCCGTAGTGTGGGGCTACAGTATCAACTACCATACCTCTTCCGCCAGCAGTTCCTCCTCCGAGTCGCTGGGAGTCGAAGGGACGGGCGGCTGTAGAGCATGGCCAACCATCTCGCCCCATCCACAGGGGAACAACTGGTCAGAACTGAAGAAGAGGGAGATGCAGGAAAGATAATGGGCATGCACCCTTTACGCTTCACACCCCCATTTCCTTAGTGTCTTTCCAACCTTAAATGTGGGCGCAATTTTTACTTTTTTCACTATTTCGAATTACAAATAAAGGCACGTTATGCCATTTTAAACCTATTTTTCAATCGCTGACAGCATTTTTACTAAAATTCTCATTGCGTGCAACTCATGCTTTCTCAATCGATCAATAATCTCCTTTCAATCGATCAATAATCTCCTTTCAATCGATCAATAATCTCCTTTCAATCGATCAATAATCTCCTTTCAATCGACCAATAATCTCCTCTCACCGGTAATCGTAGAGATGGTCGTACTTCTCCTCCCATCCATCAAATCCAATGAGCAGGAGACGACCTTTGATCGCTTTCACGGTCGAAGGACGAAGAAACTTTCCGTTCTGATCGATCGCCTCGAGATGCATCCCCACCTGAAGAGAGGGATAGAGACATATTATCAAACGTGGGCACCATCGCTGCTACCAGCAAAACCCCCCCGGTTTTCGGACATTGCCCATCATAGTTCTTACAGTTGTAGGGTGCCAGTTTTCGCAAACACTGTCGGTTTTGTGGCTGAACTAGTGGGCACCATCTCGGATTTTGAAACTCAGCAGAAACGTGTGCCCACGCATGCATGTTATCATGTAATATTTATTTATTATATCTATTAGGTTGTCCGGAAAGTCTTTGCCACTTTTTCAAAACTTTATTTCTTTGAGGACGCAATAGCACGAGTTCAAGTATACTTGTAATCATTGTTGATAGCATATGTCCAATGTTCCTTGAATCTATAGATGCCCTCCCTGTAGAACCCATTTGTGCGCGAAAAATAAGGAAAAATCGAAAAATTAAGAAAATTAGAAAAGTCGTCTTCTTCGAAGCGATGACACCAAATCCTGATGGGGTTGTGGTGAGGGACTTGCGTGCCATAAACATACTTCATTAGGGTCTCCGAATCCTTCATCGTTGTGTAGGATATGAAGAGGTGAAACTGTAGAATTACGGAAGTGGATGGTACTAGTGACATACATCGTTGCTCTACTAGAGCCTGACGGAAGGGAAGGGAATGGTGAGTTGTTAACTATTGGGGTGTCCGGAAAGTTCGTATAATTTTTTGTTTTTATTTTTTATTCAATGCTTTACAGTTCTCAGTGACCAATGTATGCCCCCTTCTTTCTCACTACCTCCCTCCAGCGATTGGGCAGAGTTTCGATTCCTCTCTTCCAGAATGCGGGTTTCTTCGAGACCGCCCAGTTCACGAAAGCCCTCACAACTTCATCTCGATTCTTGAACTTCTTTCCTTTGCAGAAGTCAGAGAGAGAGCGGAAGCAGTGGTAGTCGCATGGGGAGAGATCCGGGAATACGGTGGATGGGGAATCCTCTCGATCTTCAGCTCGTCCATTTTCTTCTGGGTCATCTTCGTTCGATGTGGGCGAGCATTGTCCATCAGAAGAAGAATTTTGCCCTGGTTCAGGAGTCTGGGAGGGACTCTGATCGCGACATCTTGCAGTTGTTCAGAGAAGAGGTCGGCATTGATGCTGGGGCCAGGGGCGAGGATCTCCCAGTAGATGGGACCGAGCACTGAGAAGAAGAAGCAGAGGAGTTCCTTCTTTCCGTGCTCTTCCTTCTTCGGGACGGGCGTGGGCTTCTCATCTGCATCCACCCATTGCAGTCTCCTCACAGGGTTATCGTACGTGATCCACTTCTCATCTGTAGCGATGATGGAATTGACCCATCGAAGATTGGATCTACGATGGAGTAATTCCCGACAGACTTGAACACGATTTTTCAGCTGTTCGGGGGAGAGGTCATGGGGAATCACTTGTGGGAGTTTCGGCTTCTTCCCAGATCGATGGAGGATATCGGACACCGTTGATCTGGGAGTACCAGTATCCTTCTTCAACTCACGCACACTGGCCATGGGCTTGCGGTTCAGTATGCGGAGAACGAGAGGCTGATCGAGGGAGGGAGGGCGTCCAGAGCGGGGTTGATCATCGAGACCAAACTCCCCTTTCTTGAAGCGGGAGAACCACTTATAGCAGAAGGGTATGGAGGGGGCATCAGCTCCTTCCGACTGGGCCAGGGCAGAGTGGGCCTCCTTCACGGATCGGCCAAGACGGTAGTAATGAAGTAAAACTGCTCGGAGGTAGAGATGGGAGTCCATCACAAGAATCAATGTAACAACTAGGAGACTGATTAAATCCTCTCACTACTCAACGTCAGAATGATGCAATACATTGTTGACAAACAGATTGCGCAATCATTGCATTTGATCGCGAACTGACTTTTTTCCGAAGCATTATACGAACTTTCCGGACACCCCAATATAAAGACGCTTCACTGATTGTTATTCACTACGAACGAGGGAACACCAAAGTGCATTTGCGACGAGCAGTATAAATACCAATCCAGTGACAAAGACTTTCCGGACAACCTGATATAAGACCGACCGCTGATTATCGGACCTAGTGCCCTCATTATAGTAGGATACCAATTATTACAATACCCAAACTACAGTACTCTCTCCTTCCTCCACCGTACCTTGTAAGGCACATCACTCTCCCTGGCCTCATGGAAGAAGTGATACGGGGCGACCTTGTAGTGTCTCCTTCTGAGGAATGACTCCCAGTCGAGTGCTTCGTCTCAATGTTTATTTACATTAACATAAAATAAAATATTTACATTCAGTCGTGCATCACACTTTGTTACTGTGATAACAGAAAGTATCGTCCGTGATGTGGTGG
The DNA here is from genome assembly GCA_036245805.1 of Pristionchus mayeri. NCBI lineage: Eukaryota > Metazoa > Nematoda > Chromadorea > Rhabditida > Neodiplogasteridae > Pristionchus > Pristionchus mayeri. The sequence goes on from BTRK01000001.1 coordinate 19,389,991, forward strand.
CGAGATTTAGTACATTTGACTCTATATATATACGCGGAACGTTTTCTCCTTCTCGCCACCACACTACGCTTTCTGCTTTCGGGCTTTCGCTTTCGCTTTCGGGCTACGCTTTCTGTTCTAACAGTATGATCCGAAACAACAATTTGCTTCTCTTACCGTTGTCTCCCTTCGGTCCGTGCAGTGGGATCGAGTGATGCTTCGCGTAACCCACAGGGAAGAGGAGCGGGGACTTCTGGAAGAAATGGAATCGTATCATTCATTCAATGACTGAATCAAGAATCGTCTGTGCTAGGCAATTAGCAAATTAAAATTATTCATGCCTTGGGAAAAGTCGAGGAGAAGAGGAAATTCACGCAATTTCATGTATCGGCTTGAAATTCGGAATATGGGGTGTAAATGGATTTTCCACCCCATATTCCAAATGTCAATTCGCTATCTCTACTGGGTGCCGATATATGAAATTGCGGGAATTCAAATATTTCCTCTTCTCTTCGACTTTTTCCACGGCATGAATGATAACTTTTCAAAACGGGGCAAAATGAAAAAAAAGGTATGGCAACTATGTCAGGAACAAAAAGTTGGCCGTACCTGGTGCACGATGATGCTATCCGTGATTATGTCGGCTCCCTCGGGGCCCAACTGCAGGAATCCCCCCTTCAAGAGTAAGAATTAAACGTATTTCACAATCATAGACTATATATTTTATAAATTTACCAGCCATCAGCCCCCGCCTTCGGCGGGGGCCAACGGCCGGCGGTTCACAGTTTTGAGATTCGCCGCTACTATTTTTTTCGATCTTTCTGGAACATTCTAGAAGCTTTGGAACAATTTCGAACATTCTGGAACATTTTAGAAGCTTTGGAACAATTTCGAACATTCTGGAACATTCTAGAAGCTTTGGAACAATTTCGAACATTCTGGAACATTTTAGAAGCTTTGGAACAATTTCGAACATTCTGGAACATTCTGGAAGCTTGGGAACAATTTCGAACATTCTGGAACATTCTAGAAGCTTTGGAACAATTTCGAACTTTCTGGAACATTCTAGAAGCTTTGGAATATTTTCGAACATTCTGGAACATTTTAGAAGTTTTGGAACAATTTCGAACTTTCTGGAACATTCTAGAAGCTTTGGAATAATTTCGAACATTCTGGAACATTCTAGAAGCTTTGGAACAATTTCGAACTTTCTGGAACATTCTAGAAGCTTTGGAACAATTTCGAACATTCTGGAACATTCTAGAAGCTTTGGAACAATTTCGAACTTTCTGGAACATTCTAGAAGCTTTCGAACATTTTCGAACATTCTGGAACATTCTAGAAGCTTTGGAATAATTTCGAACATTCTGGAACATTTTAGAAGCTTTGGAACTTTTTAGGACGTTCTGGAACATTCCAGAAGCTTTGGAACATTTTCGAACTTTCTGGAACATTCTAGAAGCTTTGACCAATGGCTAAATATCGATTGGTGTACGGTAGTTGACCCAATGCTAATTATTGATTGGTATGCGGTAATTCAAAGATCAAAGTTCAAAATCATAAATCTGACCCACGGAATAATCGGTGACCCATGGCTAATTATCGATTGGTATACGGTAGCTGACCTAATGCTAATTATCGATTGGTATACGGTAATTCAAAGATCAAAGGTCAAAATCATAAATCTGACCCACGGAATAATCGGTGACCCATGGCTAATTATCGATTGGTATACGGTAGCTGACCCAAAGCTAATTATCGATTGGTATACGGTAATGGACCGATACCCTTCTATTCTCATCAATCCCTCCTCTCCCTATTTCGCAATCCGAACAGACGGAACACGCACACAGCGCTTTATATATAGGTATTGATATTGATAGTATTATTGCTTCGATTAAATGTCCGAGTTGGTGAATTTCGCTATACGGAGCGCCAGTAATACTGGGAATAAAAGAGAAAATTAAAAAAAAAGGTTAGCTTACCGGGAGGACCTTGACGATCCTGGCTGCCTTCAGGACGTTCTGGCACTGGTCCAGTGTGTCGAACATCTCACAGACCATATCCACCTTCCAGTCCACAATCTTAAAAGATGACACATTACAAATACGGATATCATATATGAATGGGAAATTGATGTGCAGATCGATTTTATGAATATGGGTAGTGAGGCTAGATGGAACACAAACCCAAATAATATTTTAACAAATATCAATCGAGCATATCCATGAGGGTAATACTGCTATAAAATTCCATTTACAACGAATTTTTAAATAACAAAAGGTAAACGGCTATCCATCTGTACGCGTTCATCACGTTGATTCACTATTTATGGTGCGTACCTGAGAGTCGTTTTTGCTCCACTTGAAAATCTCCATTTTGGCGTCCATCCTCGAATAAGGCACTTCTTCCTGCAATGCATTATTAGCACACAAGGTTGAGCCAAGAGAACTATTATTTTGATGACGTAAGTTAACTAAAAAGCGGAAAAATAATAATAATAACGGTTCACTTTGTCCTTGATGGCCTTGACGATGGCTGCTACATGGGTGCGATACTTCTTCTTAGCCATCATTTTCCCTCCCATGTACTCGGCGAAACCAACCTTGAAATCATCAATAAATGAAAACGTGATTCAATCATTCTTTAGCTCTCATGAGGGTGCACATACCGGGTAGATCAGATCGTCGTCCATGTCCTTCCACATGCTGAGATTCCTTCCACGCACTAACTCATCCTGAAGCCAAATCATGTGCGTTGAAAGTCGGAATACAAAGGTTTTGCATACTATTGTGAGTAGCTGTGCTGTACCAGGGATAATATTCTACAGAAAAAAAACTTTCCTAGAAGACTTCCAAGCCCTCTTGGCCCCACCCCTGGGGAGTGGTATTGTACCTAGCTGTAAGCAACCGAAATTTTAGCAACTTTATAATGCGAAGGGGACAGAGGGAGCGGGGCTTGGTAAGCTTCGAGGAAAGTACCGAGTTTCGAAGTCGGAATCAGCACATAACGCGAGTTCATTTAGTCAATGGAACAAAAAAGTAACTTTAAAAAACGAACGAGTTCTTTCTCATCGACGTCGTTCCTACTGTACTCGATGAGCACGCGACGACCAAAGATCTGAAATCAATACAGCTCGAGTGAAGTTTAACATCTCCAAGGAAATTTTATAAAATACGCTCATCGATCTCATATCATAATAAAATACATGAGAGAATAGATAAAGCCTGAAGCAAGATGGAAAGCAAGACATCAGGCATAAAAAGTAGCATTTCTTATGTATCTATTTGATATAAATTGTAATACTTATAGAGATATTGCATACCCTCTTAACGCAGGCAGGGACGAGCACGGATGTCTCGTCGTCGTGGACAGTCTCCACTCGTTCGCCCACCTCAACTTTTTTTTCTTTCAAACGAGCTTCTGAAAACAGAAAGCTTCACTAGCCTCACAACGTACCCTGAACTTGTTGAATGAGATGTCGCTTCCTCGCTTCTCGAAGACTTCGTTGGGCGTCAATCGATGCTGCACCCTGCAACAAAGATCTCGTACTCAGAAGGAGGCGTCCAAGTTGGAATCAGCCCTGTTTTATCCTTGGGTGCACCCCCCTGCGCTAAAGTGACTTTACAAGTTGCATTCAGGGCTGGATCCAACTTGCAATTGGCTTTAGCGTAGGGGGGATGCACCCAAGGATAAAACAAGGCTGATTCCAACTTGGACGCCTCCACCTGAGTAGACAAAGTAATAGAGCAACAGTTCAACCAGTGTTCTTACACTAATTTACTACCTTTCCGTCGCGTAGGCAATCCACTGGTTGGCGGGTAAATTGTTGAAGATGGCCTCGGGAGGAACGAGACTGTACCCACCGCTCTGATTGTTCGAGCTACAATCGAAAGATGGTAAGATGGCATGACTAAGCTAATGTGCGCACCCTTTTTGGTAGACAGGTACCCAGCATGTTGGATCACCTTATTTAACGGAAAAAAACATCGTGAAAAATACGAGTCCAAAAGACAAACAGAGATATCGGTTAAAAAGTGACCATACTTCAATAAATATTTGCTGCTGTAGAGATAAAATGAAAAATCTGTCTTGTTTTTTAAAGTGAAATAAGATAACAAACATTATAAAATGGCTACTGTGACAACAGAAAGCGTAGTCCGTGGTGTGCTGGCGAGATTTAGTACATTTGATTCTAAAAATAAGCGGAACGCGGTCGAAAAAATTGCGCGTATATTTAGAATCAAATGTAGTAAACCCACACCTCGACACCACACCACGGACTACGCTTTCTGTTCTCACAGTATCACGGGTACTCATGACCAGTAACTAAAAGCGGCGGTCAAATAAATTAATTTTAATAAACTAATTTTAAGTATAAGGAGGACTGACGTGAATCCGACGAAGTGGAGGGCAACGTGAGCAGAGTGCATCCAGAAGACTCCATTCGAATGCTTCGCCCCGCACCAACGAAGAAGAACAAAGTAGCCAATGGTCTGAATGAGCGTCTATTCGGTGCTGTATCGTTTTAGAACTGTTCATTTAAGAACTCTTCAGAGAGTGAAAGACAAAGCGCTCCAAATCCATCAACGAGTTCAAAAACAAAGAGTTCTTAAATTACCAGTTCTAAAGTGAAACACCCCCCGTTTATTCAAACGCCAACAAGCCTTTACATTTAAAACAATATATCAGGATGTCCGGAAAGTCTTTGTCACTGGTTTTGTCTTAACGCTACTCGTTGCAAGTGCAATTTGGCGTTCTCTATTTCCTAGTGAATAACAATTGGTGAAGGGCCTTTATAGTTAACAATTCACCGTTCCCTTCCCTTCAGTAATTCCCTAGTAGAGTAACGAATTATGTTTCTAGCGACATTCGCTTCCGCTATGTTCTGCTTTACCTCATTAGATCCTGCACCACGATGACGGATTTGGATTCCCTACTGAAGAATATTTATGACACACATGTCCTCTCTACAAACACATCAGGAATTGGTTCCATCGCTTCGATGAATACGACTTTTCCCTCGATGATCAGGATAGATCTGGGAGAACTGGTGTGTTGGATTTGGACACGTTGAAGAAAGTTGTGGAAACGGACCCATTTCAAACTGTCCCTAAAATGGCCAATACACTTCGAGCCCACCATAGCACAATAGAGGAAGGCTGGATAACCCTTGGAATGAGGAACCTTATCGGTCGATTCATACCTCATGACCTGAGCCAAGCCAACATTGGACGCGGAATCGATGATTCCAAAACCCTCCTAACTCTCTACGGTAGGGATCGATGACTGGACCGGCTCGTAACAGGGGATGATAGATAGACCCTCTACGATAACAACCACAGGGGAGCCCATTGGGTTGGAGAAGGAGAGACCCAACAGGATGTCTCCAAATATGAGCTACGCCCCCTAAAAATCATGATATTTGTTTGATGGAGAGGGGATGGCGTGATCTAATCGGAGCTGCTCACCAAGGGCATACTAATTACTGGGGCCAAGACCGTCGCACAACTACAGAATCTGAAGAAATAACTCGATGGTTTAAGCTTGATGGAGACGAAAGGTTACTATCTCTTCATGTCGCTAAACAAATCAAACAAGAAGTGACTGGATATGGATGGTTGGTTCTCCCTCCATCGCCCGAATTCTATTGACTTGGCCACAACGGAATACTGGCTCAGCGCAGCCCTGACTCATTCCCTTAGAGCTATGTCCTTCAATTCCCGTGGAAGTCTCGATGTTGCAATCAAGCAATACTTTGCCTCGCGCCCAGAAGGGTTCTAAAGGGAGGGGATCCATAAGCTGAAGGAACGTTGGGCACACATTGGCAATAATGATAGTAAGTATTATTGAACTCGTGTTATTGTATCCTCAAGGAAATAAGGTTTTGAAAAAGTGACAAAGACTTTTCGGACAAAATAATAGAAGAAATAGTAACTTGCGTGATGATAAACCCCGCCTTAGCTTTCAGATGGAATTGACAATCAAAGCATGATTTAAAAATATAAAAAAATTGAAATTGATTAGGAAACGATGGAGGTTGGAAGAGAGGAACACACATGAAGTATTTCCGCAATCCATACGGGGTGCACAGACGCATCCAGATGGGTGCGCATCTTGTCCATCGGAGGCAGCTCCACCTCGAACTGCGATAAACACATATTAAGATTAATTCCAAACGAAAATTAATATTGCAGCACAAGGTGAATTCGATCAGATATCTCACCATCATACCCCTTCTCAGGGGAACGAGGTGTCTCCTCAAGGGCGCCCCATTGAAAGCACCCATCGGCGCCGACAATCCGATGGTCAGCTCCTTCACAGAGTTTTGTAAGGCGTTGCGAGCCTCATCTAGTAATTCAGCCGTTGAATATACACAGATAATGTAACAGCATGAAGTAATATGATAAATACCTACATATAATCAAATAAATTAAAATGAAAATAAATAGTAGAAAAATCGTACCGAACAGGATGTTGTGCCAGGTCCACACAGCCTCTTCGGTCTTGGGTCGATCTCCGGGGTGCTGATAGGGGTAGTAAGTGACCTTCATCATCTAGGTGATACAAATTAGTTTGGAATACATCACAGAAGGAAGAAGGGGCTGGTCTCCGATATTTGGCCTCCTTCCTCCCCTCATTTCTAGATATATATCCCTGATTTTCTGTCACACAACCCCTCTGCGATGGGGGAAGAAATGAGAAATGGTAGGGGAGGGGTGGGCCAAATATCGTTGGTGCCAACAATGGAATACTGAGGGCCTCAACAAGCATAACGGAAAATCGATTTAGAATGATAATAACGCCGATGCAAATATTTGAATAGCGAATAAAACAGATAAAATTCGATTATTCTGTAGCTATAGTAGCAATGAGAATTTTTGAAGGATTACTGTAGATAACCGAAAGAATTGGAAAAACACTGAAAATTAAGAGCTGATTTTATTTTCTGTGTTTCGTCGGATGTTAAACAGGCCTTCACGAAAGCGATAAGAAGAGAACTCGCGAAATACGGAGGCGAGAGGATAGGGAATGAATGAATGGGAAGAAGTGTCAAGGAGCGAAGCTCCTTGGTTTCTGTGTGATCTATGACATCTCGATGATTCAGGTGGGCGGAGCTACGGAGACGCGGCGAGCTGAGAAGCGAGAGGGGGAGAGGAGATCAGATTTGACCCGTGCGAGGGAGGGAGGCGGTATTGTATTATGTTCGCGCCTATGATAAACCGTTTGTGCCTGTATCTAGCGTATTGCCTATCGCATATTATTGGGCCAATGGGATTCTTGAGTGAAGTATAATAGACGGCGTGGAAGGAGAGGGTCAACTTTAACTCGACAGTGTTTTTTTACATCGAGATCATTTGTAAATACTGCAATAGAAAGTCGTAGAGGAGGATAAGTAGAACCTGAATCTTCATAAAATAAATTTTCGGGAAAAATATCGAATTGGGATTTTTGACCTGTCCATAACACAATATTTTCTGCATCCGAGCTAAAAACTTTATCGGATTCTCAACAAAATTTAACATTAAAATCAACTTCCAACATGCAACAATGGGTGATGGTCTAATTCTTCGACGTAAAGCAATATTCAAAGCATTCTCAACAAATTCAACGAAATCAGCAAATCACAAATTGATATAGGGTAAACCGAGAAGGAAGTGAACAACGAGATTATGAAATACTAATATTTCGTAGTTTTATACATCGAGAAAATATAAGTAGAAACTTCAATTGACCTGTGAAGATTTTACAGAAAAAATAGCTGAAAGTGAATAAGTTGAGAATGTTCGATTGATCGATCGATCGGAATCTAACTTCGCTCTTCTCATCGCATCTTAGACCGTTTCGACATCAATAATCTGCAAAATAACCCGACTACATTATACTCCTGGGCGTAACAACTGCTCACCTCATCCACCAGTTCTTCCTCCTCATCCACCACTTCCTCCTCCTCCTCGATGGGGTTCGTTCTCACTGGTTTCTGGAGGGCGTGCCCCACCATCTCCCCCCATCCACAGGGGAACATCTGCTCGGAGCTGCAGGACAGAGATGTACAGGAATGCAATGTGAAAAAAGTTTACGTTTCAGACGCCTGAATCAAATTTTCGTAGCTATCATATTTCCTCAATCGATCAATAATCCCCTTTCAATCAATCAATAATCTCCTTTCAGTCGATCAATAATCTCCTCTCACCGGTAGTCATAGAGATGGTCATGCTTCTCATCCTCCCATCCATCGAATCCGATTAGTACAAGACGACCCTTGATCGCCTTCACAGTCGCAGGACGAAGAGCCTTTCCATTCTGATCGATCGCCTCGAGGTGCATATTCACCTGAAGAGAGCACTGGTTAATATTAAAATAAATATAGCATAATAAATTATTTTCAAGAGATTTAAATCAATGTAAATAATCAAGAGCGCAGATAGAGATTCGACAAAATCATCCGAGCGCTCCCCGAAAGGGAATTCCGGTCAAGCAGTTGAGGAAAGAAACTCATTTGTATATTATTTATATCTACGAGAATGATTCCCTTTGTGAGGGCTTACTTTTATAAAAGATAGGCAACAATTTCCATTATCTATAACAACAAATAGTGAAGCAAATTTTCACTCCTTTTATTTTGATTTGAAGAGGCAACACTCTAGCGCATACATGTGCAGGGATTACGGATGATTTTCTAAATCCGGGAGGGTGCCAACTATTGGGGTGTCCGGAAAGTTCGTATAATGCTTCGGAAAAAAGTCAGTTCACGATCAAATGCAGTGATTGCGCAATCTGTTTGTCAACAATGTATTGCATCATTCTGACGTTGAGTAGTGAGAGGATTTAATCAGTCTCCTAGTTGCTACATTGATTCTTGTGATGGACTCCCATCTCTACCTCCGAGCAGTTTTACTTCATTACTACCGTCTTGGCCGATCCGTGAAGGAGGCCCACTCTGCCCTGGCCCAGTCGGAAGGAGCTGACGCCCCCTCCATACCCTTCTGCTATAAGTGGTTCTCCCGCTTCAAGAAAGGGGAGTTTGGTCTCGATGATCAACCCCCGCTCTGGACGCCCTCCCTCCCTCGATCAGCCTCTCGTTCTCCGCACACTGAAGCGCAAGCCCATGGCCAGTGTGCGTGAGTTGAAGAAGGATACTGGTACTCCCAGATCAACGGTGTCCGATATCCTCCATCGATCTGGAAATAAGCCGAAACTCCCACAAGTGATTCCCCATGACCTCTCCCCCGGCTGAAAAACAGCTGAAAAATCGTGTTCAAGTCTGTCGGGAATTACTCCATCGTAGATCCAATTTTCGATGGGTCAATTCCATCATCGCTACAGATGAGAAGTGGATCACGTACGATTACCCTGTAAGGAGACTGCAATGGGTGGATGCAGATGAGAAGCCCACGCCCGTCCCGAAGAAGGAAGAGCACGGAAAGAAGGAACTCCACTGCTTCTTCTTCTCAGTGCTCGGTCCCATCTACTGGGAGATCCTCTCCCCTGGCACCAGCATCAATGCCGACCTCTTCTCTGAACAACTGGAAGATGTCGCGATCAGAGTCCCTCCCAGACTCCTGAACCAGGGCAAAATTCTTCTTCTGATGGACAATGCTCGCCCACATCGAGCGAAGATGACCCAGAAGAAAATGGACGAGCTGAAGATCGAGAGGATTCCCAATCCATCGTATTCCCCGGATCTCTCCCCATGCGACTACCACTGCTTCCGCTCTCTCTCTGACTTCTGCAAAGGAAAGAAGTTCAAGAATCGAGATGAAGTTGTGAGGGCTTTCGTGAACTGGGCGGTCTCGAAGAAACCCGCATTCTGGAAGAGAGGAATCGAGACCCTGCCCAATCGCTGGAGGGAGGTAGTGAGAAAGAAGGGGGCATACATTGGTCACTGAGAATTGTACAGCATTGAATAAAAAATAAAAACAAAAAAATATACGAACTTTCCGGACACCTCAATAGTTCAGCCACAAAACCGGCAGTGTATACATCAGCTGGTACCCTAAAGTGTTTGTACTATCCGAAAACCAGGAGGGTATTTCTGCTAGCAGCAATGCTGTCCACGTTTGCTCTAGCGATTGATGATGAGGTGCAAATATGAACAACACCCATTACAGATATAACGAGGAATATGGATTATTGCAATACAGTACCCAGGTTGCTGCACATTCTCATCCCCTCTACCGTACCTTGTAAGGCACATTACTCTCCGTTGCCTCGTGGAAGAAGTTGAGCGGAGCGACCTTGTAGTCGTTGTCTTCGATGAACGGCTCCCAGTCGAGTGTTTCCCCTGAAGAGGCATTGAACTTTCGAGATCGAAACTAACAGTTCAATTCAAGATTCAGATATGCACATATTTCCCTCGCCTCACCGTATTCTCCCTTCGGCCCCTGCAGTGTGATCGAGTGTTCCTTCGCGTATCCAACGGGGAAGAGGATCGGAGAGCTCTGCAAGAAAAACAATGGTGATATCTGCCCCCCCCCCCTTCCTTCGATTCCCCACTAATTTCTAGGTATCTCTCTCTGATTTTCGGCCATACAACCCCTCTTCTATGGGGAGGGAATGAGAAATGATAAAGGAGGGGGGGGGGTGGGCCAAATATCGAAGAAGGGCCAAAACAATCACATTCACTCCATCCAGAAAAGAATGATAGTTTAGATTCATTCGCTGGTTTGTCATTTATCAAAGATTACTTGTTCGGATATCACATATTTTTGGGCAGAGCAAGAAGTTCAGAAGAAAATAAAAAATAAAATAAAACAAGAAAAGAAGAAGAAAAATAATGAAGGGATGTTCATCCAACCTTATGCACGTGGATGCTGTCGGTGACAATGTCGGGTCCCTCGGGACCCAGCTGAAGGAATCCTCCCTGGGAGAGAAATTATATGAGACTTTTTCAGTCAGTCATATTTTTACTGCAGCAATTAATACCGATATACCATAAATGCAATAAATACGAAATTCATATGAGAGACATTTTCACTCAGTGAACATATTTGTGAAGACCCTTGGCATTAGGTCAAAAATCGAATTCCTACAAAATGTGCCCACATGTAGTACTCGGTGAGTGTAGCACAGTGGTGGCATATTTAGTGTGCTAGGTCAAGCGCTGAGAAATTCACCGAACTTTCTCTGAAGGATTGCGATATTCATTTTTTTCTCTTTAGCTCTCGATTGGAACGGTGCATATCTAGAAAGACGCGCCGTAGCCTGCTCATTATCTGACCCAAGTTTCATCTCAAACGGATTCAAATTCATCGCCGTTAAAAAAATCAAATTTTGAATTTAAAATTTATATCTAGAGATGATAGGGCATTAACCGTTTTTATTTCAAATTTGAATTGGGCAAGTTGGTACATATTTACTGAAAAATTATTTTAAAAAATAAATTACCATCTTGCGAGAAATTTGCAAAAATGTGGTGATACAGTACCCACAGTGCCCAGATCGAACCTGAGGGAAAATGTTTTAGAGGCGGTCTACACGCAGTACTCGATGAGGCTAATCCACCAACATCAACAGAATTTCGATTCCCATCCGCGCGCCGCGCGGATGGGAATCGAAATTCGCGCAGCGCGCGCCAGAGCGCTGATGTTAAAATTTTCGAGAGATTACGGTAGCTTGTTTAAAATTAGCGCGCTGGCGCGCGCGGACAGAAATCGAAATTCTGTTAATGATGGTAGATTAGCCTCGTCGAGTACTGCGTGTAGGATGCCTCTAAAACATTTTCCCAAATATGTTCACTGAGTGAAAATGTCTCTCATATGAATTTCGTATTTATTGCATTTATGGTATATCGGTATTAATTGCTGCAGTAAAAATATGTCCAAGTTTAAAAGTCCGTCATAAGAGAGTAGCTTACAAAATCCTTAACGGTATGGTGAAATTTTCTAACCATTAGCTTACCGGGAGGACCTTGATGATCCTGGCTGCCTTGAGGACGGTCTGGCACTGGTCCAGTATGTCGAACATCTCACAGACCATATCCGCCTGCCAGTCCGCAATCTGCAAAGGTGGCACATCACATATTTATAGGGCGTATATACTGTGATATTAGTGTGTAAATTATTTTCGCACGTTTTATTGATTCACTGAACAGCATCGGGACTTACCGGTGTGTCGTTCGTCCACCATGAGAAAATTTCTGCCCTGCAGTCCATCTTCGAATAAGGAATTTTCTGCTGCTGCTGCAATGGTAGCACTTACTATAGCACACTTGACAGTTTGGTAGATAGATTCATTTCACAAAATTGTTCGTGCAGTTGTTCAAAATTGTTCGTTTCTTTTTGTACTTATTCTCCCATTTTTTCAGAAATTAATATTATTCCAGCATAAAATGGATTTATTGATGCATATTATTCGAAAATTTATTACAGTCTGCCCTGCAGATTCTGTGCCAGCTCTTAATTACTGACTTGGTTGTTCATGGCCTTGACGATGGCTGCAACATGGGTGCAATACTTCTTGTTAGCCATCATCTTCGCTCCCATGTACACGGCGAAACCAACCTAAACACCATTAATATTTATCGAAAATACAGAGAAAATAGAAAGTAATTTACAATCTAAGGTTAGCTTGCGTCTCAATAACATTCTGAGAAAATTTAGCATTCTTCCAGGAAGCTTTTCATGCCGAACTCTATCTTCAAAGTCGGTATCGCGTATCTATTAACAGTAATTTTTTTCGTTACACCACTTATAAATGGAATGGCGAAGCAATCCCATTCATAAGTGCACAAATGTAAGCAGTACTAAAAAGAAGAGCGCGCAAGGGATGTAGAATGAAAAAGAACATAGGATGTTATTCATTGATCTCATCAGGGCGCACGTACCGGGTAGATCATACCGTCGTCCATGTCTTTCCACATATTCGATTCTCTTCCAGATGTCAAATTATCCTGAAACAAAATTTGATACGTTATGAAAGGGAGAAATTAACATAACACAAATGCACGAGCAAGAGTAGCTAAACTGATTGCTCAGCTATATATCCTATCAAACAAATAACATTTGACTAATGGAAATAGAAAATAAAATACGAACATAATCTTCCTTGTCGATGTCATTCCTACTGTACTCGAGCAGCACGCGACGACCGAGGATCTGACATAATTTCACTGTGAAAATATTATTAATCCTAGTCATTTCACATTATGAAAATTTATATTTTACACACAAGATCCGGTTACTATTCCTAGCGACATTCGCAATTAGGCACTTCTTCGATATTTGGCCCACCCTCTTCCCCTACCCCACTCATTTCTAGGTATATTTTCCTAATTTTCTGTCAAATAATCCATCTGCAACGAAGAGGGAGTGAGAAATGATACGAGCCAAATATTGAAGAAGTGCCCATAATCACATTTAATTTACAAAATACAAAAACATAAATAAATAACACGCCCTCTTGACGGTGGCAGGCACGAGCACGGAGGTCTCGTCGTCGTGGACAGTCTCCACTCGATTGCCCACCTTCATTTAATTGTTATAAATCAAGCCATCGCACGATAGATTACTATGAGAACAGAAAGTGTCGTCCGTGATGTCGTGGCGATATTTAGTACATTTTATTGAAAATACGCGAAACGTTTAATCGTCCGCGTTTCGCGCATATTTAGAACCAATTGTACTAAATCTCGCCACCACACCACGGACTAAGCTTTCTGTTCTCATAGTATAAGTGCCACGGCATACCTTGAACTTGTTGAAGCAGACACCGAATGCTCGATTGTCGAAGTCACCCTTAGGCGTCATTCGATTCGACATCCTGCAGTAATGCCCTCTCACGCCCAGTATTAGAGTAATTATTTGATTTGTATTAGGGTGTTCCAAAAGTCCTTGCACAAATTTTGTTATATTTTTCACTTTTGAACTACAATGCGCAGTAACAAATATTGTTTTGTATGTATTGCATGTACACGTATTATATTTTATTCCGCTATCAGATCGTGGAAACACTACCCCATAAAGTTGCAAAATGCCAAAATGTTGATTTTCGGTCATGTTCTAAAATAATTTCTAATTCAATTTGAGATTGCTTCGAGAGACCGAGATGGACATCCAAGAAGGGCAACTACTTGCTCTTAAAATACAAAATTTCGAACATGATCTACGTCTTAAGATAGCTAAAGTAGAACAAAACTTTCACATCTCATGATTTTTCTGGACGTCGATTTTCGAAATTTTCGATTTTGTATGCTTCGTTGTATGCATATTTCATTCAAAAAATTATTAGTGTTAGTTTCATTCTATTACCAATTTAATATACCCATGATTGACTGGAAATTCGAAACTTTGTAAAAAAATGCGTGGAAAATTACGACTTTCACAATGATTAAGCAATGCCATTAGAAAGATTGGGATGACGCGCAATTAGCTTACCGCGCCCTTCCAATTCGCAAGACACCATAAACTGGCTTATATCTCTTTATATCAGAGAAATTGCGATAGGGTGATTTTGATGAGGTCAATATTTTTTTCGTTATTTTGGCGAATGTGCAAGGATTGCAAGACCTGAAGTGTGGATACGTAACAGCGGTGGATGACATATAAAGCACCGCTTAGTAGTACCTCACCCGTTTTATGACAGATGAAAAACAAAATTTCAAAAAAGTAGTGCAAAGACTTTTGGAACACCCTAATAGCTCACCATGTTGTCAAGTGTGGCCTCCACTGATCGCGGGCGAAGTTGTTGAAGATGGCCTCGGGAGGAACGAGTACACACCCAATACTCTCATTCGCCGCCCTACAATCGAACAATTACACACAATTTCAAGCCTATCCAAACTAATTCTCGAACATGAGGTTGAAAATTTATTTTATTTCGCCCGAACTGCCAGATAAGCGTTGCGAAAATATTTAAGCGCACCAAACAAAACACGCAGATATCCCGAACTTCTGAAATAAGCGCGAACTTCAATAAATAAAAGGGTGCGCAGGCTCCAACAAAAAAGTCAACACACTTTACAGCCCCGCAAAACTATCTTTTTTTTTCTAGATCTGAAAAAGTGCTAGCGATATGTATTACTATAAATAAAGTGAATCCTTTGAAGTGTTCCTTTGAACCACTATGAATTATCAAGTAGCGCGCGCGTGATGCCACAGCGAGCCCGAAGCCTGAGTATTAGGGTGGCTGTAATGGATGAACGGGTCGCTATTTAGAGGGCCTCGGCAGGTCAGTGACGGATGAGACGGTTAACCGTCCCCTCTGGCAGTCCTACCCTCTCTATTCACTGTGGAGTGAGAGACTCTCTCGTCTCTCTCCCCCTCCCCTCACGATGCAGACCCCGAGTATGAGAGAGTTAACAAGACGGTTAACCGTGATCCATTTCAGCCACCCTACTGAGCATCCCCCGTCAAAGCGGGGTGAGTAGGCTGATATTAATATAATAAAAAATATAACGAAAAATAAAAGGTATATGATTTGCTAACGTGAATCCGACTGAGTGGAGGGCCAGATGAGCTGAATGAATCCAGAAGAATCCGTCGGAATGCCTCGCCCCGCACCAACGAAGAAGAATGTAGTAGCCAATGGTCTGCAAGAGTGAGACCAGTTCAACCGAAAAAATAGGGATTTCTTTCCTTCTTTCGTGCTAGCTAGTCCCCCACCATCTCCGCCACACTGGACTCCTTATGTCCGACAATGGGACGGAGAAGAGGAATATATGAGGAATAATATATATATATATATATATATATATATATATATATATATATATATATATATATATATATATATATATATATATATATATATATATATATATATATATATATATATATATATATATATATATATATATATATATATATATATATATATATATATATATATATATATATATATATATACCTATATATAAAGCGCACTGTCCGTCTGTCCGGATTGCGAAACGATTACGAAATGGGGAGAAGAGAGAATCAACAAGTTGCGAAATGAGTGATCGAAACCTAGATACTCCGCTAGGACGGGGCCCCCGCCGAAGGCGGGGGACAGCCGGACTAGTATATATATATATATATATATATATATATATATATATATATATATATATATATATATATATATATATATATATGAGGAGTGGCAGAGAAGAGGAATACCTTATGCAATGCAAAAAAAATTGACATTTTTGACTTCAAAAATATTTTAATCGAAAGTACGATTTTGGAAATAATGGCGGTTGGAAGAGAGTAACTTACATGGATTATCTCCGCAACCCATACGGGGTGATAGGTACTGGCCAGATACTGGGTGCGCATCTTGTCGGTCGGAGGCAGCTCAATCTCGAACTGCAATTAATCGGTTCCTAAATGACTTGGTTTCGTAATCACCGTATGATTTAAAAAAGTGGCTCCAAAAAAAAAAAAAAATGACTTGGAAGTGAACATCAGTGGTCGAAAAGTAGGTCCAAAATGACATAACGTGCCGGTTTTTTGAAATTTCGACCTGTGCAAAAGTAGAAAAATATCCATTTTAGAAGTATTTTTTGTTAAAATAATTACTGCATAAAGACATATCGTAACGTCTGTCTGTCTGTCTGTCTGTCTGTCCCTTTGTTTTGTCTGTCACACTTTTTCTTCAAATCGCTGTAAATCGGCTCAAACTCATCCTATGTGCCTAAGACCTTGATCATATGAAAACCCTTGACAAGCGCTTTCAAAATTTGATCTTTGATCTTTGTAGTTTGATCTTTTCCTTCAAATGACTCTAACTCGGCTCAAACGTATCCGTGCGACTTCGGACCTTGACCATTGGCATCCCCGCGAAGAACACTTTCAAAATTTGACACTTGATCTTTGATCTTTGATCTCTTTCTTCAAATCGCACTAACTCGGCTCAAAATCATCCTACAGCGCTACGACCTTGACCGTTGGCATTCCCACGATGAGCACTTCCAAAATTTTAAACTTGATCTTTGATCTTTGATCTTTTTCTTCAAATCGCTCTAGCTTTGCTCAAACACGTCCGTGTGACGTCGGACCTTGACCATTGGCATCCCCATGGCGAGCGCTTTTAAAGTTTGATCTTTGTAGTTTGTAGTTTGATCTTTTTCTTCAAATGGCTCTAACTCGCTTCAAAGTCATCGTAGAAGGTTAGGACCTTGACCGTTGGCATCCCCATGGCGAGCGCTTTTAAAGTTTGATCTTTGATCTTTGTAGTTTGTAGTTTGATCTTTTTCTTCAAATGGCTATAACTTAGCTCAAAATCATCGTAGAAGGATAGGACCTAGACCGTTGGCATCCCCATGGCGAGCGCTTTTAAAGTTTGATCTTTGATCTTTGTAGTTTGTAGTTTGATCTTTTTCTTCAAATCGCTTTAATTCGCATCAAAATCATCGTAGAAGGTTAGGACCTTGACCGTTGGCATCCCCATGGCGAGCGCTTTTAAAGTTTGATCTTTGATCTTTGTAGTTTGTAGTTTGATCTTTTTCTTCAAATGGCTCTAACTCGCTTCAATATCATCGTAGAAGGATAGGACCTTTACCGCTGGCAATCCCATAGCGAGCGCTTTTAAAATATGAAACTTGATCCTTGATCTCTTTTCTTCAAATCGCTCTAACTTGGCTCAAACACGTCCGTGTGGCGTCGGACCTTGACCGTTAGCATCCTCACGACGAACACTTTCAGCACACCACACAACATGGTGCATTTTACAAAATCGCAGAAAACTCAAATGCACCCCGTGCACCACCAGCCACACCATCCCAACTTGCTCTCACTCCCCGCAGCGTAAGCTTTGTGAAAGGCTCGTGAGGCCGAGGGTGATTCGAAAAAGTTGGGATGGGGCGAAGCCCCATCCCAACTTTTTCGAATTGCCCGAGGCCTCACGAGCCTTTTACAACGTTTTAAGCAGGCTCTCACCAGTCGCGTCCAATTGTTATCCTTAAAACACAACCCCGCGAACCACGTAGCGACCGAAGGTCGCTAGTTTCATTTTAAAATTTTAGAGACGTTCCCACTCCTTTACAATTTTTGTGACCTGCCCGTTCGAGCACTGGTGAACATTATCAAAAGAAGGGGAAATCGATTGGATAACTGGCCACCATTCCCCTTCTGAAGGGCACGAGATGGGCGCTCATCGAGGACTCGTTGAAGACGCCGATCGGAGCCCACCATCCGATGGACAGTTCCTCCGTCTGGTTCTGGATGGCGATGCGAGCCTCGCCTGGCAAGTTAAAGTTACCAAACACCCTTGAAAGTATTTGAATTGCCGCGCGTGCCTGATCAAGTCCACTCTCTTGTTTTACTCTCTCACTCATTTTGCCTTGATCAGGCATGCGCGAAAAATTCAAATAATTTTAAGGGTGTTGGGTAACTTTAAGCGATGAATGCACGCAGAGTAGAGTTGGCAATACGAGGGAGAGATTACGAGCTCGTTACGCCTCCCCCTCCTCGGATTGCGAAATAACAGTAAGGGGAGGATAACGAGCTCGTATCCTCCCCTCGTATTACCAACCCTAACGCAGAGCACACATTATTATAAATAAAATATCGATTGTATAAAATAGTTTAAAATAAAAGAAAATAATCGTACTCATCAGAACTTTGTGCCAGGTCCAGTCAATCCTGTCAGCCTTGTGTCGCTGTACGGGGTGCTTATAGGTGAAATAGGTGACCTTCATACTCTGGAATATGAAAATAAATTGAGAATACAGCATATACGTGAAAACTAATCATAAAACGATAATGAACTCGATATCAAGCAGGCTACAGTACTCTTTTCGCGTTCGGACGCACGTTTTGTCAGACATATTATTCCAATGGGAGCTAGCGGGTTACGGTAGTTCTCTTTCCTCTTTGTCGCGAATTGTACCATTACTATGATTTTATATTTCTGTTTTATACGTACTTTGGGATCGTTATCTTGCCAATATTTTAACATATTTTTTCCGTATTCGAGCAAAAACTTTTATGTGAGTTCTACTTCAACAGCAATGTACAATCAATTGCCAACGGTGGATGATCTTTCGCAAGCACATAATACAATGCACAAAGTATTTCAAATATATTTAAAACTGTCAATGCGGCCGTTATTGACATATTTCACAACGACAAGGAAAATGTTCACAGCATGGTTAGATTTATATTGTTAGAATTAGTTTTCAAATGGAACAAGAAAATTTTAGCGATATGTGAAAAGTAAGTATATCGTATGAGAATAAATGATGGTCAGAGTTAGTAAATTGAGAGGGGGATAAGGTGTTTCGATCGAACGGGATGTGAATTAGTTCCCCCGTTCTTAAATTATAAGGTGAACATTACAAACCGTGGCTCCTCCGAGGTTGACGATGAGGAAGCCGATCTTCACATAGTGGAATGGATCACTGAATGCAAAGTGCGGCACAGGAGTGAGTCGATTCTGGCCTCCTTCTCTGGGTCAGAGAAGGAGGAATGATGGAGGGCAGGAGAAGTAGATTCCGAGTCGGACGGAAGGGGCTGGAGAAGGAGATACATCGGGTGCTTCGCTCCAGGCGCAAAGATGTCCGTCATTCTAGCTTTCTTAGATGGAGTGGGAACAGGCTCAAGAAGAGTGGCCTGAGTGACCCTGCTCTTTTAGCAGACCATCCTCTTCTGTTGGGATGAGACAGTCTGAGGGTAATGGCGTGCGAGAGGAAAGAAAGAAAATATTGATTTGTGACACGTGGCATAGAAAATGGAAATTTGAGAAGTTTTTGTTGATATATTGTTAAATAAAATGTTCAAATCAGCAATAACTTTATCCTTGAATCCATTAATAATTTAAATAAAAATCTTCAGAACATCTCACAACGAATCAGGCTCATTGGGGAACTGTCCTCTTCGTATCGGGCAGGTCCTACACGGAAATTATGCTCATGATCGATTAATCGATAACCTACCGTATCCCGCGTTTCCGGAAGGATGAGATATCCAGAGATTAGAGAGGCAGAGAGAATTGCGATAGCCACAGTGGCAGAGATGCCCGGCCAAAATCGATGAGAGAGAATTATCTCAAAATATTGATTTTTTTCTCTACAGCACTTTTGTGCTTCACGATAGTTTTGTTAATCCTATCACCATTCGTTTCACACATTACTGCTAAAATATTTGCATCTAACCAATTGTGGCGCGATCGCTCCTCCAATCTTCTCCACCACTCCGAATGAGCCCACAGCAACTCCCCGCATCACGGTGGGAAACAGCTCGATACAGTACCTGCCAGATACGGTAATCTATTGAATGTTCAGTTATCAATAAATTCATGCTACAGTACTGTTTGTAGATGGTGAAGTGGACGCCGGAGTTGACGATGCCTGCGAAGATCAAAAGGGAGGAACGAATAGAGGGTTGGATGAAGCCTTCGAGGAGAAGGGCGATAAGGAAGAGGGAGAGAGTCGTCCCTGAGATCAAAGATCATTCTCATAATGCAGGTTTTCAGTTGAAGTTAATTATATTGTTGCTTCTGTGCAACATTGAAGAATCTTGCTCCTATCTTCTTAGAAGGTGTTGTTATACGCCAAAGATTGAACCTTGAGATGCGATGAACATGGTTCTCCTTCCGAAGACGTGCATCTTCCCGTCGGTGAGGAAGAGGAACGGAGGCACCCACAATCTGCCATTTCATTATTTACGAATGCTCATACATAATTTCTAATTTATTTGCTAAAAATCAGCTTTTGCGCAAAATGGCATACATTACAAACTTGAGATTGGGAATACCTGAGAGCTCCGTACAGCGCGATATTAATGAAGGGATTGCCAGCTAGGACCTGCAACGAGGAGTTCATTCACAGAATTTGCTCAGATCGAATTACATGCAAGTGATCCAGAATGAAGGGAACACTGTATTGATTGCCTTATTCATTTTTGTTATCCTCCGTAATTTCTGACCTGCACATCAAAGATGATGATGGCAACGGAGATCTCGATGGTAAGTGCGGAGAGAATCATGACGAGTGAGTAGAGGGAGAGATCACGAGTGGAGAAGAGATCGGAGAAGGAATATGAACGACTGAAAGACACCGGATCATTCACTCCTTCTCACCCCGTTTATGTGCAAATAAGAGATGACTTGGAAGTGCAATAGTCGATGAACGACACAAATCTACACAATGGAATTTCGAAAAGTGCTGTTCGGCTTCAGAATGTACCTCTGTACATCGTCCAACTCGATCACCCCCAGATCTTCGCCCGTGAATCGAGTGCTCTCCCCGTTCCTCTCCATTATCTTGTTCAGACTCGCCGCAGCCTAGGAAGAAATATTTTTACATTTTTTAAAAATAATTTTATAGATACTGAATATAGACATATATCATACGTTGATGATGAGAAAATACAAACTGGCCTGTTGAACACGCTTCTTCTGAATGAGCCAGCGCGGGGACTCGAGCCAGAAGGGAATTATGAACAGAACGGGCAACCCTGCATTACTATTCTTCTTTTTCTACTTTTTGCATTTAGATAGTAAATATTTTAATTTTCAAATGTTCATTTTCGCCTCCATTCCAGTTGTTTCATGAAAGATGTTCGAAGGGAATCAGTGTGATTCAATCAGAGTATTCAGTCTTCCTCATTCCTGCAACATCATACCCAATAGATTCGTAGCAGTAAGGAATCCTCTCCACGTCGCTGTGAAGTAAGCGAGAAGCGAGTTGATCTGCAAACAAAGGATGAATACAAATCAAGGTGGCCTAGTTTTAAAGAAAAAGAAGATTAGTGATGTTTTAGCTCGAAATTACAACCATTCGATTTTCCTTTTTTAAGATGATTCGAGATAACTCCATTATATCCCACTCACCATCAACGCGAGTGACCACTGGAATGCGAGCGTCTGCAGGATACGGTATCTGAGAAATCATGGGAATGCATCGTGATCTACCTATGCAAACTCTAGCTGTTAGACAAAGATCACGAGCGATTCAGATATAACGCTAGCTATAACTTTTTTTAGAAATATTTGAGTAACGCACCTCACGCCAACGCACTCCGATGCGAGTGCCATTCCTACGTCATTGTAAACCTGAAAAGCTCAAGATCTTTAGTCTGTTATCTTCGATTTTTTGATCCCTGACTAACCTTTCCCATGCAAACTTTCAGTGGATAAGAGTGACTATCTGAGAGAATTGACCAATTCAAGCTATATGCCGTACAGCGAAAAATAAAGTGTTGATTTTAAGATGTTCCTAGGGGTAACTTTTCACGGAGAGTCCGAAAATCGACCTTAGTAAGCCGTATCTCTGACCCCTCGTTTTCTGTAGCACACCTCAACGTCGAGGTCGGTTTTTCTAACTTTTGAACGGATCATTCAAACCCCATACATAGCTAGTAATTCTGAAAGATCTCGACGAGATAAGCATTTTTACTGTTGGAAGTGAAATGATAGCTCATCTGAGAAAAAATTTTTGACCAGCTGAAATCTCAAAATTCTCACACTGACGTTGCTTTTCGCGAATGTACAAATTAAATTATCTTATTCGATTCCCCGTTAGAAGTTACCCCTAAGTATAAAATTTCACCAAACAAACTATGTCGAAAAGTGGTTTCCCGAAGAAAGGAATAAGTCGGGGTGGTTATTTTCGCCCATTTTACGCAGTTTCCTGCAGAACCTTCGTGAGTTACGATCAGTTCTCAACTTTTTTCGACGATTCTACACTTGGGAAGAAATATGAACCTGAAAAACTCCGAGTTTTGAGAATTTCTGAAAACTCTATTTTCCCAACTTCGATATTTCCCATTTTTATGCATTTATAACATCTCATTTTCAAATCACATCCCACTACTGCCTATTAAATCTTGCCGAATGTACCAACAGGAGTCGGAAAATTAACATATTGGCTGGCCCCATGTGGCTGCACCATACTAATTGTTGGTTAAAAACACGATTTCTCGAGGGAAGCAAACGAATAAAATACGATTTAGAGTACAGTTTTGCAAAAATAGTCGATATTTTGCTTGTTTCATGTGTTTCTGTAAAAATTTCATCGGATGGGGTTGACTACAAGGTGTATTCATCGTTTGCAAAATTTTTGGTTTTCAATGCTCAGATTTTCGATATTTTTAAAATTTACGTTCAGCTGTTATTTATGCGCTTATTTAGAGTAAGTGAGATTGGTAGAGTTTAAATAACCACAACACAGATCAAAATACTTTCAAAAAAAAAAGTCAAATGATCGATTTGAATATTTTTCCCACCTTAGGCGTTGCGTTTTCAGGTGAATACCATTTAGAATTTTCTGCAAAATGCCAGCCATTATGTTAATTTTCAGACTCCTGTTGGTACATTCTGCAAGATTTAATGGGCAGTAGTGGGATGTGATTTGAACATGAGATGTTATAAATGCATAAAAATGGGAAATATCGAAGTTGAGAAAATCGTGTTTTCAGAAATTCTCAAAACTCGGAGTTTTTCAGGTTCATATTTCTTCCCAAGTGTAGAATCGTCGAAAAAAGTTGAGAACTGATCGTAACTCACGAAGGTTCTGCAGGAAACTGCGTAAAATGGGCGAAAATAACCACCCCGACTTCTTCCTTTCTTCGGGAAACCACTTTTCGACACAGTTTTTTTGGTGAAATTTTGCACTTAGGAGTAACTTCTAACGGGGAATCGAATAAGATAATTTAATTTGTACATTCGCGAAAAGCAACGTCAGGGTGAGAATTTTGAGATTTCAACTGGTCAAAATTTTTTTCTCAGATGAGCTATCATTTCACTTCCAACAGTAAAAATGCTTATCTCGTCGAGATCTTTCAGAATTACTAGCTATGTATGGGGTTTGGATGATCCGTTCAAAAGTTAGAAAAACCGACCTCGACGTTGAGGCAAGCTACAGAAAACGAGGGGTCAGAGATACGGCTTTCTAAGGTCGATTTTCGGACTCTACGTGAAAATTTACCCCTAGGAACATCTTAAAATCAACACTTTATTTTTCGCTGTACGGCCTCTGGTCAGTTCTCTCAGATAGTCACTCATAATTTTATGACAATCAGTTATTATCGATCGTTGTCTCACCCCGTACGAGAAGCCCATCCCGATCATAGCGATAGCGAGGACGTACCTTAACTTAATTATTTAGTTGGATGAAAATGTAGATGGGCATTATATCTATCGATCAGGGAATGCATATCAGTTGCATGTTTAAAAAATAAATTCAAACCAATTGGGCGATGCCGCTCCAAGCAGTCCGAATCCAACCATTTGCACGGCGCCAGAGAACGTCACCCACTTCCTGACATAATTCGAATTTACAAATACTCTGTTTGTTCTCTAACGGGAAGAGAACGGGAAGATAAAATCTACCTTCCGAATTCGTCTGCGAGATGTCCTCCTACGGCTGCGCCCACCGCAGAACCGATTGCATGAAAGGAAAATAGTTTTAAAATGGGATAGTAAAATAAATTTAGAATCAAGTTCCTCCTACCTGAAGTGTCTGCAGATTGTGGGGAATGGTCGAGGAGGGGCAGACGAAGTGATCATCCTCGTAGAGAGTGTGGAAGGAAGGACGAGAGAGATTGGAGCAGGAGGAGAGGAGAGAACAGACATCCGAAGAGGAGGAGGAAGAGGAGGAATTCTGAAGAGGCGATGCAGACATGTCTGATGGTGATGTTACTTCAAAGAAATGTTGAATTACGCTCGAATTTCTACAATTTTTTGAAAGTGAACAATACCAACACTGTATTCTTCATCATGACAGATCGGTCTGAGGGCAGCAAAGGACACGAAGACATAGTTACCGGCCAGATTTATCATCGAGTACTGAAAATCAGTTATCGATGGGGTAAAGGAGCAAGGATCCAACAGAAAAACTCATTCGCGCTTTCACTGGCCCCTCACAGCACGTCTGATCATCAGCCCCTCCCTCACCTGCAGCACGAGCAGCATCATCAGCTGATATTTACCGTATCCTCCGACGAGGGAGAAAATCTGATCGAAGCTGCGCAGTGACTTATCGCTGTGAGGTACTGCTCCCATTGCTGCAAGAACGAAGAAGACAAAATAGACTTTGGAATATTCTGTGAAATCACAAGGAGTCGCATAAACCGAGTGGAAATAACGAATGGCGTGAAAAATAAGAAATTTTAGGCACAATACCCCCTGCATGTTGACATGTATTTGGCGAGATAAATAGAGCTAATGCTGAGCGCAAAATACGGCGGTATAAATAACAGTTACTCAACATTCACCGAACTCGAGAGATAGAGAACATGTGATGGGAAGGATGGGAAGCGAAACTGGAGAGGGACAAATTTATTCAAGTCGGAAACCGAGGGATTATCGGTTCGAGCCCGCAACGGAAAAGAGAATGATCTCCAAGACAAATTTTCACGAATATAGAGCTTCAAAAACTACTGATCAGTTCAAAAACAAGGTAAGCATAGAGAATCTCTATGAATATTAGTGAATTTGAGCGGCTGAAAATCGAGAGGAGTAGGGGAGATAGGGGAAGGAAGGGAGTGGTGCGATATCAATGCTGCCAATGGAACAATGGCTAGATGGGAAGGAGCAAACTCGAGAGTGTGATAGCAGTGGACAATCGAAGGTCGAGAAGAAGAGGAAAGGGGAGAAGGAACACGCCGGCCTTGTCTCTACTCACTGAGCATCCTCACTCACAGAGTAGATAGATTGAGAGAAATTAAGAGACTGCTAAGCAAATCTAGCCTCATCACAGTAGATTCCAGATCAAGAGTCTTTGATATGTAGATGATACAGGAAATTGTGAGTGAAACTGGCGCAATATTTCTGAGACAAATATAATATGATCACATATAAAACAATATCTTCATGCAACCACTTGGTGCCCTGTTCCGCGTTTCACGGCGGTTCCACGTCTACTAGTGCAACCTTCTCGTCAAGCATTCGGTCATTCGCAGGACGATGAGAGAGCGTGTGAAACGAGGGGAGCACTGCACCTCAAGAGTTGACAAGCGCGTGGGTTTGTTGAATGACGTGCCCTGCCTTTTCCAGTTTTCCCTTAAACTCATGGGAACGTCCATTCCATTCCTTGAAGTGAAGCCATTACATCGGTGTCATCACAAAATCGTCACAACTTATGGGCTATGAGAAAAGTCCTTGTGAATTGAGAATAGGTATGTAATAATCATAGGCTTGAAATCTTCCTTTTCGAAAAGTGCTGCTGAACTAATTTCGATATCCGTTACGTTGGCGACTAAATACAATTTTCTTCAATCTACTGCATTGAATGACTTCACTGATTGTAAGAAGAAAAAATGACGAAGACAAACTGATTACAGATTATTATTTACGAAATTCATTTAAAATTAACTAATATTCGATATTGCACCTAAAAATATCATTCCAGAGAATTGAACGGGCATCTCCATCTGTTATTTAGTTCTGGAAATGAGGGTGGCAAATCTCCCCAATCACATCATACAGTTCCCACTCAAATATCAGATTCCTAGAAGAGATTAGAGAACGATTCGAGCAATCTACTCAATTAGGAGAGACCGCATCTCTGCTTTTCCAATGTTCCCTCGGCGGTCGGATTTTTTTCAGATTACAAGCTTTAAATTTTCAGTAATCCCTCATCTCTCGGTCCTTCTAGAATTTGTACAGAAACCGAAGATATGTCCAAATCAACGATTTCTTTATCATCATATCAATTTTTCTCTCGCTCTGCCTAACATTCATGAGAGCGTGCGGTATGTAGAGAATCAGAGTATTCATTCTACTCATAGGGAGATATCATTCCCTCGGGGGGAAGGAGGGGAAGGGAGAGGCGTCTCTATAGAAACTACTCTCATCTGCCCATTACCAACTTCACCCTCTCACTACTTCCTTCTCTCCTGTGATTGTAGTCCATTCAGTGAGTCACCCTTCCGCTCTTCCTCCATACAATCTCACCGTAATCTGTACTTCATAAATTATTTTGTATCTTAGAGTATATGCAATTTGTATCCAGACATCTACTGCTCATTGATAAATATGTTCATGATTTTAAAAATATGTAAATTGCAGAGCTGAGGGTCGGCATAGCAGAAGATTCGGCGGAGATGGCCAAAGGTCGGTGTCATTTCCAGCCGTTTAAAGGAACGATCAGACATTGCAATCAACCACATCTCAATCGCTTTTTCGCACTTCTTATTTACTCGCTTTTCTCTCGTTTGACAATAGCCTTGTTTGGCGCTGATATCCACCGTATCCATGGTATTGGATATATTTCTCACAGTCCCGTGACGGTAGAGCTCTATTTCTACCTCTGGTTTCACGCTTCAGCCTAGATATTTCATCTAATCCGCCTGTTTTTGATAACATTAATATTATTTTTATTAGCTGCCCAAGTGCACCGTCGTTATTTATCCAAAATACCGTATCTTTCTGATTGTACTAATAATAATAATATTTTAGAAAAGCAGAGTATCGAGGCGTGGCCTCCGGACAACAACCCGATGAGCAAGAACAACCTCGCGAAAAGGTGAGAAGCCATTTTCGAAATTCACTTCCGGTTTGAAAACGGAGATTCAAATGGGAAGCATAGTGAAGGATAACTGGTTAGACCGATGCCCTTCGGTTCGACATTGTAGTCCCATTTAGAAAGTGAGTTCGGGGAAGGTTGATTAGCCACTTTGGGTCTCTTTCTCGGCGACCTTCACTTCCTCCGTCTACTTTGGAAAGAAAGTATGTCAAAAAGAGATGCGCGAGACTCGCAATTTCGCATTGACCAGTAGAAGAAATCGACTTTTTCTTTTTTTCTAATCTAATTAAAGTAATTGTTTCGCTTGTTATACAAAAAGTAGATTTTCCTAAAGAAAATGTAGAACACTTCCAAAAAATGGAGTTACTGGCACTTCGAGCAGACCAACTTGTAGTAGTCAGCGGTAGTTTCACGCAGTCAACACATTTAATTGACAGTTAACTAGGAGAAGTGGCCTCATGAGTCACTGCTGTAGCCTGGAGTGGCAGGGAGAGCACTCACTGGGAGAGAGAGCGAGAGAGCGTGGAAATGAAAGAGAGCGCAAGTATTTGGCGTGCATACAAGCACACCTTCGATGTAATACGAGACTGGTCAGTAGTAGCGGATGCTACTGCTACTCGTCTGTGTACACTTCCCTTATCTTGAGTCTGTTATTTGCAAGGAATGATTACTGACTACAGCCTATTCTCGATTCCCATCATCGATAAATCGAATTTCCACTTCCCCACTCGAACGCCCGCTTAACGAATGCTCTCGAGAAAATCAGAGCGATCGCTAAATATTTTTCTTTGATTTCGCCGATTTCGGCATGTTTTCGTCCTTTGTAGATGATC
Source organism: Pristionchus mayeri (assembly GCA_036245805.1). NCBI lineage: Eukaryota > Metazoa > Nematoda > Chromadorea > Rhabditida > Neodiplogasteridae > Pristionchus > Pristionchus mayeri. The sequence continues at coordinate 19,418,191 of BTRK01000001.1, forward strand.
GTTTGCAAAGGGAAGGAGAGGCTCTCTCTCACATTTCCCCACTCTTTCTTCTCCGAGAGAGACGATAAAGTGTGCTCGAGGAAGAGTTCTCTTCATTCTACAAAGAGAGGGAGGATCCGGCTGGTCACTCAGCCCTTTTCCTTTCACTCGCAGGGGTCAGGGGAGAGATGACTAATTTCGTCCTCATCGTTTCACTTCCCTTTTCAACGAATTTCAATCAGTTCTCAATCAACTTTCCCATTACCGTACTTCCACCGTAGCCCCACTTCTCAGCTCTCGATGAGACTCCTGATCGCGATTACTCACCTCATTATTGTGTTCCTCCATCAAAACACTCGATCGACCCTTCCATTCCTCCTCTTCCTTTCCCTCCTCGTCTCGTGGCATGCTCTCAACCAGTTACTCGGACGCCGAATTCCGTAACCGAACGGTTTTGAGCAAATATTCCCAAATAGAACGTGGTTCCACCGGCTCAAAAGGAGCCGATCAACGCTCTCACGAGTTATTTCCAGTCAGTAACAGGAACAAACCTCTTCAAATCATCTTGTTTACTTCCCATCTTCGGAATTGCTCAAGGGTCATTATCGATTGCCTTTATCTCACCTGTTTTCATGCATCTGAACAATTGCTATTGTGCATCTCTCTCTAACCTCCCATAAATGCGATTGACTCTCTCCCTCGTGCATGCTCTCTGCTGGCGATGGCACGCCTCTGATCCCATCCCATTCCCCCTCCACCCCCCCCCCCCCTCCCCCCTGATCAGTCCCATTGTCCGTCCTCATCTGCTCACACGCTTAGTGCAGAGAGGTGCGAGTGGAGAGAGAGCGCGTGCATTCGAGAGAGAGCAGAGAAGTAGGTGAAGAGAGGGAGTGTCTCGACCCGGATCCCCTTCGGTTATGGGCATATAACCTGTCACAGCCAGGCCCACCTCCGGAGTATTGGAGTCCGCGCATATTCCGGAGTTTAGTGGTATCGTGTTCTACAATTAACCATGAAGTGAACCGATGTATCTTATCTTTACTATCTTATCGTTCCTTCGCTGTAAGGAATCGTTCCGAAGAGTGCGACCAGCATCTCTATTCGCTGCAACTTGCATCTACTTGAGTATTTTAGTATCATAAGTCACGTACGATCTCCTCTTCAGAGGATTGAATAGCTCTCCTCGGTTTCTTTTCCCTGAACGACAAGATACAAAAATTCCAAGTATAGATGTTATTTTTATTCGGCTTCTTTCGTATTTTCCGGTGAGAATCGTACGGATTCTGGATTCTAGAACGGTTTTCGCTATTTCTGTCCTTCCCTCGGGACTGGCGTTTGATGTTGTGCCTCCTCACAGGGAATTCATTATGGAGTGATGCTCTTGCTCTCTTCCTTTCCCACACTCTCTCGCCTTCTTTTACGTAAAGGATGGGAGGGTTCTGCTCTCTTATTATGGTCTCGCGCGTTCGTTTTCATCGCCTTTTTACAGCTCTTGTAAGTAGCAGTCGCTTGCACTCTCCCTCATATTCTCAAATTGCGTATCGAGAAAGTTCCTTGACCTACTATCGATTGCATCCGGTTAGCACTCCGCATTGCCCTGAGGGCATGTTGACTCATCCTCCGGTAGATCATTGAGGAGAACAGGCTCTCTCCTTCTCTCGCGTACTGCTCCCCTTCTCCTCTGCGCACTCTCTAATTCACGCATTCTCTCACCTTCAACTCGTCCTTTTTTCTCACGAACAGTAGGTTACTTTAGTACCGAATTCTCAGCAAATCCTCTTGCGTAGTCGATATTCCCTCGTTCGCTCGAGATTTGTAGTTGTGAATGCGAGCCTTTCTAACATTATGCCGAGCTAAAGCTGAGAACTTTTCCCGTAATGGCTGACTATATCTGCGATATTTATGCTGTTTTCATGTCCTTACAGTATATTCGTACTCTGTTTGTTCTAAGAGAAAGAAAGCCAAAGCGGAACAAAAGCGATTTTGCACAATCACATCTTCTACATGTCGTGAAACATTTTCAACATCGCAGTTTCGGCGTCTAAACATCGCCTACTCGTGAAATGTGATCTTGTACTATCTTCTTCCCCTTGTCTCCCTCGATTCTTCCCCTTTCCGTTCTCCCAGACTTCAATTTCCCCTTTCCGCTCTCGAGAGTTTTATCTGGCCCCAAATAGGGAAGATTTTTCTCGGGAAGTCTTATTAAATTTTCTTATCGAAAGCGAAACCGTTTCCAAGAACGGCTGTAATCTCATGATCGCCAATTTGGGATATTTATTGCCTGTTTTTTGCTCGGCAGACCCAATGGTGTGCAAAAATAAGGTGTTCTGAGCATCTAGCCTCATTACGAATCCCAGTTCCTTCTTTCCTGTCCCATCTGATCGGTCCACAACAGCACCTCTGATCTTCCATTGGCCTCTAGCCAGAAGTGACCACTCTCTCTCTCTCCAGTGTCTTCTTATTTGCTTGCCCCCTTATGACGCCTTCCCGAAAGAGATTGGAGAGCTGATCTCTTCATTTCTCGTGATCTCTCGTCTCTCTGACCGTCGAAAGAGTGGGCAGAATTAGTAGAGTGACTCAACATCAGATGAGAGGGAGCCACTGGCTATCCTCGTTGTGTTTCACTCCTGCACGAGATGCAAAGTGGTCCATTTGAATATCTTGTCGGAAAGCGTTCTGCCCTCCAACGCACTTGGAGGTACACTACTCGTCGTTTTTCCATCCCATTTCATAGCCATTATCGTCCAATGAAGTCAGTCGATTTGAGAATTCCGAATGGAGTGTCACCTGGAAAGTGCAAGATTAGTAAGCCATCTGATCTTGTCTCTTGCTCTCCTCTCCTCTATTCCACTCCATCGCCCTTTGCTCAAATAGCCGAGAGTTCGAAATAAGGTTAATCGTGTCTCCGTTTCTCACGCAATGTATCGTACAGAGTCTTTTAATCTTTAAAATCCTATCTCACACTCTATGCAGCCAAGCTGAACATCATTTTTATTTCCATGACGATAGCTTCTATCTAAATTTCACACCACTCATTTCTCTCATGGACATGACGCAAATACTTTCTCGCCTATTCGCGTCGCTCTTTTCTCTGCCTCTTCACTCTTTCCTTCCTTGCAGCACCGCTTCATGATTCTTCGACGATAATAAAGATCAAAGGTCAAAGATCATGACTAAGAAGCGGTTGCCTCCTCCCCTCATGGCGCCTCCTCCACCACCTCTGCTCGGCCTCGGGCCCGTCCGCCCGACCGCGCCCCCGCTTGATCTCTACGCGTCCGTCGGTCCGCCTGCTCCTCCGCCCTACTCGCGGAGTGATCCGGCCCGTCCGGTGACCGCGCCCTCGCGGATGGCTCCGCCTCCGCCTGCCGCTCGCGTCGCCGAGGCGCGGAAGCACTCTCCGCCCGCGAGATTCGAGCTGAAGACACCACCAGTTGGAAGGAGATTCAAGTCGAGGAAGGAAAATCCAACATTGAGCATGAGGAGGTTATGATGGGGAAACAAAAATGTTAATAACAATGGTACTAAAAAATATTTTAAAAATGAATATTATAAGTATTTCTCCGGCAACAAAAGTTTCTCAGTGGGATCCCTGCAGGGTACCAACTGGGACATTCCACTGTGGTCTCACGGGCATTGTTTTCCCAGTGGGATAACAGTGGAATGTCCCGGTTGGTAGAATGCAAGGATCCCACTGGGAAACTTTTGCCATAGTGGCTGACAATTGCAGCAGCCCTCTCTAACTTCTTTATTTGCTGCAGGGGCTGCACGGATGTCTGCTGCGCGCTGCTCTTCTTCGTCTTCCTCGTCGCGTGGGCTGTCGTCGCAGGAATAGGCAAGCACGGACTGGCTTATTTATTATTTTCATGTTTTGGTAAACAAAAAATATTGCAGAACTTAAATTGTTCAGCTGTTTTCACCGAAATTTGTTTTACTTGTAAATAATTAATTATAAATGCACCTAATTTCAGCCTTTATGTGGGGCAATCCCGAGCGACTAATCCACCCGACGGATTCCCTTGGAAGAACCTGCGGATCTGTAAAGAAAGGAGCGTACGATCTGAGGTGAAAGGAATCAAAGAGAAACAAACAATCTTGCAATGAATATAGCTATTATAACCTTCTGTTTTCAACTATTGATAATTCCAAGTTCAAGTGCTAGAAGAATGGTGATTTGAATTAAATCGTAATACTTCTGCTTCCAGTTCTAAGCCCTTCCTGGTGTTCTTCAATCTGGCCAAGTGTGCCTCCTTCTCCACTGTATTCACTGGCTGCCAGACCCCGCAGGTACGTCATTTCCCCCTTTTCTCGTCGTATTCAGTCGTGAAATTTTCCAGCTCTTGATACGCAGAGGACTCATGCAAGTGCTTTTAACAGAATTAGTGATAGCTCTACCTCGCAAGTAGCCGATTCTAGAGATCATAGTGTCTGCCCTAATTACCGATTGACTATTGAGATGTGCGTGGAGCACTGTCCTGAGGAGTACTTCTCCTACCTGCAGATGCAAGTCTACTTCTCCAATGCACAGGTTTTTTTTCTTCTTTTTTGATTCTTTTATTCATGCACTTTGATGAGATAAGCTGCGGATGCGAAAGCAATTCTCATATGACAAAGTAGCAGCCTGTTAGGGTAGAATTGCCAACTGATGAAAAAGTCCTGAGATCTTCATTTGTGAACTTAGAGAGTCTTCTCCTTAGATAGTGAAAGATCTTCCCTGTCTCGACTCCGTCAACAAGGCCTCCATCTCCTCTTTCGCCCAACTGAAGCAACTCGTCGATCAGGGACAGTGCGCCGCCTATGCAGTCAAGAGTGCGCCAGGTACGATTTTGTTATTCAAGTAATGATCAAAGCAGTTTACGACAGAAAAACCAACAATCTCTCATTTCAGTACTAGGCCGATGCATTCCACAAGTGGTGGTGGGAGCAGTCGACGGAGCTGTCAAAGGTAGACCAAGGATTCAGAAACAGCTCTTTCTCCTGATGACATTGTGATTTTATTATGATAAAAAACAATAGTTGACCTTACAGCCAATCAGTCACTGGACGCACTCAAACATCAGTTTGGTGACGATGTGAAAATCCCTTCGGACCTGATGCTCAACGACTCGTCAAAGCAAGTTTCGATGCCATTTGAATTGCATCACCCTTAGCAAATAGAAAATTATCTACAAGATGTAATTCCAATATCAAGCCAAATGTTCGACCCTTCTTCCACCAAGTTTATGGTAACTGAAGAATATTCCAGGGTGATCGAGTCGATGGTAAACAACGATCCATGGATAGTCAAAATAGCAGCTGACATCTCCGTCTCTTGGTACGTTTTCAACGAACTGAACCGAATTTCGAAATGGTTTCAAAATGTCAATTTTCCTTTTTTCAGGTGGGCCATCCTCTCTTTCATCCTAATCGCCGCAGTTTGTGCCTTCCTGTGGACTGTGAGCTTATTGAATAATAAATAACAAAAATGTATTCAATATTTTTTTTCTGAATGATCGTGCCTTAGAGAGAAAAAACGGTGTCGACATTGCATCTTCAATTTGAAATGATTGTAAACATTTTTAGGTGGTACTGCGCATCTTCGGTTCCTTCATGATCTGGCTTTCCATCCTCGCTATTATGGCTGCATTCGGAGCAGGTGAGAAAGATCAAAGAACACCTCCCAAGATACCTAATGTTCATAGATTATGGCATTTTTTCCCTGAAATTTTTCTTTCATTTGTGGAATGGTACGAGAGAGATAAAAAGGAACAATTACCACTCTCTCTTCAGGCTCCGCCTTCTCTTGGTGGAAGTGGTGGACACTCACGAAGGCAGGAGCCATCAACGACTTCTCCTTCCAGGTGGGGTATAGGTCAAAGATCAATGTTCGCGCATGACGAGAGCTAAAGGAAACAAAGGGGGCGTCTCTGATGGGTTCTATCAGGCTTCCATCAACACTCCCTAAATACCAAATGTAACCCATCAAAGATCATAAATTTCAGCCGATGTTCCAACTCTACTTCGAGATGCCAACCACGTGGATGGTACTCGGTAAGTCTCTATTTCTTGCCTTCCCTGCCCCTTCTTGAAGAGAGAGACAGCTACTGAACTTTGGTAAAAAGGATCCATTATTTGTGAGATATTCTCAACAACTCGAGGGGGCGAAATCGTTCAATCTATTGTTCTAGAACATACTTTTGAACAACTTATTAGTTCCAACCCAATAGATTGTGAATTATCCAACCGAGTATGAGAGAGAGAGAGAGAGAGAATGACTGCAGCAATCATCGCCTCTGTCTTCCTCCTCATCGTCTTCCTCATTCTCCTGTGTGTCCGCAGTCGAATTCGAGTGGCAACTGGAATGATTGAGGAGAGTTCCAAGTGAGTTCTGGTCTTTGATCGTTAGGGAACGAGGGTGCTTAGATGCAACGTTTCATTGATCTTCATAAATTCATAAATTCCATAGTTGTCATGAAAATGTATCGGACATTGAATAATGTTGGTATTTTAATCTAAGCAGTAAATTGAAGGGCGATTGGTTCCATGTTGTCCACTCTCGTCTTCCCCATCTTCACATTCGCCCTTCGCTTCATCTTCTTCGTTATGTGGGCAACCATCGCGATTTGGCTCGCATCCTCGGGTGAGAAATTCTCACTGAGAATTAATTATGCAAACATGTAATTGCTTAGTTTCTTTAGACAAGAGACGGAAGTATAATAGCAATTTGAAATAATACAATGAGATGACACTATCTTATCCATTCATCTTCGAGGAGCCGACAACTGTCGCAATCTCTCGGCGAAGTCTGATGCGAATCCGTGCGGAATCTCCTGCGACTGTCGCACACTCGGAAAGGTCAGGATTTAGTTCTGCAATTCCCAATATTGTTCGAATGTCAACCTATCAGAACAATGGAGATCTCTGAAGAGGCATTACCCAATTATCATTCATTTCTTTCGCAGGATCCCTTATGTTCCTACGTGAACATGACCAAGGACAGCACGAAAGTTGCCTGGCTACAGGTGAGTTAATAATTTTAAAAATAACAATATTATTTAAATCCAAAAATGTGTATATTTACTATTATTATCAGGTTGGAAAGAAAGTAATTGTAGATTTTCAATTTTTCGATTCTGAGAAACCCCGTCCTTTGTTACCGCTTGATTATCATATTGATGCTTATAGTCGTTGAGTGCTTGGATACTCTTTCAATCGCACATTGGTTCAAGCCTTTCCATTTGGTATTGAGGACACAGGTTGAAGTCAAAAATGAGTCAAAGCAGAATTGAACTCATTACATTTTGGAAGAGCTATCAATGCAAGAAGAGCTATGGCATTGTAAATATTATGTCATATGTGAAAAGCACTACATACAGATATCACAATACAACATGTGAATCTGGTCCGCTCCGAATGGCCCGTCAGAAAAATTCTCATTTTTGAACTTGACCGAATCTGAACTTCAACAGAAATATTTGTCTTGGCCGTGTACCCATATCGCAAGATGTGCCGATCTCAAATGTAGCAAAACGAAAAGTACTTTCTATTATTAAGTTAAAATTATATTTGTGTGAGCATGCTATTATTATACCAAAACATGTATCAGGTTGCTTCATAAGTTTTTTCCAATTTTTACTTTTAACTGTTTTGCATATTCTGGTCTTTGGTTCTAATTGATTATTATTTTGACCTTTACATATTATTAGTGCATGGATGCTCTCTTTAGCGCACTTTAGTCCAGACCTCTTGAGTTCGCCTAGCGGTCATAGTGTGAAGTCAAAGTAGCCGCGGCTACGAATGTAGCTGCGACTTTCTCAAATGAGATCTTTCCAGTGAGTCGTGATTGGGGAAAATAATTAACACTTTCGTGAAGAGTGATGAACGTACATCACAATAACACATGTGATTCGGATTTGGCTCAAAATACCTGTTCACATAAGGTGCAAATTTCAGAGTCGTGTTCAGTTCGCCATGGTCAAAATGTGTTTTGTTTACAGCGCATCCTCACACATTGGCATATCGAAACCAAACCGATTTCATCATAAAGCTTCCTACATGAGGAGCTTATATTTGTTTTATGGTGGGCTTTCATCATTACAATCACAAGGTGTAGTCATCTACACTAATATGATGAAATTTACACATCGAAATCAGTGTAATTCAAAGCTTCCTGATTAGATGATAGATGGAGGTCCCACATTTGTGTGTTTATCAGCATCAGCTACCCTCGAACTATCCCTCATTAGCTTCACATAGTCATGGGATTCCTGAGAATTCAAAAGTGGTACTCCAAAAATAACCACTCAAAGTCAAATTTTTGTTCGGTGAGGTCAATATTCGGATTTTTCGATAACTCTCATTTTTGAAAAGGGGATGACGCAAGGTCCCAAATTTCAGTAATGGTAAAATTACCCCATAAAGTGAGATTAAAGCGCCCCTGTACAAAAGTCAGTCTCTATAACACAAAAGGCAGGAAACGTGCCAACTCAACTGTGATTTCTTTTCTACGTTGCTTTTTTGCTATTATCTAATCCTGGGAATGAGTAAGCTAGCACCGCTTTCAATTAGTTTTTTGAAAAAGCATTCAAGGGGCTTCTCAATAATGTATGTGAAGATCTCCTGTCTATTTTCCATGAAAAGAAACAGCGAGCCCAACTCTTTCAAAATTTTCTTGAAAAAATCGTTCGTGGTTAACGTTCGATTTCTTACATGATACAAAAGCACGGCACAATTCGAACGTGTGATAATAAGTGTGAACCATACCCTTGCATTATGCTACGGATTAGTACTGAACGCATTTGAAGGACACTTTTTCGGTGACTTTGAATTGCACCTCCAAAATTGGAAAAAACTTATGAATCAACCTAATAGCATTCATCATCATGACAATCAAATTTGACCATCGAAATTCGAATATTCCACATCTTCCTGTTTCCAGCATTGGTGCAAAGCCCTAACTTTTGAGGTTAATTGTTAAAGCAACTCTTTATCTATTAGTATTCGGCTGCGCTAAGTCAGGTGATAGCTCCCATTTGAGGAAATGTATTCATTCACCGAACACCAAAAATCGAAATTTTGGCTATGTTGACCCTTATTCAACAACACTGAAAATCAGTTGTTTCTAAAAGCAGAAAAGTGGTAAGTTCAAATGTTTCTCAATAATATGTAGCTCCATAGTGTATCATTTAAGAGCACATATTTAGAAGACAGTATGAATGATCTTCGAGGCTGGAAACGTTATCGCTTGAGAAGTGTTAACTCGGAAATAGTTGAATTCAATTATTATTATGAAAATCGTGTTATGTTGAGGCAGGAACGACATATGGCCTATTTTTCGAAACAACTGTAAATGGGGTTCTTACTACACTACATTAGAATGAACAGTCATTTTTCCCCACAAAATACGAGAAGCGAAAACTATTTTTCGTAAATAGTGAAAATGTCAGAAATGGCTAAACTTAAATTTTTCGTATGCACGAAAAGCATGAAGCGATTTGAACATATGATTATATTGGCCAAGTCAATCAATAATATGCACCCTTGAGCTAGCTTGAAATCATTAACGAAACAGATTTTAGGAGGCGTCAAACATCGTGGTCCAAATCTACAATTACTTTCTTTCCAGCCTAATATTATTTCTTTCATCCCAGGGCTACAACCTCTTCGCTCTGTTCTGGACGCAGTGCTTCGTGACTGCCCTCGGACAGATCGCACTCGCTGGTATGATTACCTTGACTAATTCATCATTATTTAAAGAAGGAATTTGCTAAACAACCTTAGTTTCTCACTCATTATGCTCGCGAGAACGTTGAGTTAAAAATGTTGAGTTAAAAACTCGAATGTCCGGGTGAAGAAAAATATATTTCATTAGTTGGTCTAATATCGAATGAGATCTCTCTCAGCGATACCATTGGGTCAAACGCTATCGAATGAGGAAAGAAATTTGAACGAATTACTGTCCCTAAAATTTATATTTTGATATTTCGATTCTCAGGCGCTTTCGCGTCTCACTACTGGGCCGTAGACAAGAACAAGGACGTGCCCACCTTCCCCGTCTTCCGCTCGCTCTACATTGCATTCCGGTTTGACCTATACCTCGATTATCGATTCAAAGTTTCTACCGATACCGTAACATTACAGGTACCACATCGGCTCGCTCGCCTTCGGTTCACTCCTCATCGCGATCACGAAGTGATTATATTTTGATATTTCGAAAATTACAACACTTTCAGGTTCATTCGCGCGATTCTCGACTGGATGGACAAGAAGGCGCAGACTACGCAGAATTTCGTGCTGCACTACATACTCATGTAGGGTCCCGGGAAGATTGTTGGAATTCTGTAGCCATCTGTAAATATCGATTTTTAGTGCGCTCAAGTGCTGCTTCTGGTGCATGGAAGTCTTCCTCAAGTTCCTCACGAAGAATGCATACATTATGGTGAGTAGAAGGAATGAATACCTCGGTTTTTCTGAATTGTTCATTAGATTTACGCTTCGCTTAAACATTTCCTGTTTTTAGTAACTGAAAAATACGGGGTTTTCAAATATCAAATCCTACATTCTCAGATGGCAATCTACGGCAAGAACTTCTTCACTTCTGCCAAGGATTCCTTCGGACTGCTCGCGAGGAATGTAGTTCGCGCCGTAGTCATTTGCAATGTGAGTTGATGATCTGACCCAGCGAACTCTAGATTACCCCATCATAAAGCTACCGTACCCTACCGTACCCCTATCGTACCCAGGTGACATCCTTCCTTCTCTTCCTTGGCAAGGCAGTCATCGCTGTGGGAATGGGCGCCTGCTCGTACTACTACTTCTCCGGTCTCTGGATCATCGATGGACTCCCGCGCATTGAGGTACCGTAACCTTGACTCTACAGTACGCTACCGTACTCCTTGCAGCTCTATTATTACTTCGTTCCCATCATCATTACTGTACTCGGGTCGTACTTCATCGCCTCGTGCTTCTTCGACACGTACGAAATGGCTGTGAAGACGACTTTCATCTGCTTCTGTAAGTCGACTACCGTAACGCCAAAACAATCGCGGTGGGACCCAGAAACTCGCGAAAACCCTGCAATTTTTAGTGGAAGACAGCGAGCAGAACGACGGAAGCGCCGCGAAGCCATACTTCATGTCGGATAACCTGAAGAATATCCTCGGAGTGCATAACGAGGGTGCAAAGATCTGACCTACCGATGACCTACCGTAATCTAGTGATCATGACTCAACTTTAATCGACATTCCCCAGTACCAAGTAGACAACTCCACACCCAAATCAGTCCCCGATCAACGGGTACCCTTGAACAAAAACATGTAGAACCGTTGTATACCGTAATCCGTATACAGCCACGTCATCTTTCGAAGTTTAATCTAACCTTTTTTGAATCTGCAACAGCTTTTCCCCTTCAATTCGCATGATCTCAATGCTGTGAATTCCTTTCATTTTACTGTGAGCAAGTTCTGTTGTGAGTTTCGATAAAATGTAATCCAATTGTCTCTGAACCTCCTACTGATTAGTTAGGAGTGGGTCTTCGCATGATGTGTCTTGGACTACAAGGAAATAGGGACGGAAATGGACGTGAACAAATGGTAGTATGTAAATAAAGGAGATTTTTAGAGACACAGATTAGAGTAAGTCAATGTGTCGAAATAAAATAATATTTATCGCAATCATTGGAAGGAGAATTTGAGAATGCATGTTCATTTCGCATGAGTCTCTCCATCTTCAGATGTTTCGAGTGTTTCTCCATAGCAGCAAACTCGAAAAGATCAAACATCCTATTTTGATCACTGTAATTTGTTTGTTATTGAATTGATCTAATCCGAATCTACTCACACGCCGAGTACTCTAGCCACGTGCGATAGATGATTATTGCGACTTGTTCACTATCTACACTGAAGAGTTGCCATTGTTTAGTAGCTTTAGAACGAAACTCACGATTGTTCCAATGGAAAATCAATGCGAGTCACTTTATGGATAATTTCAGAATCGATCTCGTGCGATGGAGCTATTCCTTCGTCCGATTCTATCTGAAAAAAAGATGTTTTATAGTTCAGAAGGAAAGGACTACCTGAATATATTCGACATTTGAAATTACAAGGAGAAGAAGAAAGATTGGTACGATTCCGAGCCTCAGCATGTAACTGCCTGCAGAAACTGTTCTCATTAATTCGTTCACAATTTAGACAGTGATTCACCGTTTCCGTTCATTCCCCTTTTTTTCACTCAGCACAGCAAATGAGATAGCACCCGTAATAAGGAATTACTATGACGTATTCTCTACACTAAGTCATGGAAGCAGCGAACGACACAGTCAAGAGTACGAACTGAGTTACCTTCTCCTATGGAAGAGGACGAATACCTCGAATCGTGGAGGGAAATTAATTGGGAAGAGAGAGGAAGGGAAACGGAGAGGTTCAGGGTGCGAAGGGACTACAATCCATCAGCCTGCACAAAAAGTAGATTCTGAAGAGGGAGCGGGCGCTGACTCGGAATGGATTTAGGTAAATTTTCGCGCCGAAAATATGGGATATCGAAGATGTTTTCCCTGGAAGGAACTATCGTTCATTCATATCAGCAGCATCTCATAGCTCAATACATCTACTGGTCTGAGGACAAAAGACTTCTAAAGGATTGTAGGTTTATCGTGAACCCTCGCATATTAACTGTTACAATGTAATTACTCTAAAGACTACCCTTGTTTTCTCCTTCATTGTTTATTGCAGTGTCCTCTTTTCAGTTGCTCTAAATACATTCAGACTCGTTCGACCAGGGAGGAGGAGAGGGAGAGGAGGAGGGAGAGAGGGGGGGGGGAGAAGAGAGGGAGAGGAGAAGAGGAGAGGATGATGAAGAGGGAGAGGAAAAGGAAGAAGAGAAGGAGAGGAGAAGAGAAGAGGAAGATGAGAGGAAGAGGAGAAGAGGAAAATGCGAGGGAGAAGATGAGGAAGAGAAGAGGGAGAGGAGAAGGAAGAAGAGAGGAAGAGAGGAAGAGGATAAGGAAGAAGAGAGGGAGAGGAGAATGGAGAGGAGAAGGGAGAGGAGAGGGAAGAAGAGAGGGAGAAGGAGAGGGAGAGGGGAAGGAAGAGGGGAGGGAGAAGACGAAGAAGAGGAGAGGGAGCAGAGGAGGAAGAGGAGGAAGAGGAGGAAAAGAAGAGGAGGGAGAAGAGAGGAGAGGAGAAGAGAGGAGAGGAGAGGGAGAAGTGGAGGAATAACAGTCTAAGGGAACTAATCGCTCTTCGACCTTCCGAAGAAGCGACATCATCACTAGTCGATCTATTGCCTGCTCTACCATACCCCTCCACAATCGTGGGTCAATTTGAGGACGGGGACAACCTTGAAGGGAGAGTCGAACGTGGCACTGAATCGAAATATTCCTTCCGAATCCGATCTCGACTTTGCCTTTTCGATATCACTCAAACATCAAAGATCATTTCCGAGTTGATCTACGAGTTCTCGTGACTCCTCTTTGAGGAGTATCTCAATTTTGGCATCGGCGAATGTCGACGCATCAGTTTCCCTGATAAAGTAACCTGCTTTACGAGTCCAACGACTACAGTAATCCACGTGACAACAAATCCAAGCACAATAGGCTAGGCCATTCTGATGGTCGTTCGAGAAATTCGGAAATCTTGAAGAAATTGAAGAGCCAAAGATGAAAGTTTCCAAGTGGAAACTCTGAATCAGAATAAATAAATTCTACAAAGTAGCAGCAAAGGAGAGAAGAGAGAGAAGGAGAATGTTGGAAAGAGTGAGAAGGATGGGAAGGAATACGTGCAAAGCATACAACTCCGAACGATGACGATATTTTCTATCGTATTTATATTTTCTCGATCAAAGATCAGACTAGACCCATTTCACTGTTTTCTGTTATACTGTGTTTGTTGTGTGGATGCTACAGTACTCGAATGGAAAGATTCTCTTTCTCTGGTTGGTCTATGCAGCCTTCATGGGGAGGATCACTTCTCCCTGCTGGGCTCCAGCTGCGAACGGCGCCTTCGGGTCAGTCTCCTCGGCCGGGACCTCCGCCCACTGCACCACCAGCTTGTCCTGAACGGGAGATTACTGTAGGAGATGGAAGAGGCTACGATAGGACAGGGAATACCGTACATCCTTGGGCGGTCCGTCGACTCTCATGATCTCCAGAGGAGCATCCGCCTTGGGTTCGATGAAGCCGAAAACGGGCTTGACACGATAGCATTGGTTGTTCGATGTTTTCACCTGAAGAGGGGTGCGATACGGTACGACTACGGTACTCTGATGATACCGTACCTTGAAGGCAAGTTTGGATTCCGAAGACGAGACGATCTTGACTGTAGCGGAGCCTCCAGTGGCAGGGAAGGACGTCTCGGCGGGGTCGATATTCAGAGACATTTCTGGAGGGAGAGGAGTACGGTAAGTAGGGAGGGGAGGGGGTAGGGGATCCTCCAGAATGGAGAGAGGGAGAGGGGGGGAGGGGTGGAGAGGATACCTCGAGGAGACCACTCGGATGAAGAAGGAAGGTTGAGAATGGATGGAGAATGAAGAATCGATCACTTTTATACCAGGTGAAGATGCAAATGAAGGATGAATCGATCGAGATTAGACTAATTAAATTTATATTCAAATATTTAATCGGATGGATCGATTCATCTTCGATCGATCGAGATCTTTACTAAGATTCTTTAGGAATCGAAGGTGTTTTCTCTTGAGAAGGAGGTTGCTCGATCCTGATATTACGGTGGATTGATCGATTCATCTACAGTATCTCACGGTGCATCAAGCATCTGCGCGTTCGCAATCTCCCACTTGACCTCTGCTAATCTTCTCTCGATTGATTTCCGAACAAAATCCTCTTTGGAAAAGCACCATAATCCACTGAGTCAGTACTCGATCGACTACCGTACTCTCAAAGAATACAGTAACCTTTGATCGATTGGGTAGGTTATATGTTGTCCTCACTCAGCAGCGAAGAAGAAGCAGAATTCGCACTTCCCCCATTTTCTTTGAACACTCAGTTGTAGAACAGAAGCATTTGACGACCAAGGCATTCGAATCTGAATCGATCGATGAAAGAAGAAAAGGTGGAGTGATCTACCCTCATCGGGAATTACGGCAGGTGAACAGAGGGAGTCACGGGCTGATCCTTTGAGCAGATTACAACAGTTGAGAAAATGGACTGGAGAAGAGAGGTACGGTAAGGAAGGGTAGGTCAACGAGTACCTCTCCAAGAGTGCTCAGACACACACCGCATTATTCTTGCATTGGTTCTTGAGAGTGGAGCCGTTGAAGTCGATCTCACTGTAGATGGAGAGAGGGGAAGGGGGATATTCCCGTTGGACGAGGAAGGAGGAGAGGGAGACCAGACGTTCATAGGAGAGACCGATCAAGAGAGGGGAAGGGAGTGTTATTAAGCAGATCGACTCGTCCTTACTCTTAATCTATGTCTCCATTCTCTGTTTCATAGCATGTCTATTCTGATCTTCCTCTATTTCTTTTTGCCTCCTCCGTCGGTGGTGGCACAACCAAAACCTGGCCCCAGGGCGGCGCTGGGGTGCCAGTACGCCGGGTGGAGGCCATCAGGGGACGGAGAGGCAGGTCCTTATGGAACCCGAGAGGGAACGGAAGGGATGCCCAATGGGCCATTCAGGGATGGGCCAAACCATCGATGCACACATTACTATGTACATGGCACCGAAGAAGGGGAGGAAAGCGAGCGTACTCCTAGGCGCGGCGCTCTCTATACGCGACGGGGTAGAGCAAGCGGGGGGAGGCGCAGGAAGGGGGCGGAGCTTCGCGCGGCAACTTCGTTGTGAGTCTCTCTCTGAATTGAGTGGATGCATGAGCGAAAGAGTGTGGTGAGAATTCAGGGAAAGCAACACTATTCACACTGCTTCTTGCGCTGCTTCTGCAAGTTCTTTCCTTGCCTCTGATGTGCAAGTTGGAGAGGGAAGGGGAGAATACCGATTCGGCTTCTCAGCAGACAAATCCCAGGTATAGACTCTTTTTGTCGCTACGCCATATGAGAAGAAGCTAAGTGAAATAACACATGGAGAGAAGTCCAAAGGCGAGGATAGTATTATGTTGCTGGTCTTTCGTGAGTATTCTGTGCAACTGGACGGGGACCGAGAGTACATCCGGTTTATACGAAAGACACGCGACAAGAAATGCGGTTGATCAGCGAGATGTGAACGACGAGTGGGCGGAGTCTCCCAGCTGACATCTGGGAAGAGACGATGAGAGGGGCAGAGAGATCAAAGATCACACCTATCGTTGGATGGTGATATTCTCGTAGTTGCCATCCGTCACGTCGGGCGGGGACTCGGCCTCTGCAGATGTAAGAGATCAAACTACAGAGATCAAACTAGAGAGATCAGAGATTAACGATCAAACTAAAGGGATATGAGATCAAACTACAAAAGAGATGAACTACAGTAATCAGAGCTGTCAAGCTACGAAGATCCGAGAGCAAAGGTCAAAGTGCAAAGATCAAAGATCAACTCACTGCTTCCGTTCTTGCCCTTCTTGTTCCCGTCGGCCTTCGCCTTCCCCTCTCCATTCTTCTTCTTGCAGCAGCACGCGCCCATCTACAAAGATCAAAGATCAGAATGAGGGAAACTGACAGTTCTCCTAGCTCGTCCACTCCCACCGAGAAGAAGACCGCGTCTCGCCCGCGAGAGATACGAAAGTGAGGGGAGGAAGAGGGAGGGAGACAGAGATCTCTCTCTCCCCCTCACGTCGACAACTTTATTTGAATCATTGAAATTTTGTTTGTTGTTTACGCACTATTATTTTGAAGAGATGGACAACTGAATGGGGTGAGAAGCAGCACGATAAGACAACATGTCTTTATCAGTTAAAACACGATTTCAGAAGCAGCTACCTCTGAATACACTCGTCAGCTACAGACTTCAGATCACACTGTCGCCTCATTTTATAGATTCCCGAGTGTGGGTTACTGTAGTTCTTTTCATCTCCGTCCGTCCGACAAATCTTCAATCTGCTGTTTACCTTCGTTCGTTCGTTCGGTATGGCTCACAATATGAGACTGATTGTGAGGAAAGGGGAACTAAATAATGTCGCCCATATCTCTATTGTCTAGTGAGTTCAGTGCATGAAGGAGTGGAATCGGGAGAAATAAGTGGGGTGACGAGTAAGTCATCATGAAGAAGTGGAGAGTGAGATGGATGCTTTTGCATTCTTTCACACATACACTAACTAGAAGAGGGAGATGCTCTGCTCTTCTAACAGGGAACAGTAACCGAGCATGCCCATGCAGGGATTCAACGTGCGTCTATACCCCAACCTCTTCATAACAATCAGGGAGGTATAATCAGACTATGAAGCCCCAACCACCTGTCAATATCAGTTCGTAAAATAATAAACACACCGAGGCATAAGCAAGTCAACTGCCATGAGGAACACAAACAATCCCGTGTAAAAGAAGCAATTTATCACTTAATTTAGCAGCGAGAAACCATTCCACCATAGTTAATTTTCGGACAAGAACGCGTATCAAATGAGGAATGCGTGGGGGTGAGGAGTGGAGGAGTGACGATAGATACTACCGCACCCTCTCAGCCTCAACGCCCACCATTAACCCAGAAGGCATAATTTAAAGGGAAGAGAGTGAAGTGTAAGCACGATACGACGGAATGGGGCGAAAATCGTGGAATTCAGTGTGGAAAGGGGGGCAAAGTGGGAAGGGGTCGGAACTTTTACAAACAGCTTTTTTTCTTTCCTATCACAAGAGGTGAAGGGTAATGGGGTACAGACTACTCTATTTAACCTTTTCAAACGAGAGAATCGGGGATACAAAATGATTTGACGGGTTCAGGGAAGAGGAGGGAGGGAACTGCGAGTCGAAGAGTGCGGGCTCTGATCGAGTAGCCGATGTCGCTGCAACGGAATCAATCAATGCAGTCGACTACAGTAACAATTTCAATCTATATTTACTGTAGCCCATCAATCGATATTCAGTCCCTGTATTGTACCTTAGTATCCGGTGGACTTGAGGTAGTCGGCGAGCTTCTCGACGGCCACGCGAACCTCCGACGACACAGAGTTCTCGCCCTCGTACACAGCGATCAGCACCGCTGAAAAAAAGTGATCAATAATAACTATGTAGGCTGGCACCAAGAGCCTCCGTGCGCGCTTAATCTTTTCCTGAAGCTCATATCGGACCAGTCAGAGGGAAAGAATAAAGTGAGAGATGTGATAATGAAGTCATCAATATTCGTACATTCAACATCTTTAAAAGGTCATCCATTCCCAGCAGCAACTAAGTACAAATGAGTACACCACTACCAGACAGCAATCAATATGCAGCGTAAGAAACTAAAGTATTTCTCCACAACAACCAAAATTCGCCGTCTAGAAACAGCATCCACCCCACATTTCCAGCGGCTGCCAAATGATTCATCCTGTCGTTCAAGACGCATTATTCATCGACGCAATCGATTGATTTTGCTTTCACCACATTTCCAAAAAAATAAGTCAGTTTCCGATTGGGAGACGTGCAGACACCATACCTTGCGCGGTCTTGACGGCGAAGAATCCGGTGCGGTCCTTCTTGCCGAAGATGAGGTTCTCCTCCGTGCGGGGCACGATGTAGTGGGTGCCCTCGAGGTCGGCGCCAGTGCCAGGAACCTGAATTAGGACGTCATGAAACGGAAATATATATTTTAGCAATCATGAAAAATATAAAAATAATTACATCGTTGATGTTGTCGAAGGCCTTGACGAAGGTGGCGAGCTCAGCGGCCGTGCCCTGAGAACGAGAGAGATTACCAAATCAACGAGTATCGATCCACTGATAAGCCCAGTTTAGCCCCATTCACTAATGTTATCACTAAATCAATCGAAAAGTAAATACGTGCCGAAAAGGAAAACTGGAAAGCGTAAACAAGTTTGAATACAACATTGGAGAGCATCGAGAAGTGCCCTAACTTATTTGAGCAAGAAAGTAGTTGACAACCGCAGTCCTCGCCCACTACTAGGTGCTTCAATTAATTAGAGTAAACACACGTCTCATAGGGTTGGCACCTTCCCATCATATCTCTCAATTTAAAATTATCGTCAACTGGTCGAATGGAAATCGTTCAACACCTCACACACTATTGGAAACCAATTACCGGATAAACCCCCACATTCAAAATGACGTGTACTAGGCAGTTTCGGGCTTCAAAACAAGTACAAAACGTACGGCAAATGCGTTGGCTCCCTCGGAGCGCGCCCACACGTCTCCCGAGGGGTATCCGACGATGGCGGATCGCTTGATGGCCGCCGTCGAGGCGTGCAGGTTGTCGATGTACGCCGTCCAGCCAGACATTCTCGTTGTGCGACTACTGCAAAAGGAGGGTAGTGTAGGGACGAGTATTGATTAGCATACAGGGGTGAATATACAACAACGACATGAACATGCGAGATGAAAACAAGGATGGGATGGAAAACAACCAGCGTGCCTAGTTACGCTACTATCGCCCATTGTCAGGATTCAGTATGCAAGAAGACGGGTGTGTGCGCGGCACTACCAAGACAAATGCGCACGCGTCCGCCGAAGCGATAACAGGTCAGCGGAAAGAAGGGAAAAAGAGAATGCCGGCCTCGACACTAGTCCCCCCCCCTCCTCCTCCTACACCCACAATGAATAGCTGAGGCGCACACTCAGTCAATGTTAGAAGGGGAAACGAGGGGCGGAGCTTGTAGGGAAAGTACGCGCTGGCCGTTCGAGTGCGCGCCTATTTCGAATTTCGAAACCGATGAATCATCGCGTAGTCGGAAATAGGAAGGGGAGCTAGTGTAATGCAGCAGTAATGAGCGTCCGTCAGACAGGATGGGGAAACACCCGGGTGCGAGCACTATTGCGAAAGGGACGAATGAAGCGAGGGAAGCAGACGGGGAGGGGGGAAGGGGCTGTATATTGAGTGAATGCCATCCGATCAACGGGGAGCGAGAGGGGGGCCGATACTGACAGCCTCCTCATCCCATCTACGATACCGAGAAGGGGGGCAGGAGGGAGCTGTCAGAACTGAAAGAGGGAGGAGGGAATGAGAAGTGTGGGGGATGTAAGGGATGGTGACGAGATCGTGGAGAGGAAACAGACGATAAAGGCACAACATCTACAGGATGACTCATCCCTCTACCGCCACAGCCAAAAGGTGCCCGTCACTTCTCATTTCACTCCCTCCTCCCTCCCCATCGTCATCAAAACTTCGCGTCAAACCAAAAGGGCAACATTCTCTACAATTGAAATGAGGAATTCTTTTGAAAAGAACGCGAGATAGGGAGAAGGGAGGAAACGAGGTAGGTCAGGGAGCCCTCATTCGAGCGCGACTTCATTGTCTCCTCTCATCCTCGCCGACTCGCTTCCTTCCTTCCCTCACTCGACCACTATTTGCACACTGAAGGGAGCTGCGCGTCCGAAAGCGAGAGCAAAGGAGGGAAAGAAAGGGGAGAGGAAAGTGAACGAGTGCGGAAAACCATCAACTCAACCGCAATTTCCCGCCAAAACCCCAAGTGCAAATCGATACAAAAACCGGTAAGGAAACAGCCTCAAAGGAGGAGCGTTTGTGTGGACACAGGGTGGTTGGTCAGGGCTGGAAACCATTGAGCCTCTCTCACATAGAAGGGACTAGAACATTGGGCGAGAGGGGAGGGGAAAGAGGGGAGAAGCCACGACAGTGGAAGAGAGAGAAAGAAATAGTGCTGCGAAAAGCGAGGGATCGGGGTAGACAAATTGTGTCCACTTTTGCTCACGGACACAGCGAGGAACGCGGAGGGAGGAAGGCGAGGGATGGGGAGGGAGAGGGAGGGTCGAAATGGGAAGGGAAGGGAAGAGGGTGTCCTCCCCCTCCTCTCGCTCGCGCGCGCCTTTGCTCTCCGCCTCCCTCTCCCTGACCGTTCTTCCCTCTTCCCTTCCCTCCCTCTATGCGAAATCGATCGATGAAATCGGGGGTGAGAGGGAGAGGAGGGAGAGGGGGACGATAGTGCACAGATGGACAGGGTCGAAGAAGCCGGGACGGAATGACATTGACTGGGGAGAGATTAGAAAGAGAAAGGGGGAACTGATCGGGGGTGGAACACCAATCTCCCTATCGTTCCTAAGGACGAATCAACCTTCTCGTACAAGAGGACATCAATTATCTCACCCTCCCTCTAGTCTCCCTTCTTTTTCAGCTCCCCAGGAAATCGTATTGATCTGCGGGCGGGCGAACGAGTGATCTGTTAGTAGAGAAACCAAGGACGACAGTTCATGACTAACATGGCAGTTCCCACCGCTCAACATCCTTCCTACTACTATACGTGGGCGCGTGGCGCTGATTAAACAAATCAATATTTTAATTTTTACTAGAAAATTCAGGATAGCATGGGGTATTCCCTGGTACGCTGAGCGAGTTAGCCCGGCGCTTTGGTGTCCCTGTTGATTGGCATTAGAGCGAAGGCTGCCAGATGGCGCGCAGTTCACATAAAGACAGTAGGCAGGCGGGAAAGGGAGGAGAGTAGCTGACAGAGAAGATGGGGATCTCCTAAGTGTATCCAATCAGAGGATCTAGAGCATAATAAGCAGGACCCCGGCTAATGCGACCACAATTCGTAGTGAGAAGGCAAAAACGATGATGCCTATGCTAGAAGGGTATACTATGCGATACAACCACTACAGGGGGAGAAGGAGGCAGATACACGGGATAATTGGCGCCCACTCTATGAAAACAGGCCGTAATACAAGTGGGTGGGGGAGGATGAGCGGAGCAAACCCTTCCGACGATCTACAAAGGCCGGTCGTGATTAAATACCAGAGAAGATGCGCGATGACACATCCAATTGATGTTATCTATCGATTGAGAAGGTGTCCGCTGATAACAATTGGAGGGAGCGGCCAAATGGCGAGTGAGAAATCGAGATGATCATCGAAAATAGCGCTTCGAAAAATGAGCGCAGGGGAGGGGGATAAGATAGCGCGCGTAGATCAGCACGCGTGACTACTACTGCAATCAACTGATTGCTTAGTCACACAGATGAAAGAAACAGACCGAACCTCAAGCCACAAACGGGAAAATACGCGAAAATATGTTTTCGTAAACAAAAATTGCTCTGAGCTTACGGTACTGTCGCAGATCAATTACTGAGTTTATTTTTAACAATATTTTTAAAAATTAATATTTTCACGGCATTTCGCGTATACACAAAACCAAGACTCCGCCCTCTACACCACCGCTAACTTGCGGCATGGTGCGCGCACCTGGCCGCCACACACAAGACCGGAGCCGGAAAAAAGTTATTGCAGAAACCCTGATATCGATTGAAAATATCGATTGATTTTTGGTCATATGCCGACATTCCTTGTGCAATGTTAATGGATACGGTAACATTCAAATTTTTAATTATTCCCTCGGTGGTGTGAACAAAAGTCGGCGGGTGCATTTGGGGGTCTGTAAGTCGTTTCGTCAACCTGCAATTCGGACCGCAAAATGCCGTGATTTTGCAATTTTTTGGGGAGACAAAAACTTAATACAACTTTAAAACGAAAGGGAAGTTGATTGAGAAAGACACTCGTTGGGAACGGCGCCCGATCCGAGTATCGGAGTACGGTAGCTACATCAACCTCCAAAGATCTCTCTTGGCAACAAATCTTCGCAATCTCGAAACATTTTTCATTTGCTATATCGTGCCTGTACCATCCTACAGATACCGTGAAAATCGGTCTTGAAGAGATCATGTTATGCAGTTGCTCCGTGACTTCACATCTTACTTCATTATCTTGTTTCATCAATTTTATTTATCAGCTATGTATTCTGGAAACGCAAGTAAACATACGCAAAGACACGAATCTGGGCAAGTATGGCACCCCGTACTGTACATGAAGTAATCTGGATTCTGGGATCAAAGATAAAAATTCAAAGAAAGGAATCTGGACAATATAGGGATCAAAGATCAACAATCGGCGCTACGACTAGAGTTTCTAGATCTAGTAAAGAGAAAGATTAAAGATCACTAGAAGATGACTTTTACCGCTCTGGCGAATCCTCTCTTCAGAGTGTCCATCTTCGACTTCTGCTTCTTCTCCGCAGAGGCGAGCAACGAGATCAACTCAGCAGTGATCTACGAATCAATCAATAATCGTAGTCTAGGATACTGTACGCTAGTGTTACCGTGCACCTACTGCTGACACTACCGTACCCATACGCCTACCGTCATCCCATCTACCATACTCGCTATCGTACCTTCTTGAACTGCTGCGGGCTGTAGGCATCGATGGCTCGCAGGCGACGTTCGATAAGGTAGACGACCTGGAACATTATCTATTACTCACCTCATTTTGCACACTCTCTCGCAACGACTGTTCCTGGCAGATTGCCAACAATTCTCACCTGATTGGAAGCCTTGGCGAACTCGGCTTCACTCTGCCTCTTCTCTGATAGAACGATGCCCGACTGAAATTTGATCTTTTTCACAAACTTGAGGCATTTTTCCATTATGGCACAAATTGGCAGTCTGCCAATGGCGGGAATTAGAAATGTTCGCACCTTGATAAGCAGAAGTCGCTCGATCTTCTTCTGCAGCGAGGCCATTCGCTCCTGCGAGAAGAGCGAATCGGCGGCGTGCAGCTTCGAGAACTCGATCGAGCACAGACGAGCTGCAAATAGTCAGTTCACGATCAGCTACCGTACTCAGATTGATCTCACAGTAAGTCTCGCTCTTCTTCTCCTCCTCCTCTCTCTTCGGCTTCTCGTTTCGGGGAGGTAGTCTTGGTCCGGATGGCTGCATGAGGGGGCGACGCGCGGCTGCCGGAAGGGAGCGGTTACGCGAGTGACGAGTGAAGGCGGACGATGACGCTTCTGACGCGGACTCGTCGAATGAGATGTTCTCGTAGTGTTTCTCGCATTGCGGCTCCGGAAGGTAGGCCGTACGCGCTGGCAGTCCCGCACTGCAATGGAATACCGTAATCTACCGATTCGTCCTGTCTACAGTATCCCTCCATGCTACCGTACCCCTACCGTACTCACCTCACTCGCTCCCTCTCCACTGTCGCCTCGAAGCACTCCCAGCAGCACGGCTTAGGAGCGACGCGAGCAGAACCGACGTTGAGGTCCTGAGGGGAATATTGTAATCTGGATACTGTACCCTACCGTATCCTACCGTAATCAATGTCACTGACCTCGTAGATCTTTCGCTTTCTCACATTGTATCGGCCCTCGTTGCTAGGTGCTGCAGAGACGCGCGAGTGATGGAAGGACGCTGCAATCGATAATTAATACCGTATTTTCAGAATGGATACGGTAACCGCACGAAATCGATTTCTAGTTATTTTCCACCTAATTTTGAATATTCCCGGCAGATTCAATCACGTGCTTTCTCTCCCATCTCTCGCTCACTCATTTCCCTCGTGATGGGTATGGTGGACGGTGGTCCTCCCTACCAGGGTGGAGAACCCCTCGCCTCTACCAATACCACTACCGTACCCCACACCACCGACGTGCAGCTGTCGGAGACGAACTCTCCCAGCAGCACCATGGACAAGACTGCGCTGCTAGCGCAGGCGATCGAGGACGGCGCGGTATGTCAATTCGCACCCCTACCGTAGTCCGGTACACCACTGCAGGCCGAGCGGACGGTGTTCTACATCACTCTGGCGCTGTGCCTGCTGCAGCTTCTCCTCGTGCTGGGCATTCAGTTCGCGAGGTCGTGCGCGTGCAAGAGCACCAAGGTACGGTAGGATACTGAGTTCCCCGATTTCAGTCCCCAGTAGGTTACAGTATTCCTTTGTTCACTAGCCACTCGTACCGCACCCTCTTCGACTACTGTACCCCTCTATCTTCGTTGCAGGACGTCTCGAAGACCTCCCAGACCGACGAGTCGCCCAATCCGGTGGCCGAAGAACCCAAGAGCGCACGCACGATGCGCACAGCGAGAGAGATGAGGGACCAGAGCAGCAAGATACGATAAGGCGGCTACAGTACCCCGCACCCACTACACCATACACACAAATTATCACCAACAGTAACCACCACGAATCGTTCGGATAAAATGATTGAATGGCGCCTGCACGAGTTTTCATCTTGAACCACATTCAGTCACTACTTCTACAGTAACCTACCGTAACCCAATACCGTAATCTCTGCACTCACCACTAGCGTAGGTGTTCCTCTGAGGCTTGGTGGTGCGTTGTGGCGACGTTCTCCTCTCTCTTCTCCTCTGTTCCTTGGGGGCGAATCTCCTCTCTCTGCCCTCACACGGGAGTTCATTGATCGTAGAGGAGGAATGGGTGCGACGAGGAACTACAAAGCAATGATCTACCTACTTATTGATAACGTGCTCTCCTCATTATCGATCGAAACAAATGGCTGCAATCTAACATCAGAAAGCAATGGACTATACACCGAGATCTGATTTCTTTCATTTCAATGAGAAGAACTGAATCCCAATCAATAGTTGACTACCGTATCCCCGGATGTAGGTCACTCACTCTTAGTCGTCGATAGAATCTGTGTGTAGATGGGCGACGAATGATCAGAGGACGAGCAAGTCGTCGAAGAGGAGGAAGATGCGACTCCCGAGTCGCCTGCCGTGCCCAGTGAAGGAGCGCCCTGAGAAGATGGGTTACTGTAGGCTACCGTATAATGGTCTGCACATGGTCTACAGTATCCCCAGCGAATGTTTCGAGTCACAATTCTCTTCATCCTACTCCTTCATTATCCTAATCTCCCTTTCTTCCATAATCGCTCTTCCCAGCTCCTTCTCGATTTCCCTCACTCTAATGCATTCACTCGATCAAAGGTGGGAGTTTCCGTCGCGCAATCTCCCTATCGTTCCCACACGATACTCTAGTAGAAGTGTGGGGGCAAAGGCGGCGCGGACGACCTAACTGACCCCTGGCATGCCTGATGAACACTGCCTCGGCCCCCATGCCCTCTAGCCAGCCTCTGTCTACCACCTCTTCCCTGTCAGAGAGTGCGAGAGAGTGTGTAGAATGGAGAGAGTCAGACATGTAGTCCTGGGTCTCTGACAGGTGCTCAACGTAGAGAGTGGCTAATGGAGACAAAAAGAGCACCTCTCGCCTCTTTCTCAATAACAACCACCTAGTGCATGGGAATAACGGCGCGAGAGAGATTTTGGGCAGTGACTGGATTACTTCCAATTTTATGCCCACACATCCTTCTGTGAGCGTGCAAAATACAGGATGGAACTCTCTCTCACAGGGCAAATGATACAATGGGATAACTACAGATCGACGCCACATCATTCAAAGTTTCACAAACCGACCCCTGATGAATATGGCAGCTAACTATCTATCAAAAATTGGAAAAGTGTGGTTCAACATTTACATAGAAAGCGCTATTCCACAATTATGAATCAATTCTAATCGTCTTCTGTAACTGTGATCTATTGTCTCTTTTTCTCAACCCATTTTGAGAACTTAGAAATGTGAGATAATCCTCTTCCTTTTCGTACCTTTACATTGTAGTAGCTCTGCTCCTCTCCATCTGAATCCGAGAACGAAGAGTCGAGGAAGGATCCACCCGAAGAGAAGGAAGCGTCGCTCGACATCACTGAATGGGAACTTAGTACTCGAATGAGAACCTCGGCTCAGAATGGGAACGAGATGCATGCAGTGAGCGGGGGCTTCCAGCATGGTGCTTGGCGGTCACCGTCGGCCCTGGCTGGAACCGGTCCTATTCCAGTGGGTTATTACCCCTTCCGGCATGGTCGAGACGGGTGTTTACCACTTCCAATCTCGGCTAGTCACACTAATCTTGTAATCTTGAATCTCACCACTATTCTGTCTAATACTGCCCTACCGAGTTCCGATGTCGCCTAGTCCCACAAATCTTGTGATGACTTGAATATCCACACTACTCCATCTAATCATGCGCTACCGTACCCCTTCCCTGTTGCAGTATCACTCACTGCTTCTGTCCATGTCCGCGTGTGAGTCCCAGAAGAAGGAAGTGAAGTTGCCTCTGAGATGGTCGGAGCAAAGATGTCTCCGCTTCCTTCCGCAGTGATTACCACTTGCCATACTGCGATGGGGGAATCGACCGGATGGCGTGCCCTAAACCAATCTCCGCCTCTGATTACAACAGAGTTAAGAACAGCCCCAGGGCTACTATTTACAGAGTGAAAGAACGACGCACAATCATATCTGAGAACCACGGCCTTGACAACCGATAACAACGGGCAAAATCGCGCAACACGTCGAGAATCGTGACTGATTTACAACTGGCATTGGGTGGTGACACGCCCCTACCGTATCCAGATTCGAAGTATCAGTGTCTGAAACTGGTGGCGCAATATAATTTATCGCGCGAAGAAGTCAAGTGGGGTGGTTGCGCCAACAGAATCCGCAGTGGGGGATCACTTGGATATCACTTACGCCTTCCCCACACCGAACAGGGTGGTTGGTGTGCACTCACAACACTCAATCTCCCCCTCCCTCGCCCTCTCTGCTCTCTCTCTCCAATCCCCCTGATCTCTCCCCTTCTCTGCCCTCGTCAGTCCAACCCCGCCTCCGTGCTACGTAACACACTCACGAGGTGTGAAGTGGATCAGTCGAGGAAGCTAGACTCATTCCTGGACCACTTACTGCTTAGTACGGAAGTGAGACACTAATCAACCAGGTGGAAAGTACTGTAGCAGTCAGGCAACATCGTGCTTAATTTGTATGTGTACGTTAACAATATCACTCATAATGAAAAAAAAACTAAGAACAAATGGTAGATTTGACATTCAAGAGAGCAAGCGCAAGACTAGATCCATCCATGTTCCTTCTCATTAGCCGGATCGACGAATCTCCTAGACAGAAATAGGCACTCATAAGCTTGTAATGATCCCCCTTCGAATAAAGAGCAGCGAAGGGAAGGGGCAGGTGAGGAAACTGGCGTGGAATTGACCGTGCCTGACCCTTCCCTCCCTCTAATTGCACGGCACTAATTAGTGGCCAGGCGATGGCTTCTCACCTTTGTAGGGGAAAACAGATGGGGAGCATGGTTGTGATCTAACAAAGCACTGGCAATAGCCTCTTGCGGAATGGGGGAAAGGGAAAAGGATCACGACCGAATCCACAAAATCATTGAGTGAAATCGCGAAAAATGTAATCGATTTCTGAAAGACAAAAGGCATAGTCATTATTCAAACTCGAACATAAATCTCCCCTACCATTGTTGCACAATCCTTCTCTAGATTCATCACATCACTCCATACAGTGTGGGAACAATCCACTTCCGGGGGTTCTTATTACAATCTGGGCCTTCTCTCTTCGCACTTCCGGTAGCCGCAAGGCACTATCCCTTTCCTGTCTCCATCACTCGTCTGACCCTCTCCATTCCCCTTCATCTCTCCCTTCGCTCCAGCCTCTACAGTATCTCGAATCGATACACCACCGGTGGATGGAGCGAGAGAGAGGGGGAAATGGAGAGAGCGGGATCATTACTCTGCAATGGGCCCTCGATCCCTCTGGCACTTCCCTGCTATTACGCACTGTGAAGTGGTTGGAGTCTCTCTTTGAGGCCTATACGACTAGCGATGATGAGAACAGAGGACCAGTGTGGGAACCACGGACGAAAGAGATACACTTGAAACACTGATTATACTGTCTTTGATCCGTCGGAAGGGAATGTATTGATTGTCGGGAGACTACAGAAACCGCTAAGTGTCTGGATAGACCATTGATCCACCGATATTCACACGGGACCTCATGCTAATCCGATTGACAGTCCTTTCTCAACAACGGGGGATTGATAAAAAAATTAAGAGTAGGCAACGAATTGAGAGAATGTGGAAGAATCTATTCCTTAGCCAACTGGCGTATTCTCACTACCCGCAGGGCTTACTCCCATCCGCATTTCCCTCGAAATATTCGCCACTTCTTTCGCACCTCACGACCACCTGCCATTCATGGTACAGGAATATTGGCCAATAATAGAAACACCAACACACCACTCCAATCGTTATCTCACGGGAATGCTAGGTGTGATGAAGATTGCTCGAATCACACGTGTTTCTCAATTTTTTCTCTATGCATTCGGCTATAACCCTCACTTGTCCGAAAGCACGAAATATAGCAGGAAACATGAAAAGAGATTGACGATTACTTCCTTTACTCAAGGCTTGTAAGAATGATCTCGCCTTCTTCTCCTAACTCTCTTATAGGCTAAAGAGAGTTGAGAGAGCATGTAAAGTGAAGAGATTCCCACCAGTCCTCCTTCCCCTTCCTTCTCCTTCCCCTTCCTTCTCCTCCATCTTCCTTCGTATCCATGCTTCTCCTTTTCTGCTGTCACTCCGAATGAGCCCATCACCATATTTCACTGACTTCCCCGTTCCCTCTGGCAACGTCCCCCTCTTCAGCCACTTTTCCCTTCCCATCCACTTCCAGCTACATCCTTCACTCTTAGTCCAATCGATATTTTCGAAAACCTGATCTACTAGTTACACGTGTCGCTAGAGTCTAGCTTCATTCCATTCCACAACCATTTGACGAGCTGTTATCGTTCTCAATGAGTTACTTTCTTATCCTTTCAGAGTTCATCGATCAAAGATCAAATATCAAGGATCAGGGATGCATATCATCGCCCAGCTGCTCGGCAGCTTACTCGTCGTTGTCTCTGCAGTGCTCGTCTATTTCTTCGGACCGAAGTATCCACTCTCTTCATTTCCCATGCTCTCTCGTCCTCTCTGACCTACAAGAGTGTTAAAAATGGAGAGAGTCTGTCAGAAACTACCGTATTCCTTCCTACCGTAACCCCTTCATCCATCAGGATCATGAACGCCGAGTCGTGGCGCCACGAATATCTCGTCTACGAGAACAATCGATCGGTGCGATTCTCAATCTTTCAATATGACTGCACAATTCATCAAGAGGAGAGAGAGCACTCAATGGGATGCTGATTTTCCTCCTAGATGTCCCCTGCTTCAGATGCAGGGCAACACCTCCAAACTCGTGTTGAAGTTCGGTGCCAACATCGACCACATCCACTCATACGCCAACTTGACCGACCGGGAGGGACGACGTACCGTACCATAATCACTACCGTATTACAATGCAATACCCTGCTATTACCTCACAGTATTCCTTCTTCGCTTCTCTGGTTCCCTAGTACTTGGAAAGATTCCAATTGGCACTTTGCCAACTCTCTCTTCATTGCAGTCATGGTGGGAGGGTACTCGAACGAGGTGCTGACCAACGAGAGTGTCCTCGTCACCGCCGCCTCCAAGTTCACTGCGCGGTGCGTGTAGGAAACGTCGCCCATTCAAAATAGCGATTGAACCTCTCACTAGTAAAAGTCGCCCTGCACGCACCACCTTTCAGATGGAACGAGCAGTGCGCCCTTGGCGCTCTGGTGGAGGGATCATTCCTCATTGACAACAGCCTTGTCCTCTGTGAGTACCGTAGCCTACAGTATGCTCTCTACCGTAACCCCGCCCTCATGCAGTTCCCGGTCAAACTTCGATGGGCATCTCCAGTGTGATCACGATGTGGGGCACCACAGTTGCGGGACTGATCTGCGGTAGGACAAGAGGCATTCAATCGATAATGCCTACCGTACACCCCTTCCCCCGTTACAGTATCCCTTGCAGCTTCGATGATCTTCACGTACCAGCAGGTGCTCATGAGCTTCTTCTACTACCTCTCTCCCCTCTACAAGAGTGACGACATCAAGTGAGTCCCCTCTCTCGTCCATTAAACAGTTTACTGTATTCGAGATAGTTCATGGAATACATCATACACTATATCCAAGCCCGAAAGTATGCTGGGAAAACAACAGTGTTATGATATCACAAACCACCTTCAAGGGGCACCCGTGAAACGGCGATTCTCCTCGTTCCTTTCCAGTACCACGAAGTACAGCAACTCTGCGATTGTTCGCGAGGCTATTCTCCTCTCCCTCTCCATCGTATTCACACTCGCCATCTTCGCACTAGGTATACCGCACTCCCACCGTACTCCTGCCATACTCCTACCGTACTCCTACCGTAACCCAACCTAATCTCCAGTGTGCGTCATGGCCTGGCTCGAGTCGGACAAGCGATGGGACTGGGGAAAATCCGTCTTCTGGGGCTACTTCCAATTCATTGGAATCGGCCATTCCCCCGTCAAGCCCATCTACATGCAAGGAAATCCCCAGGTTACTGTATTTTGAATACTGTAAATGGCCCATTTTCGGATTACTGTACCTATCGATTAGCACAAACTTAGATGTCCTCGTGGCTCTCGCTCTGCCACTTTTGCTTGTGTCTCCAGTCGGTAGGTCATCGTCTCCTGGTTACCGTAATCCCTACAGTAACCCTGCCGTATCTCTCTCTTCAGAGTGCTTCTATCGGCTTGGTCATCCTTTCGGCGTTTCGTTGCCGCAACGCATGTGACGTCCCCGAGTGAGTACCGTACTACTTCTACAGTATCTCAAACCTGCCTACCGTACCCGTAAATCTTCCGCACAGGAGCATCCCTCTCTCTGAGAGAGAGCTTGACCAGGCGATCGACATCGATAACGAGCGAATCACGAGCAGCAAGGTCAATCACCCGCAATATCACCACTGAGATATGCACCGTAATCAGATTGCTGTGGCCATCCTAATGAGTATGGTAGATCATTTGGGACGTTGGAATAGTGTAGGGCATGGGCGTAGATTATTGACATTGATTGATTATGCTTAAATCGATAAAGTATGATTCATCGTTTCATCGTCACCAGTTGGACGGGAAAGTTCTTCACAGAGAGCAGACTACAAATTACTCACTTGATGATTCATAAACAATTGCCCAATCTCCTCAGTATTTTCTCGTTTCATCATGTGAATTTTGCTCCCATCATTGGTCAACAATAATCTTTATCCATCATCTAATGCGATATCATCGTCTGCCTATTTCACGGGGAATTCAACTACTGATATTACTCGAGGAGACAAGATATCTTGAACTTTTGATCGGCAAAACTGGGACTACACTACTCGTTCAGGTCTTATTCATCATTCGGGGACAAGCCAGCTCTCATCGTAACGATGAATTAACGCACAATATGAGTGGTCGGAAGATCAAAGATCAAAGTAATTATGCAATGAAAACTACTCGATTATGAAATTTGCAAGCAAGCTTCTGGACAATTCACAAAACGACACAATGTAACAGCTGAATAACTCTCTTTGAATAAGCTCTAGAACGAGGAATGTGTGGTGATGTTTAGTAGAAACAGAGGGAATCAAGAAGTACTTTTGACCTAATCAATGTAATGCAGGATCCTTCTAAAATTGCTGCAAGTAAAACCTAAACGAGAAAACGAAAGAGGCGGAGGGAGAGGTGAGGAGGGGAAATGAAAATGAGAAGAGATCCAAATTGCACACAAATCGATAAAGACAGCAGCAATGAACTACACGTGGAAAGTATTTCGGGGAGACACATAAAACAGGAACAAATATATGAATTGGGCTTCTAGTCCTATAAATGCCATCAATCTCATCGATAATCGATGCACTACCGTACACCTCAGAAGGGATTGTTGAGATAGTGTGGGGAATCGAGAGAGTCGGCTACCGTAATCCTCTATGGTTCGGCTCTCGAAGCGACGACTGGCGGTGGAGGCTGCACCTCATCCAGCATCAGCCCAGTATGCGGCTGGTCACCAGCCGGCAGCGAGAGACGAATCGCCTCTTTCGCTGCAAGATAATACTCATGTGGTGTGGTGGGAAACGTCGACTCAGCACACGCAATGCAATTTTTGATGATATTGCTCAAATTAGCAATCGCCGCTCACCTGTGGAATCGACCGAGGGCGCCACCAGGTTGAGAGGGATGGGCGAGGAGGGAGCGACCGACTTCTCCACATCCGGACTCTACAAAGGGAAGGGATTGTGTAGGGATGACGTCATCGTTCCCTGAGGGGGGAAGTGGGCGGGGCCAGTCCGTACCTCTCCATTTCTCTTCTGCATCCACTTGAGCAGCATGTGAATGGCGGCGCCAGCGAGCAGAGGACCTGCAAGGTAGAGGAATCAATTATCGTCTCCCTCTACCGTACCCCTATCTACCGTATCCCCTCTTCTCTACCGTACCGGGAGTGAAGCAGGCGACGATCACCGGCAGCAGCGAGGAGATGTCCGAGTCCGGTGTAGGGAACGAGAACTGCAAGGGAAATATTTGTAGAAGGGGGAAGATTGCATGTTTGAAAATTTTTGAGATTGCAATTTTCAAACATGCAATCTTCCCCCTTCTCGTAACAAATATTCGAAAGATCTAAAATGTATAACACGTTTTTGGTGCATGAATCAACCTTTACATTCATGTCTTGAAATATTAACCTTTTCCTACTTTGGATCAAATATCCGAAACATCGAAAAGGTATAACACATTTCTGGTGCACGAATCAACCTTTACATTCATGTTTTGAAATACAGTACCGCACGGTCTCCCCCCAGTCGGGCGCGGCGTGGCGTGGCGCGGCGGGTCGCATTAGGTCGCATCACTCCCAGAGACACTTCAAAGTGTGTATTTTTCGCTGAATTTTCGGCTTTGGGTTCTTCTGATAACTATCAATCGATCTGCGAAATTGGGGTTTCAAAATATTCAGTTTGAGCTACTGTTCGTATGGGTCATCGTTGGAGTCCCTCTCATCCCCTCCCCTCATTTCCCTACGATACCATTCCTAATTATTCTTGATAGTGAGCGGTGTCATAGGGAAATGAGGGGAGAGGAGGAGAGGAGGAGAGGGGACTCCAAAGATGACCCATCCAAACAGTAGCTCAAACTTGATATTTTGACACGCAAATTTCGCAGATCGATCGGTAGTTGTCAGAAGAACCCACAGCCGAAAACTCAGCGAAAAATGCACACTTTGAAGGGTATCTGGGAGTGATGCGACCTAATGCGATCCGCAGCGCCACTCCGCGCCGCGCCCGTCTGGGGGGAGACCGTGCGGCACTGTATTAATCTTTTCCTATTTTGGATCAAATATCCGAAACATCGAAAAGGTATAACATATTTCTGGTGCACGAATCAACCTTTACATTCATGTTTTGAAATATTAACCTTTTCCTACTTTGGATCAAATATCCGAAACATCGAAAAGGTATAACACATTTCTGGTGCACGAATCAACCTTTGCCACTTTTTTGCATGCACCTATTATCACCCAATTCCCTCAGGCTATTTTCCCGTCTCATCTCCACCTCCTCAAACACTGGCATTGCCTCTCTACAATAGTTCATCTTTTCCCTTCTCTCCACCATATCCCCTCACCTTGAGCAGCAGAATGGCCACTCCAGTGTTCTGGATGCCCGTCTCGATGGCGATGGCAGTCACGTCGCCAGGAGAACGACGAGCGAAGATCGCAGCGAAGCACCCGAACATGAACCCGCACCACGGAAGGAGCAGACCACTAAAGGAGGGGAGTATATTAATAATCGAAAAGCGGACTAATTAGGCTAATTAAGTAATTAATAGAATGAGTGAGCTACTCCCAGATCATCCGGTAACTATCTGGGATTATGTTAGGGGTGCGGTGGGTCAGATTGGCAACTCACCCGATGAGCGCCCTTGTCGTAATCATCCGGAACATGTAGAGATTGGAGAGTGCACCGAAGGCAACTACGAAGATGAGGACGAAGATGATGAAGGGACGCATGATCTACATTGAATTATCGATTTATAAACGTATTTATTTAATGATTATATTTTTATTGATTGACAATAGCGAAAGTAATATTTCTATCATGTATTGATAAGAGGTAAAGAGATAGCTAGCGAAAAAATCGTTCCCGAAAAATTTGCGCACCAGTTAGATCACAGCTGCACTATGTGGATATAACTCGGCTGTTCCTTCCCAGGCAATAAGAATCGGGACTCGTTTCCCAAATAAAAAACAATTTATTCACCGAAAAATACATACTTAGGAAGCGCAGCGTGCCATGCAAAAACGATTTTGATGTATTTTCTTTGTATGAAATCGATAGATCGAGCACCTATAATCCTTGAAATGTTAAAAGGTTTGGCAGAAAAAAATAATCCAGCCAACATGAGAGCTCGGAAAATAAGTCCTGGAAAACGGCCTACCGTAACACTGAAATCGCATGCGTTTGAGCACATCTTAGGTCAGCTTTATAAATCAAAAACTTTAAAACTGTCTTGACAAATCTGTATACATTGTCATTATGTTTACTATACACAATATTTAGTGGAATTCTGCCAACTATCGAGTAGGCATAGGGACAGTTCTTTCTCGTTGAAATCACGAGGAAAAAACAACATTCGCCATGAAGTAATTTCAATCACCTTCCTTCGCTTCAAAGTGTCATTAGATCATCAGGGATGACAATCATAATTTAGTTCACTGATGATGCATTCCAAACAGTTAAACACATACAGCCATTCGATATTTATCGACGGGTACAACGATTCAATAAACTACAGTACGCCATGCAAAATTATTTCGAGATAGTGGATCAACGATAGGCGTAAATCTCTCATGTTATCTCAATCTATCACATATCGATTCCACTCCCCACCGTTCGATCGTTAAGCCAATGATCAGAACATACTTTTCATCTTCTGTGAATGGCCTACCTAATAGTGTAAACTACGTGCGTATTCGAGAGGTGAGGAACTGGAACTTTTAGGAAGAGCATTGGCAAGAGTTCCTGGTGACAACCCAATAGAGATTTACTGAATCTGAACCAATACTAATCTGTAAAAAATTAAAATAGATTTATACAAAAAGAGCGCATGCACACTTTCTGTCCCTGAAAATTTCGGCGGGAAACGGCGCCTCCCTAACTTTCACAGCAGAAAGTACATAGAGTTGGCCTACTGCTACTGAAGAAATTGTGAAGGCACTTTGAGGCACATTTTCAGAAATCAGTGTTGAAAGCAATGGAAAATGACAATTTTTAAAATGGCCATAGCAAGAAGAAAAATAGCATAAAGTGGAAATGGGCAAGATGGCATGAAAGCTCAATATGTGCTTCTCATAAGCATGTATCAAAATATAAAAGAAAATTATTTTGTGATAGGGAAAACCATCACGAAAACTGAAGATGTTGGCTCAATTCGCGATAAATATTTTATGTGGGTATGTGGTGTACTGTAGCGGGGTTTCCCCGAATAACAGAAAGTGGGCGGAGACTGCGGTTCCTATACATACTATCAGTTTCTCTCAATTCGCTTTCGCTAGGGTAAGTAATATTTCTATCGTGTATTGACAAGAGAGACAGAGAAAAAAATCTGTCCCGAAAAAATTTGCGCACACATGAGATCCCAGCTGCACTATGTGGATAACAACCCTAGTGCTCTTTCCAAAGCAATATGAATCGGCTTTCGTTTCCCGACTAAAAAACAATTTCATACCGCAAAAAAGCATACTATACGTTTCTCATAATTCTCTTTCGCTAGCGTAAGCAATATTTTTATCATGTATTGATAAGAGAGAAAGAAAGGTAGCAAAAAAAATATTTTCCAAAAAATAAAAATTTTGCTCACCCGTGAGATCCTAGCTGCACTATGTGGATACAACCCGAGTTCTCTTTCCCAAGCAATAAGAAGCGCGATTCGTTTCCCGAATAAAAAACAATTTATTTACCACAAAATACATACTATCCGTTTCTCT
This sequence comes from Pristionchus mayeri, assembly GCA_036245805.1. NCBI lineage: Eukaryota > Metazoa > Nematoda > Chromadorea > Rhabditida > Neodiplogasteridae > Pristionchus > Pristionchus mayeri. The sequence continues at coordinate 19,454,709 of BTRK01000001.1, forward strand.
CCATTAGCTTTCGCTAGCGTAAGTAATATTTCTATCGTGTATTGATAAGAGATAAAGATATAGCTAGCAAAAAAAATTCCCGAAAAAATTTGCGCACCCGTGAGATCCCAGCTGCACTATGCGGATACAACCCGACTGTTCCTTCCCAAGCAATATGAATCTGGTCTCGTTTCCCGAGTAAAAAATAATTTCTTTACCACAAAATAACACTATTCGTTTCTCTCAATTCACCTTGTCTATCAGCAAAATCATTTGCATAACTCCTTTAACCTCCCTACTTCATTATTGATCGATGTACAGATCCCTTTCTCTCCCTCTCCCTCTCACCTTCCTCGCTCTGGCTGCGAGTGCGGGTTTCCATCGGGCGATGGCCACTCCGATGAGAAGTGGACCCACGAGGGAAGCCAGCGACGAACCAATCTTAGCGTACGGAACCTGTCAACGAGAGAGATCATAAATCAACTAGCACTATCGATATGCTATAGAAGTTATTTTTTGAGAATTTGTACGGAGAGCATTGAAGTCGAAGCGACAAGAGCCAGTAAATGGTCTGGATGGAACAAGCAATCACCCTGTATGGATGATTTGACTCACTCAAAAATATCCTTCCTCTTGGAAAAGATTAATATTGGGGTTGAGGTTGGAAGGGAAAAGCTCATTATTCAAATTAAATACTTAAAACTGCAGATTTATAATTTTTTGATGTATTTTTTTATCGAAAAAGAGAATCCCCGAACACTGAAACAAGGAACGTAGCATTTTAATGCCTAAGGTGAAACACGCGGTCACCAGATCGGAAAAAAATTGTCCACTCTCGCATTTATAAAATGCTCCTACTCGTATTATTTATTCGATTCTCGGTATACGGTTGACTGCTCGATGGGGGGAGAAGTTGACTAAATGCCCAGGTTGAAACCCCCCTCACACCTTGATGACTGATCCAGAGCTGAATCCTACGAGGAACTCCTTCCCGAGAAGCGATAGCCACAGTGGCATGAAGACTGCAAGGAGAAGGGAGATCAAAGATCAACAACTGTGCTATTATCACGAATTTCTTAACCTTTAAATTTTTCAATACAGATATAAATAATTAACGCAAAAATCGTTGAGGTACTATGATGTCTAGAGTTCAACGTTCATCTACTCACAGAGGGATGCGAGCGTAGAGAGGAAGGTCATCGTGACGGACAGATTGACGTTGCCGTCGAGGAGTATCGTCCAGAAATTCGACGCCCCTCCACCCGGAGCACAACCTGTAAAAGAGTCATAGTTTGAATTGTGAGTAGGCAGACAAGTGTTACACGGCTCCAGTATCTTTACAGTCCATCAACCTGCTCAGTGTATTTGAATAAATTCGCAAAAAAATATTTAAAAAATACAAAAAAATATTTCAAGACTTCAAGACCGACTTTCGCTTTCCAAGTTTCACTCTTATTTCATGAACGTTATGATCGGCAACGCGGAGATTTTTCTAGTGCATGCATGCAAAAAAAATATAATAATCTCTAAATAGCCTAGCTTTCTCGTGTCTCTTGGATCTTTGCTCCAATGACTCACAGCATATTATTTTTACAATTACATTTTAGTTTACATGTTTCGCAGTTCAACAAGAGTAGTTAGATACTTACATGCTGATAAGTTCGGCAATAACTTTTCAGAACCTGTGCTTGAGTCACCCGTCATCAAGAAGTCTCATTTTTCGCGCAGTGCGTTCATGTTTCACGAATGGCATTAGAGTGTTGCGATGCTTTCACATGCTACTGTTTCCAGCCATCAGGATCAGGATTTTAAAAGTTTCAAATTAATCCAGTCCTATACCCATCCTCTCTCCCTTCCCTCCTCACCCGTCACAAACAGCCCAAGTGCCAGTGAGTACTCCTGGTACGGGACGAACACCGAGCGAGCGATGAAGTAGGCCAGCTACAATCAATAGGAATTATTACAGTAACCTCAATTTAACATACTCAAGTAATCGATCACTTACCGTAGGCATCACGAGGAATTGGGTGGTCATGCCGATGAGAGGGCCCATCGGTCGCTTAATCGTATCCAGTACGATACCCAGATCCAGCTGAAAATCGTCCAATTATATTCTGAATTTCTGCAAACCACTTTCGCCCGTTTTAAAGATGCATCAGTTTTATAAATTAAATAACACAATCTCGCCAATATTTTAATATTTTTTGTCCACAATTACCCTGTCCCATTGACGTCTCACCCACTCCAGTCTGACTTAACCCATTGGTGCAACCCCAATCTCACCTCGCATTCCATGAAGATATTGGACTTTAGAGACAGTTTTATACTTTAGAAGCAATTTTGACCTACCTACAGTAATCCTATCGATTTCTAATCATGACTTTTCAATCGGCCGTAATCACAAATATGGCTTAAATTTCCAAACCAAAAAAATTATTTTTTGTACGAAGAATACCCCGTCCCATTGACGTCTCACCTACGCCAGCCTAACTTGACCCATTGGTGCAACCCCAATCTCACCTCGCATCCCATGAGGATATTGGCCATCGGGATGAGTATCATGAGCGTGCCTACGAAGATTCGCGTGAGTCTCTCCGAATCTCCGCCTCGCTTCACCCACACCTACAAGTGCATGAGAATTATTAAATTACATTTTTATCCTGCCAGACAATTTTTCAAAAATATTTATTACAACGTAACCTGGTAGGAATTTCTGGTACCTCAAAAATGTAACATTTGAGATTAATACGAAACCCTGAAAAATGAGGCAACCAATCCACAATCTTCCACTCACATCGATGACTTCCTTGGTGCTTTCCTCTTCTCCCTCCGTTCCTATCAGCTCCCTGATCACTCCTTCCGCCTCCGCCGATTCAAGCGAGCGGATGTCGTGTGACGCGCGCGGAGCGGAAGGCGCGTATGGCGACGCGTCCATTCGGACCAGGCGGATCTGAAGAGAAATTCATTTCCAAGCCCACCACAAACAGTCAAAAAAATTCTAGAAATGAAATTGCCCATTCATGTCTCATGAGGAACATGTACTTAAAAATTTCTCACCACAGACAATTCAGTCATTTTAAATCGTAAAAAATGCAAACTACCAAATTCATCTTCTTCATCTACCATACCCACTCCTACCGTATCCCTCTGCTCACCTCGACTCCAGTCTTGCCCAGCAGTTTTCCTCTCACGGTGAGGGCCGTTTCCAGACTGTAATATCTCTCAATCTTCTCTCCCTTCTCATCCCTCTCCTGCTCCTTCATCGACAGCGACGATGCGTTGAAGGAGGGCGTGAACGAGATCTGAGAATCACGAGTTAGTTCACGATTCGCTACTGTATGTCCGACTTCCTACCGTACCTCCTCCGTGTCGTCATCGTCTCCCTGCCCTCCGTCGTCCAACTTCGTGTCGGCAACGTTTGGATGCAGGGATCTGCAAAATTTATAGTTGTATTCTACCGCAATAATTTCTGAAAAGCCATTTACCGATACACTAAACTGGTGGTATCGTATACCTGGCTGATATTCTCCACTGGTCGCCGGCCGCATTCGCAGTCTCGTACTGCTCCTTCGTCATCGAGACCTGAAAATCGATAGTTTACAGTAATCCAACTCCTACCGTAACCCCTTTTCTTACCGTAATCTGGACCGTCTTGTTTTCCTGTTCAATGAGATCATGGAGGTAGGCGGGCTCGACGCGCAGTGCTGGCAGTCCCGCAGCAGCAGTTACGATCACCTGAGAATCGATTGGGTACGGTATTTACAATGAAATATCAGAAAGTTATACTAATCTTTAATTTCTACATTATAGGACGAAAGGCGCAGAGCATTACTAACACCACAACAAAATAACCGTTTGAGATAAATCCGAAACCGTAAAAAAACTACTGGCAACTATCACACATTTTTCGATCATCTTTCATTCCATCACACGCACTGTGACTATGACAAAATCATAATACTTTACCAGTTCTTGCTCAATCGTATTTTTTTCAAACTTCAATCAATACCTACCGTATCCCTCTCCATCCTCTACCGTACCTGCAGGATCAGATTGGTGAGCAGGAGCAGCGGGCAGCGTCGTCTTGCTGCAGCCATCGTCGATATCGATCGGACTTCAGGTCGAGAGTCGTCTAACGAGGCGGATACGGTAGTCGATTGGCAGGGGTGGTACCCTCTGGGGCGCTAGGCCTGGAATGGAGTGAGTGGTGAGGATGGGGGCGGGGTCTCGCGATGAGGGGAATGGGTCGGTGGCGGTGAAAGCGTAATGCATCGGATGGCACGCGACGATGGGGAGGAGGGGGGAATCGGAAGGTGCTCTCTCTTGATTACGTCATCTCTCATTTTCTCTGTCTCTCTGCGGCCTCTCAATACTGCGTGCTCTCTCGCTCTAAACGAGGAAATTGGGGCTGGAGTAACGAGGTTGAAAGCTTTTAGGAGTGAGCGCGTCTTCATCGAATCATCAGGTATTCACATCACGGAATCCGTAGAGGGGCAGGGAGGAGATGAGGGATGGACCGGAAGGAGGCTAATGGACTATCGAAAATAGCCTCAGGGCGAGTACGAGAGTCCCGTTAAGGTGAGTATGTGTCAACTCCTCGTCCTCATTTCAATCGACTCCCGAGTGGAGAGAAATGGGAGGCTGAGGCTGAGAATGAGTACTGCGAGAGTCAAAAGAGAGGGGAAATTTCCCGGAAATTTAAGCGTTTGTCTAATTCCGAGGGCTTCAAATGTAATTACCCGCGAAATCACGAGGGTGCACGCGTACATCATTTCCAGGGACAAGCAATTCGAGAGAAACGAGCGCTGATTGGAAAGAGGGATTGACTGGGCATTAGCCAGAGTTCGTCAGAAATAGAGCACAAATGGAAAAAAAACACAGACACCGTATTATCTAGCGAAGGCGGCGCAAAAAAGTGCACTAACCAAAGAACGGCGAAACTCTAGACCGCGTGGTTGTTCGAACTTTAAACCAGACTGGACACAAACTAGAGAGAGAAGGGAGTCGCAACTCTCACGTTTCCGCCTATTTTCGATTCTTCCTTCTCTCACTCGAGAGGGGCTGGTCGCGCGAACACTCATCGATTGCGCAAACTGTCCACTGATTACCCGTCACTGATAGGCGCGAGATCTTATCTAAACCAGAGATAACAGGCACATTTCTTATCGCGTGACCTGCCCCCGTGGCACGGCAATCGTTGTAGAACTGCCCAGTAGGTCCCGTGAGAGGCCCTTGAAAGGCTCATCTAGCGTACGATGAGTCAGAGGACGATATTGAAACATCGAGGGCAAACAGAGACTGCGAAGGAGGGGTGGAGGTAGGTCAGAGTGAGGAAAAAACCTGGCTCTTGCGTTGAACACATTTCCTAGTCATGGCGGAGCTAGAATTCGAGAAACGTTACCCGGTCTCCTCATTCGTCATTCTAAGCACCCGCCGGTCGACCGTCGAGGTAAGTGTGTAGAATGAAGATACGATCATTGTTCTAACTCAACGTAAAATAAAGAAAAAAAATCAAACTGTTACTCATCATGGGGAAGCATAAGTCTCTACGCACTACACTCTCTGACTAGATTATGCTAATGAAACTGCTACCTGCCGGGAGCCTCCTGGACCAAGATTGGATGAATCAGAGATGAATACAGAGCGCTATACCGCTTATTGGATGCTCCCAGCCTCCTTTATAGTTTTAAATCGCCAATATTTGGATAGACCATGCTCCACATGTTAGCATGAGCCGCGCTCTCTTCATTTGAGACGCTTCTCGTCGATGCATGATGCGAGATACCATGGGAAAGAGGAGAGGGTCTCGTTCACAAGTGGGCGTCCAGCTATGTATGCACAGTATACAAGTATGGCTGCTCGAGGAAGACGTCATCGCTCGCATCCAATCAGGGACGACCAACCAATCTCCAGATTGACTAACGGGAAAAACAGGACGGATATGAATCCGAAAAAAGAAGGGAATTGGAATGGCTGCGGTACTGATCGACTCCTCTTTTATCCCCTATTCACACAAAGGAGAAACATAAAAGTGCCCAGAAACCGACGATGATTCTCACCAACTATGATGGTTATCTGATGCAAGCATGATGCATCGTCATTATTAGCCTACGGTGGAAGCACAAACATTGCGTGTGCAAATGAGGCCGACGTCATGGACATGAATCACTAACGGAAAGATTATCGTAGTGTAGCGATAACAGTAATGCTCTAATGAACAAATGGTAAGATTTGCAAGGTATATGGAAGCAGAATAAATGAAAACCTTGTGTTTTTAAAAATTCCGGCAGCGTTTCTTTTAGATAGAAATAACTATTCTCATAACGGAGCGCAAGATAGAGAACGAAGGGGGATTGATGCCGCAACGATTATTGATATCCGTGCCCTTTCACTTCACTACCCTACACGACGCGTTGTCACGATAGAAATGGGAACGTCGTGGGTAGGGGATACGCGAAAACAATCGAGATACTCAAAATCGCTGAGTGTAGCACGAGAAAAGAGGGCGGCTACGCACTCGACTACAAAATATGCGCACCACGCACCCTCACAAACTGACATAACTCAACTCGTGCAAGTGCGCTAATTTCAATGTGACTACAGTACTCTCACACATAGGTCAAAGAGGGCCACTTGTGACAAACCGCAAAATGTGCGTGTCTGAGTGAGCTAGAGTAATATCTGAATTTTTTTGCGCTAGCGTAGTATCATTTTCTATGTGCTTTTCCAACTTTTCACGGACATGCAAACATGCACACCGCTCATTTGCCTACGCTCTCACGCGATCTATAATCTCCTCCCACGGACGAACCTGCGGGTCTCACGAACGAAAATATAAGGAATTATTGAGAACGAGGGTGAGTTAGATACAGAACAAGAGATATCACGGGATATGCGCACACCATTAATGAGCACAAACTCTAGCGATGGTATATGGATATTGTAATGCTCTCGAGTGATCTATGAGCTCTAGTGTCGAGAGCGATGGAAAGATTTGATTGTGATCTCGAAAAATATATAATCGGAAGCATACAAGAGTTATCGAGAGCTGATGGGTGCAAACTCTCATGATGATCGATTGCTACAGTACTCTAAACGTATGGACACTCTCCGCAACTACTTGAAAACCTCGAGCGAGGAAGCAGGAAAACCTGTCGAATGGAACATCGCGAACCCCAATGGATATGAATAGCTTCATACTGGTTGAATTCCCTCGGTCGCGCAAGAAATCTCATCAGGATACACCCGCAAAACCTCGAAAACCTGAACCGGAGCGAGGTATGGGAAAGAACGCGGCATTGATCCCAAGCAGCCCTCCCTCTGACATGTTTTGTTACTTCCGTAGTAAAGTGAGTGGTGAGAAGAGAGGATCCTGAGCCGCCAAATACAAAATTAACTCAATTTCGCCCTGTTGCGAACATAATTCTTGATAGGAAAGGTTCTTTTCAATCGATAAGTAGCTTCAATAAGAAAGAACGTGTACGTTCTTGAAAAAAATCGGGTTCCTGCCCATCTAAACGCTAATTCCCAGTCGTTCGCTCCTCATTCCTACTCGCAAACAGACAGACCAGCCCACAAGTAGCACGGAAAAGAGTCAAGATGACGCGAGGGAGAAGGGAGAAATGAGGGAGTGACGTAACCGTTAGCTCGGCGGCATGCAGTGAGCAACTGTTCTGATTCTTACTTTAAAAACTCATGCATCTAGCGCTTTCTCAGCTATCAATTAGTTGTGGAACGAGGCCTGTGAGAGGCGAACCGAGCAAAAGCCAATAGAATACCGGTTGGTCAAGCGTGCGCGACAAAAGGAGACAAAATGCTCTAAGATTTCGAGGGGACGGCTTGGACATAACGACATTGATCATGTGACCAGGACTAAGATGGGGAGATAACTCGAAAGGATGAATATAAAGAACGGTCGGGGTGGAGGATCAAGGCCAAACATCACGTAATAAAGGCGAGCGCTCCTGCCAGGTATATAAACACTGTGGGGCATAACGATGTGGGAAGTTCAAGAAACAGAGAAACGTGGAAACACGACCAAAAACATGAGAAACTGGACAATTATTGCAACAAGTCTATGCAAAAAACTCACGTATGAGAAATTCATTGTCGTGCGACTTTTGTACGACCGGTGGTTTAGTTTCCCAAAATACGGTAACTTTCCCCCGAGCAATCGACAAATGAACCGACTCAAATTTTCGAAAATTTTCGAGTTTGGCCAATTGTTTCTTAAATGTCGTGTTATTATCACTAATTTTATGTTGCTTGGCCTGTTAATTATTGGATTATTCTGTAGGGTCGACCCTCTAGTGCGCCCAAAGCCCCATCGCTGAGGGGCAATTGTTCGGATCTTCTCGTACTGTGGTATGTCTGTGACGCTGCACACGACTGTTGGAGACATCAAGCTCGAACTCTACTGCGACCAGGCGCCCAAGGCCTGCGAGGTACGCTTGTTCATCCACTTTTTTTTCTTTCGGTCGGTACCTCCCGAATCCCGGCCAGTCCCACTTATTCGTAGTCGATACGTAGAGATGAACCGCCATGCACTCGTAATGAACTACGAATGGACCACCAATTACTGGCAATTCTTGAGCCATTACGATTGGATGGGCATCGACGTTTCCCATATTTTTTACTTCGCAATTCTTCCATCCTTTACTCTTCCACGGCATTTTACACGGTCGCGTTGAACATCGGCCGACTCCGCCCCACACAATAGACGAAATTACTTACAGTAGTTTTCGCCGCGAGACGCTTAACCCTTAGCTACGGTATTTTTCACCGTGTCACGCGCATTATTTTTTTGTTGAGAGGCTGATTAACGCGTTCTTTGTCCTTCGTTCTTTGCTAGTTGCGCTTGCACATTTGCGTTTATATTTACTAAACATATTAAACATAAATAGAACCTATATTAGGCAATATTTATCTTTCATAGTAATTGAACGCTTGAATTCCCGGCAAGAGTGCATCCGGAATCCGTGTTTTATCTGTGCACACACTGACAAAAACCCGGATTCCGGTACGGCGCACTCGTAGTGGAGTGCGACGCGGAAAAATTGCCCACACTGAAACGCCGTGCTCTTCCCTTATAAACAGCTAGTCTGAAATGAGGAGGTAGGGTTGAAAATCCGAATTCCTTCTTTTAAAATAGGTGCGATACTTTCTTCGATTCCAAGATTAAATTGCTTATCGTTCAAGGCACCTATGTAATTTTAAAGTAAGGCTAATAGAATTACTTCAGAACTTCCTCGCGCTCTGCGCCTCGGACTACTACAAGAACTGCATTTTCCACCGTAATATCAAGGATTTTATGGTACAGACTGGTGACCCGACTGGACTAGGTGAGTTCGAGTTTTACCTCTAATTTATGTGGTCGGCAATTGCTGCGAATATAATTACATGTGTGGAAGTCTTCCTACAATAAATATATAATTTTATATCGTTCCTAGTTTATTTTAAATTACAGGCAAAGGCGGACAGAGCATCTACGGGGCACCTTTCGACGACGAGTTCTCCACGGAGCTCACCGTACGGATTTAAAAAATATTTACCTTCTAATATTAGGATTTAATTTGTATTTAAATAAAATCCTATTTTTAGCACAACAAGCGCGGTATCCTGTCTATGGCCAACAACGGCCCGAACACCAACAAGGTGAGCACTTCACTATTGCGTTCGCGGATGCGAGATTTGATTAGTATCTCCTTTAAACATTATCGAATTGACGACCGCCATTTCACGAATGAAGTACGAAAAATGATCTCGTTTTGGGGTGTCCCTATCTAATCGATACCAGTGATCTTTGGTCGAAGCGTCATAAAACTACAACTGAATTCAGAGCCAGTTCTTCATCACTTACACCGCCGCGAAGCACCTCGATCTCAAATACACCATCTTCGGCCAGTTAGTACTTTTTTTCACAAGATAACATTCTGAGCATTTTTAAAATTTTTTTTGTATTTTCGTTAGGTGAAAATCTTCTGTCCGATAGTGAGATACGCTGTCTAGAAGACCAAATTCTACTATTATTAATCAATAATCATCACAGCGTCATCGACGGATTCGACGCGCTAGAGGAACTCGAGACTATCAAGGTACTTTTTCCTTCGTTAATGTTCTAAGGTCAAAATTTTGGATTCCGTAATCTTTCTAATATTGATTTACTGAATACCGTAACCTGCCAGGTTGACGCCAAGTATCGCCCCGTGGTTGAGCAGCGCATCAAGGATGTCACTATTCACGCGAATCCTATCGCCAATCGCGACTAGAATACGGTAGCCAATATTGATTGATTATTTTCAAATACTGATCGACGCCAAAAATGGTACTGTATACAACCGATCAATATTGATTGATTTCAGTCCATGTCCAACTTCATTCTCACGTCCGTCTTCCGTTATCAACTCATCATATCGTGTTCTGTCTTCAGTAACCAGTAAACCCACTAACCCCTCCAGCCCCTCCAGCAACATTCCAGCGTGAGTTCCGGTTTAATCCCACCTCTATCCCTATGACATTCTCCCATTCCTTAATACGATTTTCCGCTTCGTAAAATTATAATTGAGCTTTTAAGGATTTTCAAACGATAATTTATATGATTCTTGTTTCTTCTCAATACACAAAAAAACAAAAAAGATAATGAGAAGCGAAAGAGTATGTGAAAATTATGTATGATTCAATCGATTGATCGATTCTACCGTACTCCCTCACAGTTCCGACCCTACCTCCTCCGAGTTGCTCGATCGAGTGAAGCAGATGAACGCCTACTACGAGCAGTACATCGAGGAGTACACCGAGGAGGTCAGACCAGTGATACCGTAACCCTTGTTTTCGTGGCAGGATCGGGAACAGGATTGATTTTCAGGAGCTATTCACATGGCTGTCAAATTTTACCAGTAATACCTTTTATTAATGCTAATGTTGTATTTATTTCACTATTATAAAAGACGATGAAGGATTGGCCATTCCTTAAATATAGTTGATGCTCTGAATTCCTTGATAGGACTAGTATTGCATTACCATAACAGTGCTATTACTATTTATTATAATGGGCCCCCTTATGTTGGAATCCTAACAATAAGTGTACAGAATGGACACGACGTCATAATAAAGTATTGAAATAATTTTGAAATTGCAGATCGACGATGGTCAATCGCCGCAAGAGGGGGAGCAGCCGGTAGAGGAGAAGACAGTGTGAGTAGCATGAATATTGAGATAAAAAGAGCACTCAATGATGACTGCAACATGATTTTAGTTACATGATATTAGTTGTATCCATTAGCTTATTTTCCATCGTTCTTTATTTCTAGTTAGATGCTCGTAGTAGGTATTTTCCCCTCTTCAGCGAGAAAAATGGAAGCAACAGTAGAAAAAAGTGAGAGGCAACTAGGAAGGTTGGGTTTCGACATGGGGATGTAAGCTGAGATGCAGATCTTCCTCAATATCAGTCGCTGTTTGGGGAAATTAAATATCAGAAAGTAGGCATAAAAATTGTATCCTCTCAGATATATTGGTTTGTAGGAAGTTGGTAACGATTTCTTCGATGGAACGCTCATTTTTTGTATCAACCTTTGAATAATTTGACTCGGGGATTTTATGGTTTCACGCATGGCATTTAACACTACATTGACTGTGCATTTAATGGAGTCCAGCCCTCTTCTTTCAATGAATACAAAATATCAATTCGGTTTTTTTCATGCCAATCTCTATCGCACTATTTAGTGTGATATCGTGGATATTTACAAAGTAGAGTAAGTGTCGATTGCAGTGCTTTCTCTCTCTCTTCTCTGGTGGATGTTCTTCGGGATGCGCGCGCCCTCGACATCGCCGTCTACTCGCAGGGGAGCAGAGAGGGAGAGGAAGGTGGTGGGTAATGCAGAGATGTCAAATGGAGATTAGAGTGAAGTGAGAATGAGTGACGAATGAGGAGGGTCTCATTTTCGTTCACTCTCTGGCTTTACCATTACCTCCACTTACACAATTAGTGCCACGCCTGAGACCATCGCGTATTGACACCCGAAAGCACCTTGATGTTGCCCGAGTGATGGTGCAACGCTGGCGTTTCTTGGTGGGATATCTTTATGAATTAATAGCCATTCCAGTAAATGGTGCTCCCTTCACCATCATATGCACTCCGATGAACACCAGACACGGACGGGCTCTCGCTGCCGCGCTGTCGGAGACCGCCAAGGTCTCGGAGGGAACGGTGAGTACGGTAGGGTACGGTAGGGGATTGTTAGATATGTTTGATAGAATCGGTAGGAGGTTGAGGATGATAATGACTTATTGTAAAAAAATAAATTTTTTTTTTTTAAAATAAGTAATGTGCCTATTTTCATCATTTGAAAACTATTCGTTCGAGAGGGCCAGAGAATGAATCTCTCGTTCAGGGCACTCGTCGTACTGCGAAACGGGCCTCTGGCTGGCTGGTAGTTCACATCTCCGAACTGGACACGACGGTGCACGTCATGGACGATGAGGTGAGAGGGAGAGGAGAGAGAGAGACTCGTTTTGGTGCACTCTCTCGCCTTTGGGCAATGACGAGAGCACGTGAAGTGAAGTAAAAACTATTTGCTCGGTATTTTTATTGGTGAAACACCTTGAACTGCCGTGTTACGCTTAGTGATATCAAGAGTGTATAGGCGACTATGATTACCAAAATTGTGCGCCCATCCACCCATACATTCGCAGTTTCAAACAACTGCCGAGAAACAGGAGAATTGTGGGATTAAATTTGAACCAATTTTATGTAAAATTAATAAAAATATCTTTGGAGGTTCGCCAATACTTCGATCTCGATTCGATGCTTAGTGGCGCGGAGGATACGGTAGCCACCGAGTCCAATGACGATATCCCTGATATCCCGCCCCCGAGGAAAGAGGATACGGTAGCCACCGAGTCCCACGACGATATCCCTGACATCCCGCCCCCGATGAAAGCTTGAGAGGGTACGGTAGCTGACTCCGATTAATTAGTCCTTTTGTTTTGTATCTCTTACCTTGCTACGTTTGTTCTCGTCGAATCACTCCCGAATTTGTTGATATTGTTTTCGTTTATTGTGATGATTATCGATTGTATTTATGAAGTGAGAATGAAGTTGGATCTGGACATATTTTTTTCTCGTTTACATGGGAATAGTTTTCTAGTGTACGGTATCAGGTGCTCGAGATTATCACTGACTGAACGAGCAGCTGAACTGCAAGAGATGAAGAGTAGAGAAGGAATGTTTGGACGAAAGATGAGTAAGTTTTGGATGTGTATTTTAATTCGAAGCTGAATTCGGTATCCAAAATCGTATGAGTCATAAATTTCAATGATGCAAAGGCGTTGTCTATTGCATAACTCAACTTTTGCATCAGTCTGATGCCTTCTCGGTTATCAACAATGCTTCTCAGAAGTATAAAGTATTGGAGGAGAAGAACTTAGGTACGGTTACTACAGAAATCAATTGATCTCAAAGCCTTTTCTTGCTCATTCGTTCTTGAATCATCTCTCCGTTTTACTCTTGACATGCTGACGACTCAAATTTACGCAGTAGAGAACACTTCCCATTAAGTTGCAATTAGTTTCCAATCATCAACTGATGGCATAGATGAGGAAGACAATAAGAATTCCTTCTTGCATCCTAGTTCGTAGTGTGCTCAGCCTCTTTTGAGAGAACCGAGAGATGACGAGAAGGAGAGACATCGAGGGGCTGAAGTAAACAAGCTGCACGTTAGTCACTCTCCCATACCACGTTTGAGTGATTTGTAGAGCACCGGTAGTCCTAGTTATTATCAACCTGCTTTTATCACACTGCAATATTAATTTAATTTGTATGGTCATTTCATCTTATCGTTTCCATTTGCGTTTTTCTCTCTCACCCTCCATAACAGGAGAGACATCTATTGCAATTCATGATCTTCTGTTATATATCTGATCTCGTCGCGCTTTGTGCGTAGATCAAGTCATTAATATTCCTGCAGATGTCCTCTCCCTTCTCCTTCTCCATCGCCTCTTCTTCCGATGTCCCCGAGATGCTCGAATTTCTCCTCACCGACTTTCTCTTCAGCGTCCCACTCAATTTAGCAGTGGGAATGACGAGAGAAGACGCCTACGATCGATATCTCGGTAGGTCATGGATACGATGATGAGCAGACTATCGGTAGAATTGAGACCACGCTCTCTTCAATTAATTCACATTTTAAGATGGTGCAGGAAATGAATATGAGAATTAAGATCGAGATTTAATTAAAAGTATACAAATAAGGAAAATTTGCAGCGAGCGTCGAGGTGAGCGTGGCCAATGGGACGAGTGCAGTAGTGAGGAATGAGGAGTGAGTACTTCCACTCTCAACCTATCTCAAGCTCCGCCCACTTTGTCGGGATGGAGAACTCAACGGGATTTCCAAATATATTCTAATTTCATTCGAAGTTCAAACGAACAGTCATTGCAGCGGGGTTGTAATTGGCGTGCGTCTTTCTGGTTTCGAGGATCGCGATAAGCCCATCTTCCCTACGAATATCTCCTCACTCGGACTGAAGCCACGAACCATAGCGAGGCTACTCAATAAGATCAATTATGGGGTATGTCATTGCTGATTTCCGAGTGTAGAAAATCGATTGATTCCAGAGATGGGATCTGATTCCTTCCGACATCCATCGAGTCTTCGAGGTCAGAGTCGTGTCTGTGGCCAAGAAATACAGAGGAAGAGGAATCGCCAAGGTTCGAGATTATGGAACTTTCTTAATTTCGAACACTCATTTCGATAGTGAAAGACAAGAAGCAGATCAAAAGATTCATACATAGAAAGAAAGAACAACCCATGTGTCGAAAACTGTCTCTTTCACTTCTCTCACTCAGTACACTCACTCGTTTTTCTCAGTCTGTTAGGGAAGACCAGAGAGTGCTTAGACTACGAGAAGTGAGATAGCCCCCTTGAAATACCGTATCCACTCCTTTCCCTTCAGGACCTGCTCTCCTTCGAACTGGATGCAGTGCGGGAGAACGGGGCGAGAGGAGCAGTTGCTGATCTCGTTGCCATCGCATCACAGGGGGTGAGATCAATTTGATAGTTAGAAAGCGCATTCTGCATACTTTCTCAACTTCGGACCACGCAAAGTTTATCTACCAGAATCTCTATAGAGTACAGCCTGACATGATGCTGGTAACTTGCTAACATTGGACCTCAAAATTACTCGAGTTGTTGAGAATTCTCTAATGGGCTAGTTCTCCCTGTGAAGTTTCCTTTCAAATGGATCCCGTTTGTTGAGCAGTGGAAACTATCAATCTTCTTTTCTTCAGTTGTTCTCTGTGGATGGCTACTCGGTCCTTCGCGAGATCGTCTATGAAGATTATTTGGATGAAGAGGGCAAACCTGTCTTTGTCTGCCCCGACGGAAGCAAGAAAGTACAGTTGGTATTCAAGAGAATATAGATATCGATTGATTGGTTATTGTTGAATTCAAGTTGTTAATAAATTACAATGAATTTATCGGTCGAATCACGAGTATTAATCACTGATAGTGATGCGTCTCTCTCATTCCTTCCCCTTTGAAATAATCAACTGTTTTACAGTCAAAAAAGTAAATCGATCGATAACAATGGGACTATTCGGAAGCCACTGAGTCGAAAACAAACAAGTTCGAATGCTCTTACGAGAGCCAGAGATGAGAAGGGCTCAGAAAGTTTTCTCTCCCGGGCGAAGGAGTTGATTGCGATGCAGTTATCTCCTAGATGGAGAGTAGGGTCCCCCAAGTAAAATGTGAAATTCTTCCAAAAAATTATTTTTGCATGGCCATTAGGTTATCGGCGATGCTGAATCTGAATGCCGTTGTTAGAAATTAATTAAATTTCAATTTGAGTAAGTATGAAGTGATCACTGTAAGCCCCGCCTCTCGTGGTGTAGTGCAAGCCGCCCGCATGAATTTCGTGCGTTGCGTGCGGAACGGTGTGTCAACTCGTTCTCGATGGGTCATATTTTTTTGCATACACAGTTTCAATAATATTTCGATTATGCCTTTCATTTACTGACAAAATAGATAGCAATAGAGTAACTAATGATTTTGGTTGAAAAAAGGAGAATTTCGAATGGAAGAGCACCATCTCCCTGTCACCACAATCAACGAAGGCTGATGTCATTCGACATGATAATATATAAGCAAAACTGACTGATATATACACACAAAATATCAAAAAACCATATTATTTTGAGCAGAGAATAAATTGATTTCGATCAATAAACGTCGATAAATTCAAATTTCAGTTATCCTATGACGAAAGTTACCGTAATTGCTCAAAATAAACATTTAATATATTAATTTTTTAAACAAGGTTTGCAAATATCAATTTTCTCAATTTTGTCGTAAACTCTTCATTCGGCATCGCATAATCGATTAATGATATAACTGAAGAGGGGCACTCTGTAAGACGTCCATTAGACAGTTCTTTATAAAAAGTGGGTTCAAATGAGTGTGCAATTCAGTATGTTTGCAAATACAGAATCCTTTCAAAATTTTTCATTAGTCGCATACCAATCTGTTCTTTCTATTCACCGAAAACTGAATAGGGGCACCTTGAAGAAATCGAAATATTTAATAAAAACCAATTTATAACGGCAATTTGAATTCGCGGGCGAGTAGAAAAGAGCCCCCGTGCACTGCACTTTCGAATACACCACGAGTTGAAAATTTTACTTGGGGGTCCCTAGATGGAGAGCGTCTTCTTTTCTCAGGGATTCGAAGAAGAAAATGTGCAAGAAAGAAGCACATTGAAAGATGTCTGGAAAAGAAAATTAAAATATAAGCAATCATAAAATATTCTTCCTTTTTAATTCTCCTCCTCTTTTTTCCTCTATGAAGTAAAATCGGCAAATGTCTCTATCTCTCTTTCTCACAGAGAACAAATGCAATATTTTTAATACGAATCGCTCATGAGTGAAATTTCTAATGATAGAGATGAGATAATCAAGACCTATGTATGTCCCTTGCTGCAGCTGCGTCAGAGCCCGGATAGTCTAGTGGTTAAGGCATCCGCCCGGTAAGCAGGAGGCCCGGGTTCGATCCCCGGCTCGTGCAAATGCGATGCTATCTCTTGAGCCCCCCTCGATGCTACGAGCAAAAAATTCGCAGCTTTAAATCTGGTTGTGGGCCCCCCGTGTGGGGGCACCCCACAACCAGAGCGAGGTGTGGTGCGAGTTGCATATCATACCTCGTAGCAAAGGAAGGAAATGGCAACGTGGCACGGGTGGTCTAGTGGTTAGGGCACCTGCCCGGACAGCGGTAGACTCGGGTTGCTTTTTTTCCTTTCTAATCTTGCACAATGAGAGATGCCTTTAATCTTCAGAATATATAATTAAAACCTTATCTAAAAATCGCGTTTTCTAAATTTCCTTTGTAGTGTCAACAAGTGAGCATCATTGGAAAATATAATACAGCAATTGGGAAGCTATAATTGTTGTATGATGATATTGCTTTGGATTTAGAATGAGTGAAAAATAGCTGGAAATAAGCGCATTGTAAACGGAAAGGATGCCAGTGACACTTGTGAGACGGGAGGAATATGAGACGTTCGGTGCAAGAACCTCGCACGATTTTTTGCATTTTTTTCTTTGTATGACATGTAGTGGACATCTATCAGAACAGTGGAAGGCTCGGGTTCCTTTTTGTTCATATCCTCCTCTTCCACAATGCGAGATGACTTCAGAACAGAAAAATATACTAGAACGGAGCGCAAGCATAAAATAGAACGAGAATGTTCTATAAATTGAGGTACAACTTCATGATCGCACGAATCTATACTACGCTGGATTCTTTTCTACACCAACGTTGGCAGGCTAGAGTTGGCAGAGGTTGAGCTAATCAATGATTTGCCAGTTTCACCATCAGATGGTGAGCATTCGCAGAAAACTTGCGGTAAGATACTCGATAGGCGAAGATTTGTCAAGGAAAGCTTTTTCTGACGCTTTTATTTTAACAACTCATTTATCATATAAATATTGGGAACATTAAGCACTGGGAGTGGTGGATCTCTCTCTTCTTCCTTGACCTTCTCCTCTCTCTCCCCTCGGTCCTCCACTGAATCCGTTGGGCGCTCCGGAGAATCCTGGTCCTCCCTCAGGGCGGCCTGGGAAACCATCAGGAATGCCCGAGAAGCCATAAGGAGGGACGGAGAAACCAGAAGGAGGCTGGCCAGTGAATCCACCTTGAGAAGGAGAACCGTAGTAGGGTGATGGCTGGAATATAGAAAATGATACAAGAGCTTATTTTGTGCATCATTTTAGAAGTGGTCATTTTAGAGGGTGAAAAATAAAATATTCCAAATTTATCAGTGAGTTAAAAAAACACTTTTTAAATTACCAGTTCTAAAATGATACACCCCGCTTATTTTTGGGAAATTACTAGGTTATACACATATTTCTACTAGTTGCCAAAGTCAATGGTCCTAATCGTTCACCTTAGCCATAACAGCGAAGACGATTGCAAGAAGGATGAAGAGAATTCTCATATTGAAAGGCAGATGAGCTGACATTCATTCCTCTCGCTCGCCTTTTATACCCAGAGGATGGAACTGAACAGTCAAAGTTGTGGACGAGATCTTTCTCGAAAGCCGATCAAGTTGTGTTTCCATCGTCTGCTCAGGGGAAAAACAAGTAATGACACCGAACTTCGGTATCGGAGTGATCCTGCAATTGGAAGTGACTCATTCCTGCACAGATTAATCCGAGATTGTTTCCATGACTGGTCATCTCACTATTATTTGTGCTCAAAATGTCCTTATCCATGTTTACATCACAAAATGGGCAAAAGCGTATTTTGAATCAAATTAATTTCCCCTGATACGAAAATGGGCAGTTTATTTGTGCTTGCCGAGGGAATTGGACTACATTGTGATAAAGATCAGAAAGAGCACGCACTTCATGAAAAATGGGCGTACTTGGACTATTCACTCTCGACTATCCTTTCTGAAAGGGGGAATTTGTGCAAGGATGCTTTCCGTTTTCAAACGGAATCTCTTGCACCCCTTCATCAATTCTTATTCACATTTCACGAATACTCTCATTAGCGGATTAATGAACATGAACAAAATGCGCGCGAAGACAGAAAAACTAAAGTGCTACTTGATTAGCCTTTTCCCAAGGGGTCAGATTCCCTTACTAACAGCGAAGAACAAGTTGAGTTATACCTTGCCATGAATCTCCGTGGTGGAATTGAATGCATTAATATTGGTTAGTTTGATAATTCTTTGATGAATTATGGTCGTCGATATCACATAAGTCAAGGTTTCTTCATTTCAGCCATTGGCATCCTCTCGAACATCCTTCTCATTTATCTCGTTTCTCGATTCAGTAAGAAGAACATGGGAACATACAAATATCTGCTGATAATCTTCGCCAGCTACGATCTCTATTTGACTGTTATTCATGCAATTATCGAACCGGTAACACCGAAAAATGCTATTTTTTCTAAATCCGTTAATCAGAAAATCTACAACTTTGGCACAGTCTTCACTCTCCATTCTTCCCGATTTCCTCACGATATCGTAAGCGTTCATCGTTTTCATTGTACAGAATTCTTTCTCAGTGGCTCACGATGCTCTACGTTGCTTCCTTCACTGTGCCATTCGCTCTAACAAACGTCAACTTCCTCCATCGGTACTGGGCCGTCAAAAAGTTGAGAGCATTTTTAATCTTTTAAAAACTGCGGAATTCCAGACCAACAAACCTCAGCCTATTCACATCTCCGCGCTTTGTACTTCTTCTTTCCATGTACCCTATTGGGCAGGGCGTTGGATGGTAAAATTAATTAATTAATTATTTAATTAATTAAATTGTTGTTCAGGGCGGTTCTCTCTTGCCAGGTTCCGATCGACGATTCTCACTTTGTGGAGGACTATTACTTTTCCAAGTTCAACACAACAATCACCGGATGGAGAGTGCTCCATCATTGGGTCAGCATTTCGATCAGAAGGGCACTATGTCGGATGAGAACTATGACGGCATGTCGGGTTTGATATATCAAAGGCGGAATTAGTCATAGTTCTCTTTCGATCTATTGTGGATCAGAAGACCGTTGAAATCAATTGACTCATAGGAAAATGGGCAGTTCAACCTGCCTGCCTTCATGATCATCTTCATCGGAATTATGATGATGGCCTTCAACTTCACCCTCGCATTCTTCCTTTCGAGTCAGACGATCGCTGAGATAAGGAAGGCTAAGTCCTTCTCCCCAAACTTCAGAGAACTCCAGATCAAGATTCTTCGAGCTCTATTTGCTCAGGTTTTAAATTTCAACATATTTATCCAATTTGAAAGAAATGCAAGCGGTTGAAGGATCTCTATGGATGTTTAAGACAGAATTCTGAAGTCTCGGTTACAGGAGGAGGGTAGAAAATCAAAGATCAAACTGTAACTCCGATTCCATTCAGACGGCCGTCCCCGTCCTCTTCGTCTACATTCCTTTCGGATGCGCGATGACGTTCCCTCTTCTGAAGATCAACGACGTCATCCAGATATCGAATCTCTGCATGACAATCACTTCTTTCTTTCCGGTAGGAATGAGAAATTATACTTTAAATCAATGATTTTGTAGGCTTGGGACGGAATAGTTGTTATCCTACTGATCAAGGACTACAGGTAAGAGAAGTCTACAATAGTGCCTTCTTAATTTAAATCTTCCCTGAATCAGGGACGGCTTGCACTCGGTGATCTGCCGAAGTCAGAAGTCTACTTCGAATGAGACCACGGTCTTCATGACGCAGATGAACACCACGTCGTCGTTGAGACTCGAGTGAAGGAAGGCAACATGTTGATGGGTCGAATAAAACATGTTTAACAGGATTTGTTCTCGAACCCCGATACTTACTGACATCAAAGACTCATTGTGTCAATCTTTCAATGTCTTTGTGTAATTTTTCTGCCTCATCTTCAACACTAATCGCCACGACGAAAGATAAATGATCTATGAAATTCTGTTAGTGTGAATTTATAGAATGCAATTACCATAATGCAGCTATTTCAACTTGATAAAGTCACACGATGTGATCTCTATTCTTTGTCCATCACAAACCATAATAGAACATCGTGTGATCTACAGAAAAGGAGAAATAATAATCGTCCGTTATTAGCTCGATCCCCAGGGACAGTGCTGTACCGTTCCATTTGCACTTACAAACATCAACTATCTGCATCGATACTGGAATGTTAAAAAATCAGGAAATCTCACGTTTTTAGGTGCAAAAACAATGGCATTTGTGCTTCATCCGAACATTATACATCCTTTATATTTTGCATCGATAAAGTTGCTGAAATTGATTGATCACTGGAGCATGATAAGTCGCTCCATTTTATATGCGGTCTCGTATATCCGTTCTACTGAAAGTTGGTGCAAACCCTGAAATTTGTTTGATTTCAACATGGTACTCGATCAGAGTTGCGAAAGAGTACGTAGATTTTACAGACAGACTCCCATGAACCTTCCAGCTGAGGGCAGTACTTGGAAACCAGGAAAGCAGTGGGTATTAAGAAAAGTTCACTCAGAGAACAGGCACAGACTATTTCAGATGCTCCGCGCCCGTTCATAATAGATAATCGTGTGTTACGTATTTAGGGCCCGCCTTATGCAAGCCGAGTCTTCTCCATAGCTTTGGAACTCGATTAATTGTTAATATATCTCATATTCTTTCATAGCAAAGTGAAGATAGGAAGGATTACATTATTTCTTCTCTTTTCACATCATTTCTTGAACCCTCCCTCATCTCCTGTCTTTTCTCTATGCGTGCCCTTATATTGCTACCTCCTCATTCATATAAGGGTTAATGTGTTTCTCGAAGTACGGAGTTACAACCTCAGTCGGTGTTATGCTAATGACATCTCATTCAAACCATCCCTCTATCTTCTTGCCGACCACTCAAACTGGGATGGGGCCACCATGAGAGGAGATAGGGAGAAAGATCTCTCGCCGCCAAGCTCCCTTAGTCTGCAGCGATCACGCAATGAAACTAGGCTTTTAATAGAAAGTAAGGGACTGGATTTCAATGGAACCGGATTTCTTGTGGCGCAGCAACTCGCCTCTCACGTAATCTTCCACTCGGTGAATGACATATTGTCGTTCATTGACGTCCCACCTCTTGGCTTGCGTGTCATCACCGTATACGCCCCTACGACCAGTCACTCGGACCAAGATTACGACGCCATTTTGAATGAGTTAGGTGCACTCGTGGATTCCTCCTCCCGTAGTGTTCGTCTACCTGGGGGAGGTAGGGGTCACGTAGTTGTCACTGGCGACTTCAATGCGAAGATAGGACGACGTCTGTCGGAGGATGAGCACTATATTGGACGACACGGCCTAGGAGACAGAAATGATCGAGGCCAATGTCTCCTCGACTTTTGCACTGAGTCAAAACTGTTCGTTCACAACACGCGATTTGACAAACGGGACTCGAGGAAATGGACGTGGATGTCCCCAAACATGCAAACACGAAACCAAATTGACTACATTATATCCCGCAATAAGTCAATAATACAAGATGTGAATGTGGTCGGTCGATTCAACTTTACAACCGATCATCGACTAGTTATGGCTCGTCTGAAAGTTCTGAACAAATCAAGGAGGTTTTACAATCAGCCTCGCCCTCTTCTGCAATTTGACCGAACACTGTTTACAAGAAAGATCATTTCGAAGTCTAAGGATGACTTCATGTGCTACAAGAAGATCACATGCACTATAGGAGAAATCGCACACGACTCAATGGTTCCGAGGCATCAAGACGAAAGATTTTCAAAGACGACAAAGGATCTATTCGAGAAAAGGAGGCGTATTAGAGATGTCACACCAAATGCTCATAATCGGATTGACTTTTGCCAGACAAACAAACTACTAAGATTCTCTATAGCCGAAGATCTGCGAAAGAAGCATTTGGAAGTGGTGAGAGAAGCTGTTAGATACGGGTACAGTACACGAAGAGCGCTACGATCGTCGCGCTAAATCGGAAATACTCAAATGAATCAGCTGGAAAAGACCGATGGTTCTATCGCCTACTCCAAAAATGACTTAAGACATGTTGTGAAATCTTATTATGATGATTTATTTGCAAGCAGACAAAGACCGTCTAGAGTGACGTGGAAATCAACTGAAACCTTCTTGCCTATTCTCAAAAGTGAAGTTGAATGCTCAATCAGGAAATTGAAGAATGGCAAGTCTCCTGGCCCAGATAAGATTACTGCAGAAATGTTGAAGAGTGGAATTGATATAATCTCCCAACCTCTTACTTCATTATTCAACGAATGGATCGCCAAGGAGGAAGTGCCCGACAATCTCTCGAATTCACTCATTTCACTCATATTCAAGAAGGGGAATCAGTTAGATATCACAAACTACAGACCGATAGCGTTGCTAAATCTGATCTACAAAGTTTTTACATCCACGATCGATACACGAATAGAGTTTTTAGTTTTTACACGAATAGTTTTTAGTTTTTACACGAATAGTTTTTACACGAATAGTTTTTAGTTTTTACACGAATAGTTTTTACATCCACGATCGATACACGAACCGGTTTCACGAGTAGTACGTTAAATGCAAGCCAAACTCACGATCAAGCCGGATTCAGAAGGAATTATTCAACACTTGATCACTCCTTTACTATAAGCGAGATTATAAGCAAATCAATGGAATATGACTTTCCCTGTTTCATGGTCTTCATTGACTATACCAAAGCGTTTGACAGCATCGAATTCGGTTCGGTTTGGGCAGCATTGTCAAAACAAGGAATACATTCTAAAATTGTGAACGTTATGAGAAATGTGTACAACAAAAGTCAAGTATGTGTGAGATTGGGCAAGGAAAAAGTTCCTATTGACATAGCAAAAGGTGTCCGACAAGGAGACCCACTATCCCCTCATTTATTCAATGCAGTGCTGCAAGAATGTTTTAGTGAGCTGAACTGGCAGAATTACGGAATAAATATAGATGGAAAACGGCTGAACAATCTCAGATATGCGGATGACGTCGTATTGGTTTCTCATTTTGCGCAAGAAGCTCAAACAATGATAGATGATCTATGCACAGCAAGCAGGAAAGTCGGTCTCGTTATAAACAAGAAGAAGACTGTTGTTATGTCAAATCGAAACCAGCCACGACTAATCGCTGACCACGAAGCTCTGAAATACGTCAATTCTTTCATCTACCTTGGAATACGCGTCTCTTTTGATCAATGCCTAATGCAAGAAATTAATCGCAGGATCGGAAGTGCATGGAGAGGGTTTAACCGGTTTCACGAGTTCCTCACGAACAGAAAGATTGAAATGGGACTGAAGAGACGAGTGTACATGATGTGTGTTGTGCCAGCTCTGTTATATGGATCTGAACTATGGAGTCCGACGAAAAAGATACATACTCGGCTCATTGTAGCACAGCGTAGTATGATGCGGAAAATGTGCGGAGTAACAAGATTGGAACGCCGAACGAATGATTGGCTGTCTCTAAAAGTCCCTCTCCCAGATATCCGAGCACAGGCAATGGAAAGGAAATGGTTTTGGGCCGCAAGACTGGCATATATAAATGACGACAGATGGACAAAACGTGTGATGGACTGGACTCCGTACGATCGAGCCAGGCCAATTGGCAGACCAAAAACAAGATGGAAGGACGAATTTGTGAAGCAACTTGGAGCTAATTGGGGGAGCGTTTGCACAAGAGACCCCGATAAATGAAAGAACTGTATCATCCACCAGGCCCAGACCTTGATCAATGGATAAATAATGATAATGATGATAATGAAGGGACTGGATCTATAGATGAAATTAACTTTTCGGTCTTTTCGTTCATCATTCTCATTCTACAACAAAGCGGAAATTCCCGACTTGTGCAATTGTAATTAGCTATATGACGATGATCGTTGCAGTAATATTCCCCGCCTTGTTCCCACCATTCCGCATTCCCAACCGGTTCTACACATTCCGAAACAAAACTTCCAAAATTAAATTACTTGTTTCGACAGAGATTCCGAAAGTGCCATATCAATAGGGCACCGAGATCAAGAACTCACTCTATTCATCACTTTATGTCTCATTACCGTGTAAGCATTATTATCCCCCTTTGAGTTACCTCTTAGAGCCCACCAACCGATAAAGGGGAGACTCTGAGACAAGGCATTGTTGATCGATCTGCCCCCCCTAGACTGGCCTCCCACTCACAACACTTGCCATGGATATTCACAACGATCATCCCAATTATGCACACAAAGGGAATATCCCTCCTCCTTTGAGTTGCATCTTTGGGTGAAGTAATCCCCTCCCTCTATTCCTAATCTGCTACCTCTACTCTCCTCCCTCTCTCTATTTTTTTCTTGACCCTTCACTGAATAACACCAAATTTGTTCTGTCTCTCTATCTTGCTTCGCGATTGCTGTTAATGCTTATTTTCATTTCGACACTTATTATTTATCAGATAGTCATGATTGAACCTAGTCAACATCAGCAGGCAAAGCTCGTGACACCTGCAAAGGTGCCTCACAAATGAGACAAGTATTATGCAACGCATTTATTAGAACTCCGATCGTTCTTCCATTCGATTTAAAACAATCGTTCAACGATCTGAGAAATTCATGTCCGACATACACAAGAAGAACACTGATTTCAAGGTATTTTCAACACAATACTTTTGAGTGGTATGGGTTTAAAAATTGACCGAAATTGCAGGAAGGGAGGCTCACTAAGGAAACTCTCGAAGTTGACTGTCGTCTCATTCTAATGCCAACCATTAAAAGGTTTGCATTATTAATCTTGCTATTATTAAAGTTACCGGACGAGGACGAAATTGAGCACCTATTTTTTGTCCTCCATCGAATAGCCGATGGCTGAATTAGTATAGAATGAATGTACAAAAATGCTAAAAATCAATAATAACCTCAAGGGAAAGCCGGAAATTATCAGCGTAATCCCGCGCTCTCTCACTTTTGCATATTCTCTCGTACACGCGGCGGGATCAGGGCGAGATCAAGGTTTCGTCCTCGTCCGGTAACTTTAACGAATTGCATATTATTTGAAAGAAGCTGTAGTTCATTAATACATCTAGACTTATTCAGAAAATATCTTACTCGAGACGACTTTCTGCAGCCTATGGCAATATTCGACGTGGAAGAAACTCTCCGTTACATTTGTACTCAGTTCAGGCAAAGGAAAACCCAATCAAGAAGTTAATTGGATTTGAAATCTATCGTAGAACCAGCGAACATGTTGATCACAAATAAATTATTTTATATTCAAATATTTTATTGCAATTTAATAATGATAGACATTTTCATGACCTGTGTTCAATTCCTGATATTTGTACGACATGACAACTATTTACTGAGAACCACAAACCACAAAAGAACATCGTGTAATCTGCAGAAAAGGAGAAATAATAATCCTCCGTTATTAGCTCGATACCCGGGGACAGTACAGTAAGAGATTTTCTATAATATGAATACTATCGAGCCAAACACCTCGCCGACGGAATCGAAAGCGCTAATATTTGTGAGATTTTTAAAATTTTATTCGGCTATTTATCAAGAACTACAAAATATTTGTATTAAAATAAATTCTCAGGTACTGGAATCGTATCGAATATTCTACTAATTTATCTAGCTTCTCGATTCAGCAAGAAGAACCTTGGCACGTACAAATATTTGCTGATAATATTCGCAGGCTATGATCTCTACTTAACTGTACTCCATGCTACAGTTGAACCGGTTAGTTCGTGCTCAAGACAATTGTCTGTATTGACTTTGCTTTTGCCTTTGTTGCCTATCAAGATGTCGGTTCTATCAAAGACATTCCCGACACAAAAACAAAAACAATTCAGAAAACACCAAAAGATTTTAACAACTACATTTCTTTAGAAAATACACAACTTCGGCACTGTTTTAGTCTCTACTCGGGCAGATTTCGTGACAATTCAGTATTTCGAATTATCATCTTGTTTATTCTGATTTTACATTTCAGTTGGCATGTATTATCTACGTGTCCTGCTTCACCGTTCCCTTCGCACTAACAAGCATCAACTTTCTGCATCGATATTGGGCTGTCAAAAAGTAGGAAAAACACAATATGGTTTAAGTTTTGCTTTATAGCCCTGTAAATCTGAACCTCTTCTCAAGCCCAAAATTCGCGCTTTTTCTATCGCTATATCCTATTGGGCAGTGCTTAATCTGGTCAGTTTCGGACAATTTTCTTTGGAAAACCCCTTCATTCAGGATTTTCTTGTCTTTCCAAACAGATGAGGACGACGAGTATTTGGTGCAGAACTATTTACTTGCCAAATACAACAAGACCGTCTCAGGGTTCCGAGTAATGCATCATTGGGTTAGTTTCCATATTTGTTTTTCAAATTACTGATTTGCGATACTCGTTATGCACAACAAACTGAATTCGTCAGAAAGGGGATCATCTCAATCTTCCTCAATTCCTCATTCTTATTTCTGCGATGATCGTAATGAGCTTCAACTTCTCCATCGCCATTTTTCTCGCGAGTCAAACGATCGCTGAAATTCGAAAAGCGAAAACATTCTCATTCAACTTCAAAAGCCTTCAGATTAAGATTTTAAGAGCACTATTCGCCCAGGTTCGTGTCACTCGTTCCTGATACTGGAAGATAATTTAAACGAGGGAGAAATATTTTTCAGACCTCAGTGCCGGTTCTCTTCGTATACATTCCATTCGGATGCGCGATCCTCTTCCCTTTCTTCAAAATCGATGATAAACTCCAGCTGGCGAACAGTTGCATGACGTTCACTTCCTTCTTTCCGGTGAAAAAGAGATGACATTTCAATTTATTTTATAATTGCAGGCTTGGGACGCAATCGTCGTAATTATCCTCATAAAAGATTATCGGTTCGTTCACAGATCGCGTGCTGAGATTACAGTAACCTTCTTCCCTCCAGGGACTGTCTTCTCTCTCTCTTCTGTTATCCTACGAATTCCTCATCAACAGTCACCACCATCTGAAAGACCCAGATGGTGTCCACTGTGATGGTACTCGAGTGAACGAATCTGCCGAGCTTCAGTAACTTATCCCCTCAGCAACAAAAAGAGTTTGAAAACACGCATAATAATAAACTAAATTTTCTGAAACAAATAAAGGTTAGAGTTGTGTTGAATGCATCGCACAAGTTATTGAAATGCGAAAGATAAATATTTTTCGAAATGTCAGCATCACGTTTGAGTGCACGAAATCCAGTATTTTAGCCAAATTTGGACATGATCTCGTGTCTCAGATTGTATCTGTGGTCTAATTTCGTAGTGAATGCATCAACTGTATTTTATAGTCTTGTCCATGAGCACTATGGGAGCAACAAATCAGGTGCAAGAAAAATTGGGAGAGATGTAAACCTTCTTGTTGCATGTATTCCTGATTTTTCTATTCTGAGCATATAATTCAACAATAAAATACGCACCGGAAAAAAACATAAAGTGCAGAACAAAGGAGAAATACTAAGTTCAATATCCAAAAGTTGCAAGATTCGTTGAAAACAATAATAGCCAAAAATCTTGCAAGATATATAGTTACATTTTATAATTTGTGAACGAAATACATTCCAACATCAACCAGTTGCTGTAAAGCTCAATAGAAAGTTATATTGTGTTAATACTCCTCCTTCTTCGGTTTATCTTTAGAACGACTAGTCATAGTGTTGCAACTTTTCTAGCCTTTTTGTCCTTTGAAATTATTGCAGTTCTGTGAACGGGAAGAAAAATATGAAGGTTCCGTTTTTTTATTCCCAATGAACAAAATTTCTGATTGGAGTGACAAGTGGAATATGAGTATTAGCTCCCCTAAATGTAATGTTTTACACTTGGGAAATCTCAAGAATCGAACCCAATATATCCTCAATGGTAAAATTATATCGAGTAAGGAAGTAGTTAGAGACCTGGGTGTATTCTTTTCAAAAAACCTACACTTCGGGTTCCATATTAGTAAAATTAGTAGGAAAGCACGCTTAATGTGTAACCTGATGTTGAGATCGTTTCACTCTAAATCTCCCGAACTTCTCTTGAAAGCGTATACAATATACATTCGCCCTCTCTTAGAATCTTCCACTATAATCTGGAATCCCACTTCAGTTGGCTTAGTTAATGAACTTGAATCTGTACAGAGAGAATTCACAAGGAGATTTTACATCGTTGTTCCCTCCCCCCTCTTTCATATCCAGACCGACTAGACTCTTGAGTATCGCCGTGCTTTACGCGATATGCTCTTTGTCTACGATTCCATTCACAACTATGTACATCACGGCTCTGCTGACTTGTATACGATTGCTCCGCTCACTCGTGATCTAAGATCTTCCAATAGTTTGCGCATTGCCATTCCATTCAGAGTGCCAGCATCGTTATCAACTTGTGCTAGTAGAGTTTTACCACTCTGGAATACCCTCCCCGACCCGTTAGTAACCTCTTCCCGTTCCGTATTCCGTAAACAAATCCGAAAATCCCCTGACCTCCTATCTAACTCAAGAATACGATTGTAACATAGCTGCCACATACTACCACCCCATCCCTTGAGCTCGCTGTGATCGAGCCATAAAGCCAACCCACTCTTCCTTCCTCTTCTTCCCTGAACGGCACTTTATGTGTTGGCGATAAAGAATAAGAATAAGAATAAGCGTTCTGCCGTTGACATACCCAATTTATTCTCATAAGAAGCTTGTCCTCACTTTCCAATAAATGTTTTGATCTGACTGATCTGATTGGCCCACCCAAGACTGGCGATCTTAGTCACCAGCAGACGAAGGGTCCTCTTCAGAGTTCAATAGTGCACGACTGAGTAACAACAACTCCTCTCCCCCTATGATTCACCCCCTTTTTATCTCCTCACCCACTCCCCTCTCTCTCTCCTCATCCGATCATCTGATATTCCCTCGGCGCACTTTCTTCTTCTCCCTTCACTACGATGACAAATTCCTTCGCGCGTCGCGCCAACTTTATTGCGCTTTTCGCCAAGAATCGAGGACAAAAGCTACAAAACTTGGCATTTCCAGGTTCCGGTTTTCCTTCTCAATTACTACTTACAAAAAGGGTGTCTACTCCACTCCTCTTCAATCTCTTCTCCTCTGTCTCTTTCTCTTCCCCATTCCTTCCCTCTCCTTCCCGATCACTTCTCTCTCCCCTTCCCTTACTCTGCGCGACTCATCGATTCTCGTGTTGATTTCCCATCCTCCATTTCTCCTCCTCTCCCCTCTTCTCGGGGCAATGCAAGTGTACAGGGTACACTCTCTTCAGATCACGCACTCTCTCGTTTCTCTCACCGATAACATAGCACGAGAGAGAGAGTTAATCCTTCAATCACAATTGCCAATGTTTTCTCGCGACGGTGGCGAGGTGGCGCAGTGGTTGTGTGCCAGGAATGCGAATCCGATGGTCATGAGTCCGACCCCCCTCGCCTGCAGATCCACCCAGACCACGGGGGTTAAGAAATAGGTCAGAAATCCCCCACCGCGTGCACACAACACGGGCGGTAGCCTCACGCATAGGTCGCTGATAACCTCAGACAGACTGAACGCAGAATTGGCGCGGGGGTGGCAAACCAGCCTTGCTTGGATGCCTCAACTTACGTTTTTTTTTTTACGGTCTCAATGTTTTTCCTTGTATAGTCGAGTGGTTGGAGGGGGGGGGGGGGTCGAGTGGTTTTCGGGCGATGGATCGGGAAGGAAAAGGCTAATCTCTTCCTCTCTCATACGAGTTCTCCTCGGCTCTCAATCAAGGTCACCTTTCACTCATCGGTTTCGACAGGGGGAAAGCGCGCACGGGCGAATTCGGCCAACTTGGAACCCGCAAGCGACCCTTTCTAGATCAGTTCCCCCTTTCAGCACACGCTTTTTGCAGAAATGTGCCGTAGTAGGCAATTTGGGTAATTGCACACCTACGCAGTTTCGTTCAGTGAACAGGCGATGAGTTCGTGCTAGGGTACTGTGAGAACAGAATGCGTAGTCCGTGGTGTGGTGGGCGAGAGTTATCACATTTTGTTGTATTACTCGCGGAACTTTTTTCTCCCGAATACAACAAAATGTAATACAGCAAAATGTGATAACTCTCGCACACCACACCACGGACTACGCATTCTGTTCTCACAGTAGTTCCCTCACTTGATCCACTCCGCGCGCTCCCTTCGATGTAAAGAAAGACAATTCATTGGATGCTATTTTCCTGTGATTAATCGATATCACAACGTAAAATTCGTTCTGAGCCTTAATTTTCCTGATAATTTCTGATAAGCGAAGGGAATAGGCACGTAATTGAGCGGAGACGGAAATTTGCCACTCGGCCCTATTATTTTTCCTTGCTCTATCAATCTGCCTAACCAGTTAGAGATGGAGAATTGATGATAACCATAGCCGAATTATCAACACTCTAATTGACGTTTACTCGCGGACTTTGCTTTCTCTGGGCAGGAAATCGATGGATGCTCTTCATGAGATCTTATCGCCCTCTCAAGAGACAATTCGTCCTTTTCGACATTTCTTGGACGATTGGCCCTGAATTGGCTCCCTTAGCACCTGATGTTAGCGAGTTCATGGTTGAGAGTGAGTGTTTCGAAGTGTTTCACTCTCTATTCCGCGTGTTTTTGTTTTATTTTGCCCATTTCGTGAACCACATGGACTGATGTGCTGAAATACGTCTATGCGCAGAGAAATGACAGGAATCCCTCTTGCATTTCTGTGTATTCTCGATTTACGTGCCTTTCGTTGTATCTTCTGATCGAGGGATTGCCCCTTCTCCCTATCATTTGCCAGTCTCGATCACTCTTATCATTGAACTGTTTGTGCAGAGACCGCTATTCGCATTTGCCAGTTGCGCACAACACCCATTCATTACGATAACACTCAGTATCAACGATAGATTCGAATCGATCTTCTTGGGAAGTATTCATGCCATTAAAATCGTTGATTCGTTTGATCATCGTCATTTCCTTGCTCTCGTATTCCTTCTGGCAATTCTCATTCATCTATCAACACCTATTCTAATGGTTCCAACTCCCACTTCCCACGCGTCTCTCTCTCCCTCTCCTTTTCGCGTCCTCCTTGATTTCTTGTATCTTCAGTGAGTCTGGCAGTTCCTCCATAGACGTCGTCCAGAGAAAAGTGAATAAGGGGATTCGATGGACGAGTCGAAGGGAGGAGGAAGGATCGGATCGTCCAAGTACTTCGGAGGACAGAACTATGCCAAACTGAGGAAGTGAGTCGAATTTTTCCAATTCAAGAAAGTAAATTTTTCAAATACTCAGACTACCAGAAAGACCTGAATACTATGTGAAATAGGACTAAAGGCCTTATGAAAAATTCTTGTGAGCATAATCGGAGACATGTGCATGAAGTAATCATTGTCTCGGGAGAAAAAAAACGTGAAAAGTAAGTGTCTTCTTGCAGAGACTGCGAGAAGAAGAAGGCTCTCTTCGTGGATACTATCTTCCCTCCCACCAACTATTCCCTCTTCCTGGAGGAGGGAAGACACACCGACATCGAGTGGAAGAGACCTGCTGTTA
The DNA here is from genome assembly GCA_036245805.1 of Pristionchus mayeri. NCBI lineage: Eukaryota > Metazoa > Nematoda > Chromadorea > Rhabditida > Neodiplogasteridae > Pristionchus > Pristionchus mayeri. The sequence continues at coordinate 19,487,183 of BTRK01000001.1, forward strand.
GTTTCACTCATTTGCTGTAGATTGAATATCAATTGCATAATCTTTGGGAATTCTCCATTCGGTATCTTTCGCGCACGAACTGAGTTCTGTCTTTAAAAGAAATATTTGCATTCACTGTGAAACTGAGTCTATGAATAGCTTCCCCGGACGATTAGTTGTCTTGAAAAGCGGAACTCGGTCACGCTCAGTTTTTATCTATTCCCCTCATCATTTTTAAGTGCAGCCGGAAACGTGGAACTGATAGGAGGACAGTTTACAGCCATTTTATTGAAATTGCCTGAAATTCCCAGTCTTTTAATGGATGAAGGAAAGCGTGACCAGACTTAAAGGGAAATTGAATGGTATAAGAATACTTTGTATTTTGAACTCTAATTTCAGGAAATCGCAGAGGATCCCCATCTCTTCGTCGAAGGGGCATCGCCCAATGACGTCACTCAGGGAATTCTCGGTACGCCGATGTTTTCCTTGTCCTCTTCAGTTATTGCTAATCCCATTTTCTGTAGTAGAAACGAGTAAAAACACACGTGTAATTTGAAATTTGGCCAATACAGTTCCACTGGTACATTGAGTTGATCTCGCAAAAAAGAACTCCATTCGGGAACTGAAATTTAAAGTTTATGAGAATACGAGAAAGGTACCTTATTCTAACCTTATTCTGTGCGGTGCAATTCACGCATCATGGACCACTAAGAAGAATGCGAGACTTCGAAATAGTGCAATATTGAAAAGATCATTTCGTAAATGTAATAAAGAACGTAGGAAGAAAGGATGATATTTTCATTCCAGGCAACTGTTGGTTCGTATCAGCCTGCTCCGCTCTCACTCACAACCAGAAACTCCTTGAGAAGGTATGGATTCCGCTCAGTTCTATTACACCTTTTGACACATAGACATATCCTAGTGCTTTCTCATATGGAAAGCAAGGCTATAGCCTTTGTCTCAAGCTATCTGTTATTTCACTTATAAAGTGGAACAGAGAGTCGGTTCATTTTTGCTGAACACTTCCGTAATCTCTCAGAATCGTCACTAATTACCAATCTTGCCTCTTCACTCATCCTTCATTCCAGGTGATTCCCTCTCCTGAGCAGCAGGAGTGGTCGACGAAGCATCGCTACGCGGGCATCTTCCGATTCTGCTTCTGGAGATTCGGACGATGGATCGAAGTCGTCATCGACGATCTTCTCCCCACTCGGTGAGAGAAAGACTGTCATCGGAAATTAAGCCACTTTCCCTCTTTCGAATTGTTTTTGTATATATTTTGTGTAGAAAATCGAATAGATAATATTTGTTTTGCTCCTACACTGAAGAAATTTACAAAGTGAGTGAAATATACTTTACCTCGATGGTTTCAGGGACGGTAAACTGCTCTTCGCCCGATCGAAGACAAGGAATGAGTTCTGGTCCGCCCTTCTAGAGAAAGCTTTCGCCAAGTGAGATTCGATAGTTGATCTTTCAATATTTACTCTTTGATGTGGGAAAACTAGACTCGAAATAAGAGCGAAAAAATATAGGAGGCAATCTACTTCAGACTCTACGGTTGCTACGAGAATCTAGTGGGTGGTCGCCTGTCGGATGCACTGCAGGACGTGTCTGGAGGTGAGACTGACTGCAGCCGCAGCAGCTGACGAATCTGCTGCAGCTTTCTTTGAATCGTGCTGTGAAAGAACGAGACAAAAATTCTGCATTGCATCGGTCTATTTTCAATTATGACTCATTCCTTAAGTGCAGAAGAAATCGAAATACAATTTGTTCCACAAATCTTTTTTATAACTTGAAATAACTCAGGAGTAGCGGAGACGATCAACACGCGTAAGTTCGTGGAGAAGGAAGAGTCTGCCTCGACGAGTCTCTTCGACCACGTCAAGACTTCCTTCGACAACGGAGCACTCATCGTTGCTGCTATTGCTGTCAGTTTGAAGGGATCTAACGCCTTTTCGAGCTAGTGATCGTCTATCTTCTGAGATATTCTGAATAAAAACACCGCTGTGGACTTTTCTCTCAATACCCGAAGAAATGTATCATGTATTGTCTAATAAAGTAGGTCATGAGAGGTGAATAAAGCGCGAATTGAAGGCGAAGACGAAGGAGGAGATCGAGAAGTCTCTCGATTGTGGACTCGTCAAGGGCCACGCTTACGCAGTCACTGCAGTGCGATTCATCGAAGTGCAGAAAGAGAGCATCGGGGCGAAGATAGGGTCAGGAAATGGGAGGATTGAAAGAAGGAAAACTAGATTTGACTATCTTCATTCTGCGTGTTCTATCTAACAAGCGAGAGAGCACGGAAATGAAGAGAATAATTTTATGCAAAACCATCCCTAATTCTAAAGGTATCGGATAGGGATTCTACAGTTAGCGTGTAAGAAGAATTGAGCATTATTGACATTCTTGAACGAATGATTCCAGAGCGTTCTTTACTGGTCACAACGATCGGGAGATGCTCATTCGACTGCAGAATCCATGGGGAGAAAAGGCGAGTTCTCTATCACTTTCTAAATCCAAAAGAACAATATCTTCAATTTTCATTCAAATAGGAATCTTTTTATCTCGTTGTTTACAATTATAATTTTTGCAGGAGTGGAACGGCCCATGGAGCGACGGAAGCAAGGAGTGGGAGTTGGTGGGCATTCTCGCATATTCTCGATTAAAAAATTCATCCTATTTTGAAGGATAATCAAAAAGTCGACTCCATACATAAATATTTGGTAATCGTAAATTAATTGAAGGTGTCAGAGGCGCACAAGCGTGAGCTGGGCATCACAGTCGATGAAGACGGAGAATTCTGGTATTTTTTTCGGATTCTGTTCGAATTTTTTACCAACTGATTGCTGGGCTGTGATCGTTCGAATAACGTTGAGCATTACTCGATAGCTACTTTTCATTCATTTTTGGAAAGAGTTTGAAGGATGAGTCATCCATCGCATAAAGCATATTTCTTTAGATTGACAAAGAAGTGTATACAATTTTAATTATGATATTTTTCCATGATGAACTAGTCAATGTAAGCTGAAATGAGTGTCCACAAAATGTTTAGTGTTCATACGGTCATTAAACCAATCTGGCAGGATGCCTTGGAATTCGTTCGTGGAGCAGTTCACTGACATCTCGCTCTGCCAACTCTTCAACACCTCCCATTTCTCCAGCCAGAAGAGGTGATAGCTTTACAATTATTTATTTTCTGCCAATCCTACAACATTTAAAATTCAAAAATGCAGTATTATGTCAAGTTAAATTACATCTAACAATTTCCCTCTCAGATTCCACGAGGATATCCACTTCGGTGAGTGGACTACTAACGGATCGAAGAGCGGGGCTCCTAATGATCTGGCTGGAGGATGCCTCAACTTCACCGCCACCTGCTGCAGTAATCCGCAGGCGAGCAGTTGATCTTTGAACTTTGAACGTTTGATATTTCAATGCGTTTCTGCCCCTCTTACTCAAATTCGAAGTACAAACTCTCACTGAGAACACACAGTTTTGCCAAAAGAACCAAAAAAATTGTTTTTGAAATTGATGTTTTCAGTTTCTGCTCGAAGTAACCACTCCTCAGAATGAGATGTACTTCTCCCTGACGCAGAAGGAAATCAATGAAGGTGCGAATTTCATATTTATGATCGATATTGAGAGTCAAAAATCTGTTTTTTATATCTCCTCCATTCAGGATTGAAACGACGGGAACCTCACATCTCAATTGGGATGCATCTAATGAGGGTCGAGAGGAACAGGAAATATAGAGTGCATCAGGTTAGTTCTGAGTAGAAGGACGATCTTCCTTTATCACGATTGATTAAGTTTTTGAATAATTTTGTTTAAATACGAATGTAAGAACTGACTGAAAGCCAAACAAATGCTGAAAATTATAGTTCACTGATGACTCGAAAAGGAAATAGCATCCAATATTTCAGCCAATGGAGGGAGCGGCTACCTCTGACTACTCGAACTCACGGAGTGTCTGTCTGACTGTGAGAGATATCGCTCCCGGCAGGTCTGTATCGATTACACATTTTTAGATTACCATTACACGTTTGATAGAGTGATAGTTCCATTTTCAGTATTATACTATAGGTATAGTCATGCAATTAATGATTCATTTTGTGCACAGGGGGGGAGTCATCTCTTACGAAGCAGTCCCCATATAAGAGTAGTCACAATAGATGAAGAGTATCTCCTTCAGATACATCCTCATGCCCACGACCTTCGCTCCTCGTGAGCAGACGACCTTCTTGCTTAGAGGATATGCTGACTTCCACTTCAAGTCAGTCGAACATTTGAGCCAAACCTTTGATGTCTCATGTAAACATGGAGTATGTATGCGATTGGCTAACCTGTTGCGATTATCAAGTAATGATGCTATTGTCACCTTGTCCTCACACTCCCCTTCTCAGACTGACTCCTCTGACTCGTCACGCTCCACCCTCTGGTTTCTTCTCCTGTGGGTCCGCTCTTCCCTCTGTCACTCGACTGCAGATTAGAAAAGCCGACTACCATCGACGACCAACGGATAGTCTGGACAATGGTGATTTGATCTTTAGCACGTGAAGGGTGAATCTATTTGCATAAAATAATAAGGAAATATTGGGCATTGTCATTAGAAAGATTGCAGGCCTCAAATTCTACTGCATCATTCAATCGGAGAAGGAGAAGTGCCAGACTAAAGTGAAGGGAGGAAGTATGACTCCCGAGTGGAACGACCTCTTCCTATTCCATAGGTATATTTCTTTATAATATCAGGCTGGTGCATAATTTTCGTTACAAAATCCTGATTAAGGTTTTCGAGCACTATCTAGCATCGGTCTTGAGCAATCCTCATGTGTCTTCTTTGATGGTATTAGTGCATGTGTACTCTACGTAGCGCACATTGCATCGCACCTCATCAATCAGAATTACCGATGAGACATCACTCCAAAATCTGAGAATTGTAATTTCTTGTAAATTTTTCGATTGATTACCACTATTTGCACGGCGATAATTGCGCCGATTCAACACCATTTTTGAGAAGTATGTTGACTAGTTATTCGAATATGGCGAGTAAACGGGATTACTCATAAAACAATCTATCGAAATAGGCACGTATTCCGGAATTGAGGGGTGTTGCTGTTAGCCGGTTTAGATGATATTCACCGGGTTTTTTTTGCTAGATGAGCTTGTGGTCTCAAACGACGCGTAGTAAGAAGAACTATCATGAGGATGCTACCATAGAACGTTGGTGAAGATTCATCATTTCATTCGAGATATTTCGCAGTTGTTGGCAAAACCGTCAAATTTGAACGACGAAATCGGAATATTTCGCCTTACTAGTTATCCGTGGAAGCTCGAAACTCCGGTTTCACGTTGTCAGTGGAAGCAACTGTCCTTACTCATTAGTTGCTCAGAAGGATGAGAGCTAATTGGTATTTGTTTAATTATTGCGATGATTTATGTTGAAACTCCAAACACATTGAAATTTTACCAATTTTCAATTACCATTGTTTTTCGGCGGTTTGACATTGGATCGATCGGGTATTAATCAATCATTGTTTTGATCTAACACTGCCTCAGATAATACCCAAGCGGGGTTTGATACAGATGAAGCATTCGCCAGAAAATTTGGAAAATACCTCGTAACGAAAATTATGCACCAGCCTAATACTTTCATCATTTCAAAATATCGATTTTTTTATTTTAATTAATTTAAAAGCTCCTTTACTTCAGGAAAGACCGACGTCAGAGATATTCGATAGAGTTGTGGCACGAGAGATTCGGGCCCGATGCATTGATAGCCAGGGCGGAGTTGGTGGCACTCATGGACAACGAGTGTAAGGAGGTACGACCAAAATCTTGGGCAATTCACATTCGAGTGACGGTGAGGGGGGACGGTCACTATGTCTCACACACTATAGATAGGGTCCACAAGGGGTATTGCCGAAATGAAGCTATGTCACCCTAAATATGCTCAACTTGTCCATTGGAATCCAAATAAGATCATACTTTTGGCCGTTTGTCGATATCTTATCCCATAATCGTACTAGAGCGCATAAAGTACGCGAAAAACCGACAACGGAGAACGTCAGAAAAGCGAGGGAGTGAGGGGCGGAGCCAAACACTCCCTCCCAGTCAAAACGCCAAAAATTTGGGGAGAGATCGCCTTTTCCGGGTTGTGCCTTACCCCAGTGAGGAGAGGCAAGAATGCGATGCAGGCGCGCCCTTTCGTATTTTCAGACGCTCTCTGCACGCGCCGGGTGAGAGAGATGAAGAAAGAGCGCTCCCAGACTCCGCCCCCTTGCACTCGTTCGCTCGCGTTCTCTCCTTTATGAAATGTTGCGCGAAGAAAGAGCACAAGCGTCATTCTCAACCAAATCGTTCGTTCAAAAAAGAATCTGAAAGCTCTCCATGAGAGGAAGCCAGTGGTTGGTCGACGAACTGTGTCTGACTCCTCTGAGTAGGTCAGAATACATGTTTTATAGTGAACATAGCTACTACGCACTACAAAACGTGTCTTCTGACCTACTTAGAGGAGTCAGACACAGTTCGTCGACCAACCACTGGATTCCTCTCATGGAGAGCTTTCAGATTCTTCTTTGAACGAACGATTTGGTTGAGAATGACGCTTGTGCTCTCCCGATAGCACTTTCTGGTGGAATCGCGTCGGAGTCAAGTGGGCGGGGTTTGTGGGGCCTAACTATAGAGAGTCCGGAGAGAGTTTGCGATGTAGAGAATGTCATTTTCTTTTTAGTACATCAAACAGTAATTACATTAATTCATTAATTAGTTAATTAGTTAACTAATTAATTAATTAATTAGTCATTAATTAGTTGTCGTTGCAGAATAGAAATGGTGCAGTTATCATTATCGTGGGAAATTTTCAAATGTTTTGTTGAAAAAGAAATAACTGAAAAGTCTGAAACTCCTGAATTCATCCCCATTGCAGGTCACGCTTCCTCTCGTTCCTCCCAAATCCAAGTCCGCGGCTGAGTCAGTGGGCACGATCAGCGTACAAATGTGCGCCTATGATGATCCCTACTACATTTAGACTTCCATAGTTTATCGCCCCAAGAATTATCGATTGATTTCGAAACTCGAGAAACCGGGTTGAGTCTCTTCATGTTCAACATTCTCTCAACCCATTTCTTGATCTCCAAGTTGCAACCAAACAGTTATTTATCTAATTGCTCACGAAACCTTTCGAAATACTCCCGTGGAGTAACTTCCGTTAGTTCCTTGTTAGGCATTTCACCGCAATTTATGAACGTATCCCAATGCATTTCTTCTTCTTTCCATTGTCTCTCCTAGCTCATCTCTCACTCTACCGGTATTCACCACGCATTTCGCCAATTCCAAGCATTTCCTTCTAGATCTATTTTTGTTGTTTTGATAAATAATAACTAACTTGCATGGTCTAAGAAACGCATTCTCACATTTTCAAATCCAACAATTCGTGGGAATTGGGAAAATAAAAATTCACATCTCACTTTTGAAAAAAATCGGAAAATAATGAGTCATTCTCACATGTTGCCTTTATGCAGCTTGATCATCAGTCCTCATCTACCCACATCATACCCTCTATCGTTAATTCCTGCTTCGGCAAGCATTCTGACAAATGCCAAGTCAAAAAGCGAAACAGGTTCTTCATTAAAAAAAAATTAAAATACTTTATCACATGAAAAATTATAATTAACCAGTCTCAGATTGGTACAATTAACGGCGATTTCTAAACTTGACTTGCCCGTCGGACGCATGAGATGTGGAGGGAGTCTCAGCAACGGGAATGTGGTCATTGGGAACGACGAAGGTGCCATTCACGATGGAAGCTGCTCTCGGGGTGGAAGTCAGAGGCTGATCGGGATACGGTACTCCGTGGTCCATTCCACCGTATTCGTATGGAATCGTGTTGTATTGATCCATCTGAGGATGGATAGGCGGATCGTAGTAACTAAAAGGAGTTTCTTTGAGGAGAAGAAATGAATGGTCTTATCAAAGAAGAGCGATAAAACATCGATAGAGCCACATTTTTGAGTTCTGATAGTAAAGATTTGGAAAGGTTTGATACCTGAATCTCCTGCTCATTCTGTTCACGTCTCTTCTCAGTTCATTCATATTCATCTCAAGCAGCCAGTTTTTCTCTCGAAGTCGAACGATTTCCAGGCTGAAATAACAAACATAAAATAAGGGTAAGAATAAGTGTGATCCTCATCTCCTACCATTCCAAAAATGTGATCAGAATTCTGTACTATAAAAAGTACTAGGCATGCTATTTATCGAATGGCCCTCGATTTGCGCAATCAGATAAGGGAGAGGAGCATCGGAATCGCAACCTATCATCAAATGACCATCCCGAGTAAGTACTGTTTAGTTTTTTGCATGAGATGGCAAATTTGCGAAACTGAAACTACGCACTTGACAGCTTCCTTCTCTCTCTTCCTTATCTCTCTCCTGACTGCTTTCTTCAACTCGCAATTCTCCCTCTTCAACCTGCTCTCCTCTCTTTTGATCTGAAAATCAATATTTTAATTTTGTTCTTCGATTTCGTCTTTATTCAAAGATACCATTGATAATGTGCATAACGTTGCAAAATACTCTTTTTCTTTTAAAAAAAATTGAACTGACCACAAGGAATGAGTCGTCTTCACTGAGATTTGTCACGATAGCACTCGATCTCGGGGACAAAATGGCGTCGAACGTCGGGAGGCGCGCCTCGCTCTGGCTACTGTAAGATAGATTTTGTCTATTGTAATCGATATTGTATTCGTGACCTACCTTCGCGCTCCTCTCTGACGCTCAAGCGTTGCATATGGATTCGATTCGCCATCGGAGTCCAGAGTCTGGAATATTTTAAAAATCATTATTGGAGATAATTTAGCATAAACAATTATTCCGAGCTAGTCGGGGTATTGCAACATATTAAAAATCGTACCTCTTGGTAGCACGACACAGCTCGAGGGCGGTACTCGTTCACTGTAGGGTGCTCACGGAATTTTACCGAACGACGCACTTGCTGCTCCTGAATCAATCGATTAATCAATGATCCACAAGATTACGGTATTTACTAGATCACTGAAGATATCGAGGTAAGGTCGATGGAATAACCTGAATGTTCATCTCGCGCTCTCCGAAGTGCATGGATCTTCTCTTTGGATGGGGAGTGGCGTGGCTCTTGATCTTCATCGATCTCTCCTTCTCCTTCTTCCCTTTCACTTTGTTGAACAGAGATTTGAGAAAGCTCATTCTGAAAGGAAAGAATTATGGAAAATCCAAAATAAAAAAATAATGCGAAAATGGAAGGACTGGTGAGTACAAGAAATGGTTAATGAGTGAGTGTGGCCGACAGAGGAGCTGGGATGGATGATGGCGGTGTCGACCGTTCAGATGCCGTCGGAAGAGTCGAGGAAGGGGGCTTCCAGTCTCAGAATGAAGGAGAGAAGAAAAGGGATGCCGACGAGAAAAGGGAAGGAGGAGCGCCAGAGGACAGTCAGAGTATCTCTAACTTATTGAATAAAGTTGATGTACTCATCAATGCAAACAAATTGTACAATCTAATTATGAAGCGAATATTTTAAGAGGTGACGATTTTAGATGTAGGAAACGAATGAGAGTAGAATGAATGAATTTTGAAGTCAAAAGGAAATAATTGGGTATATCAGTAATCTTCATCAGTGACTGTTGACTCACTGTTATTGTATCATAGTATCGAGAACATGCAACGAAATAGCGAATATCAGTGCGTTCGCGTAAGAATCGCAGATTTTGATTGGAAAAAGGAACAGGCCAAAATCCGTGTCTGGAATTTTCACAGAATCTGACAGCCATGGGGTTCCTCTATCGATTTCTGTATTTGAATTGACATGAAACAATTAATTAGCTTAATTAATGAATTTACTAAGTTAGGCAATTTCGGACGTTTTTGAGCGTAACTTACTGGAAACGACCTCGAATCTGCTCAAAACTTTGTTTTAGACTAAAGTGCTCGATCTATGTTGAGGGTTTATGTAAATTCAAAAATTTGAATTTTTCATGAAATTTCAAAAAAATATTTCTCGAATACAAAAAATAACCCCTCTCCTATTTTTGGATATGTTGTTGTCCTTGATGTCCTTGATAATACCTTAGAAAAAATTCATGATTTTTATCTAGTGGACCTTCGTAGCTTAACACCTTAAAAAAATAGATTTCCATTTAGAGGGAAACCTCCCATTCCGACCCATTCCCCCTGCCCGAGCGGCGACGAATGATTAGTTTTTGAGCGCTCGCACATCTCCGAGGACTGAGATAATTAAATTCGATGTGAAACTCATCAAATTGTGATAAATATGTTCAATCCTAATTACATTTCTGATCGCTTGGGAGGGGGCGAATGTCCCCTAGATATAAATCGTGAATTTTTTCTAAGGTAGTATTCATCAAGGACAACAACATATCCAAAAATAGGAGAGGGGTTATTTTTTGTATTCGAGAAATAATTTTTTGAAATTTCATGCAAAATTCAAATTTTTGAATTTGCATAAACCGTCATCATAGATCGATTCCGCATGTAAACTTTAGTCTAAAATCAAGTTTTGAGCACTTTCTAAGTCGGTTCCAGTAAGTTACGCTCAAAAATGTTCGAAATTGCCTAACTTAGGAAATTCATTAATTAAGCTAATTAATTTTGTCAAGTCAATTCAACTACAGAAATCGATAGAGGAACCATATAGCTATCAGATTCTGTGAAAATCCCAGACAAGGTTTTTGGCCTGTTCCCTCTGGGATGCGATTCTTAGGCGAACGCACTGATATGAATGAATTCAACATCGCAAATAAAACAAAAAGGAGCCTTGAGTTGAGATCAATTCGAAATACAGCATACCGAGAGGGCACACACGCACTTACACCTAAACATCAAGAAAATGTGCAGAATACAAAATAGCCATGGAAAGCAACTTAAAATCATTCAGCTAATGCCAATTCACACTGTGATATTAGAATACTTCAGTAGACCCTCGTTGTGTGCGAGATCAAAGATTTCATGTGTGAAAATTTATCTAAATTTTACACATATTTTATATGTAAATATTCTGTTCCAGAATCGAGTAATTAATGTGGGAAGACCGTTACGGTACTATTGGAAGCTTGAAGTATTAGTGGGCAATTTCTAGATGTTTTCGGAAAGGATCAAAAGAGTGGTCGATGACAAGCATATATTGGTGACAGATGAATGGGAATCAAGGGACTGGAAGAATCTGCTGGGCGAACAAAGGCGTGGGTGAAACGGGAGGAACACGGTCCCTTTCAATTCTCTTGAGAAGGGCACTTTCACCTGAAAAAAAAATTTCTCATCAAATGATGGTGATATATTTTAATGTGACTTGTTTTGTCTCAAAATCTTTCATTGTGGTGGTAGATTAAATGAGGGATGAGTAAATCAGGGATAAGTAAATCAGGACAGGAATGCTCACCGAGACTCTCTGCGATGTTCATGAGACGAGTCTTCAGTCTCTTCATCTCCTCTTCCTCCTCCCAGATTCTCTCTTTGTTCAGAGCCTGAATTGAGATTATCGATTGGAATGGAGATTATCGATTGAAATGGAGATTATCGATTGGAATGGAGATTATTGATTGGAATGGAGATTATCGATTGGGAGAGAAGAAGGAGACACGAACAGATGCAATGATCAGCAGTAGTCTGTCTTCATTCTTATCGATGTCGATCGCCTGATCTTTGGTCTTAAATTATGCTATTTAAATCATTCTCTATTTATCAAGAGTACCTCAATGAGCATAGCCAGAAATGAGTAGACAGTCTCGAAAGCTTCAGTGATAATCGTGATTGGAAGCCAATCTTTGATCAGGCGAGAGATCAACTAAAATGGAACTGTCAATAGAAGATAAGAAATCAGAAGCACATCACATTTTTTCATATGTAAAATATGTGCACAAGGAATTGAGAAAGGTTAAAAATATTTTAACTAGTCCGGCTGCCACCGTCCTACTCAGGTGAGGCGCCCCACTTGAAATTAGCCCTGTTTTATCCTTGGGTGCCTCCCCTACGCTAAAGTCAATTACAAATTGGATCCAGCCCTGAATCCAACTTGTGCTGCCTTGGATCCAACTTGTAGTCACTTTAGCGTAGAGGGAGGCACCCAAGGATACAACAGGGCTGATTCCAACTTGGGCACCTCCATCTCAGTATAAGTATAGATTTTCAATTTGCTCGCCATTCCGTATCTGAGATCATATATGTATCTGCACTCATTGTTTGTCATCCGGAGAATTTGGACGAGGGCACAGATGGCCATCTCAGTCGTCTTCCTATTCACTTCGTCCGAACGGATCAGATCGAGGAGACTGTTCTCGGCATTGGCAGTGTCCATAGCACCCTTTCTCCACTCGCGACGACGGCTCGCCTAAGAATGAAAGAATGGGTTTTTTTCTTATGTGCAGAGGTTAGCCCAACACATGTTCCGAAGAAGGAGGAAAAACAACGAACAGCCATTGCTCCGAGTGTCCAGAGTGCCTCTTGCGCATGATCCTGGCACTTAGATCTGAGTCCGTTCCATACGATATCCATGATTTCGCCCCGGTAGATCAGCGCGTGCTCAAATCAATGCCATCCTCTCAAGCAAATCCTTGTGAACTTACATCGGGTGCATCGTATATGAGAAGATAGGCTAGGCGGAGACTAGCACACATGGAAGTAAGCACGTTCTTGTAGAGTTTCCTCTCGTAGATAATATCGGTGATTGACTTGATAATTGAGCACATGGGCACTCCCTTCACCTGAGGAGAGAAAAAGCTTTATTGATAGATATTTTTTAATTATAAAATTTTTAAAAAATATTTTATTCCCACTTTGAACACATTGTGGGCGAAATCGATGATGCAGTCGACAATTTTTTCCTTAATTTGACTATTAAAAGTATGAAAAAGACATGGAGCGACTCACTATGCACGTTATCGCGTGAGTATCTCCCAGTCTTCCTGTCTCTTTGTAGTACTCATTTGTCCAATCGAGTATATCTTTCATCAACTTGACGAATTCCTCGATTTCTCTGTCTGCGAGCATAATGCGCTGTATAGATTTTGTTAGTGGAAACGATTATTAGGTCAGGTCCTCTACTTACCTGATATCCCATAATGGTAATACATTTCTTGATTGTGAAGATGAAACTCATCATCTTCTCCCATTTATCAACCTTCCAATCATCTTTCTTAGAGTAGTCCTTCGAATAATAATTCGTTGCATGAATAAGTTGTCTCCAGAAGCCCGAAGCCCATATTGTTCTTATTGTCATTTTCCCCATGAAGCCCTTGTCTTTGAGACTCTCCATGAGAGAAACCAGGGCATTAGCAGCATTGACGTCATTGGTATTGTGCAGTTCGATAATCTCGTATAAGTAGTGTGAAATTGTTCTTATTTTGTCGTCATTGTACAACGCTGTAACGAATTCTTCTCCGAGTCTCTCCCTTCCAACTCACATTTCGGTGCCAATTCGGAGACCAACGAACACGCAATGGCAACTGCATCATCCTCATGCTTCTCGAGTATTCTCTCTTTATAGTTATGCAGGTTCAATCGACGTTCCTCCCACTTCGCAAGTGTTTCCATGCCGTTGTCACGTAGCTTCAATCGACGTTCCTCCCACTTCGCGAGAGTTTCCATGCTGTAATCACGTAGGTTCTCTAGTAGCTTCCGGATGAGAAGGGAGTCGTCATTGGCCAATTGACAGAGGGAATAGACAACGAGATGAAGGGAGTGATCAACGGGCCATCTGTCATAGATCGCACGGATTATCTAAAGAGTGAATTAGATTGAAGCTGGGATGGAGGGGGATGGAAAACCTCGGCTGAGTCCTTCTTGAATCCCTCTTCTCCGACTGCTTTGGCAAGCGAGTTCACACAACAGATGAGATTCTGAAGATTGTTAATGGAGAAAGAGATTCGCCGTCCATGATGATACCTTGAAGACTGTCGAATCGACGGTATGCGGCCAAGTATGAAGAACTCCCTTGATAGATTCCATTGCAGTTCGGTAGGTTTTCGCAAGAAACTCCTGAGAATTAGATATTCGAAGACATGCTTTTCCCTTTTTCTCACTCGATCTGCTCGTTCGAGTATGTTACTGAGAGTTGCAGCAGCTTCTCTTGCCACTTTCTTCTCATCTTCGAGGGAGCAGAGAAGGGAGGGAACCATCGCCTTGAAGTAGGCACGCATGTTCTCTTCCAGTTTCAGAAGATAATCAAGATGGCCATCGTCCGAATCCCGGAGGGAGGCCATAACGGGATAAAGGTTGCAGAAAACGGGATAGAGGGCTGCGTGATCAACGGTCTCGATGGGCCAATCAGAACAGATCGCAATGATTGTCTAAAGAGGATTGGAATGAGACTGGGATGGACCAGGATGGACGACCTTAGCTGCTTGCTTATTGAATGACTCTCGATTGACTGCGTTAACAGCTTTAGCAATCGAGTGCACACAATACATGAGATCCGTTAAGTGCTTGGACTGAAGGGAGCGAATGTAGTGAGGGGATTGGCCCTTCTTGATGATCCTCGGCCCTTTTCTCAGTGCTGTCAAGAGATTTCCTATCGTTTTTCCGTAGTTATCCAGAAGAAACTGCTGAAATTAGTTGTTGGAAGCTATACTTGGTTAGCCTTCTAACCGCATCTGCTCGTTCGAGAATCTTCCTGAGCGAAGAAGCTGCCTTTTCTCGCACATCGTAATCATCATTACCGTGGAGGGCAGCGAGAAGATCGGAAAACATCTGCAATCACCCACACTTCAACCCCATGTCATGGACTATAGTGTACCTACATAGTCTCTCAAAACTCAAGCATGAGCACCGTACACCCCAACCCCCTCAGTCAGTAATCGATCGGTTACAGTCAGTTGTTGGTAGACCACTGTACTCAAAATCAGTTGTCGATTCCCCTACTCCATAGTCAATTGTCAATCTAATATCATACTCTCATCAATTATCGATCGATTTCTTTCTACAGTTTACCTGCAGATCTTCAACGTAATCAGGAGGAGTCGAATTACGGCTGTCGTCCATCGTGTAGAGAGGAGAGAACCGATCGGGAGAAGGGAGAGGGGAAGTAATGAATGGAGGAGAGGAGAAGGAGAGGGAGGGAGAAAGAGGAGGAGGAGAGATGAGAAATGAAGATGCAAATGGAGTTGCACAATAGGCAATAAAATGGGAAGAAGAGGATTAGGATGTAATTGATTTGATTGGAATATGGAAAGTTCACAAAACAACTTATAGTCGACCACATCGAATTTACAATAGATGCGATACTTACTTAGATACTTAGAAGATCCATCTTTAACGGCCGTTGCCGCGAGGATCACAAGTCCGCCAGTTTTCTCTATCGCGTGCTCACGTAGTCCAATGACGGTAGGGGATCTCGTAGTGGAGGATCTAGTGGATCGTCCGGTGCTGTAGGGCATCTTCGCGTACTCCTCGACAGAATCTCTCCATCTGATCTTCCTGGTGGGTGAGTGAGACCGGGAGGGGGAACCACTGCGTGACTCTCGTAGACCATCGATCGTCGTCTCGTCTCAGTACGTGTACAGCCCAGCGATGCTTCGCTCTCCTGATGTAGTCGTCTGGGTCGGTGAGGAGGGAAAGGCGTCGGATGCATTCGCTGTTTCGTAACGGAAATAGGCCTCAGATTAAAGGAGGAGTAAATGCAAACGCGCGCCCGGTTGGAATATGTTTCACCTAGTGACGCACTCTCTTCAAGTCGCGTGATATCTCACCCCCTTCCCTGAGCTTTCCCTGATCTAGCTCCCAGCCAACTAGCTATAACTCGGAATGGAGATATCAATGTGAAAATTTCATAGCATCTTACTGTTGTGGAGCTCTAGGCCGTGCATATGATATCTTCAAAAATTGAATTTTGAGTTTACTCCTCCTTTAAGATCATTCAAGAGACAATGTTTTTTTATTTGAGCTTCAGGCATTAATGTGTGAACTTTTATTCAATTCTACACATTTTTTACGTATCAGGTTCTGAAAACCCATCGAGTAATATAAAAGACATTTCTACAGGTGACAATTGAACTCGAAAGAGACGGGACAGGAAGCACTGGGGACAGGGGGAATGCCAGTGAGGAAGTGAGATGGGCATGGGATTGGCACTACTGACGCATCTCAGTTCTTCTTCGAATGGATCTCCCAGCTGTAATGACACTCTCATTTCAACCATCACCACCAGTTTTAAATGAAACGTTCAATTTCACACTCTGATTTATCATAAGTGATAGTGTATGTGAATTGGGAAATCGAATGGAATTGACTAATTGACTTACCCAGATCCTTCAAGATTTCCTTGAGGCGAGCCTTCAAATCAATCATCTTCTGTCCCTCCCAGATTCCCTCCTTGCTCAGAGCCTGAAGGAAAATCATGGATTGGGAGAGAAGAGGGAGACACGAACAGATCCAATGATCATCAGTAGTCTGTTTTCATTCTTATCGATCTCGATCAACGGATCATCGCGATCTTCGTTCTAAAATGAAGAAATTTAGAACTTATTTTTATCTGTTAAGAGTACCTCAATGAGCATAGCCAGGAAGGAGTAGACAGTCTCGAAACCCACTGTGAAAGTCGTGATCGGAAGCCAATCTTCGACCAGGCGAGAGATCAACTAAAATGGAACTGACTATAGACTGGCACTCATAATATTATTGAAAAAATATTCGCAAAAGGAGTCAAGCCATGTTTTACCATTTTGCATTTTGCATTCGCTCACCGCTTTGTTTCGGCTTTTGTTCACTGAGTGAATCTGTACGAGGGCAAAGATGGCCATCTCAGTCATCTTCTTATTATCATCACCATCTCGAGCACCCTCCCGAGTGATTACGTCTTCCAGATATCCGCTGGTACCGGCAGCAGCTTCTCTCCAGCTTCTCTCCGGACGTTTCTGTGTTTCGATTAATGCATAAATGGGTGCAACAGAGGAATAAACAACTGGATGGAGTCGTACAGGAAGTACTGAGCAGTGAACAAAAGGCTATACAACACTGACATTCATTGCTTCGATTGTCCACATGGCTGCTTCCACTTCAAGAAGCGATGGATTAGAAGTAAGGCACGCATGCAGTATTTCCTCGATGCCATCCATGTAGTCCCGCAAGCGCTAAAATCAAAATCATACTCTTTCATGTAAATGCAAACTTACCTCGGGCGCCTTGTCTATGAGATGGGCGGCGAGTTGGAGACTAGCACACTTGGAAGAAGGGAAGTTTTCGTGGAATCTAGTCTCGTAGATAATATCGATGATTGGCTTGATAGTCGGCCACAAGACATTCCTGCTCACCTGTATATATAACAACGCATTATTGATGATTTTTTGAGAATATTTTTAAAAAACTTAAAATATTTTGTCACTTTGAGCACTTCATAGAGCATATTAATGATGCACTTGGCAATGTCTTCCTAAATTTGTTTATTGTAAACATAAAAACATGGATGCCCTCACATTTCGCACTTTTGCGTAAGCCCCTGTTTCATGCCCCATCTCCTGGTATTTCTTGTTTGTTCAATTGAGTATATTTGTCAGAAACTCGGCATATTCCTCGACGTCTTCGTCAGTGATGATATCGTCCTTTATAGGAGTTCGTTAGTGGGAACGACTATTAGTTCCTCCATTTACCTTACTGCCCACAGTGACAATACAGTTCTTGAGTGTGAGGATGAAACTCATCAACTTATTCCAGTTAACTTTTACGTTAATATCCTTCCAATAAACGGTAGCGGTATAATCAATCACAGCATCAATGAGTCGATCGTGTGAATTCCATAACTTTACCATCGTTTCTTCCCCATCGCCTCCCTTGTCGTTTACACTTTCCATGAGGGAAACAAGGGCTTTAGCAGCATTGACGTCATTGGTGACGTGTATGTGCTTTTTGTAGACTATTTTTTCGTCGGGATTTACGACATAGTCGTGAAATTTGATAATCTTGAACAGGCTCTTAGCTGTAGTTTCAATTTTGTCATTGGGGTACAACGCTGCAACGAATTCTTCTCAGAGTCTCTCCCTTCCAACTCACATTTAGGTGCCAATTCCGAGACCAACGAACAAGCAATGGCAACTGGATCATCCTCATGATTCTTGAGTATTCTCTCTTTATAGTCAGGTAGCTTCAATTGACATTCCTTCCACTTCTCGAGTGTTTCTATGCTCTCGTCACGTAGGTTCTCCAGTAGCTTCTGGATGAGAAGGGAGTCGTCATTGGCCAATTGACAGAGGGAGTAGACAACGAGATGAAGGGAGTGATCAACGGGCCATCTGTCATGGATCGCACGGATTATCTAAAGAGTTGATTGGAAGGAGGCGTGAATGAACCAGTGTGGAAAACCTCGGCTGAGTCCTTCTTGAATCTCTCTTCTCCTACTGCTTTAGCAAGCGAGTTCACACAACAGATGAGATTCGTGAAGTGTTCGTTCTGAATAGATTGAATAGAGATATTCGCCCTTTATGGGGATACCTTGAAGCTCCTCGGTCCATTTTTGATCGCTTTCTTGAGGGATTCCATTGCAGTTCCGTAGGTTTTCGCAAGAAACTCCTGAAATGTAGACAATCAAAAGCATGCTTTTCCCGTTTTCTCACTCTATCTGCTCGTTCGAGTATCTCTTTGAGAGTATTAGATGCCTTTTTTGCCACGTTCTCCTTGTTGAGGAGAATGAGAAGAACGGGCACCATCTGGAATCACCCACTGTTTATGCTCATTAGAGACCTCCAAGCGATTGGTCAATCGAATATCCTTTGTCATTCGAATAGTCACCCTTCCCTATCATTTCAATATTCGATTCCTTCTCATTCTCCCTCACGTGAGCGAGCGGTCTCGTCTCTCCTCATATTAGTCAATATTTGATTGCTCAATCGAATGAATAATCGATTGGCCAATCGATTATCCTCGCCAATCGATTAAAATTCTATTCGATTGGCCGGTCATTCAAATGACGATAATTTCGAATAACACTTCATTTCTCGTCATTCGCATATCGAATATATTTGATTTGCGGTCTCTAATGCTCATAACTACATCAATGGACTTATGTACAGTCTCTCAGAACTCGTGATTGGGTACAGTGCTCCCAAATCTCCTCAGTCAGAACTACCGTATTCCCCAGCCAGTTATCGATAGAGTACCGTACTCTACAGCTAATTATACATCTAATACCACCCCCTTGTCCATTATCGACCAATTTCTTTCCTAAATGTACCTGTCTGTCTTCGAAGATATCGGGAGGATCATAAGGATCTGTATCAGGTCCGTACATCGGTTGAGTTAACATAGTTTTATCCATTGAGTGATATAAAACACCCTCTTTTGATTCATCGAACGTAATTTTATAATTTGGCGCATCCGTAAGAATTGTACCATTTGGACCGTATGAATATCTTGAATCAGTTGAGTTCTTTGCAGTTGAATCATTTGGATCATTTGAATCATTTGGATCATTTGAATCATTTGGATCATTTGAATCACTTGAAGCACTTGAACGATGGCTGTCGTCCATCGTGTAGAGAGGAGCGAACCGATCGGGAGAAGGGAGAGGGGAAGTAATGAATGGAGGAGAGGAGAAGAAGAGGGAGAGAGATGAGGAGGAGAGGGAGAGAGAGATAGAGAGGAGGAGGGGAGATGAGAAATGAAGATGCAAATGGAGTTGCACTATAGGCAATAAAATGGGAAGAAGAGGATAAGGAAGTAATTGATTTCAGTGGAATATGGAAAGTTCACAAAAACAACTTATAGTCGATCACATCGAATTTACAATAGGTGCGATACTTACTTAGATACTTAGAAGATCCATCTTTAACGGCCGTTGCCGCGTGGAGCACAAGTCCGCCAGTCTTCTCTATCGCGTAGTCCAATGACGGTAGGGGATCTCGTAGTGGAGGATCTAGTGGATCGTCCGGTGCTGTAAGGCATCTTCGAGTACTCCACGATCGAATCTCTCCATCTGGCGGGTGGTCTTCCTGGTGGGCGAGTGAGATCGGGAGGAGGGAACCACTGCGTGACTCTCGTAGACCATCGATCGTTGTCTCGTCTCAGTACGTGTCCAGTCCAGCGATGCTTCGCTCTCCTGATGTAGTCGACTGAGTCAGTGAGAAGGGAGAGGCGACGGTCATCTTCGCTTTTTCGTAATGGAAATAGGCCTTAGATTAAGATCATTCAAGAGATAATATTTTTTTTGTTTGAGCTTCAGGCATTAATGTGTGAACTTTTATTCAATTCTACACATTTTTTACGTATCAGGTTCTGAAACCCTTTCGGGATCGAGTATAAGACATTTCTACAGGTGACAATTGAACTCGAAAGGGACGGGACGGGAAGAGGGAAGGCCAGTGAGGAAGTGAGATGGGGATGGGATTGGCACTTCTACTTGCGCATCTCAATTCTTCTTCGAATGGATCTTCCACCTGTAATGGAACTCTCATTTCAACCATCATCACCAGTTTCAACACTGCTTTTTAATTTGACAATTTGGTTGAAGTGATACAGTGTGTGAATTTTCAAATTATCGAATGGAATGCTCACCCAGATCCTTCAAGATCTCCTTGAGGACAACCTTCAAATCATTCATCTGCGGTTCCTCCCAGATTCCCTCCTTGCTCAGAGCCTGAATGGTAATAATCGATTGGGAGAGAAGAGGGAGACACGAACAGATCCAATGATCATCAGCAATCTGTCTTTATTCTTCTTGATGTCGATTTGATCGTTCTAAAATACACTCGTTTAAATCTAATCCAGTACATATACTGTAAAATGGTCGTACCTGAATGAGCATAGCCAGGAAGGAGTAGACGGTCTCGAAACCCACAGTGAAAATCGTGATTGGAAGCCACTCTGAGATCAGGTGATAGATCAACTGAAAGGGAACTAACTATACACTGGAATTCATAATTCTAGTGTAAAATATTTGCAAAAGGAGTCAAGCCAGGTTTTTAATATGTCGCATTTTGCATTGCCTCACCAATGCTTTGACAGCGCCAACATTTGGTCTTCCCCATTTTTCGTTTGGTATCGGGATAATTTTTACGAGGGCAAAGATGGCCATCTCGGTCGTCTTAATATTATCATAGTCATCTCGAGCAGCGTCCCGAGCGATCAATTTTTCCAGTTTTCCGACAGTACCGGCAGCAGTACCTTTCCACTCATCGCGTTCCTGAGATTAGAATAGTGTACATATGGACGCAGGAGGATAATAAATGATACAGGAAGCACGCTCTACTGTCGAGTGAACAAAAGGATAAAGAAAACCGACAGTCATTGCTTCGAGTGTCCACATAGCTGCTTCCACTTCAAGAAGCGATGGAGTAGAAGTAAGGCACTTCTGCAGCAGCTCCGTGATGGCGTTCTTGTAGATCAGCATGTGCTAAAACCAAAATGATCCTCGAATATGGAAGAGTGACCTCACGTCGAATGCCCTGTCCATGAGAAGGGTGGCGAGTTGGAGACTAGCACGCTTGGAAGAAGGGAAGTTTTCGCAGAATTTAGTCTCGTAGATTTTATCGGTAATTGGCTTGATAGTCGACCACACGATGTCTCTCTTCACCTGCAAATAGAACAACTCTTTAATGATTAGCATATTTTTTTAAATATTGAATTATAAAAAAATAAAAATATATGCTCACTTTGATCACTTCATAGAGGATATTAATAATGCAGTTGGCAATGTTTTCCTGAATTTGCTCATAAAATATTATGAAAATACTCACTGAAAATACTCACTGTATTCACTATTTCGGCAACAGATATTCCTACGTGTTCCTGGTCCTCTACTGGTTTTGCTTCTTCTTTTTTAAAGTTTTCTTCATATAATTTAATTATCTTCTCCTTAGTATCATTAGCCCAGTTGAGCATATCTTTCATAAACTTGGCATATTTCTTTACGTTTTCGTTAGTGATGATATTGTCCTGTATAAGAGTTTTGTTGGTGGGAACGATCCTCCGTTTACCTGACTGCCCACAGTGGTAATGCAGTTCTTGAGTGTGAGGATGAAACTCTTCAACTTATCCCAGAATATATCCTGCCAATCAACGCCAGCGGAATAAGCTTTCCCAGCATCAATGAGTAGATGATGTGAACCCCATAACGTTCTCATCGTATCTTTCCCGTTGCCTCCCTTGTCTTTTACACTTTTCATGAGGGAAACAAATGCTTTAGCAGCATTGACGTCATTAGTGACGTGTATGTGCAGCTCGTCGAGATTTGTTTCGGTGGGATTGACAAAGTAGTCGTGGAATTTGATAATCTTGAACAGGCTCTTCGCTGTAGCTTCAATTTTGTCAATGGGGTATAAGGCTACAATGAATCCTTCTCAGAGTCTCTCACTTCCAACTCACATTTAGGTGCCAATTCGGAGACCAACGAACAAGCAATGGCAACTGGATCATCCTCATGCTTCTCCAGTATTCTTTCTCTATAGTCAGGTAGCTTCAATTGACGTTTCTTCCACTTCTTGAGTGTTTCCATGCTCTCGTCACGTAGGTTCTCCAGTAGCTTCTGGATGGGAAGGGAATCGTTGTTGGCCAATTGGCAGAGGGAGTAGACAACGAGATGAAGGGAGTGATCAACGGGCCATCTGTCATAGATCGCACGGATTATCTAAAGAGTGGATTGGAAACTGGAATAGAGGGGGATGGAACACCTCGGCTGAATCCTTCTTGAATCCCTCTTCTCCGACTGCTTTAGCAAGCGAGTTGACACAACATATAAGATTCGTGAAATGCTCGTTCTGAATAGAGTAAATAGAGAGATTCGCCCTTCATAAGGATACCTTGAAGTTCCTCGGTCCATTTTTGATCGCTTTCTTGAGAGATTCCATTGCAGTTCCGTAGGTTTTCGCAAGAAACTCCTAAAAATTAGATATTCGAAGACATGCTTTTCCCATTTTCTCACTCTATCTGCTCGTTCGAGTATCTCCTTGAGAGTGTTAGATGCCTTTTCTGCCACGTTCTCCTTGTTGAGGAGAATGAGAAGAACGGGCACCATCTGGAATCACCCACTATTTATGCTCATAGCTACAACAAGGAAATTATGTAAGTCTCTCAGAACTCGTGATTTTGTACAGTGCTCACAAATCTCCTCAGTCCGTAATCTATAGAGTACCGTACTTCCGCTAAGCTGTCGATAGACTACCGTATTCCCAGTCAGATATCGGGAGACTACCGCACTCCCAGTCAGTTATCGATAGACTACCGTACCCTACAGCAAAATATCGATGGAATACTATACTGTTGTCCACTATCCACCATTATCTCTCGACAATATACCTGTCTGTCTAAGAAGATATCGGGAGGATCATATGGAAGTGTTTGAGGTCCATACGTCGGTTGAGTTAAAATAGTAGTATTATTTGGATCATTTGGAACAATTGGATGATCGTTGTCGTCCATCGCGCATAGGGGAGTGAACCGATCGGGAGGGGGGAGAGGGGAAGTAATGAATGGAGGAGGGAGGAGGAGGAGAGGGAGAGAGAGAGGAGGAGGAGGAGAAGAGATGAGAAATAAAGATGCAAATGAAGTTGCACAATAGGCAATAAAATGGGAAGAAGAGGATTAGAGAGTAATTGATTCATTCGAATATTAAAAGTTCACAAACACAACTTGGATACATTTTTTATCCTTTTCCACAGGGTTACCGATTCATTTCATAGCGTATGCTCATTATGCTTCATATCAGAACACTTCAGCATTTCACATGATAACAATACAAATCACATGATATATAATACAAAACAACACTTAGAAAGTCAATTTGTTCAGATTGTTTAAGAAGTCGCGGAAATTCTTCAATCTTCGATTCTCCTCTTCTTCACTTGATCCTTCGTTTCTTCTTCCTCCTCTTCGAATATCTTCACTCCTTCTCCTTTCTTCCTACAGAAGGGACACTTCACTACTCCTTCCTCCTCCAATTCCCATCCGCAGGCCATGCACAGAGTGTGTCCGCACTCCTTAAGGCACACGCGACCACGCGGATTCTCCTCCAGACATACGCCACAGGAGCGTGAGAATGAGACCGTGCTGCGATTTGAATGATTTGTATGAATTGAATGAAGAGATTTGAATGAACATTATGAACCTTACCTTAATGAACCAGCTGAATCGAAATGGCAAATATAATATAATATTTGAAACTATTGGCAATAATCCTCACCAATTTGCATTGTACTTCCGCAGCTCCTCCACTCGTCTCTCTTTCAGATCCTTCTCTCGCTTCACCCGCTCCTCTTGAGTAGCTGCAGCATCCTGAGGAGCTGCAGCAGCTGCTGCAGATCCAATCACCGGCTGTGCAGCAACGACAGGATCCCATCCGAAGGGTCCTCTGAAGTGGACTGGTCCGGCCCACAGAGGCAACTCTTGATCGTCATTTCTATCCGCCAAGTATTCCTCCTCTTCTTCAACTGCTTCTAAGAATGCAGCAAGAGCAGCTGCTGCATCCGCTGCGCCTTCGGAGGGACAGCCATTCAATGAAAGGAACGCCTGGAATTAGAAACAATTTTATGACTCGAATAGAGAAGTTTATTGTTATTCTGGTTTTGTATGTGATGAGATGATTCTATCGTCCCGTTCATTGGAACTGAACTGTTTACTTCTTCTAGACAAATGATGAAAATTCTGACATCCTGTTCATCCACTAGTTCATCCGCGCTCTCTCTCAACCATCGAGCATCGATGAGACCGATTCGAGTGAAGGAAGAAATGAGTCGCCAGGAGTGAGAGAGACGAGTGAGAAGATCGAGAGAAGGAACGGGATGGGACATTTCTGAGATGATAAAGATTCAATTAAGAAGATGAGATTAGATAAAGGGGAATAGGGAACATCCAAACCCGCTTGAAATATCGAAAATGTACTAAAAATATTGTAAGCGATAACGATTGAAAGCAGCGTAGGCAATCTGACTCAAGACAGAATATGATCTTCATTGACCGTCACATCTAACCAACTCACTGCACGGGGGCTTCCGATCTCGTCGAAGGAATCGATGTGTGAAGTGGGATTGGGGATACGAGGACAACCCCCAGTGAGAAGACAATGAACAGAAGACGATGCATCCCCAGAGGGCACTTTGATCTCCATCGAAGTGTGAATACTGTGAATATTTTTTGAAAAACACATTTGTGAAAAAGTGATCTATGTTCATCTCATTCACCCTTCTCTCCGACCTCTTCTCACTGACGATAGGCCAAAATGGCTCGCACACCAATTCTGAGTGAGTTTTGCGGAATGAGCCGGCGCAGAATCTTGTTGGAAAGTCCAATTGTGCCCTTTGAAGTGGGATCGTGACTAGGGAAGAGTCTTCTCCAGGATCTGCTTGATGAAGTAGTTCTTGTCCACCTTCACACCGGGCTTGACGAAGACGAGGGGGATCTTGCCAGTCGCACAGACCCCTGCCCACACCATCACCGATTGCGGGTGGGAAACACGTGAGACAGTTCTTCCTCGGGCATTGGCTTGCTGACTTGACTTGGCAAAGATCCTCGTGTTCTGGCTGTTGTAGACCTGCTCCACCGTGAACACCTTCTCATCCGAGTAGAGAGTCGTGAGATGTTCGCCATGTGCGATCCTCCCTAGGAGCTTCTTGCATCTCTTGAGAGTCTTCTCCTTGTGAATGGCAATCAGACCATGGCCCTCACACATCTTGTAAGGGTGGGACGTGAGACCAGAGTGAACTATCTTGCGCACCGAATGCTCGTCGATTCCGAGATCACGGGCCATCTTTCTCATAGATCGGATGGGATCACGTGCAACTCGCATCTGCACGATTTTCTTGTTCTTCCGAGTGACAGCAGTGTGAGGTCTGCCCACTCTAGTACGGTCCTTGGTCGTGCCCAGCGCCAGCGCAGATGGTATTGTGAACGGTCTGACGAGAAACTCGGAGTTTCTTCGAAATTCCAGCTGGGGACTCGCCGAGGGTCCAAATGTCAATAATGGATTTCCGGTACTGGTGGGGTCATTACTAGGGGATACTATTTGAAGTGCGCATTGAACACCTCGAGTGGTATACTAAAACGTGTTATAACATGCATTAACAGGTTGATAGGACTGATGAAATATTCGAGTTCAAACTTTGTCAAAGTACTTTCTCCGCACCCTGTAGATAAATCATGGAGGGAAGAGTAATAGAGTTCGAGATCCGATACGACGCTCTCTCCATTCTACACATTCTCTTGCCCGTCGATCGGCGAGAGAGTGTGTAAAATGAAGAGAGCGTCGTATCGTTTCTCAAACTCTAAAGAGTAATCTCAAAATGGTAGCTGGATATCCTTTTAAGTTGAGTGACGAAATGAAAATGTGTAGAGTTGAGAATCAAGGCGATGCGAACTGCTAATGAGCAGTGGTCAGGAAATTTTTTGTGAAATGATGTATTCATTTATTTTTGAAGAAATAAGATGGGCTTTGAATGAGAGAAAGAAAGAGCGAATCCTCCTTCTTCTTCCGTCTCCGTTGTGTGATAGATCGATAATCCGCCCTTGCAGCTCGGTCTCGTTCTCACGCTCCTGTCGCGTGTGCCTCGAGGAGAATCCGCGTGGTCGCGTGTGTCTCAAGGAGTGCGGACACACTCTGTGCATGGCCTGTGGATGGGAATTGAACGAGGGAGGAACAGTGAAGTGTCCCTTCTGCAGGTAGAGAGAGAGAGAGAGAGATCCGAGGAAGGGGCAACATGGGGAATTAGACAAAAATATATCATTTCGTGATTCCTAGGGGAATTCTCAATAAACATCATGCCTACGATAATTCTTCAGAAAGTAGGGTGGATTCGTGTTATGAATAAACATTTATCAATATTTAATGGGAGTATACGTGCGAAACCTGTACTTGCGGAGAAAAAGTCTAAGCATCGAGAATAATAACTTACTAAATCTTGCGCGTTTTCAAATCGGCGTTGGGAGAAAAAGCGAAAGATTGGGAAGATCACATGAGCAATTAGAGGATTGAGGAAATTTGATAATTAGTTAGAGTCTAGGCTGCCTTCACTGGTTTCTGCACGTTGGGTCCGCGTCGGCCGGGATGAGGAGGGGGAGGAGTCTGCTGGCCTGCAGCAGGTGCAGCCGGAGGTTGTTGCTGCTGAGCGGGCGCAGCTGCAGCGGGTTTTGCAGCCTCTGCTGCAGGGGCTGCAGCAGCGGGCGTAGGTGGCTGTTGCTGCTGTTGCTGTGCTGGTGCGGGTGCAGCAGGTGCAGCAGGCTTGGCAGCCTGTGCAGCAGGGGCCGCTGCGGGTGATGCAGCAGCAACTGGCTGCTTCTGCTGCACAGGAGGAGTGGTGGGCTTTGGAGCTTCCTTGGGTACCTCCGGAGTCTTGGTAGGCACAGGTTTGGGCGCTTCTGTAGGCTTGGGAGCCTCAGCGGGCTTTGCAGCAGCGGGTTTGGGCGTCTCGACTGGTTTGGGAGGGGGCGGGGCGGTGGTGGTTGGAGTCGGTGCCGCAGTGGGCTTCGGGGTTGGAGGCGTGGTAGCCTCAGCAGGTTTGGGAGTGGGAGGAGTGGTTGCTGCGGGTTTTGGGGTCGGAGGGGTCGTGGTCTCGGCTGGTTTAGGAGTAGGAGGGGCAGTTGCAGCCGGCTTGGGAGTGGGCGGGGCGGTCGTGGTTGCGGGTTTCGGTGTCGGAGGGGGCGGAGCCTGCTTGGGTGGCTGATGTTGCTGCTGCTGGGCTTGCTTGGGAGCATCGACTGGCACTTCTGAAATTAATTCTTCTGGAAATTGCCCAAAACCTCTTCACTTCTTGCTACTTCACTTTTCAATATTTTTATTCAAATCTCATGTTCCACGATATGATCTTTCGAAGCTGGGCAAATTACTCTAATGTTGACCTACCTCTATGTTTTTTTCTCTGTTCTAGGTGTGAATTTTGCACATGCTTACCTTTCGTCTGCGGAACGTATTGCTCGATGACTTCCTTCAGCATTCCGTTGTTGTGCTGGAATGAAGATATGATTTCAGACCTCGGCAATCATAGTTGGATGTGTGCGGCGAATCTATGCGCAAACAATCGCTGTTCCATCATGCAACATGGATATTCCGCATGACGGATGTATTGTATGAACAGGTGCTTCTATGCTCTGGTGATTGGTGTTTCCTTGATTGTAAACGATAAACAAACCGCGTAGAAGACAGCTACGCCAGCGACGGCGATCGAGATGAGGACGATGGCTGTGCAGCAACCTGGAAGGAAGAAGATGACGTCATGCCGCCTTTGATATGCCAAACATGACGTCATAGTTCTCATCCGGTCTAGTGCCGAATAAACATGCCTTATTTTATGCTGAGTGCTTTGTAGCATACCGTTTGATACGAAAACTAATGACCACTAGCAAATATAAATAATTCAATCAAATCTTGAAGAAACCAATACCGAGTCCTCCCTTCTTCGCTTGCTCAGGCTGGTTTTTATCTCCCATGATCTGGAATTCAGATTTTACTAAATTTAAAACGTTTTACAAATACGAAAAAATAGTTTGAATGTGGATACAAGAAAGGAAGGAGAATGTCTTCAGCGAGAAAATATATGACAATGCTAGAACGCGATTTCGAAAGTAGACAAGGAAGATCAGTGAATTTCTTCAGCGAGAATCGCAAGCCAAGCAAGGGGGATTGGCAGTGAGCAGTGATTTGGAGGGAGTGAACTGCTTCTGCTTTCGATTCGGGATCGAAAATATAGCGGATCGGCGTCAACGTGGATCTAGCAGAGGAGGAGGAGAGAGGGGAGAAACGAGCATCTCAATGTGTGCTTTGCGCCACTCGCAAACTCTCCATAAAAGAGTGTCGACAACGTTAAAAGTGAGGAGGAAGGATAGAAAGAGGGAAGGGGATGATGCATAGGAGAGCGGATCGTAGGGTGGAGTAAAGACACTTGAGATTGGAGTCGCAAAGTAATGCCACATCCGGCGCATGTTTATACCGGAAAAGCCCCGATAAGAAACCATAACGATATGGTGAAGAGCAATACTGGATATCCATATCAGATAAGGAGGGAAAGTGAAATTCCTGTTGAAAAATTAGAGTTAGCAACTATTCAGGGTGCAAATCATAGGTAAATTGAGGAGAAAATTGTCTGGCGATCGATGGGAGAGGCCTGAGGAACAGCCGCACTTTACAGCGAGACGGAAGGAAGAGAGGGAGGAGAGGAAGGAGAGAGGGAGGAAGGGGGAAGGGGGGTCAGGAAAGAAGAGCCCCTGCCAGCAACAGATGACCGGGACGAATGGGATTGAGTGGGTCTGGCAAGGGGGGAAGAATCTCCTAGCTTTGCATGATCTATCTCTCTCTCCCTCCCGAGATCTCTGGAGAATGACTATCTTTCCAACCTTTGAATCGAATGAAGAGAAATTCCGAAACGAGGTCCATCTGATAAGGTTGGATGACTGGCAAGAAACACGAAGGAATTGGATAACTCAAATTTCGAATTATTCCATCTTTGCATGTCGGAGAAGTGGTCTCATCTCTGCATTAGACAGAGAGAGAGTGAAGGGAAGCAAATCTGTGACAGCGTCTGTTTATAATTTGGCCTGCCTACTCTTGCTAATCGACTCGTGTGCAGAGAGAGAGAGAGAAAAGGTGCGAACGTAAACAACAAGGACATGTCTGACCTACCAATCGATAGTTCCATAAGGAATCCATAGAGAGGCCTTGTCCTTCAACGGGCGACTAAAGCAGGAAGAGCAATTCAGAGAAGGATGGGAGCTCCTGTGCGGGAGAATCGGACATTCCCTATCTGGTTTCACTCCCTCAATGGAGGTCAGAGATGGGCCTCCATTTACAAGAGAAGCTCGTGGGAGATAAATTGGAAGAAATGGGAAGAAAAGAGCAGTTCCAACTGCTGGAAGGAAGAAGAACTTTCACGATTCATGCATTTTCAGGGAAGAAAGAGAGAGGGAAGTGCGAATATTCTCAATTTTGTGGCAACTGAAGAATATCCCACCAATCCACAGACTGTTTGGCCAGATGCTCTATTATTGAAGAGAAAGAGAAAGTCTCCGCTTCTCGCATTTTCTCTCGTGGTTAGAAAATGGAAAGATCAGGCGGAAATGAGAGAGACTTGCACTTGACAATGGCTCGTCATCCCTAAATGGAATCGTTGATCCTTCTCTGCTTTTATTTTGAGGGAATAAAAAAGGCGATCATGAATATCTGTGGTAACGCCATTATTCTTTGAAGACAGGCTTCTGGTAAACACCACTCTCCTTAATTTCTTCATTCGAATTTCATAATCGAAGGCAGCTGCATCAAAACCATCACTCATTAACGATTTTTAAATTAATCGGCTTGTTTAATCTGTCAGAAATGTGCGAGAAAAGTTGCGTAAAAAGTTGCGTAAAAAGTTCGCGAACTTCTGATTCTCTCCTGTTCGTGTACTCTCTCTCTTTCTCTAACCAGGTCGTTGAAAAGTTCGCGAACTTTTTACGCAACTTTTTCTCGCACATTTCTGACAGATTAAACAGGCCGAATATCTATCATCATGAGAGTCGAACCAAGTTCATCAGTATCGGTAACATTCCCATTTTGGGTATTTTATATTTTATCTTCACTAAATTATTGTTCTCAGGTTGTAAAACCTCTTCCGTCTAGGGCAACTTGCTTCACACATCGGCGCAGATCAAAAGGATATGCCCTCTGGGCACGCTCATTAAAAACAAGGTAGGCTGACATCTCATTTCCTTGTTTTCGAGATTGGAAGCCCCCGTGCTCATTAATTAATTAGCGAGAGTAAGAGAAACAAATGGTCATTTCCAGCATTGCCCTTTCTCGTGCTAGCTTCGTTCTTTGGATATTTCTATTGATTCAGTTTAAAATTCCTCGTTCCAGCCTCTCCTCGTTCATGCCTCTCCTCTCATCTCTTCCTGATCAAATCTTCGACTCCTGGCAATTTCTCTCCAGCTACACTAGAGTCGGACTCATCGACGCCAGGTCTCTACATCAGGGACGACTCGAATTCAGAGGTATCGTAACTCAAGCACCTTATTTATGGGTTTTACCTCAGCTACCAATGCTTATTCTGCAGTGCTAATGACTTTCCTCAATAATATATGTAATAACGCTCTGCGAGACTCGTTCATTCAATGGCTAATTGCAGGGATGTCCTCTCTTCGATCCCATCCTCTTCTCACTGAACTCCTCGATTCCTTCCATATCATCACTTCCTCCATCCAACTCGGTCTCATCGACATTCATTGGATGCGCGAGGCGACGGAGGAGCTCATCGACGAGCAGGACGCCTTCCTCTCCATCAACGGCGACCCGACTGCAGATGCTGCAGCTGCAGCGAGGGAGGGAGTACCTGCTGCAGCTGCTGATGAAGCAGCACTGGCTGCATACGAAGCTGCAGCAGAAGGACTGGAAGAAGAAGACCTGGAAGACGAGGAGGCCTTCCTCTCCTTAGACTGCTCAACGCATAGTGATGGTTGAAGAACGACTAGTCAAAATTCTTACTTATTGTCCTGCTTGTGCAATTCAGATTTAGTAAAATATGTCACATATTGTACTTTATGTGGACTGATGAATAATGTAATGATAAAAATGGATGACAATTGATTGCTAATTTGACTTCACTGAATCTCTTTTCATGATACTGATAACATTGTGTTTATTTTGTCTTTTGACTACAGAGTTAATGAGTAAGACACTAAACTCGATTGGGTGACTGGGGACGAATCTACGCTAGCACTTCTAACAATGAATATTTGGATGAACAATAATATTATAATATTACGAAAAGTGAAATCGAATCAGTGCATAAAGTCTCATCACAATGGCAAAAACGAAGGATAATACTGAGCGTGAGTAGATCAAGATTTGTACAAAATAAGTGAACGAAGTTGTTTCAACAATAATTTAGCAAGAGGCAGGAGGGCTGGTGGCCACTGAGGGAATTCGGGAGAATCTCCTCTTACTCAGCGGATCCACGATGGGGTCGTTGATCCAGAGATCCTGAAGGAAAGAATGAGCGTGAATACTCTTTTCTGTTTGCCGAAAAAATCATGATATTTTCAGATATTTCTACAAGGACATTTGAATACGAAAGTGCAATGCACAGGATGAGAGGTACTATTATAGAGCACTCACCGAGTCTTTCTCTCTAGTCCATTTGAGCACTGCCTCCTCCTCCCCGTAGTCACCCGCACACGTGAGGACGATTTTCTCGCCTGATATCAAAGATCACTCAGAAGTTTTCCTAGAGTCCATAAATGCATATTTCTATCTAACTTGGCATTGGCTCACTGCGAGACTACTAACAGCTGGAGTTCATGAAACATCAAAAACCATCTCACCATTGATCTCTCCCTCTACAATCTTGCTGACTGCTCGATCGGAGATCTTCACCTTCATCAGCAGGGTGAGGCCAACGGAGCAAATGCTGCAAATATATAATCTCAGCCTTAAGTTTTACGCGGTTGGTGCTCATTTTTAGGCCAAAAAAAATCTCAGAAAGATCAAAATTGTACGTACACAGTTTCACTCTCGCTCTTCCTCTCTTCTCGCTTGTTGTGATTCACTTCGTCCTTCACTGCCACGACCTGAAATATTGATTATTATGCACTACCATCATCTTTCATTCAAACATTTTTTTGTAGACGCGCATCCCACATACGATCACTTCATCACTCTCATCTTTTTTCTCCTATTCGTGAAACTTAGAGCGAGATCAGAGAATCAGACAAGCCAGTGATATCAAGAGGGATTTCTCTCCGCACTCACGACGGGGTCATCGTCGAGGTCTCTCCTCCTCAGTCTCGGCCTCGAACTGCTGCTGCGACTACTTCGACGTCGATGACGACGAGAACGAGCTGAAGGAGAGAAGATGATCTTTGATTTCTCAATAACACGGAAAAACTGCTCGGCTTAGCTATCTCATAGTATGCTGCATGATCTTTTATAAGAAATGGTCACTCTATGTCTACTCTTTCTTGTCTTCTCTTCTTCATGGAAGAGGCTGCTTGTCTTCAGCAGCTGATGCATCCTTCTCACCCCTGCAGCCATCGCACAGTCCCTCTCCTCCATTCTCAGCTGCAGCCTCTGCAGCAGACACGTCGATGCTGCTGCAGCCGTCCCCGAGACAGTCCGCCCCGAGACGAGCGCCTGTGAAGTTCACAGTTACATTGTTCGACGACAAATTAGAGTGTGTCTTCAGGGACTTGGCTTTCTTTCATATCGCGTGAATTGCTATGGCAAACTCTACAGAGATATCGAGCTGCATACTTTTACAGCCCATGAAATTCAAAATATCACTGACGATGTATTCTCGAGCTCTCCTCTGAATACAATTCGAAGAGGTCGTCGTAGTCCATGGAGATGTGCGAGGAGGAAGAGGGAACGAGAGGATGGCCTGAAGTGGATAATTTTATTATTGTAGAAACAAGATCTGTCCAAATCAAATTGTAACATTGTGAAACTATTGCGAACATATTTGACTGTATATGTCTTTGTTTTGATACAGCTCATTGTTTTGTGATTTTCGAAAAAAAAATCCAATCTATGGCTACTTGATTCTGAAACTACTTGATTGATGATTCCGAAACTTTTCATTACACTCGTAGTATCTTCGTTCAGACACAGCGAGAAAGCGTTTGAGGCGGAGAGAGTAAGAGACTTCTCTCACCATGATTCGCGAGTCCTCCGTTTCTCTTCGGCTGAAGGTCGGATGTGAAAACGGAGGAGACGGCAGAATCGATTGATGTGCCCTCCAATTCATTTTTTAGATCTTCGTTGGATTAATTAATAAATTAATTTTTAATAAAAATTTAAAAGTAATTTTATGTCTACCTTCGGAAGAATTCTCCTTCGACTGATTCGCGATGATTCCGATTCTTTCCTGTAATTTGTAATATTATTATTCGATCGATACAAAAAAAACCAAAATGGAACGCCCCTCTTTATTATGTAGAATACTAAGTTCCTACCTGACAGTCCTATTTGAGTTGCTTCTCCTCACAATCTTCTCCTGTTCTTTCTCATTCTCAACTTTCTCCTCCGGAGAGGAAGTCGAGGGCAGGTCCTCGATACCCGAAGATTCGGGCTTTGATCGACGAACCACTGTAAGAAAGAGGTTGAACTGTACTTCATTCTAATCGTTTGATGAGATATTTGCTGTGAGAATTCTAAACCAGTTGCATTATATTCAATGTCATCATAACAGAGAAGACTGGCCTGAGGATAGTAAGACCATCTCACCCTATTGATAACACTCTTCATTTCTTCTCGGTTATTCATAGATCTAGAGACAGTGTCTAATCGATCTCCATTCCTCACCCGAGTACTGATTCGTCTCTCTATCGATGTGCACTGTGAATCTCTTCTGCGCCGAAGCGAAATCGGCCTCAGTGAGAGTCTCCTCGCGAGTGGGGATGTAGTACTGGCCTTGACGACCTGAGGTCCATATTTTCATTGTACTTATAAATAAGTACTACATTGTTCATTTTAGCTTTTTCCTTATGAATGATTGTACCGTTCTAAAGAATAGCAACAAAAATCACCTTTGATTCCTCCGGGAGAAGTCTCGGCGGAGAGACGAGTTCCCGCTGGATATCTAAAAGTGATGTGCTCATTTCACAGAATTGTGATATAGTCATCGAGAACTGGGATTGTTGCCAGATCAAGGATGCTTCTCTCTCACTTGTGTAGGGAGTAAGTGCCGTTCTCCTCGCTCTTCTCCTCCTTCACAGAGTAGAGGATGATGTACCCATCGGAGGTACCCGTCCACAGTGAAGCTGCAGGGGATTTATGAAAAAGGTGTTTTCCTCGTACCATATTGCGTTGATTTAGGAGATGAGTCTCTAAGCATTTTCGCACACTGTATCAACTAATGGAGTCAACGAAAGAGTTCAAGGAATGAAGATGCGATGGGAACGTACCGTGGGAGTAGAGAAGGGATGAGATGTGCATCTCTCGTGAATCGTCCACGTCCATGAGCGAGGGCTTCCTGAGAGAGACAATTTTTTCTAGAGACGAGGATTTGAGACATTAGAATTTATCAGGGGTCGCTGTCAGCGCTGATCTGGGTTACATTTTCCATTCTTCATCATTTGAGACATTGTTCGAACTCAACTACGATGTTCAACTAGTCTTCAACACAACATGCAGCACTACTCCCCTCACTTGTGATCGTGATCAGTGGCGATATCGAAGAGGAGGGCGCAGTTGGACTGATCCCACAATTGGAGGAGAGTGGAGTGAGTAGTAGCCAGGAAGACCCCGTGGGGAGAAGCAGCCAAACAGACGATCTGAGAGGGGAGAGGAGATCAATAGCGGACGACATGTTTGCAGACGTGAGAAAGAAAGGAGCAATTTGTTCTTTGATCTCTACAAAAGAAATCCTTTGTTTTCCTCTACAATCATCTTTTAGGTTAAATCAACATCAGAGAGTATTCAGTAGGGAAATCTCTGACCTTATCGAAGAAGGGCGTGCCCGTACACGTTCCCGAGCAAGCGACGTAGATCGTGCACACGTGGGAGAAGGTACTGTAGAGATAATTATTGATATTTATTTAGAGTCTCAATTATTTTGAGAGAGAAAGAGAGGGGTTCCAATGCTACTCCGTTCAAGTTCTTCAGCAATACAACAACCAATAAATCAGAACGATTCGACAGTACCTCTTACTCAGACAGATGAGTTTGCAGGCAGATGCAAGCCAGAGGCTTTCGCCGTAGATCACGCCATCCACGATTGGTGCTGAATATCGATTTATTAATTTTTTATGATCTTTGACGTCTCCATCCCTCGCAACTCACCCGATCCCAACGGCAGATGCACCAATTCGAGGGAGGAAGGAGCCATCGCTGGAGATGCATGCAGCTGAAGAGAATAAGTTGGATTATCCAAAATTCAAAATACCTCTCTCGTACTTGTATTTTTTTTCTGAATAGTTAAATCGGGAAAAATAATATTCATTCCCTATATTTCCAACATTATTTCGATCTTTTCATCTTACTTCGTATTACCTCGATGACAGTGAGTGATCCGTTCGCTAGACACGCCACTACCCTCTCCTCTGCATACAACAGTCGAAGAGCGACGTCTGCCAACTTGAGCTCCCACAGAACAGTCCTGAAAAGAGGGAGTGAGGATCCGCAAGACTCTCTCTCGAATTGAGATAGGGAGAGGGACGCAGACCTCACATTTCCAACCATCACAAGAAGAACACACTCGCTATCTATCGAGCGTATGAAGTGAAGGAAGACAAATATCAAACTGACGCCTGAACATGGAGGGAGAGGGCGACGACGTAGCCGGAAAGGAAGGAGACGAAGGCGATGTCCGCCCCGGCCATCGCCACAGAGACTGCACGACAGTCCCACTCAAGATAGGGTCATTCAAACTCTGTTTCTGCTTTCTTCATTAATTTGGTTGTGGAGTTATGTAATGGTAAAGGGTGTAATGGAAACGTCAAGCGATTTTTCAGACTTCAATAGATGACTACTAGGGTGTAGTTCGGCGAGGCCGACTAATGTCGCGGTCGCGGAGTTACTCAATTCTCAACTTCTAACCTCAACTTGCAGCTTGGTCATAACACCGGTTTGCACATCGACGGACGAGAGACGACCAGACTTCTTGTTGCCTGAGAGATCAAAGATAATTTCCTTGACAGCTCTTCAATAGCATTGACCCAGTCCAAGGGCACTATTGTCAAATAAAATGTGCTGTATATGAAAGGTCAAGGACCAAAGATCAGTGTCTCACCAGCGACGAGCAATCCTCTGCCTGCAGCAAGGGAGAGGTCGCAGATGTGAAAGCCATCCGAGAGGAGCGAAGACTGGTGAGAGACGTCCGATTGCTGCAAAGGATTCAGTTGACATGCAGGATTCGAATTCACACTCTCTAAAGCTTAAAGAACTATGCTATGATGTAAGCTTTGAGTATGACAGATGAAGAAAAGTAGGGATATCACATATCAATTTTTACTCACTGCCGAATCTCCTCGTACGAGCATTCTCGAGGCACGCTGACTGAAGCGACTCTGGAGGATCTGTGAACGAGAGAGATGAGGAAGATCAGAGAGCAAAGTTCACCTCGAGGTAGGTCAACTGCTTGGCTCGTAGCTGCGCGCGCGATGGGAATGGATCGAGGTCTGAAAAAAATGTTTTTAAGATTTTTGCAACTCTTATGCAAATCTCTCAGTAGACGGAAATTTAGAGAGTGCACCTTCAAAAGCGAGTTTGAAGAGGCCGTCCACGTCGAATGAGAGACGCACCGCTGCCTTGACCACCTGAGAGGTCAGAGATCAAGCGGACGATTGTCATACACCTACTTTGTTATGAATGCTCTTTAGTTACAGGGAGAGGGAAACTTATTAAAATATTTTTTATTAAAATATAAGTTCAAACCTTCATGACTCCGATGGTGTCCGTCTTCTGGAGAATCTCGTCGACGTGCAGGGAGAGAAGGGCGATCTGATGAGATTGATACTGAATCCCTCGATTCCACTCTCTCTCTCTATCTCGCCACATAGACAATGTGGAGTAGAGGAGAACATTTAATATTTTTGTTTCGAAGCAATTTTGCAGGGAGTGTTTTCAGTATTGTGGGAGGTAGGCATACCGAGAATCGGAAGAGCACTTTCGGTCCCTCCAGTAGGAAGCAGTCCCAGAACCGGAGGAGTGTCTGGAAGGGTTGATTAGGGAGGAATACCGCCTATTAATTCCTTCTTACCTTGAATGGAACGGCATCGAAGAAGAGGGCGATGAACCAGTTGAGAGTGATTGTCGCCAGATCGATCTCGCACTCCTAGATATTTATGGTTGCAATCCAACACACCCTTTAAGATTGAATCAATGGTAGATCAAAGGTATACCTCCAGATGCTTCGTTAGCGCGGGGACTTTCTGCTCCAGCAGCTCCTTAAGAACTTCCTGATCAGCTTGAGCGCCTGGAAATATTGTAGCTGAATGATTAATTTTTAGTTCATCAAGGGAAAATTGACTCAATCGAGTATCAA
Source organism: Pristionchus mayeri (assembly GCA_036245805.1). Lineage (NCBI taxonomy): Eukaryota > Metazoa > Nematoda > Chromadorea > Rhabditida > Neodiplogasteridae > Pristionchus > Pristionchus mayeri. Next base: position 19,525,064 of record BTRK01000001.1, read on the forward strand.
CATTGTCTCGTCAGAAGTTCTAAACAAACAGTTTCCACTGCTCACCAGAGAGTGATTCATCGAAGTAGCTCTCGTGGAAGTATCCCTCAGTGAGGGCGACGAGTAGCCAGAAGGCATCCTCGGGTCCCACCACGAGGAGAGCTGTAGCAGCAAGGAAGTTCATGCCCTGATGAAGAAAGGAATGGAGAGGGAGCTAGCCAATTCAAATCATTGGGTCGAAAGGGAAACATACTATAAAAAATGAACAATGGAGTTCTGAATCCTTTTTTTTGCTATCTTTCTATTTTCAGGAACATCTCTAGTGACATCAACGACAGCAAATACCTGGCAGTATCCGGTCGTTCCGTTGTGCAGACAGAAGGCACGAAGAACCTGCTGCAGCTGTGACACCTGCAGAATTCTCATTGTAGAGCACACGCTGCAGCTTTATCCATCTTTCTCGGTTATCGGATATAGTGACACCCTTCTTCTATATTATTTATATCATTTACCGTTCTCGTCAATTATGTCGAGCATTACATCACAAATTTCCATCATTCTCATTGCACAGGGCCTTTTACTTGACTGCATAATACACACCAAAGCGTCTATGTTACTCTACAATATCCCTCGTACCGTACCCCCTTGCAGCCAGCATTGAGGAAGTGGACGTTGCTCGGCATCGTCCTCAGCAGGTCGAGATTGATCTGCTTCTGATGAGTGGAGCAGAACTGTAATTACATCATTTCTAGCTAATTTAGCATTCCTTCTTCTTGTCATACGTGATCGTCTGACTAGAATACACCGTAATCTCACCAATCGATCCGCTTCTCCACCATTGAGTGAGCACAGATTACGGTAGTAATACTTGCCGTGCTGCATCTTCGCAGCTATGACCTGAGGGAAGATCCTTGATCTTTCAAATGTGAACACTTAATGATGACCTGCACCAGGTCGCTCTATTAAGCAAATAACCAGGCATAAATTGAAAATCAGCATTCGTTTCTAAGATGATGTTTTGTCCTCATTGATCTACCTGTTGGTGAATGAGCATCTTCCAGACGACGCTTCTCAGTGAGGCAGGAATGCCCCCTCGAACGAGCGAACGACTCTCCTTCTGAAGAACTAAGGGTAACCTCTTTACTTTTATCGATGGAGATGGACATATTACTTTGACAGTCGATCGAGAAATCAGAAAAATGTATCACATCAACTCACATGATATTATCAAAAACGCTTTGAATTGTCGACGGAATGGAACTTTACATCCCTATGTGTCTCACCGTCAGCGGAATCGTCGCATTGGCTTCGAGGAAGTCGGACCAGTGCTGGCTGAATAAGGTTATTAATTTTTATTGACTAATTATCTAATTAATTAATTGATACCGATGCTCGAGTGCAGAGTGGAGTCTCTCCTCGTAGTGCGCGTGCAGTCTGCAGGCCATGTAGTGCACTGCCAAACCTGCGAGGGATCAAAGATCAATCCATTCCAGTCAAAGTGGTAACATGACCACAGTATATTTTTCGTCACATGACCACATTATATTTTTCGTTTTCTAGTGGAATGTCTCGTTCAGTGAAATGTGGATGCCTTCCAAAACATGCTTCATGAACTCCGCTTATTCAGATCATTTCTGCTTGAGAACAATGCTCTTTCAATTTAAGCCAGTGATTTCTCCACCTCTGTTGTTCTCTCTCCCATCAGAGAATGCAAGAAAAGTGCACAACGAGAAGATTTATCTCACCCTCGTCGAGGAAAGCGACGCGGAATCCGTACTCGTCCACGTAGACGCCCATCATCAGACTGCAAGTGATCATTGATCTCCGAATTATCGATTACAAAGAACTTAGATACTGTAGGGGGGCGCAGAGATTCCCTGATCCCTTCTCGCTCACCTGTGCAGGGTGGGCAGGGAGGGATTGTCCTTGCGTGCCTCATCAACGAGAAGACAAACGCGTCGCTTGTGCTGCAAACGTCGGTCTCTTTCACATTCTACACCCTCTGGTCGATGAGATAGAATTGAAAACATTAAAGAGATTTAATATATTTCCGAAAATGGCAATACCAGATCTCCTCCGTACAACCGCACTTGCAGCACGTCCATTGAGTGATGGTCGGCTACGGGAACACGAATGGCTGCCTGGAGAGGAAAGTGGTACTGTAGGGGCTATCGATAACTGATAGGCAAGTATGTGAGAGGATTGGTAAATATTCTGTGCAATCAATGACCTGAAGTGCGGAGGCGTATTCTCGCTTCAGCTGATCTCGCTCCTCGGTTACCGTACGGAGTTGGCTGTGATTTATTCATTAGTAGTTATAAAAATGAGATAGTACCTCCTGACAGTCTCTAGCACTGCTTCGGTCTCTCTGCATCTCTGATTTAGTCTCAGCACTTCGCTGTTGAGGAAGCGATTCCGATCTGTCTCGGAGGAGACACTATCACGAACTCTGAAGGGGGTTCCTTCTTATTATTAGGTTGGTGCAAAAGTTTCTCCCTAATTTATTTTTTAAACTTTCTCTAACCATATTGTTCTGACTTTAATTTCCATTTAACATTAATTATGGGCATCTAAGTAGATTACACTCGCAAGATCAATTCAATTCTGGAAAACTCATTACGGGAATAAATAATGAAAATGTCAAAATCTCAAAATATTACGCTTTTAGGTGTACTTTGCTGGACCCTGTCATTCAAATACGCGCAAAAAATTGATTTTGCCCATTTGAAGGGTGACACTACTCAAGTTGCTCTTGAAGAATATTACAAAATATCCAACCTTCAATATGCGTTGAAAGCTGAGAATTACAAAAATTGCTCATTTAGTTGTTATAATTGCGAAATTGTGTTGTATCAATCTGGTATTCTCGAGTAGCCCTCTCATGTTTAAGGGTAATACTGAGGCTGGCTAGTACTTAGTTGTCCACCACAATATGGCTTTCTGAGTCAATGGCTAAACATTCGGGGCTATCAAATGTATTTCTGCAGAAATTAAAATCGCGGAATTATCTAATTAGGATGCCAATCTCATCTTGGCATGACGGCACACTGATACCGAATTACAGTCACGAGCATGCCCAGTTATCATACTTTACACTGGTATGTATGATTAACCCCTATCTCTTTTCTCCACTTAGCGATGATGACCTTATAAAAATTCAGTTTGAAAATCAATTTTACGAAATTGGACAGATTGCTGTATCGACGCTGCTAAATGTTGAGAAGTGGGACACGGCTTGTTATAAAGAGTACTCATGTACCCCTTTATTGCAAAAGACCGTATGAGAATTGATCAACATTGGAAGTCAAGGGAAGCAAAAATGTAAATTTCTGAAAAAAGGGAGAAACTTTTGCACCAACCTGATAGAATGATCAAGGGTTGTCAACAGTGTTGATATTTATTTTTTGCTTTTGCATGATGAATGAGCCAGTCACTGAGGAAAAATAGATAAATTAACTTCTAAATTTCAAAGGGTTCAATATTTCACTCAGTTCCATGTTGTATCTACATTCGCTCTTCTTCTCATTCTATTCTATCTCTACATTCCTCTACTACTTTGTTGCTTCTCCCTCCTCCTCTCTACTCTCCATTCTCCCTTCCAATGGCCATTCAGCTTCCCCATCCCCGATCCCGCTGTTCAATCGAAGAGTATAGAGGGGATTGCAATGCACGAGGCACTTGACTTCCGGTTCTTTCCCTCTCACGAGAAAACAGATTTGAAATTGAAAACAAAAACATAAGTTGCGAACTTGTACTCCATGAGTGCCACGTTTAGGTCTCCATTTTCACGGGAGAGTCGGGAGATTTCAGCCTTCTGTCGATTGACGATTGCACGCAGTTGATTGAGTTCCTCGGTGAGAATACTGTAAGGATATGGTCATCTATGGGTACGGTAAGAGTACATTTTTGACCTGTTAAGGGATTGAAATAGGTGTCGAGAGGTTACACAAACATACAAGAAGGATAGGTTCTGGAGCGTTCTAGGTAATCCACTCAGAAGGGTCAAAGCAAGCATTCAAGAGGCAAAAAGGAATGCGGGGGACGAGGGAAATAGTGGAGAAGTGACAGAGAAACGAGCGACTTCCAACCACACAAATGAGAAGGAAGAAGAAGAGGGAAGGGAAGAGGATCGAACGGAGATCCATCTACCACTACGTGCTTCCAGAACTACTCCATTTTCCCTAGAATTTTCGAAATTTCACTCGCATTCTCTTTATTTCCTACGACCTTTCGATGGTAAAAGGAAAGAGTAAAGGGACTAAAACGAGCGGTTTCGGAAATTGTTCAGGGGAACTTGGGAGTGGAACAGAGAAAGAGACATTGCTCAATCGCCATCTCGCAAGGTAAGATTCACGCTTTTCCTTGTTGAAAAATCATGGATGAGCCACACTCTAGCGGATCATCGATGACGTCACTAACGTCCTCATTCATGGAATGATGTCATAGGGAAAGAGCTGGAAGATCACTCCTAGTGGCAAGCCGTGTAACTCCACAGAACAAAACATTTTTGCTCCGAATTTCGCCCTAACAAGCGTTAATATCTAAACGAGAATAATCTCGAAAAAGTAAAGAAGGCTTAGCATTCTTAGTAATTGGTGTGTTTCAAACGTATAGTAAATAATCTACCAATCGTTTGTGGTCAAGCTGGAAAAGGGTCGTTGCTCGCTCACTTCTCGCTGGAGATAGTGGAGCATTCCTGGCTGTCGTCATCGTCATCACAGGGCGACGTCGTCGCTGAGGAATCCTCCGCCCTCTCCCGAACCATCCCCGTGTCGACTGGAGTGGATGAGGGAGTGCTGCAAGGAAGAATGGTTTGAATGTGCACCGAAGAGATTATAAGATTTTTTGCCATTTCTAGAAAACAAAATAAAAATTTCCATTCCCTGTAAAATTTTGTTTTTAGTGGTCAAAATCCGATGAAACTGTGTGAAAAAGAAATTATGAGGATAAAACGATTGCCCTCAAAAAACGACTCCACCAGTTCAGTAGGGCTGGCCGCAAAAATATCAGAATGTGTCGAACGATTTTCATTCCTTGTGAGCCTGCCAAGAAATTTTGATACGAATGAAAACGAGGAACTTTTACGAACGGTGAAAAGGTTATTTGAATTCAAATCAGAATGTGTCGAACGATTTTCAAAATATCAGAATGTGTCGAACGATTTTCATTCCTTGTGAGCCTGCCAAGAAATTTTGATACGAATGAAAACGAGGAACGTTTACGAACGGTGAAAAGGTTATTTGAATTCAAATTAGAAGCGTGGGCTCAGGAAAACTTCTATTTAAGGAAAGTTCAAGGGAAGGAGAGTGCTGGTTCCCAGAGAATCTTCTGCGATTGGAGGGAATAAATATAGTGAGAAAAATTTGCTTTCTCTCATTCTTTGTATTACGAATCATTGATGAAGAAAATATCTAATGAAAGAGGGGAAACAATTAAGTCTAATACGCCCTTTGCTGCAGCTGCAAACAAGCCCGGATAGTCTAGTGGTTAAAGCATCCGCCCGGTAAGCAGGTGACGCGGGTTCGACCCCCGCCCCGTGCGCGTGTGTTACAACTGTCCCCCCAAAAGCTGGTTGTGGGGAACCGCAACCAGAGCGAAGAGTGGTGCAGAAATGTATTTTTCGTAGAAAAATAAGAATGGTGAGAGTTGGTAGCGAAGCACGGGTGGTGTAGTGGCTAGCATACCCGCCTGGACAGCGGTAGACTCGGGTTACATTTTTCCCTTTTGTAATGAGAATGACTCTATTCTTGAATTAAGTCGAATTTAGTATTATTATTTGCAAAGTATTATTAGTTGTATGAGAGAACATTTTCAAAACAATAAAATCGCGGACAGCGGAGATAATTGCAGATAAATAAGTACTTTCTCAATCTTCGGAGAGTCAAAGAGTGCGCATCCCTGGAAAATAATGAAGGAAAGCTGGAAGCTAGCATTGTTGTATGAGCATGATTTTGCGTGGGATTTAGAATGAGTTAAAAATGACTGGAAATCAGCATAGAGTAATCGATGCAGTATTGGAAAGGATGCTGATGACACTTGTGAGACTGACAGAATAGAAGACGTTCAGTTGAAGAACGTCGCAGGATGTTTTGTAATTTTTTTACTTTATCGCAGATTATGAGTTGAAGAATGTTGGCAACTTTCCACAACCAGAGCTCAGATATGCTTCATTGTATCCAAAAGGAAGAGAGAGGACTGCAACACTACACGGATGGTGTAGTGATTAGCACATCTGATTGCGGAAGCTCAGGTGGAGGCGCCCAAGTTGGAATCAGCCTTTTTTATCCTTGGGTGCCTCCCCCCACGCTAAAGTCAATAACAAGTTGGATCCAGCCCTGAATCCAACTTGTAAAGTCACTTTCTCTGGTGTGCGCGCACAAGTTGTAAACAAGTGCAAAACAAGTATAGAACAAGTATGTGCACAAGTTGTAAACAAGCACCCCTCTTCCTACGCTATATAGAGTTTACAAGTTGTTAACAAGTAATAAAATTTACAAATTGCAAACAAGTGATAAGTTTACAAGTTGTAAACAAGCAACCGAGAAAAACAAGTTGTAAAACAGTTTGAGCGTAGGGAGATGGGTGCTTGTTTACAACTTGTCCACATACTTGTTGTATACTTGTTTTGCACTTGTTTACAACTTGTGCGACTACACCAGAGTTAACGCAGGAGGAGTCACCCAAAAATAAAACAGAGCTGATTCGAACATGGGCGCCTCCACCTGAGAGACTCGGGTGACTTTATGAACATCTCCTTTTGTAGTTACAACCCTTACAATAATCTGGAAGCTTTTTTGCTGGAGGGTTTGTAGGGGTGTGGGAGTGGGGGCGCTGGGAGTGGCAACGGGGCACATGCTCAGCAGACACAAGTCTAGCCTTGGTCCCCTCGGCAAAATTTTCAGGACGATCAAAAATATATGTCTGTCCTGTGTCTGTTCGGACGCACATTTTGTCCTGCGAAAACGATGTCATCCACTCGCACTTTGCAAACAGGCACAGGTGGCCGTCGGCGGTACGAGTCATTTCATGCAGAAAAATAACCAAGTGTTTGGGCAAACAAATGAGAAAAATGCCGAAAAGTGGTGTGTGTCCGTGCGTCCGTCCGCTGCAACATTTACCGTAACCCGCAAGTAGCGTTGGAGCAGATGTTGTGTCAGACTCATGATTTCATCGGAGGATGGATGGAAATCATCGATACCGTACTACTACAATAACCAAAGCCTACCGTAGCCCAGTGCGCTGGGTCATACGCTGGGTCAGATTCGTGATTTCATCTGCGGATGCATGCAAAACAGCGTGAGAACCATGAGTTTGCAGGCATTTTGCAGCATCCAAGTGGGATTATTTTCTAAATATTCAGAGAACTTTAAAAGAGGCGTAGTTGCCCACTAGTCTTACACAATAAAATACTAGATATTTTGTATTAGTTATATGAGAGATTGGTAAAACAATAAAATCGCTGTAAGTTAGGCTATGAATGCAGCAATTGGAAGCTAGAATAGTTTTTTTAGAATATTATAGATATTGCGTGGGATGAGAAATGGGCGAAAAAATGGCTAGAAATAAGCGAAGAGAAATCGATGCAGCGTGTATAGGAAAGGATGCTGATGACACTTGTGAGACAGAAACGATAGACGTTCAGTGCGAGATGTTCTTGAATAGCAGGGTTTTGACACGTTTTTTTTCTTTTCACTCCACTTGCTTGATAAGAGTTTCGGTTCGAAAATTAGACAACGCGCCACTTTCTTCATCTATCGCACTCTCTCGAGTGGCGAGAGCGTAAGACACGAGGTGAATGAAAGCACTAGGTCCGATGAGAACTATGACGTCATGTCACCTTTGATATATCAAAGGTGCATGACGTCCTAGTTATCATCCGACCTTGTGCCGATCCCTCAGCTTATCTTCTCCATTTCTGCTCACCTATCGATATTAGCCGTTGATCCTCGGAAGTTCTGTTGATGCAGCCAATTGCTCACCCAGTCGTCAAGCCAGATCGGGGCTGTGGGCACGGAACGAGTGCGCTGCTGAAGGGAGGAATGATTAATGAGGGTCTCACTAGCTCAGATAGAGGACTTCTTCACTTTCTTTATGACAATTTACAAACGTCTCTGAAGACGGCAAAGATGTTCAAGAGAAACATTTAGATCTTCGAAGGCACTTGAGCTGTACTAGGTCGGATGAGAACTATGACGCCATGCGGTCTTCGATATATAAAAGGCGGTATGACGTCATAGGTCTCAACCAACCAAGTGCCCACTTGAGCAATTACGAAGATGAGGATCGGACCTTGGGAGTGTTAGCTTCGTAGTCCTTCTCGACGAGAATCCTCAGTTGCTCTTCGAGCATCGACAGAGTCGCGTTCGAGTGAATACCGTCGATTGTGGCTGAAGAGAAGACGTATGCCCAGATTGGATAGAAGAAGAGGTTCCTCATTCCTTGACTAAAGTGCGTAACTCTAATTTTTCTCAGTAATCTCTCGAAGAAATGCCGAGCTGATTCAGTTGCGATCACTAGGGAAAATGCCACTGGCAAAAAACAATTTTCTCGTAAAAAGGTGGCAACGTCGCTTCTCCGCAGACTGCTCATCCCTTTTCATTCAATACTCGACCACCCGCTGTTTTTGACGGAATTCGCTCGATTTTGCTCGTTCAGATTGGAAAATGTCTCGTGCCAGCGTGAAAATTTCTGCAGACTCGCAACTAGAGGGAGGAAACTCCCCTCCATTCACACATTCTCATCAGATAGTGAAAGGAAAGGGAGTGCTCGAAATAGAGAGCATGCACTCATCCGAACTCCGATCTCGTAGACTCTAAGCGGATCAAGGAAAGGTACAAAACAGCTATCGTAAGCGGCTCAGCGTCAGGTGCTAGGTTTTGTTTTTGACGATGTTACCGAATGATTGGTACAGGACACATTGAAGTAATTAAAATGAAGAAAATTTGATGAATGAAGAATGAGGGTGCATTGTTTAATAATGATAGAATTATAAAAAGAAATAAAAACAATACCTGGCAGCGTGAGCTTTCTTCTCGCGGCTGCTGACGAATGATCGGATTCGGACTGAAAAGAGGAGGGGAAAGATCGGACAGCGATCTGCGAATCTCTCCAGTCAACACTCTCCCTCCCCAGTCAGAGGAAAGCGAGGGAGCATGGAGAATGGAGAGAGCGTGACGATTCTTCGACCAAGCTGATCACACAGGGGAAGGACAAGGCATCGAATCGCCTGACTCTTTCGTTGCAATCCAGCCATGTTATTGTGATTCTCCCGATGGAATGGAGAGAGAGGCGAAAGATTCGTTCAGTCGAGCAAAACAGTGGAGAACTCTCGTTTGTTTCTACGCAGAATGGAGAAGAAAAACGGAAAGCTAACCATTGATTAGGATCATAATTTTAGAGAGTTATCAGGGGAGGGAACTTGAAACCGACACCAACCGGGAGACTGGCACTGCGCTCCTTCTGAGGCTGCAGTCCCGCTCCTTCCTTGTGATCCACCGACCGATTCGAGAGTGCCTGAACATTTTTCGATCCGTTCACACCCACCCATTTCTATCAGACAGGCACCTTTGAAGTTCATTTAAATAATCTATTATATTTGTGAACTTGGAAAGGGAGACAACAAAAAGGTCAGCTTTGAGAAACAGCTTTTTTGAAAATATTATTTACCTTTAGCCAGCACTCACAGCTTTGTTCACTCTCGGCTTCCAACTCAACTCGCTTTCGATCGTCCAGACTGAAATTTTGATCTTAGAACTTTGATATCCCTCTTTCTCATTCTCATCATCATTCCACTCACTGCACGATGAAGGCTCTCGAGTCTCGCTCTGACAGAGAAACAGCGGACGAATTGATGGGAAGAGATCCGACCGGATCTTTATCCTGAACATGTGAACATTGAGGAATATATTTGCTATTACTTCCCTATTATCTTCTCTAAAAGGAAATGAACACGACAGATCTGCTATTTTTGTGTTTAATTTCATGTAACTGATGCAATTTTCAATTTATCTAGCATCTGCGAGAAGCTTATTGAACATTTTCGATTCTATTCTCGCATCATCTGTTGACTAGAACGTGGTCTTAATATAGGTCCGCTTTTCGAAATTGTTGTCGATGCATGGCAAAATGCTCCTCATCTCGCCCACCCACGTGTATTGTGACGGGAACTCGACAGATTGATTCTGCCGGTTATTGAAAATCTTCACGATACAACAGCTGAATCTCGTGATCTTTGACCGATTCGAGCTTATTTCACGACGCGCAATTGCACTTTTCAGGTTATTCTAGAAGGGCGGAACTCAGGATGATTCGTGTATTATGACAGACAGCGCACTCAAAACCTTCCATGTTTCGTCATCTGACAAAGCACATGAGATGGAGAGATGAGAATAATTTTGCTCACCTTCATATATTCCTTCTCATCGGAGAAGAAGAAGAGTTGTCCCTCTGCCTCGTCCATGATGAAGAAGTAGCGGCGACGAGGACGAAGAGTTGCCCATGCTGGAGAGAGAGAGAGAGGGGGGGGGGGAGGAATTGAAGGAATGATTTCAAGATGATATTCAGCTAGCACCAAAGAGCAATGTAGATACAATCGCTCTTGATTTCTCACGCTATACTGGATAGTATCTACTAGATAAATGCTGGCAACAGTAATGCGTAATTTTAGTACAGAACAAGCAGAAGAAGAAGAGATGTGTAATAGTGAAGGTAAAGGTAGTCATCTAGACTGAGCTCGCGTGAGAAAAGTACGCCAGATTAAAAATTTAGGAAGGCAAGCTTGTTATTTGCAATCCCTGTTTACCATATTGGCATTGTATAGATCACGTATTTTGATATCAAAAGCCTCGAGAATACTAAATGGTCTGTATTCAATCCTGTTCGAGCGATAAATCGAAACGACGTGAACAGATGGGGGCTCCATTCAATGGCATTTAAGACGGTGTTACGAAAGGAAGAAAGCGTTCCAGATTGAGTACCATTACGAAAGATGGACAAAGATCGAGGAAAGGAATCAGATGTAATCAGAGGAGTGAATCATCAGTCAATGAACGGAAGTTAATGAGAATAGACTCACCACTTCCGTAGTGCTTCATGTTGAGGTACCCCGACAGGGAAACAGAGCGGTCCTTTGCCTACAATTAACATTAATTAATTAATCATTGACTAATTATCTAATTATGATATCAAGTAATTATAACTTACTTTGACCATCGTTGCATTCGAATTACTGGGTCATCGATTGAGAAATGTCTAAAATTCAGTTCCTAATTAGGATTTTACGAGAAATGAGCGACGGCAAATAAAAGAAGAAGGAGAATCGATGGGCTACGAAAGTGCATGGGCGTACAAATTGCTCTCTCTCCCAATCACCGCCTCTCCTCTACGATCCAACTTGGCACGAGCGAGAAATCCCCCTCTCATTTTCCCAAACGAACCAAGCACATACACAGAGGAAGAGGAAAAAAGCGAGATACAGCAGAACGGAGTTTTGAATTGGAAGACGAAATCGAGAGGGGGAGGAGGGACGATGGGGGACTATGCCGATGAGCTATTCTATTTCGAAAGGATGGGAGGGAAGCCTCTGAACAATGCGGGCATTTGGCCACCTGCGGGTGATCCTTCCTTCCCCTTCTCACGAGGAAGAAGAGCCATCACTGAATCAGCAGGGCAAAGGGAGATTCGTATTGTGAGACAGGATTTGATTACGCAATTGGGCTCATCAGCAGCAATCATCATCACAACATTCTCAACGAATTCCTCTATTGACGAAGGATGATTGATGAGTAATCGAAGGAGAGCAAATGGGAAAGGTCGGAAACCATGAGCAGTTCACGATGCACGCCCACCGTACTCCTACCGTACCCGGGGAACGCGAGTGAAAGTGGTGAGTGTATCATCTGCAGTCTCCCTGGGCAATATTTGGCAGACGTCCGGCCCATAAGAGGATTGCCGTCCCGATGTGAAAATCAACACTGTACGAAACATGCATAATTAGCGCCTGATTGCGATGCCAAACTAGATCTGCAATGCAGAAAAAATAGAAAGTGCGATGAGAGAGTAGGGGAATGGAAGAGAGGAAGGAGAGAAGACAGAGAGGGGATGAATCGGGAGAGTGGAAAGGTGGTGGAGATCGTGGAGAGAGAAGGAGAGGAAGGGGAAGGGACGGTTTCTGAATCAGAACGAGAGGAGAGAAGAACGACGATGCTAGGAGATGAATTGGGAAGAAAATGAGCTACGACGAATAAACTATTCAATCGGCCCTTCCTTTGAGAGCAACAGCCGGATTCGACACGTATGCGGAACCAAATCGAGAACCAATTGTTTCGAAGCGTAAACAGATGTTCCCTATGCAATGGATGCTTTGGAACTCACTATAAATTCAGAACGCCCAGTTTTGTGACCAGTGGGATTATCCTGTCCATCCCCATTACTCCAATATTGGTGATGCGATACGGTCAACTTTTCATTTAACTTGTAACAGCTTATGAATATTTTGATAGATCTTTTCAGTCAACTCCACATGCACTCAACGTTTCACAAGAATGCACCCAAAAATGGGAACAAATAGTGGGAGCTAGAAGATATGAGAGATGACACACTTTCTGCTCCAACTCAAATAAGGTACTGTGCTTTTGGAACTCATAAAGCACCGTTAACGTGTATTTCCTTTGATGTTATGCTATTCAGTCCAAAGTTTATGATTATGCGTTGTATTCGAACTATTATTACTTTACTACATTTTCTGAATATCATACTGATCAAACCTTCTGGACTTCGCTTCATCCTTATTGAGGCAAACAGCTTTGATTGGCATTTTATGCACTAATATAGTTTGAAGGCTTTAAATTGCCGACTTGAATACAATAATATTATTTAAATATATGACAAATGCACAATTTCACTGGACTGCATCACTTTAAACTCTTCAATTTCAAGGATGAGCCAGCAATGGGGACCAAATCAACCGATGTATCAACAGAGCTCCCCCTCTTTCGGGTACACTGATCAAGGACAGAATAATCACAGTAAGGTCAACACATTTGTTGACACATGATTAATCTAATCAAGAAAGCAGAAATCTATGCTCCACAGACTGCCATTGCTAAAATGACACTATTTCCACTAGTATAGACGGGGAAACAGCGATTCATGCCATTATGAATATAGATATTGAGAGACCAAGAGTGTTCGGAATGTTATCTGGCTTTCGGGAAACATTCCATCATACCATCAGGCAACTGCTCAACCTTGGGCAATTAATCCTACAATGTTGTTTTAGTCAAATATTCGTTTTATCATTATGTTCACTCTGCCGCCCTCTGGTGGACATTCCTATCCCTCCATTCGGCATTTTAAAACCAACATTCCCCCTGGGGATGTTGGTTACTCTTTATCACTATATTCGTTGGATAGATGCTTCCAGTCTTCACTGGAGGAGTCTTTCGGAAGAGTGATAGGACAAGTATCCCCATCACTTTCATTCATTCTATTCTTTCATACAAATGCGCTCTGGTCCCCTACTCCTTTTGAAAATAGATCACATTTCTCATTACACTCTACATTCTAGCTGTTTAGAACTAAATATTTGGTGAAATTTGGGTACTAAATTGAACATCTACTATGATAGTCATGACTCTCTACCATATCCTTTGGTCATTACAGACTATAACTTCCAGGGATGGGCCATCCATCATCGCAGAACGGAGTTCCGCATCCTCAACAGTACTCTGGCCAAGGATATTCCAATGGTACTGTTAGAAATTATGCAATCACTGAAAAATACATTTCAGGCTCGCATCCACAACAGAATGCACAGCACAACAACGGTTATCCACAGCAATATCCACAGGATCAGCAGCAGTACAGTGAGTTTATTTTTTCTGAAACTATGGAATGAAGTCATTTTGCAATATGGATGGATTTGAATTACACTCTTCATTGATCTCTCGCCGGTCTAGCCTGCGAAAGATGCGAAAAATGAAGAGGAAATTTCTTGCGAATCCGTCTCTTTCGAAACTTGAGTTGTGATCATGATCATTCTATTGTAAGATGGTACTTCAGTGCAACAATCTAATCATCCGAACTCATATCAACACCAGCAAGGCTTCTCCCAACCGATGGATCCCGTTAGTAGCATCATATATTTTTCCATTGTTTCTGTCGAGTTTCTGGATATACATACAGCGAATTTTTCTCTCTCTACATTTTTATATTAGCCATGTCTCCAAAATTGACGAATGATGTTGTTCCAGAGACATCAGTCATCCAGATCGCCCATGCAGATGAATCCCTCTAACAGTCACAGCAATACAAGCCTTCATGAAAGGGTGAATGAATAAGTAGACCGAATTGGACTCGTTCAATCAATGCCCATTTCATTCACTGCTACCATAAAATGCATCCATTCACTCGCAGCAGGCGTACGTCGCTCCTCCGCAGCAAGACTTGCAGCGGCCGTTCCCACAGAACATACAGCAACAGCCAGGACAAAGGGTATGTCTCTCTCCTCTCTCCACTTCTTTTTCTCTATATGACATATCGCGCCTTTTTTATCCCACTCACGAGCTCTGTTCATGATTCAAATCATTAAGAAATGTTTCTTCACGACTGTGACACATATTTTCCTCATTGCTTTAGGATTCCAACAAAAGAGCCTTTCCGCGAAGTCTTAAAATACCCATCCTAACTGAGTCCCCATGACTTGAATATTTACGTTTACTTTTCATGCAGCGACGAGGAAAAATGACGGACCAGGAGCTCGATGATCAGTACCAACATAAACAATCTCAACTGAGAGAAGCGGCAGCCCAGCAACAACAGCAGCATCAGCAGAGGATGTCACAGCAGCAATATTCTCAGCATCAATCCCATCCACAGCAGCAGAATCAGTCTCCTCAGCAACAACAACAACAGCATCAGGCGTATGCACAACAACAGCAGATGTATCCCCCGCAGCAGCAATATCATCAATATGCGACCCATCCGCAACAGCAGCAGCCGTTGCAACAGGCGTATCCACAACCGCAGATGCAGCAATACCCCATGCAGCAGCATGTTCCGCAGCAGCAATACCAGATGCAGCAGCAACAGCATATGCAGCAGCATATGCGTCCTTCCCAGCAGCAACAATATCCTCAGCAGCAGCAAATGCATCCTTCGCAGCCGCAATATTCCCAACATCAGACCCATCCTCAGCAGCAGCAGATGCAGGCACAACAACATCAGTATATGCAGCAGCAAGGACACGCTCCTCAGCAGCAGATGCAGCAGCAGCAAGTGTCGCAGCAGATGCTTCCGCCGCGGCAGCAATATGCGCAACATTCTCAACATTCGACCAATCCACAGCAGCAGATGCATATGCAGCAGCAGGGATACGCCACCCAGCAGCAGATGCAGCAACATCCACATCATCCGACCCATCCACAGCAGCAGCAATATCCCCAGCAGACGCAGATGCAACAGAACTGTCAATACCCTCCGATGCAGCCAATGATGCAAGGGGGTGGTCCTCAGCTCCATCAACAGCAGTCAATGTGTCAATCCGCACCCCAGTACGGCGCTCCTCCGGCGACCCATGATGTACCTCAGCAGTATCAAGGACAGAATGGACAGTGAGTTTCTTTCGAATTGTTCTCTTTTAGTACCGGCATGAATGACTGATTGAAAAAAAACATTTTTCTAGTAGGATATTTGAATTTTTGGAAATGATCATAGATCCAAATATTTGAAGTGTGCGAGCAGGTATTAAAAAATAATTGCAGACAGCAACAGGCTCCACAATATCCAATGCAAGGGATGCATCACGGAGGCCAGCCTCAGCAGTTGCAGCAGGATCCTGGGCAGTCGTACCATCCTCATCAGCAGCCACAACAACATCAACAGCCGATGCAGCAGAATCGTCGAATGCAGCAGCCACAACAACAACCACCACCGCCACAGCAGCAAGAACAACAACAGCAGCAGCCACCTCAGTCTGCTGCGCCTCACTATGACATCCCTCCAGTGATACCAGAACAAGTGTGAGTGAAATTCGAGAATGTTGCTTATTCATGCATCCACGTCTCTAGAAAGAAGAAGGTGCATAAAATAATTTATGTAGCGATATCGATATATTTTTAATGTAAAATTGATTTTTAAAAATATAAAATTTCATGTGAAAAGACATTTCAGCCAGCCTCAGCCGCAGCAGCCTCCGATGAGTCCTGCAGATGCAACGCAGCCAGTGCAGCAGAAGTCACAAAAGGAATCAAAACAGGAGGAGCCCGCGGTGCGAAACGCGAAGCCGGAATTCCCCGGATTCATAATGCAGAATCCACTTGGTGAGAGACATTCGCATGTTTGATCATTTCCATCCACAACGTCGTCATTGTGAAGATGACTGTATAATGTGGAAAACGAAGGAAATTAAATTGCAATTGATGTAATATCTTGTTGCCAGACTGCCTGTGCGATCCTTGCGAGGCGGGAGGGAAGGGGGAACGTGAGAAGAAGAAGGCGCAGAAGCCAGACTATCACGCTCTTACTCGTCACATGGTCCAAGAACACGGTTAGCATGCAATTCAGTTCTCGTTACAGAAAAGAGCACGTACAAGCAGCAGCATGAAGAGTAATTTGGCGAATATTTGCTTTGCAGGTAGTTGGGATGGCTATGATAAACGCAAAACAGGCCGATGTGTTCGAGAGTTCACCAGCGAAACTGTGCACGTGAGTACACAGAAATTGTCAAAACTTCCCATTTTCTGAAATTTGATTTCCATCAGCTATGGTTGTACTCTGAGATTTTCCCTAATCAATTAAATTGCAGTCGAAGAAGTACCACACCGTCTGCAAGTACAACGCCCTGCACGTCCTCGACTTTGAGGAGATTAAGAGTCACGAGGAAATCTGCAAGGACAAACGAATACGCGAACAGCTATTCGACTTCTAAAATATAACTGATACAATGACAGGGGTCTCTTTCTAGTCTTGTGATTACGTTGTTCTCGTTGATTGTAAGAATTATATAAATATTGTTTGGGATTTCAAGACGACTATTGTGCATTTCCACAAAACATTGAATACCCTGGGTGCAACGGATTCTTTCGCCTCACATTGCCATTTTTAGGAATTTATCTCTCCATATTTATCTCTTCCGCAATATGATTGAGACAACGGTTGGAATAAAGACTGGTTCAAGCGATCTCTTATGAATGATGTTAATCAACGTGGCCCTAGAGGCATCGTTTATGTGTACCTCTACCTGCAGAATAGGGCGTTGATCAATGTTTGGAAAAACCATTGGAAGCAAGAGAATTAGACCAGTCTTCAACTTTCATCGTTTTATAGTGAATTTTTATGCAGAATGGATGATAATGAGTGATAACTCCTTAGATTCATCTTATTGCTGTTTAACATTAAGTGATATGTTCAGGAGCCATGGCACCAATCGGCAGTGTGAGTAAAAAAACAATTTTGCTTGTTTTTCTATGTATCATATTAAAGCATATTTTTGGCATATGGCTAAAATTAATTTGGAAACATATAATAGGCATTGATAATACATAAATTTACAAAATCAATTTTACGTAATTTCAAAAAATCATAAGTTCGCCCGAGCACAAATCGAAAAGCGTTACGGTGGCTTTTCATCAAAATCGATTTATCATTTTTTTCCTTTTCCTTAGCTTTTCTTTCGCTTTACTTGTAATCTTTCTACTAGAAAGTTTCTAGTCGATTCGCTTATTTTGATTTCACTATCCAGATGATGCTCCTGCCTGTGTTCCTAGCATAGCAATGAAACCGCGCGCGCGAGAGTTAGCACAAGGGTCGAAATTGAACAATTTCACAAGTTTTCGCTTCCCGCGAACCAAAAAATGTTGTTCTCACTCGCTTTCCCACTCTTGTCCGAGTCTAGTCCCTGTCAATCACACGCTTCCATTGCACTGATACGATTAGAAGGATGGTTGATGCTAGTTCGTTACTTACTCCTCCTGTGGCTGATTCTCCTCACCCTTTCACCGCTTTATAACCATCAAGATTATACTAATTGCTTCGGTTTATTAGTTAATGAGGTAAACTGTCCTTCACCACCAAGTGCCATGCGCTTATTCGATATTCCCGAGTGATTGTAACCTTCTCATTTCAGTCGATGAACGCGGCCTCGGTGGTTCTATCGGCGCGTTGCCTCGCCCGACTCCCGGAGGTATGATTATTGACTATATTAAGCCATTATTGATCTTTTCTTATTTTATTTTTTTGAGCTGTAAGGCTTTATGACATTAGCGTGTAGTTTCGACGGATAATATATTGATAGGGTTGCACCTCAAAGTGCCTTCCTTCGCTGTTTTTTTTCGCACGTTTTAAATAATAAAAAAATATAAATATCATCATGTTACCCTGCTAGTGTGTTCCTGTAATCTTGCCATCCCCAACTGTCCGACTGCTGCAGGTGTTGCGGCAGGCGGCAACTCGCTGCAATCGACTCTACGTCGCAGTGCATCCCGAGCTGCCGCTGCAGGTGAGGATGAGTAGACCAGCAGGGCAGTTGCCTGTTCATTCTATGCTCTATCGACCGATCGTGCAGTGAGAGCGGACATTAAATAAGAAGGCAATTACCATAATTTCGCACTATTGTGAAGGGGCAAGGAGTGATCGAGTGGTTTCCTCTATTTTGAAGTAGTTGCATTACTGTTTCACTAGTTATATGACGGTCCTTCTTGATACTTATATTAATTGTAAATAGATTGTGTGACTAACGTGCAATTATCCTGAATGTGCAACTTTCAGTCGACGCTGGATTCGATCTACGCGCGTGCCTCCGAGCACACTCCTCTGCTCGACGTGAGGGTGCTACTGAAGGTGAGAAAGTTACAGTAAGATGGAGTGCTCTAGTTGCCATCTTTGGGTTACCCCAATGATGTAACGTACTGTAGTTTTTGATTGATGCAACAATAGACAAAGCCAATTTTGGCAAATCGTTGTTGCTTAATTAAGTTGACATAACTTCTCGATTCACTGCGAATCCGGTTATCATTAAACTTCCATTAGCAATAACTCCTAATTTCTTCTCCTAATTTCAGTCAGCGCTTCCCCGTGGCGTCTCTCCTCTTCGGGCTGAGGACGGATCTATGGCCTCCTTGCGACCCGCCATCGATCCGCCCTACAAGGTAAGGTAGATTACGGTATCTTGAGATGGATCGTGGAAATGGTGATAATTAATCCCGAAATTCAATATGGCGAGTTATCTGACGTGCTGATGAATGCTTTCTTTCGGTTTTTATATTTTCATACTAGGCTTATCAATGCTTTTATTGTTGTTATAGCTAGTTCGAATAGATGAATGTTAACGACGTGTAAAACCATGGTGTGCTTTAAAATATTGTTTATTTTACTAAAGACGTGATAGATGATCGATATTTTTTACCTTGGTCGATCATTATTATATTAATGAAACATAAATCTGCAGCGAGTCGTTCTCGGCGGCACCTTCGATCGATTGCACAACGGGCACAAGGTATTTTTATGTTGTATACATTAGTTGGTACTGATCATCAAGTGTCGATCACTAGAGGATGCCTTCCTCAGTCAACCTCATAATCCTCGTGAAACAACGATATTCCTTTGCATGAGTCTAATGCTTGGCATTGTTAGCAATTCTGCCTACCTTTACTCAATTATCGATAGAGTTTCTCAATACCGTAACCAGTGGTCGAAAAGTGTGTTCACAATGGAACAATGTGCTCAGTTTTTGAAGTTGGACCTGTTCAAGAAGAGAAAACGTACTAATTTTCAAGGATTTCATGTTACAAATTTAGAAACGTGCCCACTTTTTACAATTTTTGCGGCCTTCCCTTTCGAGCACTGACCCAGCTGACTCCTCGCAGGTGCTTCTCTCTCGTGCAGTGCTCATCTCTCGCGATGCCATCGTCTGCGGAGTGACTGACGGAGAAATGATCATCAGTGAGTAGAGCGAAGAGCCAATTTGAGAGCAATGGAATTTGACAGCAAAACACATCAGACATTCATTCATTTTACGCACTCTTCCTCAGGTTAGATTACGCTTGAGAGCATGCAAAGAGAGACAGGCGATTGCTCCATTTTTAGGCGAATTTGCATAATTGAAGTAAAAAACAAAAACAACACTAGGTCTACAATATGTTTGCAATTAACGGAGTATTCCTCGCTGTATGGTCAAGGCAGCGAATAATAGTTACCCGCGAGATTCAGAGTGCGAGAGTGCATACAAACCGGGAATTTGCTATTGGAGGTTGTAATTGAAATCTAGGAGACTAAAAAATGATCAAAGGATGATTTGAGAGAAGACGCTGTGGGAGATGATCGAGCCAGTGGAGCGGAGGATGAATGCAGTGGAGGAATTCGTGAGGGATGTGTCGGAGGTGAGTCATTTAATTATTATTTAAATATTTATGTTACTAAATATATCAACTATTCACTAAATTGTGTAAAAAAACGGAAAATTACCCTGTAGATGGGGGATGCACACTGTGGTTATTGTCACAAACATTCCGCTACTGCAGTAGATTTTTCATTTTCTTCTGATAAAAATAAATAATTATTAATATTTTTGCAAAGGAGTCATTGAGATGATCTTTGATCTCTGTTTAGATCTCGTGCGAGTTGTACCCCATCACGGATCCCTTCGGGCCGTCGATCACGATGGACGATCTGGATGCCATCGTCGTCAGCGATGAGACCTACAAGTGAGTGATCGCAAGAGTTCACTATTCACTGTTTCATAAACTCCCGAGTGTTTCGTATTAGTTAGTTGTTCCGACTTCTACTATATAATTTTAAAATTACCTCATCAAGTCGAAAAACCCTTGGTGAATTTTCCCATCAGTATCGCTTTAGCAGTGCACTCGTAATATATCACTCGTGAAATTATTACATAATTTCTGAATTGCAAATTGGTGAATCGCTGTCTCAAGATGTACAGATAGCATTACAAAAATATTAAAATCCGATCGTGTTCATTCATTCATTCATTCATTCATTCATTCGTTTATTCCGTTAGGTGGGAGTTCAAGAAATAACGAGAGGGTATACAAGAAACGGATGTCCGTCGATTGGATCGAATCGGTTGAAGGTTGCTAGGCAGCAAGGGTAGGGGAGGGGACGGGATCAAAGATCAAGCCGAGTGGCAATAATAGACGGGGGATAAAAAGTGGGGGGTTGTGAACGGATATAACTAGAAAATACACTATGCGAAGAACTAACATATTCTATGGGAAGAGCATTCCAAATGGACATGGTTCTAGATACAAGAGTGGAACAAGAATTATTTGGTATGAAAGGTAAAGATATACGAAGTGGGTGTGCATTTCTGAGGGGGCGAGTGAGTGGCGCGCGTGTAAGTAGAGAAGAAATATCAAGAGAATAACGGCTGTGGATAATCGAATGGAGGAATAATATATCAATTATGAACCTACGGCGTTCTAAAGTCATTAGATTAAGCTCATGGAGCCGATGCTTATATGATATAGGAGGGAGGGAACAGCGTACATACATTCTGCGGGTATAGTCACGCTGAACTCTTTCAAGCTCTTTAGTCAATGCTACACTATGTATAGGATTCCAGATAATGGAGCAATATTCGAGATTTGGGAGGATGAAAGTATTATACGATTTGAGATATAACTCAATAGAATTGCTACGAAAGGATTTAAAAATTAGATTAGATTTGGTACGGGCTTTAGAAATAATTTTACTAATATGGGATGAGAAAGAAAGAGAAGGGGAGAAATGCACTCCTAGATCTTTAATGATACATTTACTTGGGTCATTGCTAGGCTCGTTTAAGATAACACCGTTAATGGTGAATAGTTTACGGGGATTATGTCGGCCATAGTGAACAATGTGACATTTAGTTTCAGAAACGCCAAGATTCCACTGCGAGGACCAGTTAGAAACAATATCTAGAGCGGATTGCAAGTCATCTGAGAACAGAGGGGCTTCAGCGAACAACTTGAGGTCGTCTGCATACACAGAATAATAAATGGAGGCCGGGAATTTTACACAGATATCATTGATAAATATGATGAAGAGGAGAGGCCCGAGACAAGATCCCTGTGGCACGCCAGATATGACCGGGGATGGTGGGGAAAATGAAGTGTCAATAAATACGGATTGCGTACGACCAGAGAGATATGAATGGAACCATGATACAATGTGATTAGAGATGCCTAACTCGGACAATTTATGTAACAATAATCTATGATCAATAGAATCAAAAGCTTTTCTGAAATCTATGTAAATTGTGTCAAAAGGAGAGCCATGCTTAGAGATGCGGAGATAATGTGCATAAGTCTCAGCAAGATTAGTGGAAGTTGATCTACAATTTCTGAAACCAGATTGGTGAGGGTCAAATAAGTTGTTCTGGTCAAGAAACGCCGTAATTTTACCTATGATAATCTTCTCAAAAACTTTACACACAGATGAAGTAAGTGAAATAGGACGAAAATCTGTTATAGAGTTACTAGATTTTTTTGGAATAGGTTTAACTAAAGCTTGACGCCATTGAAATGGCACTTGGGAGGTAAGCAGAGACTTGTTAAAAATAGTAAGGAGAGGAGATACAACAGATAATCTACACCTCGAAAGAACTATACTGGGAATAGTGTCGGGAGTAACATTCACTTTGGGGGCAAGCTTACTAAGTGCACAGATAACATCCACGTAAGAAATTGAAGGGAGATCGAAAATGAAAGAAGGGGAAGGGAGAGGGAGTGGGGACGATTGGGGAGGGCTAAAGACAGAAGAAAAGAATTTTTCAAAAGCTACACACTTCTGGTCATTAGATGTCAGTACGGAACCATCAGAATCAACGATTCCAGAAGGAGTGGTCTTGGGAGTACTCAATTTCTCCTTGCAATAATTATAGAAAAGCTTAGGATTGGAGGACATAACAATACGATTTTCAAGGGAGCAATGAAATCTATTTAGGGCAGAATTAAAACGCTGGGTCATAATAGCACATGCACGACTGTTTGGAGCAACTCTAGTTAATGTCTTACATTTCCCGTAAATAATTTTTAAAGTTCGTGGATATCTAGAGAAAGGGGAAGGTTTAGAGAGAGGAACAAATGTGTCTAAAACGTTATTTAGAAAGGCAACAAAATATGTATAAGATTGGTGGGTATCACGATTGCTCAAAGCGTGGGTCCAGTCATGAAAGTGTATACAGTCATTAATCGAGATCCAATCAGCTAATCTATAGTTACGGGATGGAGCACAAACATTCTGAGGAGGACGGGGAATGCGAAGGTCAAATGCCACACTGAGATGGTCACTAAGTGCAGTGGCAGGAGACACATTACATATAATATTCTCATTACAAAATAATAGATCTAAATAGCTATTGAGCCTACTAGGGAAAGAGACAAACTGATTAAAGTGATGGTCTGACACGAAATCTAGTAGGTCATTTTGGTTTGGAGAAGAAAGAGAGGGCCAATCAACATTAGGAAAATTGAAATCACCAATTAAAATACAAGGAAAATCAACCGAAATATGAGTTTCTAAATTCAAAAGAAGTTGAATAAGAGAGTCATTAGGGGCGGAAGGAGATCTATAAATAGTAAAAAATCTAATTTTCCTATAAGGGAGAGACGGGGAGTAATCTAAATGAATATCAACTACACACGACTCGACAAGTGGTGAAGAAAAGGTAGAAATAAGTATGGGATTCAAAGAATTATGAACTAGACACGCGACGCCATCACCCCTACCGTAATCAGCAGAAGTAACGCGATCGCATCGAAAAGGCAAAAAATCAGGAAAACCGCCAACAAGGAGAGAGTCGCTATCACTATTATCTAACCAAGTCTCAGATATGCAAATGATGCGGTACTCATGAGAAGCGATCAAGAATGAAAGCTGAGGGGATTTACATCGAATGGAACGAGCATTAGCATAGAATACGGAGACAGGAGAGTTTCTAGAGTGACGTGTACTTAATATCGATCGATTGTGTGTTGACCTAACGAGGGAATGACTAGAGAGTGAGGGGAGGGGAGACAAGAGTGGAAGTATGGTACCCTTGCTGCCACTGTCCTATCCTCTCCTCGTTGTCACGTGGTCAGTGCGGGAAGGCGCGATTGCAGCCGGATCGGGAGTCGAGGGAATGGAGGCAGCAGAGGGAGCAGAAGAGGGAGTTCCGGAGTGTCCTGGATAAGGGAGATCGGCAGAAGAGGTCTTACTAGTGCGAGAGAGTCCGTAACGGGGAGGGAGCGGGCGAGGGGTACGGTAATTGATCAGAGTGAAGTCGCGCACTCCGCACACAATCATGCGAGCTTCAAGATTGCGTCGCATGGCCTCAGCGCGCGCTTCCTTCTCCAAGGACAGCTGAGTGGGAGTCAGGTCCTTCCTGATAAAGGCAAGAGAGTCCTTGAAGGGAGAGGGACGGCCTGGCTTTCCACGAATTCCAGAGAGGAGGGCATCACGAGTAGTCTTGTCCGGGCAGCTTATCTTGAGAGGGCGAGTACCGGGAGGACGATCAGGAGGATGGCGGTGATGAGAAATCTTCTTCTCATCACACGCCTTCTTCACCGCATCACTGCCCGAGTACTGGACGAGGTCAGCGATGAGCTTCTCGTCGGCAGCTGCTCCCTCCTTCAGGTTCTCCTTGTGTCCAATGACGACTGCCCTTGTTTCTTTATCCTCGTACTCCGCCCTGTCAGAGATTACACGAGAGCACGACTCGTACACAACGCGTGCCACGTCGAGAGTGGGGGCGAGTGAGGTGGGGGCAGGGGGAGGATTGGCGAGAGAGAGGGTCTGGAGAAGGGCGCGTACATCAGAGAGCATGGCCATGACAGCGTCTACTTTGCAAGAAAGCGCGTCCACGCTTTCCTGGGAGGCGACTCGCACCGAATTGGGTTTGGCGGCAGCAGGGAGAGGGGCCTTGAGAGGGGTCCTGGTTCCCGACATCGCGCAGGGGAGAAAGCGTTGAAAAGTGTCCCACCTGGTCGAGTGGGATTAGACCACCTCCGTCGGCTTCCCACGTGCCGACTAGCGAAGACCAGGTAGATCAGCGACGGCGAGAAAGGGGAGGAAGTCGAGGCGAGAGGAGAGGGAAGGCAATTTCCCTAATCCGGGAGCGAGGGGGGAGACGACCGCTCGCGACGGAATGAGATATGTTGAGAATGTTGAGATACGTTTTCGTATAAAAATCACTTATACTCGAGCCTGGTTCTTCTGTGTTTCCAATTGTCATTATACTCAAAAAAATAAAGATCTATAGATTGTAGTTTAGCTATCTTGTGGAACCTCGAAAGTCTCCATCTTTGCAGGGGTGGATTGGCCGTGAACTCGAAGCGAGCTGAACGGGGAATGAGCCAGTTGGTGATTGAGAAGATCGGACTGATCGAGGCGGATGATTCACTGCTCAAGGTTGTCTTTGATCTTTCCTAGAACGTTATTATTACATCTTTACTGAAAAGTACGAACATATTGGATTTGTGCATGTCTGATTGTAGTTGATATGACTAGTTCAGCTGGTCAGTTGTCAGTGTTGCAGATCCGAATGCAAAACAAACTAATCGATAGACGATCAGGAAACGAAGCTGTCCTCTTCGTCCAGAAGGAAGGAGTCACTGGGAACCCTGCTGCGACCGGTCAATGACCTGCCCAGGTACGGTACGGTAGAGTACACGGCATTTTACATTAGGTGGGCGGGAGATGAGAGAGCACAGAGAAGGAGAGCAATCTCTCGCGAATTTGCATGCTCTCTCGCGATTGGTCTCGAAGCGAATGTTTTTCTGGAAATTTGACATAGAATGCCGTGTAGTACAGTGAATTCGTACAAAAAGTTTACGCGTTCTTTGATTCGTGTGGAAACCAAATGTTGCTTCTACAAAAATCGAAGAATTTTCGCTGTTTTCCGATGGGGTTATAGTGACCATGAAGATCCCCTGCAGACTCGGCCCGTACACCATCGGTCTCACGGGCGGGATCGCATCGGGGAAGACGAAAGTGGCCGAGGATCTGAGGTGAAGGGGGATGCATATCTCTCCCTTTCACGTGCTCTGACCATGTCTGGTAGAGAAAAAAATTCTTATTGCCAGGTTATAAGATAGTTACAATACAAGCAAAATTGTAAGCTTTTTACATTTCCTGATGCGGGCTATAGGGAAAGTTGTTATTAGGGAACTGAACTTGATAGCGGTTCAATTTTCTTTCTCTAATACAGCAGTAATTCTGCAGATCGATGGGTTACACTGTGCTCGACTGTGACAAGATCGCCCATGGGACCTACGCAGCTGGATCCGGTGAGCGCACATTTTATAAAGCAAAAAGGTTTAAAAAATAAGAACCAAAAGTCGTGTTGTTATTACGACGACAATTGGAACGAGTTACTATTAGTTGAACACGATGTCGGTTTCTTTTTTATTAAAATATTGTCTGAAATATGTGGATTTCTTTGTCTAGGTGAAGAGAGGCTATTGCGATATGTCATGAGTATTGTACCTCTAGTGATGCAATAAGTCCGAGTTAGGGAATTCACTCAAATAAAACCATGAACTGTGCTCAGATCTCGTGAAGCAGATCGCCCTCGCCTTTCCCTCTGTAGTGAATGAGAAGGAAGAAGTGGACAGAAAGGCACTGGGCAACATCGTCTTCAATGATACGGTAAGTGGAATACGGTAGTCAAGGGAGAAACTGAGATGTGCAGTATGTATCAGCTGTACGGTGAAAATATGCGACTAACGAGGTTTTAGAATTCTTAAATAAATATACCCATATATAGGTAGGATTGTCCCAAAAAGTATATTCGAATTCACATAGGTGAACTTACGTGTTCAAGATATTTTAACCATTAGGGATTTGAACCAATCCAAATTCCAGCTGATGGTTTACGGTATGTATTTTACTAACCATTACTTTGAGGCGAAGAGACTGCAGCTGAATGGACTCGTGTGGCCTGCAGTTCTGAAGGCGGTTCAGAAAGAGATGGACAAGGTATACTGTAGGATACTGTAGTTGATTTGACCACAGATATAAACAAAAAAAGGTTGACCAATGAGTAAAAATATAATAATATTGTTTCAATATGTAAGTTCGAGATATCGTTCTCGCAGGCTGCTCTCTGAACTAGATCACTTTGCTTCTTGGAACAACTAGTTTGTTTCACCTGTGATTAGACTTTCAAAAGGAACTAATGAACTAGTTATATTTTATGGAAATGACTCTCAGCTCTCTTCATTTTGTGCATTCTTACCATTCCGGAGCGGTCAATTACTGCAAAAAGGAACTGCTTCTTTAGTTCCTTTTTGAAAGAATACCCTTGATCGATTCTCCTATTCAGATTCCTTCTGATCGCGTGGTCTTCATCGAGGCGGCTGCTCTCGTCGAGGCTGGATGGCCGAAGAATCTCCACGAGACGTGGACCATCTTCTGCGCGAGGTACGGTAGGGTAAGGGTACTGTAATTATGGGCGGAGACTTCTAAGCGAGGTTGGGTTCGGGGGAAGGGTACTGTGTTATGTGAGAAGATTTGCACTGTTAGAATTGTGCGCTTTACAAGTGATATGGAAAGTACGGTAGTGTCAAGATCCGGTACTCGATCGATTATAGGGCGGAGGAGCTGAGACGAGTGCAACAGAGAGACAAGCTGAATGAACAGCAGGTATACGGTAGGATACTGTAGTTAGGACGAAGAACGGTTGTATTTGTCATTTTTGTATTTGCATAGGCCTATCGGGAAAATCAATGTTGCGGTGATTTACGGCAACACAGGATGAGTTAAGTTACGTTGGAATTTGGGGATAGCAATAACTCCAGGCGTAGACGGACTAAAAATTTTATAATTCACTTGGCAGATGAAAGTACGTGCAAAGGCAGATGAACGTCCATCGTAAACTGACGTTATTATTATTATTATCGCAAATTGGAGCCATCGCTATTTGAAGGCTGAGGCTCGTGTCTCGTCGCAGATCTCGAACAAGGAGAGACTCGCAGTTTCCCACGTTGCCATCTGCTCTGATTGGGCGAGAGAAGTTACTCAAGAGCAAGTGAAGAAGGCAGTGGAACTGCTAGAGAAGAGGAGAAAGTAGATTACTGTACTTACAGAGATTACGGTAGGATTGTACGATATCGATTGTATGAAGAGATTATTTATGATTACGGTAACATAACCATTATTTCAATGTGATTTCTCCTAGAGACTAATATTAAACGTATCAGGGCTCAGCGGTTGTATTTTTATTTATACAGTATTTTGAATCGATAAAATATTTTCAAATTTGCGCGCATTTCTTGAAAAATTTGGTTATCTACCAATGGAAGTTATCGTATACCACACTTTTCATGATTCTCGTAATCGTGCACTTGCGAAGCGGCGTAGCCACGTACTCCTTGATGCCCATACTCTCGTTGCCCTGCGCAAGAGAACGTGTAAAACGAGGGTGCTTGACCGCGCCACATCGAGATAGGGGCGCGTATGCATAGTTGAAATCATGAGTAAGAGATTCATTCCTGTTATTGTGAGAATATAATGCGTAGTAACGTGGTGTACATGATAAACTTCTTAAAGTACTACAATATTCGCGGAACGGGAAAATATTCACGGCTAAATATTTTCCCGTTCCGCGAATAGTGTAGTACTTTAAGAAGTTTATCATGTACACCACGTTGCTACGCATTCTATTCTCACAGTATGCATGGCAATGCATACCACGGTTTCATCGCACCTTTATCTTTGGATATCGCATTCCTCGTTGTTTTCCGTGATTAAACCTAGAGACCGCAAGGTGGGTGACCGAATTGCTTTGGCAGGGTCATTTGTGGGTCTAATGTATCCCTTTGGGGCTAAACCAGGCCATACTTTTTGCCGTTTGGAGATATCATATCGTTGACTCGAGTTATGGCTAAAAACACCTCGAAAGATTCACAACGGAAAGGGAGTCGAAATCGGGACGAGAACGAAGTGGGCGGAGCCCGCTCTGCCTAGTTTCTCCAAAAGTTTGAGCATAGCTTCGCGTCGAGCTTGCTCGAGGATGAGAGGAAAGGCAGAGCTCCCCAAGAGCGCGCGCTCTCTGCACACGCCGGGTGAGAGATAAGCGAGAAAGTAGAGAGGAAGCACCGCCCCTTTGCAGTTCCATTAGCGCACGCTCTTGAACCTTTGAAATGAAATGATTAATCGGAAAAAATCCAAAAAATACGTTCTCGGTGTCAATCGACGCCTAAAATCAGGAACTATCCATCGCACCATGCCCGTGTTAAGAATTGTCAATGGAACCTTTTCATTCCCCTATCATGAACCCTAAATCGGTCTTTTTTTAGATATTTCTGATTAGATAATGCATGACGGGCATCCTGTCGTTTATAGACACTAGTCAGACGTACCCAAAAATATTTTTTCCATATTTTTTGGATAAGTATTCGCTGCGTCATTTCAATAACCAGATTTCGACGCGCCTCTTTCTCCTCCTAAGTGGGCGGAGCCTGCGGTCTCTAATTAAACCTCTAACTATTCCTTCTCAGTCATGCTTCGATCGGCGAGTTTCCGATGGTTGGCGAGGAGGAAGATTACAATGAAAGCGAGTAGAATTGGACGAGTCATCTTTCCATTTCAATATTTTTACATGTTCGAATAGTTTAGATTATCTCACAGATCATTGAGAAGAGAAGAGTATCGTGAGGAATTAAAGGAAACATAATGCATCTAAAATTGAGTTTATCGGAGTTTTAAAAATTTTATTTGTTTGGCAGGTGCCGCTTGCTGGTGATCCCGTTGTCATCCCCGCGGAACCCGTTGATTCCAAGGTTCGCGGAACGGATACTAGAGCGTCATTTTAATACTTCTCTGATTACTTGCAGTTGCCTTCAGTTAAATCTAAAAATAAAATAATTAGCTTGCACGATGCTAAGTCAGGCCTCGATCACCAGACTACCGTAATCCTCCCTTGGCAGATCCCCGTGGACGATTCGCGAGTGCCAGTCCTCTCTCACGATCTCATCGCGAGACTCGAGGAGCTGTCGCTCGTGAGATTCAGCGATGAACAGGCGGTCAGTCAGAGTTCTTTCTCTAATCCTCTCCATTTATCCTACTCACTAGCTCAAGCTCATCGAGGAGATCGCATAGCACGTTAGAAATTAGATGTGCAAAATGGACTGATTATGTAACGTTAGTTCTCAGGGAAAAGGGGATGGAAAT
Organism: Pristionchus mayeri; assembly: GCA_036245805.1. NCBI lineage: Eukaryota > Metazoa > Nematoda > Chromadorea > Rhabditida > Neodiplogasteridae > Pristionchus > Pristionchus mayeri. Next base: position 19,555,196 of record BTRK01000001.1, read on the forward strand.
GGAAAAAGGGTGTTAGTTCTCAAAGTGCCTTATCCGGAAAAGGCACGAGATTTGAATTCCCGCAATTTTATATATCGGTTTCCATTAGAGCTATCGACTTGAAACGCGATTTTTTGACCATTTTAACCCTAGAAGTCGAATTTAAAGTCTCTAGCTCCACTGGGAACCGAGATACGGAATTTGCGGGAAGTCAAATCTCGAGCCTTTTCCAGGAATAGGCAGAAAAAGGCAGGGTGAGAACTAACACCCTTTTTCCATTTCCATCCGTTTTTTTCCTGATAACTAACAGGGCATGAGAAATAGCTCCCAATTTTCTGTCCAACAGGACTTTAAAATTTCCAGTTTAAATCAAAAATATGTTTAAATTAAACACATATTTAGCCGAATTAGAGCGTTATCTTTGATCTCCAATCTCTGATCTCAGGTGGCGAATCTGAGTGCCTCCGTCGCCAAGGCATCAGCACTGATGGACGTCGATGTCGAGGTATTTTTTGTATTTGATGTTCATCGGCGGTCCCTCATTCTTTCATGTTTCATCATCGGCTCAAGAGCAAGAATGAATGTCCTGGACCAATACATTCTCTTTTCGTTTTTTTTAAAAAATATTTATCAGTCGTACATTCAGCATGAAATACTTTGTTTGAAAAATGTTATTGGCCATAATTAGATTAATTTTTTTTACCCGCAACGTCTATCTGACTGCCGTGATTGTTTAAAAAATTCCTGATTCAGGGCGTTCTCCCGATGCACACTGTGCACGAGTGGCAGGAGTGCCCGCTGGCCGATGATGAACCAGAGAAGACGATCGGAGTGGAGAAGGTATACGGTAGATGGGGTTAGGGTAGAGGAACTACTGTACGTGGAGTGCTATTTATTATAATCGTGCACTAAAGATGGTGAATATGAACTTTTCAATCGATTTGTCCACAGGACAGTACCATGTTTCCTACACTATGCATCTCGACTACAGTAACCTTACCTTTCAGTTGCTCTCGAATGTTCCTCTGCACCTCGATGGATACATCGTCGCCCCACTGGGAAATGTCCCCTTGGAGGTGAGCAGGATGACCTACCGGAACTCGTAGACGGCTTGAAGAGTGGAAGAAAGGAAATTGTTGTATGAACCGAAATTCGAACTCTTACTGAACGCAGTAGCTTTCTATAAGGGGTATATCACTGCTGAAACATGAAATGAGTTTGGATCGTCAAACATTCAGAATCAAATGTTACTTTAAATATTTTCTAGCCACGTTGACTGACCCTAAGGGGGACAAATTGTCCCAACCTATGAGCAATCCGTCTATCAATGGATCTATCGTAACCTACTCTCTCCGTTAAGGAGTCCGATCGCAAACTGGATCTGGAGCGAGTGCGAGAGATCGGTGAGGGTCGAGCGGGCAAGGCACCCGTGCTGAAGAAAGTACGACGAACCACCGAGTGATGCGTGATCTTTGATCTTTGATCTCTAGGCTTCTGATCCACATTGATATCACACAGAAAAATATTCCTTGAGTTCCAGTCGGTAGAGCAGTAAGATATTTATTGTGTAGATTACGGTACCATGTTTTCAATATTAGGATATTCGTATTCATTGTTTTTATTGCTTTTTCTCGAAAATAGGTATCTACGCATTTCTACCGTGTGTCTTCGATAAACTGTTGTCTTTGGATTGATACTGTGGGCGTCTAAGACATATTGGTACTGCACCATGTATGATACTAAACGATCTATTAAAAGTGAGTGACTATCTCTTTCACACGATTATAAGGCGTTACTAGAGGATTCATCTAATCAATTTCATAGCTAGTTGAATTTGAGTCAGCCCAGTTCAATTCACGTTTCATCGATAAGTTATGCTATTAGGAGAACCTTTCGTTTCACAAAACTATCTGTGATACGAAGTGGGTTCATAGATGGTTTGAGTAAGCAGTAGACTAATGTACTGAATAGCTGGATACCCCAAGCCCATTCATTGAAGCATCCCATATCTGCGTGTTATGTTGTGCAATAACAAGGGACTCGTTCTCGGCATGGTTTACCAGTATCAATGGCCGTTTATTGAATCAGAAGAGATAGATTCGAATGGAAGAAAAGAAGGTGAGAGCAGTGCGGGATTGGGGAGAGATCAATACCTGAAAAAATTGCTGAATCAGTAATCAATTGCTTGCCCACTTACCGTACTCCGCAACTCCCAGCCAATCAATCAATCGATGGTGGCGGGCGTAGGTCACTAGCGCATCACTTGGGAGGAGGCTTGCGCATGTGGGGGTGGTGCATGTTGTGCTTGTAGTTTTTGCGAGCGCGCCTTTGCTGGGAGAACAATGATTAGTCGTTGATTCGGTGATCTTTGAACTTTTACCTTGCTCGAATCGGAGGGCGAGTCGCTACGAGGGACGGGAGTGACGGGTCGAGGAGGAGCGGAGTTCGGCTGGGAAGAGAAGGAATTGGCACGATGCCAGATAGTGAGGCAGACTACGGTAGGAGTATAGTAGGCTCCTCACCAGCAGCTTGAGTGCGGTGAGGAAGCGCTTCATGAAGATGGCCTCCTTCTGGCGTCGCACTCGGTCCAGGTCCGGTTCGGGTTCCTGAGGGGAAGAGATGAGGGTTACGGTAGGAGTACAGTATCACACCAGAGCCAGCTGCGTGGAAGTCTCACTGGTGGTCTTGGATGTGACTGGCGATTTGACGAGGGAAGAGGAAGAGGTGGGCGGACTGAAAGGAGAAGTGAAGTTATAGTAGGATAATGATTGGAAGAGAAAGTTATTCGCTTCTTCATTTCGTACAATTCGTCATCTTATCCCTGATACCATGTACCAACTGCCGTATCCGTTACTTATTTTTGTTTACCACACATTAATTCTCGATAGCAGGTGGTGGGATACAGTAATACTGGAAATACAGTAAGCAGCACCCCAAGATCGAGCTGACGGTGCGAGGCTGCGAGGGGCGAGCAGGCTCCTACAACGAAAGAGGATCTGTACCGTTGTGGCTCTCCCTGGATACGGTCTCGATCGATCTGTTACCTTCGGCGGGGTGGTTGTCTTGAGGTGGTGCTCCTGTTTGGCCATCACCATCCTCGAAGCCGACTTGTCCACCGGAGTTCGCACCACGGTGGGACGCCGCACCACAATGTCCGGCTCTGGTTCCTGGAGAGAACAAGGATTACGGTGGGATAAGGTTAGTACAGTAACCCACGCGAGCGAGCGGCAAAGGTGTCGAGTCTCCATCGCTCTCATTGGGCGTCGAGTGGTCAGTCGATCGATCGATCTGCGCCCTTCGAAACTCGAGCGCGCGACGACGCATCTAGAGGGTATACGATAGCGAGCGAGTACTGTAGCTGGCACAGTGCCAAGTCTTGTTCCAACCTCTCGCTCCCTCTGACGCTCCGAGTTGTCCGGGCTGTTGGCGTTACTGCTTTGTGCTGATGCCTGTCATTTATTGATTTAATTCTTTTCGAAACCGTAATCTCACTCGTTCCTTGAAGAGAGAAGTGTCGATATGCGCACTACTTGCATCCTCACGAGAGTTCTCACGCGAGTTCATCTGCAGATATTACGGTACTGCATTTGCGGGTTACGGTAGGGTCTCGATCAGTTATCGATTGTTCGCGTGGGTGGGATTCGGTAAGTGTACCGCTCCATGCTTTTTACCTTCGAATCGGAGCGGCTGCGATTCTTGCGCACGACTCGGACTGTTTCCGCCCTTAAATCCGTAATTGGTGAAAGCCGGTGATAAGGAGGGCCAGAGCCGGAGAATGGACGAACCGTCGATTGCCCTTCTTCTTGACCTTTCTCTTGTGGGCGATCTGCGGCTGCTTCATCACGTACTCCTCCTTATCGGGCATGCACTTCTGCTGCTGCAAAAGGACCTGGATTTATTTCTATTTCCCGGTTCTCGAATCCGGAATTCTGCTCCGGACCTCGAAGATGCGCAGCGACTCGTCCTTGGCGTCAGAATTGGGCCTGAATAGGGTACTGTAGACGTGCAGGGTACGGTAGTCTTACGGTGCATCGACGTCTTCCTCCTTCACCTTCTCCTTGGATAGCAGCATCGCCTGCGAGGAGTACGGTATTCCATTGGATTATGGCGCTGGGTCAGTACCTTAATCTGCTGTCGACTCTTGGGCTGCTGTTCCTTCTTTTTCTTGCCCTCGAGACTCCAACTTTTCTTCTTTTTCTTCGGTATCTCCGTCTGTTTCGAACCCTGAAAAGTACTTGGTTATGATACAGTAATCAAAGACCATCTTCTCACCGAGTGCGAGGATCCTGGCGGAGATGGTGCCATAGTTATGCGAGTAGAGGGGAGGGGCTACTGTCAGCAGCCGGGATACGGTAGGGAGGTCACGGGATGCGATAGGAGACGAGTGGCAACCGCCTTTGATGAGGAAGAGGCGAGGGAATGAATGGAGAAGAGCGAGAGAGATGAGAGAGAGGGGGCATTTGAATAGTGAGACAACAAAAACAAATCGATTGCGAAACAAGGGGATGCAAAACACAAAAGGGTTTTGTGAAAGTAAGTCGAAGTCCCTGGAAGTGGTATCTATTGGGGTGTTCCAAAAGTTCCTGGAATTTGTTTTCAAAAATTTATTTATTTGAAGAGATGAAGCTCACTGACTAATAGTACATAGCATTGAGTAGGGCAATCGGTGCTCTTCAATTTCCGCGCTACATAGATAAGCAATTTCGAGGTTCACAAGAACAGTGCGATTCCGAAGTTGTGACTCAAAAATGACCAAACGTCAAATTATTTCCTATGAAGAGACAAAACTCATTTGATAATGCCTAGTTATTTGGTAGTTGCCAACTCTCTTACTGGACACTATCCTGGCCCTCTGAATCGCGCTGTACATTTATTACAAGACTCGAAATTTTCAACGCGATTTTAAAATTTTCATCGATTTTGATACCAACAAAGGTTCCAAACGACAATAAATAAAATATAATGAATTTGCATTGCAAATTTAGAGCGATTGATTAGCAAACAACCATGAAAATTTCAAAAATGATCTTCCTTCGGCAAGATTAAAATGAAAAGTTTGATGTTTTTCGGAGGTCGTTAAATAAATATGCAATTTTAAATGTTCAATTGAAAGGTCTATTGATATCTCTAATTCACAATAAACCAGAGTTTTTAAACTTCAATGAAAACGACGTTATAATTTTTTCAAACATGAGCCAAAAACGCACATTTGTTACTATTTCATCATCACTAGGTAATCATTTCAAGAAATAGCCTTCGCAAAATATATTTCATGTCGATCTATAATAGATATAAGGTATGATTAATTTCATTGACTTATGATTCGTGAGAAAATAAATTCAGAAAAAAATTCCAGGAACTTTTGGAACACCCCAATACTTCGCAGATGATCGTTGTAGGAGGGAGTACTCTGGTTACTGAGGATATGGTAAGAATAGTAGAGATCATATTAAGATATCGTAATTTGAGTAGTGCTGTGCACTAACTTAGCTGAGCTTGTCATCCCACACTACGACTCTTCACGCTGTACTGCCCCCTTCCCTCCGACAAGTTCATTAATAATATAGTTGTTCACATCCTTTACGAGCTCTTTGAGTTCTTGTGATTTTTTTCCAGAGTCGCTGAAGTAATATTTTTATGAAATTATTTTATATTTCTCTGCACTCTCTGTTACATGACTATACATGATACATGACTATACTGACTATGCAAAGAATAGTGATATGATGCTGCTGAAACGAGCAAGTGGCTGGACTGTCTATGCGATATTTATCATTTATAGGTTCATATTTTCCTTTACCGCGAGAATAATATGATCAGAATGGCCTTACACCTATTAGTGCGGAGTGGAGAGAATCGCAGACTTTTATAGGTGATACCTCTCCATTTTGTTCGATATTTTACAGCAAAGCTAACTTGCGGAATGTACTGCTTTGCATTTTACCTCTAACAAGCCCAGAGAGTTGTCATAAATTTTAATCTTTCAAAAATGCGCCGCTCTCCAAAAGCGACGTGTAAATTTCGACAATATTGGCGCCCCGCTTCACTCCGTGCGAGATCCTTGGTGAGGAGTCGTCTTGTCGACGTGCCGTTTGGAAGAAAGTGAATCTTCTTTTAAAGTGACGTGTCGATAACGAATTATTTTCGACGCTTAGAAATCGAGCGATCGGTCGCTTTCGACACTCCGCGTGAATAGGACTAGGGAGCCTCGGGGTCGAACTCGAATTTGTTAGTTTGCAAGAACAATTGGAAGATAAACTACGAGAAGACGAGAACGATTGGACGAGAAGATTGGTTCTGAGAACATGTTCACCCTTCTCCTTTCCGCACCATTAATTCCAGTCTACCAATGTCAATGCCCATGTCTGTGTTATAGCGATGTGGTACTCGGCGCAACAGTTTCCTTACGGAAGAAACATCTTCCAATATTTATCTAATTATGGTCGTCTACTCTTTTTTCTCTTCTTCCTTCTTCTGCAATGGGTACTGTCGATACCGTAATCCATCTACTGTACCTCCTCCTTTTTCTCTTCTGCTGCGGGGGCTGGGGCCGCGGCCTCTTCCTTCTTCTCCTCGGCGGGGGGAGGAGCCTCCTCCTGCAAAGATAAAAGATCACCCTTTCATCTTGATTCATTGATCACCAACCTTCTTCTCCTCCTTCTTTTCTTCCTCCTTCTTCTCCTCTTTCTTCTCTTCTTCCTTCTTCTCCTCCTTCTTTTCTTCCTCCTTCTTCTCCTCCTTCTTCTCTTCTTCCTTCTTCTCCTCCTTCTTTTCTTCTTTCTTCTCCTCTTCTTTCTTTTCCTCCTTCTTCTTCTTGCTGAAGTTGATGTAGAGTCTCTTCATAGCCTCGGGCTCCTGTAATTGTCTTCTTAGGTACGGAAATCCACCGCATGATCCCTTGCCCAGTGCCAGTGCACCTACAGCACCTCTACCGTACCCCTACCGTACCTTGCCGGCCCATGCGGAGCGAGCGGGCTTGTCTCCGTCGGCCTTCCTGTAGTAGACGACGAAGTAATGCTTGCCGGACTCGGGCACTGGCTTGTCCGCATTGAAGATCAGCTGCAATCGATCGATTGGTTACTGTAGCTGCCCCGACGGAACCATACCGTACCCCTGATCGGGCTACGGTATCCTGCCTCTCTCCCGTACCTTGACAGGCTCGGAGTCTCCGGGCTTGATGTATCCAAGGGGCGGACGGATGCGGAACAGCTCATTGGATGTGCACTTGATCTTGTACAGATACTTGTCCTTTTGGGTATTCTTGATCTGCAATACGGTAGGTCTTGGTGGCGGCGGTAAGGTGGAGGAGGGAGAGGTACGGTAGGAAGTTGGGGGGGGGGGTTACGGTACCTTAACGACGCTCGTGCAAGATTCTTCGCCAAGTTTCTCACTTGCGAACTCGACCGTCTCGGTGTCTAGCTGAATTGGAGGAAGGTTAGAGGGTGGAGGGTACGGTACCGGAGATCGGGGGGGGGGAGGGTACTTGATAACCGAGGGAGGGGAGGGGAGGGTACTCACCTGAAGTAGGAACTCTGGCATTTTAGTCGCACGGAGAGGTGAAGGTCGGAGGACCACTCGCGAGCCTAGCAAAGAAATGGAATGAAGGGAGGAGAAGGAGGAGAGGAGAGGGGAGAGAGGAAGAGCGAATCGAATTGCATTTGAATGCAATATCGAGAGGAGACAGGGGGATTAACGAGGAGAATGGACCATCTCGAGTGATCGAGAGGTGAACGAGCGGGCGAAATGGAAATAAGCGAGAGGAATTGGAAAACAAGAGGAGTCGCGAACTTACTAGTTTAGGGATACTGTATCGGGAATCAGGCTAAGCGATGGCGCGACGTCATTTTAGGGACTGTTTGGTTGAGGCCAGATGAAGAGACGGGCTGTATCTGCCTTTGTGACCACATCCTCACTGCTCTACTTTGGGGATAATATTAGAAAGAGAAAAGTATAGAAGGACGGGTGCTCAAATCGAATACCTTAAAGTTATTTAATTGCCCTGAGTGCATTTCATGTAACATTGCAAGCCCTGGCGATATTTTTATCAGATGGCTTCAGCTTTGCTGCTCGTGGTCTCTTCGACGGAAGACGCGCTTCTGCAGGCCATCCTCTCGGTGAGCCAATTCCACTCACTCCCCCCCCCCTTTCTCTGAAACGTTGGTGTAGTCCCTATTCTGACATGGATACGGTAGTCACACTATTCTACCCCTTCCCTCTACTCCTTGCCCCCGATCTCCAACAGCCTTCTCGCTGTCACCCATGATATCGTGCACGGATGACGCCAGAAGGTTGACTGGAGTAGGGCGGAGTCCTTCCTCATTGATTGATCCTCATCTTCGTTCCTCGCTCCGAGATTGCAGGCCAACGCAGCATATGAGGGAACCTTGAGAAGATTAGAGTGGACCATAGAGGGGTATCACTGTAGGTATTGATTTTCATAATATTGTATTTTTTGATAAATAATTTGTACCGTTTTAAATCGCAACGGTTTATCCTTGTGCAGAAGTCAACAACACAGTATGGACTATAAAATATTTTTAAAAAAGTCTTTCTTTTCCTTTCAAGTTTGATTCATCCAATAGACTAATGACAAGCAAAAGGAGAAAAAACTAAATGGGATTAACTTAGATCAATAATTGGAGTACTACCGTGGGAAGGGTCGGCTACAGTAATCTCGTCTCTTCTGACTGATCACGAACTGAATTGTCCTCTGGGCATCTTGTTGCCTAGCTCGAGGTTGACTCTACCTCTTAGGTCACAGTACTCTTCTCCTGCAAAGAGGAGAAGGCTCAATCGATACAAACTCCATCCCGCAATATTTATCGCCTTATCAGGTATACGAGAGAGAATTCTGAATAGAGAAAGTAAAATCACTGCTCTCAATAACATCCCTGTAGAACCAACAACAGAATTTATTGATTGCATACTGCGTAATGTTCAAAAAATTGATGATATGGGTGAAATCAAAGATTATTTCACAACCTCTCGGGAAAAGAAAAGAATCAATAATAACAATATAAGAAAATATGATATGAACGTGAGCAAGGAAAACAGAAGAGACGCTTCGATACACTTAATGCTTCATCCTCTTTACCTTCTTCTTCTCATTAGGGGAGTTGCCCTTCTTCTCGCAACTGACATTCACCACCTGAGAAACATACAAGTTTGTGAAAATATCATCCATCACACGCTCCAGAAAGCACAATTTGACATGAGGTTTTTAGTTCCAGGGAAGAAGATGGCTGTAAGAATCAACTCAGTCCTATCTCAGATATAGGCAATCTAGCTACAATTATGGTAAGAAGTATTTCTAATGATGATCTTTCAAACAGTCGAAAGAAAAATTTTGTTTTGGATGAGTTTGGACGATTTTGAACCTGAATGAAAGCAATTGACATACCTCTATGTCATCCGTGAAGTACTCGGAGAGAATCTTCATTGCGAGATTGCGCACCTGATTGAGAAATAATCAAGAGCTCACTCTTTGCCCCTTTTTTCAGACCGAATGGAACAGATTGACGAAATTTTCATTGGGAATCCATCGATTCAGATGATACAGAAACATGTGTATAATAACAATAAGAGGTCACACATTTTTTCGAAGGGGGAAATTTCCCCACTGAAGTCATCTACCGTACTTCCCCTCATGCTCACTTTATTATTCCCATTCTCCTGCAGTTTCTTGATATTCCAGATTACTCCCGCGACCTTCGCCTCCTCCTTGAGTGTCTTCAGCTGTTTCGGATTGGCAGTGACCAACAGCTTCTCAATTACCTCCAGCCTACAAGAAAGGATTAAAGAAAAACTATTTCTTCTCAGTGGATAAGAACTACCGAGGAGTCGATCTGTTAGATGGATCAGATTACAAAAGCCAGAAGAGCACATTTTGAAGTATAGCAAGTTAAAGGAGAGGAAAAAGTTGTTTACAAGCAAAAATGATAAACGCCGTAGCAGTGCATGCAACTGCCAAACCCTAACGGTTGTCATTTCTCTCAACATGCCAACCGGTAACCTTCAGCTGTGTCACATCTTCCTCCAACGGGAGTGGGTTCGAGTCCTGGCATCCAAGCTTGTACAATTTTTGCCTACTGCTGAGTACTTCCCTCGAAGCTTGACAAAAGCGACTGTGCAGGTTGGGATTCGAACCCCATACCTTAGGATCCACCATAGAATTGATCCTATGGTAGATCCGACCATGGGTTTTCTGTGCTCCCCCCCCCCCCCCCCCAATGCACCCCACTCACGCTTCATGCACACGTTCCTCGCCCTTGAGTGTGAGCATGGCTGCCAATGAAGACATCGGCTTCTCCTCGATCACGGACTTGATGTGTGCCACCGTACCCTTCTGAATTAACAGTTGGTTACTGTAGTATACGAAACGTAAAGTAGAATTTACGGTAGTTGAACGATTAATCTAAATCGAATTACAGATAAATGTCGAAAAATAGATCTCGAGTAGGGTAAGAGATTAGTAGTAAATACTTCGTAACAGAACCTTGACGAAAGTGGCGACCGCCCGGCAGCACAATTTCCGGCACTCCGACTCTCCCGTTCGCATTATCTGCAACTCGATCAATGAATGAGTCATTATATTTTTTGATAATAAACGGCCTTTTTCGCACCTTGATAATCATTGTGAGGAGTCCTTTGTCGATAGCTGCTTGCTTCTGTCCCTCGGTTCCTGATGGTAATATAATTGTCATAAAAAGAAGTATTATTTACCTATTGTCACTGAGTATCATTTTTTTAATGAACATTAGTGCAACAGAAAATCCCTTCCGTTACCTTGTCCAGAAAGTGACAGGTGAAGCCTAAGACTAACTTTGTATTGTCGCAAAGCATTTGTCCTAAAACTGAATAAGTGGGCCTGAATCCTGACCTCCCAGCACACTCTCGATGATCCAGCAGCAACACCTGATGATGTTGGCGTTTCCTGCCTTCTTCCGCATCAGTGCTGGCAGCACATCCAGTCCTCCCATGTCGAATACCGCCTGCATCAGGGTATCGTCGCCCTGTGCCATGTTGTCGAACACCTGCAATGGAGATGCTCACTATTTCTTCATCGCTACATTAAATGTAAAAAATCTCACTTAATATTACTATATATATAAATTCCGTTGTGTGTGTCTGTACGTCCGTCTGCCTGTCACGCTTTTTTTCAAATCGCTCTAATTCGCTTCAAAATCATCCCATGTCCCTTTGGCCATGTGAACCCTTGAAGAATGCTTTCAAAATTTGTACTTTAAACTTTGATCTTTTCTTCAAACCGCCCTAACTCGGCTCAAAATCATCCTACGTAGCTACGAATTTGACCGTTGGCATCCACACTGCGAGAGCTTTCGAAATTTGAACTTGATTTTTTTTTATTGGAATCGCTCTAACTCGGCTCAAACACGTCCTCTTGACTCTGTACCTTGACCGTTGGCTTTCCCATAACAAGCGCTATCAAAATTTAGTTTATAGTTAATTTTGCAAACAAGATACCATAAGTGCGTTCTCGACAATTTGGTCGTGGTCATCGTTGAGATTCTTGAAGACGAGCGGCAGAAAGCCCGAGTTGAAAACGATCTTGCACTGAAGAAGAGGGGGGGGGTGGATTACTTTGATGTCTGACGTAGATGTCATACCTGATCAGTTTCGTACGTGATGTGAGTCAGTGTCGCTAGCATGTTCTCGCGCACTTCGCGATCCTGAGTACGGTAATATGCATATGTTCACCTAATCAAGATATAATCAATAATCATTAAAAAATAATGCCTCGTAATTCAGCAGGCGGAACAGACTCGGCACCATCACACCAAGCACCTACAAAATTGAGACTTCGTTATAATATCCCATCGCTCACGAGAAAAACATCCACCTAATCAAACGTTGATGTTATATTTAATCAAGTCTTGAAATGCAGCGTAGACTTTCAAGATTTGAGAATCGCTGCATAAGTAACGCTAGCTGGGCACCAAGTCGGTCGTTATGATCCCATCACCGAGAAAAATAAGACTCACGGCGTTTTACAGGGGGTGGGCGAGAGATGAGAGAGTGCAGAGAAAAAGAGAGCAATCTCTCTCGAATTTACATGCTCTCTCGCGATGGGTCTCAAAGCGGATGTTTTTTTGGAAATTTGCCATAGAACGCCGTGAGAGTGTAGGGTTCGGTGGAAATAAAATTGAAAAAAGCAAAATACTCGTGATTCAATGAAGTATGTAATACGTAGATCACCGTAAGCATACCTCGATAGACATTTGAGAGATCGAGTCCCCGGGGCAGCAGATTTTCGCGTACGTGTCGGCAATCTCGCGGACGAACGAGATCGGAAGCTTCGGCAGCTTGTCGCAAAGCGTCGTTAGTGCCTCCGTGACACGATTCTCTGCAATCAGTCAATCAATCAATATTTTTTCATTTCAAGCGTTAACGCTAGATGAGCGTGAGTTAGTATCTGTCTCTGAAAGGCAGCTGAATCATAGAAATACTGAGACAGTTATCATTGTCAAGAAAAATCAACTTATTTCTTTTCAAAATATATGTTTGGGGAGAGGGCAAATTGAAAGTTACTCAACAAGGACGAAATTTGCCACCTATTTGTTGTTCTCCATTGAATAGCTGATGGCTGAATAAGTGGAGAAAGAATGTACAAAAAATTCGAAAATCAATAATAGTACTGGGGGGAAGGGGATCAGGGTGAAATTGCCTGATCCTGCGCTCTCTTACTTTTGCATGTTCTCATACTCGCGACGCGCGCACATCGCGTCGTGCCTTCGGATCAGTGTTTCGTCCTTGCTGGGCTTTAAACACGAGTGCTTACTCAAGACGAGGTCACGAATCTGCTCCGATTGGTCTGCAATCTCGCCCACTGCCTCGGTCGCTTCCTCCGCCAGTTTGTCGTTGGAGTGGGTCATCAATCTGATGAGAGGGCCGATTGCTCCCGACTTGACTACCTGAAGAATTATCATTAGTGAAATTAGTCGTGAGCTCTCTCTCTCTCTCTCTCTCTCTCGATCATTCTTTCGATCATCCTTGAAGGGGATTTTTTGGGAATTTTTTTTTTTCATGTGATTCTCCGATTTTAAAGAGAGTATGAGAAATGATGAAAGTGTAGCAAAATATGACTCACATCGACACTCAGTCCTTTGACGAGAAGAGGTACGATGCCATAGCCGAACATTTCTTTACCCTGCATTAATTAATTAATTAATTTCCTAATATAAAAACAATGACTAATGAAATAATCCCATTGTATTGAATATTTTATGAAAACTTTGGAAAATAAGTTTCTCTTTTCATGCATTGTTTAATTTAGAAATTAGAAAAGTTTAGCCCCTTGGAAGGGCAGTTCACTAGGTATACAAATCGATTGCCCCATTTTGGTGTTTCACAGGGAATAAGGAGTTCGAGTTAGAGCTTTCTAAAATCGATGTTCGATCTCCATGTAAAAAGTTAACCCCAAGGACTAACGTTTTCAGGAATAAAATGAGGAGTGGTCATTTCATGCACTATTAACCAACCGGATATTCCTCCATCTTCGACATTCTGGAGAGGATTTCAATTGCGTTGTGCCAGTGGTACTTGGTTGGATTATTCTTGAGTGGCTCGACCATCTCTCGGCACAATTCATCGAATCTGCAAGGTAATATTCATTTATACATTTTTCCGATACTAATCAATCAAAATTCACAATTTAAAAATTCGTAATCATCAAAAATATTTTTAAATAACGTTACTTCTTCTCCGGTTCGTCCTCCTTCTTCTTGTCCTTGGCAACTTCCAACTTCCAACCAACTTCCAACTGCAACGTCTTATTACCTGCAAGCGAAACGTACTGTAATCATAGTCACATTGTGACGTTTGAATAGATCCTCGACTCTGGTCTCGTTCGTTAAGTTCATCTTGGCCTCTTCTCTTCAATATAAAATATAAAACTCACTTGCCGGAGTGACCTTTTCGCATTTGTCTTCACCACACGGAGTAATGCCAGGTCCTTCATAGTCAACCCCCTGTAATTTCAAAGATTACAGTTTTCAGCAAGGAAATATATTGAATAGAGCCGAGTGCATTAAATGGGGGGGTGACAAAACGTAAAGCAACAAAACGTCAACAAATCACAGCTCCCGTGGGAGTTGACGAAGGAACTTGGGAGTTGTTGCATCGTTACCAGTATGCGCTACCATACATTTATATATGTAATTCCTGTTACCAGGCGATATTGAGTTTCTCTCCAAATCAGCGTATGGTATTTGTTCATGGTATTTGGATTTCCATGAAGAATTATATATACAAAGGTATGGTAGCGCATACTGGTAACAATGCAACAACTTCCAAGTCCATTCGTCGACTCCCGCAGGAGCGGTGATTTGTTAACGTTTTGTCGCTTTACGTTTTGTCACCCCCCCCCCCCCCATTAATTACGTCCCAAAAAAGATCAATCAAATTTATAGTGTATGCTCAGTTAATATCTTGCCATACATAAGTACATTTATTGCAAATCGTTCCAATCAATATTCACATCAATTTTCAACTACACTCACCATCTCATTCTCCTCAGCCGGTGCTTCCATCCTCATTCGCTCTTTTTGCTTCAGTGTGTCATAGATCATCATCTCATCCACTTGCTTCGTGATCGATTTCATTCTAAAAAAGGACAATTATCAATAATTTGAAAATTCTGGTAAAATACAAACTCTCTGAAATGCTCTCCCTTGCTTTCAGTAGTAGCTCTCTTACCTCTCCTGGTCGATGAGCCTGTCCTTTAGTCCATTCATGCACTCATCATTCGCACGATTTCTCTCTTGCGCCAGTTGGATTGACAATTCATTGATCCTGAAAGTCAGTTGTTACTTACATTGCTCTTATGAATTAAAACTCAAATGTGTCATGATTCTTACAAGGGTTGGCTAAGCGGCTGCGGTCTTGCGGGACCCGCAAAGAGAGGGAGAGGGTCGCGGGCCCCGCAACCCGCTACAGTTTGCAAACTCCGTCCTTCTCTCCCTGGCCTCCTGCGCTCTCTCTAAACCCCCTGACTTGAGCGCGCGCGAAGGATAAGACGGGAAGGGATGCGGGGCAAGCAACCCTCCCCCTCCCTTCTATTAGAGATTGCGGGGCCCGCAACCGCACAAGGTGCATCACGGCCCCCACAACGCTCGAATAGCCAACACTAGTTCTTACACAGTCTCTCATCCGCATGCATCTCACCTCTCTTTATCCCTCAATCTGCATTCCAATTCTCTCTTTCTATCCTCAAATGATCGTATTCTCTCCTCACTCAGCAGATTCGTCAGACCGATGATACTGAAAACATTTGTGAAACTAATCCAAGGCGCCTTAATAGTCCCACATGATGAATTAGGAAGCCCAAGGATCACTCGAAAAAATATCTTGTATGCATGGATGATGAGGTGCAAAAGACTTTCTTTCGGCTCTTTCGCTTTTCTGAGACGATTAGAGAAAAGCGAAAGAGAGTACAGACTGAGATAGAACAAAGAAAGTCTTTTGCCTTGGCATACAGTAATATATAGTATATGAATGGTCACCTCTTATTCAACCCTTCCACGTTCTTCTCGGCTTTCTCAGCTCTCTGCCGCAGGTCCTGAATGAGAAGTGAATGAATAATGATTAACAAATGGGGATAAAATTACCTTGTTTTCTTTCTCCAACTGCTCCAGTTGATTCTCCAACCCCATATGAGACAAATATTCCTGGAGAGATAGGATTTAGTTTGCATATCATGATCATTCCAAAACATACTCAGAAACAAAACAAGGAGGAAATGTAACGGAAACTGACACATCTCGATGTTAATTGTGTAATTTATATATTTTTGATTGTGGTACGTAATAAGTATTTGAAAAAAATAATGTCAAAATTACGCGCGTGGCTCTATTACGCAATCTGGGCAAATGGAAATGCATACATTGCGCTTTGTAAAATAGGTATAGATAATCATCCTGTTCGAGTTTGTTCTGATCTCAAGAAAATGTGAATTATGCCAACGTTAGCTTTCATCGGCGGTTCTGCACGATCTCGGAAAGTGCAGTGACAGTAGAAAGATTGCGAGTTTGCATTTCCTAGTATGGCGTTAGACTCATCCTACACTGGATTGGATGTTGGTGGGATTCCGGGAAGCGCGCTAGTAGGAAATGCCACTTAAAGGAGAGTTGGAAGCTGTCAGAGATTGTGCTGCCCTTTCATGTATTCACCCATAGAGGTTAATAAAGAATTTTGTGGTTTTCTGTTGTTGTAGAAAGATTCGATTTCGTGCGCCACTATTTGTATTTTAATGTACTGGATTGAGAAGACCTGCGGAACGAGCAAAAGATTAACATGAATCATTCAAGGAGCAATGCACCCTCTCAAACATACGATTCAAAAAGTAACACGATTAGTTCAAATCGAAAAGATTTATACTTAGAGCAGAAGTCAACAACAGGGCGAGAACAACGATAAAACATCAATAAGAACTTCTTTTCCGTTCCAGGTTCGAGGTTGATTCATCCAATAGACTGATGACAAGTTTAAAAAAGAGAGAAAGAACTTCTAAATGGGATAAAATTAGATCAATAATTGAATTACTACCGTGGGAATGGTCAAATATTAAATCACGGCTACAGTAATTTCGTCTCTGCTGGTTGATCATGAACTGAATTGCCCTCTGGGCATCTTGTAGACCGGCTCGAGTTCCTCGTCCGACTCTTCCTCCTCGGGCGCAGTACTCTTCTCCTGCAATCAAGGGAAGATTCGATCAATACATACATTCACCAACCCACAAAAAAATAGAGACGTTCCTACTTCCGTTCTAGGCCCCGTCCCCTGCGCACGCACCACTTGTCGATTACCTAACCCTAAGCAGACAATACCTAAGCCTAAGCAGTCTAAACTGATCACTAAGCTACCACAGACTGACAAGAGCCTAAGCGGGGGAAGCCAGACCCTAAGCAATCTTATAATGGGAAGGACGTAAGGGGTGGGGCCTATTACGGAAGCAGGAAAGTGCCAAAAACACATCCTTTGGAAATAGAACTGTAACCAGGCAAAAAGCGTCTCACTATTTTGCAGATTAATGCGTCACGGAAATGTTGAAAAGAGGCATCGCACCTAGCTCTTGCTAAAATCATGAAACCGTGAATCGCCTAGAGATAGATGGAGCATGATATCACTGTTAGATATTGTAAATGAATCGCGCGGTGTTCCCTCATTATTTGAACGGTTTCTACCGATGGAAAAATTTAAACTAAACAAAGAGCGTGATTTGCTATCCTTAAGATCAGCGTGAATCCTCCTTCTCACCTGGAAGATGGGCTTCGGCTGGTTCTTCATGTAGGCTTTGTTGATGAATTGAGGGTCCTTCTCGGCCTGAAAGACGAAAGAAATTATTACTGTATCATTTTAGAGACCAGTGACTACTGTAGGCTTTCTACCGTACCCCCCCCCCATGGATGGATAACTCACAGCCTCTGCGTGTCTGAGGATGCTCGCTCTGACGTCGGTATCGGCCAGGAATGCCTGGTTCTTCTCCTTTCCCAACTGCTGGGCGACGTACGAGTGCAGAGTACCGCCAGAGGTCTTCACTGCAAGAGGAGAACACGTCATTGGATGCTCGCCTTATTATTTGTTTTGCAAATACTGTTGACTGGAGGGCCAAGTTCGAATAACACTCTCCCATTTCCCATTATCTCGGTCCGCTTCACCGGTCGAGAAAATGAACTTTATTGTTTCCGTGGTGGAGATTCAAGTGTAAACCACGAAAGAGAAATATGATGTAAAATATTTAGCCTGTACATCACCAATGTACACTGCTAATTAATTCGAGATTTTATTTTTCACATCGAAACTGTACACGCTATCGCAACTTCACGGTTGCGGGAAAATTAATTATACTAGTGCGCCTCCAATCTCACGGGTGGACATCAAATTTCTTGGTAATCATTTTTGCCCCCCCCCCTCGCCACTCACCTCTTCCTCCACAACTTTTATCATCGAGTGGCATCTCGGCCGGCTTGCGGAAGTTCGGTCGCTGCTGCTTGTCACTGCAGAGAATAAAGAAATTAGTAGATACGCCGTTCCCTTTTTCATCTTATTAAACTTTCCACGGCAAATTATTCTTCCCTGAACTTGACTAATGTATACTCACAGGTTGAATTTTACCTGTAATTAAAATACACTCCGTGGATTTACAGAATTTGGAACTACTAGCCATTTCGAACAAATTCCACCACTATGAACATTCTCGTTTCATGCCTTGTACATGAGCATCACCTAATCTTTAATCAAACGGTGTTCCTCCCTCATCCTATCCCTTCCCCCCTCCCCCACTCACCGCATCCTCAGGTACTTCCTGATCCTCCATTCAGTCACTTCCTGCTCGTCCGGATTGTCTCCACGGGGTTGGAACATGTGCAGAGTCAGAGGAGACAGGATCAACTCCTCCCGGAGCACCTGAAAGGGATATCGTAATCTCAGCGAATGCAGTCCTACCGTAACCTCTACTTCTGACAACCGTAATCCCTCCTTTCCCTCTTTGCTCACCTCATTCTGTCTCTGTCTCTTCTTCGGCTTCGTCACACACATCATGATGCCTGCATGGGAGAGCTGCTGGTCGTAGTACACTCTGAACGAGAGCATCAACTCACTCTGATACAAATTAATAGTGTGTGGTCAGAACATTGGTTGGTATCAGATAAATCCAATCTACCCCTACTGTCTTTTGTCACATTTTTCATAACAGCAATTCGGGCACTAGGTCGGATGTGAACTAATTCATAATGCCGCCTTTGATATATCAAAGTCGACATAGCGTAATAGTTCTCATCCGACCTATCTTCACCAATTGCCTCTCTCCCCTCTGACCTGACAGTTCCATCGGAGAGTCCGACTGCGATCTGGTTGAGTCGCGCGTGCCACGCGATGCGAATGCAACTCTGCAACATACATTCCAGTTAACCATGTAATCACGCGTTCATCTAAAACTCCCATAAGATTCCAGCTTCATCATGCCAACATTACAAAAGTCAGTTTGCGGGTTCTGGTTCGATGCATCCTGGCTAGTAATAAAATTAAAATAAAGCGAAACTGACCACTCCCGGGTAGACGATCTGATACATGGGCTCGAAGGTTTCAGAGTTCAAAAAAAGAAGTTTGCCATCTACCTGCAGATGAAAAATGTTATAACAATTATTCTTCTCGGCATTTTATAGCGATATTAGTAATTTAATTATTCCTGGTTCCTTTGTGCTTCTACCAATCAATCCAGTACTCACTTCAGCCGAGGGCGAGGATGTCCCCGTGTAGACCATCTCGCCTCGAGGAGAGAAGCCGCAGTCCGTTCTAGAAAAAAAACATTTTCTTTCATCCTGCCATTTTCATGCCCCACGCATCCCGTAATAGCGCAAAATTCGTTGCACAATGATGATCTCCTTTGGTATGGAAAAAATCCTCAGCAATGCACTGTACCCCTTGAATCCGCACTCCAGATCTCCCTTCATGAGGAGCGGCGCCTTGTTGTCACTCAGACTCCACAGCTTCAGCGTGTCGTCCAGGGCTGGAATGTGGCATTAAACTCGTAAGTGAGTTAACATTTGCAGAAAAATTCGTTTCTCGACTATAATCCAGAGACATTTTTGGAGACTTTCCTAGCTCCGCGCCAGGCGCCGCCTCCAAGGGGGCGGGAGGGGTGGAACCAGGCTGCACCCCGAAAGGCGTGGAGTCTGGCTCTCTCCAAAAATTTGCCGAGAGGTTCCCCCCTCGAACTTAGGAACGTGATGTTCCAAGAAGTGAGGAGAAGCGAGATAAGGTCAGCCGCGCGCGCTCTCTAGTCACGCCGGGTCAGAGAGCGCTGGGAGGAACGAGAGAGGGAGAGAGGGAAGCTCTCCTCTCAGGCAGGGGAGGGAGGGGCGCGAGAAGAGGGGGGGGGGAGGAGGGACGAGGGGCGCCCAAGGGGGGAGGGGCGAGAGGCGGGTCAGAGATCGCGAAGGGAGGTAGGGGGGAGGAGCCTGGCGCGGAAGTAGGAAAGTGCCCATTTTTGTACTACCCAATTGCTTCGATTCCACCGTACCTCTGGAGAGAATCTTCTTCCCGTCGGGAGCTACGACGACGCAAGTGACGGGCGCCGAATGAGCCTTGCGCACCAGGTAGGAAGTGTTCACCTGGAGAGGAGAAGTGATAAGAGAGATCAAAGAAAAGCATCTTCTGAAACTCACGAATAGCTTGCCGTGCTTCCACGCCTGGATACTCCCGTCGTCACAACCACACACGATGAGTCTGCAGAGTTCAGAGATCAACCACTTGGTAGCGTGATTAGTGTTTCATAATGGTATGAATGGAGCAACAATGTTGCTGATTCCAACTGCACTAGCTACAGGCAAATATATGAGAGTCTCATCTATTACTCGTCTGCCCCTTTCATATATACGTGCTCTCTCTCTTTCTCTAACCAGCGAGAGAGCGTGCAATTCGAGGAGAGTCAGGCCATTGCTCGTCTGCTCACTCACTTTCCATCGGGCGAATAGGCGCAAGTCTGCGGCTGCGCCCGCTTCCCATTCGCGTTCTTCGTCTTGATCACCTGAACACAAATTGTGTAATTATAAATTATTTGTTGGAGAATGTTCGATCGATAATCATTGCTTCGGCACCACTGCCGTCTCGTAGATACAGTGAAATGCCAATGTGCCAGGATCAATTGCCACTTACAATTTGATTTACTTACCCTCTGATGCGTGTTAATGCACTTCGTTATGACCTTGAAGTCGTCGGTCGACCAGATACGAAGAGATCTACAATCAATCAATATTTTATGCCGTCAGACTCTCTTTTTTTACTGCACTCAAGATCTAAGTCAATCAATATGACAATTAAACCATATGTAAACAACAGTACTTGGTAAAAACAATAAATCAATATCTACAGACTCTCAATCTACCGTACCCATCATCGCTGGCGGAGAGGAACTCAGTCTTCACGAGAGGATTCCACACGATGCAGTTAACGGCCGCAGTATGGCCTTTGGTGAAATTGAGGTCGACGAGGTATTGATCACCCCTGAAATAAAATTGAATTATTACCATCTGATGGGCTGAAATGTATCTGCAACAGTTACGGAAAACATATTGACAGTTTCGAAAGAGGTAGCTAATACTAAATTAGACCAGTGGAATTTGTGTCCCAATCTTCCCTGATCAGAAGTTTCCAAAACCATCTAGCGAATCAGCATCGATCAATTTTTAAAAAATTCCAAAACAAAAGCCCAAACAACATTACTACGCTTGGATAAAAATCGTACTACCAACAACAAATACATTCCACGTTTCACGCTTTCCCCTAAAGCCTTGCCCCACTGCTCCTACCAGTATCAGCGGGAACGCAATTTGTATTACAACTCCCCCCAATTCTTCTTCAATCAACAAATACATTCAGTGTTTCACGTATACCTCAAAGGCCTTCCCTACTGCCCTCACCACTATCAACTGGTCTGCCATCACCACTCCCTGCTTACGGCACTAGGTCGGATGATCACCGTCGGATGGTAACCTACTTGTTGATAATCAAAAATGGACCCTTCTTTAGAACTTTCACAATAGATTCCCCAAGTGTCAAAAATGATTCTGTGAAAGTTCTACAGAAGGGTCCATTTTTTGGTTATCATCCAGCAGGTTACCATCCGACGGTGATCATCCGACCTAGTGCCCTGCTCACCTCACAGTCTCCGCCCACTGACTTCCCTTCCTGTCGAGCAGTCGAATCTGCGCCGAGCCAGCTCCTATCGCCAGACACTCCCCGTTGGCGTTGAAGGACAGCGAGTGGATCACGTGACTGAGAATGCATTGTTATTATGAAAGGACCAGCCAAGTGACCATTCCCAGGGCCCAATTACATTGCTGTTTCAGTCAAACCTTGCTATCCCCCGTCAAAGACCGATAAGGCAGGAGGGAGGAAAGAAGTGAGTCGGGGAAGTAAAAACACCCATTTCATCTACCGTACCTCTCGCAGGGAGTCAGTTGTCGATCGGGTCTCAGTCCATGGTCCATCTTCTGGAAGTCGTAGATGTTCACTGCGTAATCCTGTCCTCCCGAGACGATTCGCGCGCCCTGGTGATCGAAAGCCAACGAGGAAACCTGCAGGAGAGAGGGATGAATGAGTTGATACTAGAGAGGACTGCAACAGACTACGCCTCACATCCGTATCAAACAGCAAACACGAGATGGTTATCAATTTTTGAGCAGGCATGAAACATGAGATATCGGGCTGTCGGATTGGACTACTTTTCTTGTTCCCGTGAATCCGTAAACTCACTGGTTTGTTTCCGTGCAGGATCTTGGCCTCGCACGACGTGGGAATGAGGGCGGTCGTGGGGATCTGAAGAGGAATCAGGGTGAGGATCAGAATATTAATGAAAAAGGTACTTTAACATGAGATGGCGCCTAAATTAGGACTTAAAATAGTCAAAATATAAAGATCATGCAGGTTTGCAACTAGTCAGTTAAACGATCTCAGCATCCGTTATTCGAAACAGATTGTCGCTGGGGGTTGATTCCATGTTTCACCCCTCCCTCTTCACTCACTCCATCTCCATTGTTGTAGTCATCGAACTCCTCATCGTCCTCGTCCTCCTCTCCTCCCGCCGCCTGCTAATTACGAGTTTCAGGGTTTATACTTCACTTTTAAAAAATCGCTAACATTACTTTTCAAGGGCAAACAAATCATTTGATACTGCATCTCATAGCATGTTTCCACCGAATAGGAAGTTATATTTTTACCTTTCTCGATACAGAATCCTTTTGTAAATAAAGTAACCCTCTCCGACCTTTAGTTTTGCCTTCTCATCGTCGTCCTTGACGATCACCGACTCGTCGGGTTTGAATCCAGGGGGAAGCATCGGAAGGAAGTCGTCGTCATCTACAACGTAAATATTGATTACCACTCATCGCATAATTTTAAAATTATCGTGAACATTGATGTCAACGCGACCGTCTACTTCTGCTCTTTCCACATGGTGTTTGATCGCAGCTCGGAAAATTTAAGTTTAGTTTTTTTTAAGAGAGCCAATGACCTGACATTGCACATACAGGAATTACTCGAGTATATTGAATGATCGCAACACCGATTCACAGGCAGTAAAGTACATCCTTAAAAAATTTTCTAACACTTTTCAAACAACGCAAATATTAATGTAATATGCTCAAATCCAGTGGAATAAAAAAATGAATTGAGGAATATATTAAATCTGGAAAGGATTCGGCTCACCATCGTCATCTGTCGGCGCTAGTGAGTTGTATGCAGAGTCAGTCGTTCGACTAGCGACCTGCCAGATCAGAGTTTAGCCACACTACCATAAGAGAACGATTCCCAGAGAATGCAGTGTGAATTTGGGATGCGACCATATTAATATTAATAACAATAACAATAAAGTGCGTACAGCAATCGCTCTGCCGCCTTGTCCTGCTCCCTTCGCGGCGTCTTCTTGAGGATCTTCCCCAGCAGCTGCTTTCTTTTCGGCTTCTTCGAGCCTGAATCGAGGACTACTTTATTATACTTTGTAATCCCTATTTATGGTAAATAATCGTATTAACATATATGCAGAACTGTGTAATACTCGGAAGGCTTAGTTAGGGATGACCACAAGAAGAGTCATTGGCCATTAGCCAAATAACTTGCAATAGGCAAACGATGGAGCACGAAATCGCCTGTTTCATCAAACAGTTGAAAAACGGAAATCTTCGGCATTTGCTCGTTTCAAATTCAATAATTAAATAAATATTAATAAATTTCCCAGTTCTACTCACCTTTTTTTCTCTTCAGCTTGCTCAACACGACTCTTGGCGGTCGCTGTCGTGGCTGCGAGCATGGAGCCGAGGTCGAAGACGCGCGCCCGCTTCCTCCCGTTCGCACTGCCCTCCCCTGCTGCAGCTGCTGCAGAGCCGCCGTCGACTGCAACCATTGCACTCTCTGTCGACTACTCCCACTCGACACCCAGAGAGACCGCTCTTTTCGAATCTCTCCCTGTCTTTTCGAAAATCCATTTCGAAATGGAAATCCTTGCCAATGACATGCGTTGAACAAAGCAAGTTTAAGATCAATTTAAAAGATAAATGTGATTGAACAACACAAACCATGGCCATCTTTGGCTTGGGTCGTCTTTTGATCAGCTTCTTCTTCTTTCTGCATTGCTGACCCTCTTGCAGAGTCTTGCTCATCGCTCATACTACTATAAATGTCTCAATTAGGTTAATGATACACTTAATAAAGACACGAATACATGAATAACAAGTGAAACACGCGCATAGCACGTGCGTGCTATGGAAATCGAGAAGTGCAATAGCTCAAACAAGAACTACAGTACCCATTAGAGTTGGCGCGGTGAGTTGGAGCGCTCTTTTTATTTTAATTTCCCGTACCCTCGTCTATTTCTAACCTCCTTACAAAATACAGATAGTTTATTCCATCCATAAATGTACTTTAGAGACTCCTTGTCTTGTTTTATATTCAAATGTTTCATTCTCTGGTCACAAATAAATCTTCTCCTCCATTCCTCCATTCACTCTCTACTCATTCGTCCCCATCCGTCGGCCAGGCGCCCAACGCGGTGAGTACCCCTACCCCCTGCTGATTCTGTATTCTCCCCCCCCCCACGGGGTACCGTACTCCCCACTTACCGTATCCCTCACTTCAGCCATGATCGAATATGCGGCATTGCTCGCAAGCATGGCCGCTCTCGTGGCTCTCCTCATAGGATGCGCTCGCGACCACCGCAAGAAGAAGCCCGATGGCCCGGTCTCCCATCCTCAACCCGTGTCGTGAGTGCGCCCCTCCGCACTCCTACCGTAACCCCGTCCGTTCAGCAACAGCGAGGCCACCTCAAAGAAAGACCGCGAGACGACGCACAACTCTGCCGCATCTACGCCGCAGAGGAAGGAGTCAAAGACGGGAGTGAGTGACCTCCTCGATAGAAAGATCAAATATCACTGCCTCTCAGAAGCCCTCCCAGCCTCCCTCGGGTCGCAAAAAAGACGACGCGCAATACGACGAAGAAAGAGGAGAGAGGAAGAAGCACAAGAAGGAGAATAAGAAGGTGTGAAAGAACAAAGATCGCCTACCGCATCCCTCTCTCTCACTACCTTATCTTTCAGGATGACGAAAAAGGGGTCTCAGTGCGGATTAGCATCCACGGAGAGGCCCCATCGTCCAGTGAGAACGAGAACGACGACGAACGACCGTATATGTGCGACGTGAGTTGACCTACCGGACTGCCACACCCGGGAGTACGGCAGTCCTACACCCCCATTATCGATCGCGCAAAGTGAATACTGTTCTTCACTCAGATCTTCGACGATGCAACCGCCAAGGACGACACCTTGTCCCTAGAGGTTCGAAGATACCGTAACTCAGAGGGATTAAAGACTATCAATTCAGGCCGAGGAACGCAAGAAGATCAGGAAAGGGAAGGGATCGAAGTCGCTGCTCGTATCCGACCGCGTCGACACGACGGTGAGTACCGTACCACCTCACATCACTAACTGCATTTATTTACAGCAAATCTCGAGTGATCAACCAACGACGACTGTGGACCCGACTGACAACGTCACAAAGGTAATCGATAACTTACCTATCTCTATACAGTAACCTAACCATTTCCCTTCAGGAGTGCACGCAAACGGGCCACTGCATCACGCAGGACCAGACGGTCGAGAGCACAAGAGAGACTACCAAAGGAGACGCCACCATATCCGAGATACCGGTAACCTCCCCCCCCCCTAATGGCCGCTCCCTACCGTATTCCCTTCGGCTACCGTAACCTCGTGCAGGATGCTCGCATGAGGAAACGGCAGACGGGCGGCCAGAACAGGCGTCGCAGCTCCGGCGGCCTCGGCCGAAACAAGAAAAGCCGAAGTACCTCCGAGGTATAGAGTTAGACTACGGTAGCTACCGAATACTGTATACACTGGTACCGTATCCCAGTGGGCCAAATTGCAGTACGACCCCAGTCAGACGGGCGAGACTGCAACCGAGAGCACCAAGAAGAGGCCAAGACAGGTATCTTACCCCCTCATCTGCCCTATCTGACGTTGTGCATTGCAGAAAAGGAGTGGATGGGGGCCCAAGTCGCCTCTTATTCCGGATGCCCCTTCGGTCACCCACAAGGACAGCTCCATCCGATGACCTACCAAGAGTCAAGAACCACTACAACGTGTCAAGAGCTAAACTCATAACAGATAAAAACAAGTCGCTTCGAGCTGACCTATCCGTTGAATAACACCACACGATTATGCGAGTACAAACACGGCACATAATGGGGATCATGGGGTCTCTCCTGACTCGTGTAAAGAGCAGCAACTTGAATAGGTAGAACTAAGGAACTTGAGATCCAGATCCTATAGAATGGAATTTAGGTTGTGATAGGTAGCAGTCTAGATGGGAAACTTAAGAATAGCGACAATATTAAGATCAATACTATGAATTGGCCAGTCATCGTGTATAGAAAAATAAAAAAAATGGGAGTTGGAAAGTGTCGATCTGGAGTTCAGCACAAGAGCCGCCAGCGAGTAAATAAGGGACTAATATACACCCTGCGGAGCAACAGCACATAGCGAACCGAAGTAGCACAAAGATAACACTAATTAATGCAAAAGAAACGCAGAAAACATAGTTCCAAGGGATCGCGTATCGATTTGAATTTTTAAAAATTGCAGAAATCCACAAACAACTTGCAGCTTATACGATATGCTATCGAATATTAACTTTATACAATTATCTTTTTCTTGCCAAGAAATTTCTTGGAAAATTCTTGTAATATTTTTAGCTCATGCATAATTGTAACATCCATATATGTAATTTCATATCACAAGAATATCATGCTGTCAACATCATTCCATTGTATTCTTTGAATGTCCATTACTGCAGCATCATCTAGTCAGAAGCACAGGGGTGGGGAGAGAGAAGGAAAATGAGCTTCGCACCAAATTGAAGCCGTCTGAAAGTATAATGAGTAAGAGATTATCCGCGTGCGCTTCCCCGAGTGAATTAGACTCAAGGATTACGGTAATCGAATTGGAGAATTGCACCGCTACAGTAACCTGATTGTTACAAATTATTCTGCAAGAATTGGAGCGTTGCACCACTACAGTAATCCAATTTCTCAGCAGGATAATTCCGGTGTTAATGGGAGCCTATCTGAGTAGGGAAAGGTTCTCTATAATAATTCTCATCATTTTGTGTACTCGAGAAGAGAACGATAATGAGAGTCATTTCTTGCGAAGCCATCCTTATATTTGAGTCTCATTTTTGTTTAAGATCAATTTGATAATTTAGAGGACGAAGTGTAAGTCGTTCTCGGAATAGAATAGCAGCATGTTGTATCCCTCTCTTCGCATCATCATACAAATACAGTTTATGCACCGGCGGCTCAATTCAGATTACGGTAGATACAGTAGACAAACATCGGAAATTACAGTCTTTGTGGGTTCGTGATTTCAAAATAGTTTAAACGGTAACGAGAATACGGTAGTAGCCCTGTACGGAGAAAAGATCGATAAAGCAGCACTGTGAGATTACGGTATATGAGGGAGAGTTTGCACAACGGATCATGGCATCACTGGAGTTGCATGGGAGACAATGTGGACAGGCAATGCACGGATGACTCTCTTCATTTCGCACGCTCTCTCGCTTGTCTAACCGGCACTAGGTCGGATGAGAACTATGACGTCATGCCGCCTTTCAGATATCAAAGGCGGCATGACGTCATTGTTCTCATCCGACCTAATGTCCGTCTAAACAACTAGAGAGCACGGGAAGTGAAGAGTGTCACCCCTGAATTGCCATCCAACTACGAGGATTATTGACTGTTGTCATCGAAGTTCGCGAATCAGCGGATATGGTGGCACATTTCACGCTTCGCCTGAGATTGGTTCCTAGCTGGAAAAGGGGAGGGGAGGGGATACTGTATGGCACCTAATGAGTATTGATTGACAGATCACGACGAGAGGTCGTCCAGTTCGCTCTTCACCGTCAAATTCAGCGCCCCGCTATCGTCGTGCATGTCGTGGTCGGCGCCTGAAGCGAATAAAGTTAGTTGGTGATCGAGATTCGACTACCATACCCAGAACTCCTCTCAAATCGAGAATTTGCTGTGGGAGCGAGCAGAAGCGGGTGAGGACGTCGTCTTGACTCGTGGTCGTCGTGGCAGATGACGTGCTCGAAGAGGGCGTCAGATACCCGAGTGACGTCAGCGGATCGACTCGTGGAATGGTTACGGTAGTCGCGGCTCCTGCAATCGATCGATACCGTACCCCTGCGATCCCCTTGCTATCCCCTTCGTCCCCATGTCCAGTAGATCTTGCAGTAATCAACTTAATTACTGCACTCCCAGAAATCGGATACATTTCTGTAGTTTTTGATGTCCTCTCGGCACCTGGTGCGCTCTCTCCAATCCGCACGCTCTCTCGTCGGAGAGAGACAGGCGAGAGAGCGTGTGAAAGTGAGAGAGTGCGCATCGCAATTATCCCCTCGCATCTGTCAGAAAAGAGCGACAAATGGCTGAGGGAGTGTCCCTCTCAAGAAATTCAAACCACTCCACAAATTGATGAGTACTGTATAGAGTGGTACGGATTGGTAGGTCAAAGTGCTCACCGTCCAATTGCTCGATGTGGCCGGGGTGGTGAGTTTCCATGTGACGGCGCCGATCGACCTGAAGACTTCAAAGATCAAACCTATTCATTATTTGAAATGCAATCGAATCTTCCTCTACACACTTCCTCAGATATAACGAAACCCTTCTCATTTTTTCCTCTGTTGTCCTATCGGAGATTCAATGAATGGCTTGTTTGCTGAATATCGTTCAGTCGTGCAAATCCCCTTTCCATTCGAGAGATCAAAGATCAATCTGACCTTCCTCTGGAACGTCCTCCCACACACATCGCAAGCGAATGGCTTGAATCCAGTGTGCTTCCTCGTGTGTGTGATTAGATTCGACGATTGAGAGAAGGCCTTCCCGCATACGGTACACTTGTGTGGTTTCTCACCTGTAATCGAGAACTGACTTTTTTCGTCCCCTTTCTCAAGCCCCTCTTTCAATCTCCTATTGCTCCTCTCAGTGTCAATCCACTACTCTTGTCAATCTTAGTGGCCGAGAGCGCAATTCAAGGAGATTTAATTTGACATGAGGCCCCCAAATTAATCGTTCCGACCCTCTCTCTCTCGCTTGACTTGTGCCCGTTAGCGACGACAAGACGAGATATGACGAATCACTGTGGTATATATGCATCAGTGGCATGCAATCCGAATAGGGAGGCGAGGGGGAGAGGGGGCGGAGCGAAAGAGGGGGAAGAGAGGGCGAGCGGAGGCGGTTTCCCCTACACGAGATTCACCTCATCTGGGCTGTCAGCCCATTTTGATTGATGATTCGCGTCCCAAATGAGAATGAGAAATGAATCGGAGAGAGAGGATTGCCAATGCCAGATTAGCGTTATCTAGGCGAATACAAATTCCAAAGATAACAGCCCGGCTTAAAACGTTCTCTAAATTCGGCAAAAGTTGAAAAATAAACGCGCATTCTAATGGCAAGGTTTTCAAAACCCGAATATTTCGTTCCGATGCCTCCCGATCGACCGACTTCCGCTCGTTAGCACCGACTGCTCACCAGTGTGGATGTAGGTGTGCTTCTTCATGTCGCTCTTCTGATGGAATCTCTTGCCGCAGTACTCGCAGGGATAGGGACGAGTGTCCGAGTGAATGAGCAGATGAGTGGAGAGAGTCGACGATCGCTGCAACACTCTCTTCAGTTCCCATACTCTCTCGCACTCTCTGACTGATGAGAGAGATAGTATCTCATCGGTAAGAGGTAAATGTACATTATTCGCGAGATACGTAAAATATTGTATTTGGTTTGAGCCGCTTCATTCCGAGCTCTCCATTTCGTGTTTAACGTACAAATTCAGAGGGGAAATGCCATCTCAATAGTATCTGGTTCTCTTGTTGCAAGGGAAAAAGAACTCTCGGCAATAAGAAAAGACTGTAAGTATGAGTTCGGGTCGTATTCTACCGCACTCCAGGATCGTGAATTGAATTATACCGTACCTTAAACTTCTTCCCACATTGCTTGCACTCGAATTGGCGATCGTGCGAATGAGTTTGAATGTGTGCCTGCAATCGATATCGTATTCCTCATCTACCGTAATCTCAAATTATCGATCACCTCCAGGGCATGGGCGGAGGAGAACAGTTTGCTGCACTTGCTGCAGGGGTAGATCGCCGCGGCTCCGCCCCCTGCTGCAGCTGCTGCGGCGATGGACGATGCCTGAATCAGGGACCGTTTTCAATTTTACAGAAGACTGGGTCCTGCCACGCTTCCACAGAATACAGTACTCTTTTTCTACCTGGACTGGCGTGTGGGTGCCGGATGGAGACTCGCTGTTTCGCTTCGAGTCGAAGCCCGAATCGTGAGAGGTCAGATCAGGCAGTCCTTCAATATCGATTTAAGATCCACCGTATCCTGGACTAGCATATCTGCATCGATCGATGCCCTACCGTACACTACGGTATTCGCTCGCTCACCATCAGCCATGAAGCTGGCCAATCCCTGCAGTCCCATCATCTGCAGCGCCATGTTCCTCAGAGGACCGCCGGCCGCAAACGCCTACAGTATTCCACAGTAATCTCAGACAGTTCGTCGGGGCGATCGACGAGTCACACACCTGACTGGCCATGGCAGCAGCCAGAGCAGTCTGCGGCATGGAGGGGAAGAGACCGGTGCTGAGTGTCGGCCGCATAGGGAACATCGCTGAAATCGTGTCTTTCCCCATTAGAACGCCCTGTTTTTCGTCTTATTCTCTCGAATTCGCCTGTTCTCTCGCCCTTCTCTGCTTTATTATGCTTGCAGGTGAGAAGAGGAAAGGGAGAATCTGCGAAATACGATACTCCCTCTCTCCTTCCCTCCTCTTCCCTCCTCCGAAGTGTAAATTCGATATGGAGAAGAGGGAGAAAAGGCGAGAGAAGGGGGGAGATTTACCCAGCTGGAATTGAAGCTCCGCCCACTAAATCTCTGCTTGAGGTGTACGGTAACTCTCCCGCTCTCACGCACTCTCTCTAGAGGAACACCTGAGGTGTACTTCGTAATGAGACTAATGAAGGATCGATCGGGTTTCATAATTGACGGATGTGAGAGGAGTGGGGACAACAATGGGCCCTTCCCTCATCTGGGCACGGAACCAAGCTCCGGAACCGGATCCCAAAACATGGTACCAACTTTGTATACGTGGTAGCTGCTGACGGGTCTCTAGACATACAATCATGATAAGGAAGCTGTCAAGAGTCGATGCGATCTCTCACTTTCGCGTTCTCTCTCGTCTTGCCTACCCAACGAGAGAGCGGGGGAAATGATTAGGGAAGTTTGAGACAGATTTACAATCAGTGGAGAGGACAGAGACAAGAGTAAAGTCCGAATATCGAAAGCAGTGACAGAGACACAAACATGAAAATAGGAGTCTTTTGAGGGATGGTCAGTAAAGAGACGAATCTTCCTTTCCTTAGCGCGAGCTCACAGTTAGACTTTTGTGAGATTTCGAGATTCTTCACAATGCTTTTAATTTCTGCGCAGTGAAGGGGAATTTTAGAGAAGACCATTTTAAAGAGGACGAAGAAAAAGGAGAATCACGCTAAGGAGCAGGAAGTCAAGAAAACGCAAATACCCACCATTCAACATGATTTTATGCTGCAAGTCGATCATTTGCTGCACGACATCCACCTCCTCCGACTTCTCAGGCTCCTGCAGTGACTGTTCAGATTACAGTACTCAATCAATCGATAACTGACCGGCGTTTCCGGCTTCACCGCTAGCAGGCTCGCGATGGAGTAGACTGGCGCGGTTGAGGGACTTTCCGGAGGCACGTCAACCATTCTGGAATCAATTTCAGGTCATAACAATCATTATCAGAGCTGGGGGCGAATCGAGAAGGCAGATTGCATCAATTGAATAAGTCATCAAGCGGTGGGCGCTGTGTAGATACAAACCAGGAGGGCCAGCTGCGCCATCCCATGCCCATTTGTCAGTTATCTTTGATGCCCCTCTCTCTCCCTCCCCTCCCGCCCTCTCCCTTTCCCACACTCTCTCGCTTTCTCTCACAGACGAGATAGCACGCGGAATCGAGAGGGTTTCCCTCTCGCTGGCAAGCCCGGATTCCATGCCTAAAGTGCGTGATTCCTGTCTGTCCTCCTCTCATACATTCGTGAATCTGGGCGAGAGAGTGTGTGATATGGATAGAGTCGAGAGGCAAAGGCAGGAATCTTGGCAGTGCGAAACACGAAGGGATTTGGAAGAACAAGGGAGCAGAGTCAGTTATGTTTCGCGCACCAAATACGTAATTCAGAACTGAAAGCGATAGCTTTTCAAAGACTTGTCTAACAATATTTTCAAAACGTAAGAAAGCGGCGAGGGAGAGAAGGGGGAAACGTAGGGCGACTAACTTCATTGCAGGATGAGATTGGGAGGACCTGAGATTGCACTAAATTGAGAGGGAGGAGCGGACTCGGAAGGACTCAATCTCAGTCCCTTTCCACTTCCAAATAGTCTTTCGTAGTGAATCTGCAACTTCCGCCTACAGTACCCCTACCGTACCTCTCTAATCAGGGAAGGCAAGAGCGAGAGAGGCTCATAAAGCGTTGTTTTCGCCGCTGACGCTCGTTCGGTATACGACTAGATTTCTGTGGCTTCCTCCCATCTCTCCTTCCCCCCCCCCTCCCCCTCGTCCTTCCTTCCTCTTACTCCTCCCTCATCAGCCATTCAATCTTCACGGGGATTTTCTATGCTTTCAGAGTACGGTAGTGAATAACAAGAATCTGGCTCTCCCAAATCCTCACGCTCTCTCGCTCCTGGAGGGCTACCACTGTATCCCACTCGAGAACTGGGTACGGTAGGTCGCTCGACGGGTCACTCGAGTGATTTGTACCCGCATCTGAGAAGTGACCACAAGGGATACATCCTCTTTCTCAGGATCTCCCCCCACTACAGAAAGCCAGATTGTACGGAGTGTGCCTATCGGCTTACAAGAGCGCACTTCGCAAGTGAAACAAACACCAGGCAGCCACTCTCGGATAGGGAAAGCAGGGGAAGAAGGGGAGTACGGTAGCCGAGATTCAGTATGTGGTACTGTAGCCGATATCTTATCGGAGATATAGTTGTGGAACTACTGTTAATTGCAGAATAATGGGGCTCAGTAATGATAATCACGGAAGCTCTCGCGTAAAGAAGGGACATTAAACGCGTGATAGTGGGAGGAATCAGAGGCAGATTGACAGATTGATTGCGAATTGATGAAGAGGATGAAGAGCATTGAGAGATAAGGAGGAGAATGAAGAGAGGGAGAGGGAGTAAGCAGAAAGGATTCCTCATCTACTCGATGTTCTAGAATCCGGCGATTTTTTTACCGGTATGAATATTCTTGAGAAGTGAAATGCTCGGGATGAATTGAGATTCACGAGCTCCTCAATACTAATTGAACTGTGATAGATTTATTGCTGCATGTGTGGAGCATTTTATAAATGAACAAAAAATTACTACTCCAGTAAAGTACAACAAAACCCTTGATATCAGTCTAAGGCTTGCTCTTGAATACGTCAGTTCTGAAAGAAGGAAATGAAAGGATGAAGAAGTATGAGGGGATAATGAAACAGCGAAGAGGCGGGTGAAGATGGGATGAGTTCAATTACTGCTCTCTCTCTTTCTCGCGAGTTACTTATCCTATAATGAAATGAAACAGTAGCACTAATCCGCACGGGCGAAACTCGCATCCTAATCCGACTCTCATCTCCTCTTCTTCTTTCCATCCTCATTTCTCCTGCCCCGCCCCCTCCCCCCCTCCCTGACTCCGCCCCTCTCCCCGATTGGTCTCCTCTAGCTGAGATTGAAGCACGGATTGCGCCCAACCCCGCCTCCATTTCCCCTTCGGTCTCGGATGGCAGAAATCTCAGCTATACGGTAACTTTCCTTGCCTTTTTTGGGTCGGGTAACGCGCGAAAAAAAATCAATAGGTGACTGGAGCAGTGACTTCTCCTCTTCACTCTGAATTATTGAGAGTGGAGAAGAGGAAGAAGAGGAGGAGTGAAGTAGTCAAACATTCGGATTGGATTACGGTTATTACTTTGCCACGTTACGAAGAGAGAATAGAGGGGAAGGAGGAGTTCAATGGGGAAAAAGTGCGACAAACTGAAAGATGATAGTGTGGAAGAATCAACACGGAGGGCGGTAAAATTTCGGATTGGATACTGTAGGATGATTTGAATCGATAACAAACCAATTCGTACTAGAGTACGGTAGATTTCGCGCTAAGGACCTCGAGAATTCATAAATCATAACCGCCCCCGTGCACGCGAAATCTCTCATTGCGTGCATGTCTCAGATTCAGCAGGACCGCACTCTCTCACTTTCCTGTACTCTCTCGCCACCCTCTCTATTCCACACACTCTCTTACCCCGCGCAGGAATTCAGTAGCACAAATCATGCAAATCACCTCGTTACGCTCTCTCCCTTCTCCATACTCTCTCGTTCTATTGTTCGCTCTCTACAAGTGACAAGCGAGCCCTCGCAAGAAAGCCTCCGGGTTCAAATCCACATGTGGATTCTGAGTTGAGAGAAAGCCGGAAGCGAAAACCGGGTGATAGAACCGGGAAACGTCGTTGTGGTGTGTACTCTAGTAACGAAGGAAGGGCGTGACAATAAATCGCGGGCTCAAGAGAAGTTGCGAGGGAGCCGTTTTCGGGAGCAGATAAGGGGATCGTCTTGTCGTTTTCTACACTGATTAGTCGATTCCTCCCGTGCTCTCCTCGATTCGCACACTCTCTCGCCCTTCTCTGATCATTATGTGAGGAGAGGAGCTGATAGAAGCCAGAAAGAAGAGAGCAAGGGTCGAGCACTGATTGATTAACCACCAAATCAAAGGATTGATAGGCACTGTCAGTGTTTTTATTGAAATTTCATTACTTTTATGCCGTCATCCCTTCTTTCCGACCTCCCTTCCCGCACTTAGGACCCATCAATTCTCTCTCGTCCTCTTGTGTACAGTTCTCCGGGTAGATCAATCTTCCTCGCTACCTACCGTACCCTTCTCGTCGATTCATTTCTCGATACGCGCATATATTTCCCGGGGGTTGGCTCCTCACTTCAATTAGTATGCATTGAGATGTGTCTTCTATCCAACTGAATGCCAATTTATTTCAATCAACGCTTCGCTTCCGTGTGGAGAGCGAGGCGGACATTAAAAATGCAACGAGTGCCAAGGGTTGAGTCTACTCATTCTCTCCATTCCTCCTGTTCTCTTGCCAGTCAGGGATGGCGAGAGAGTGTGTAGAATGAAGAGAGTCTCCTCTGGAGTGAAGTCAGTCGCGCTTCATCTCGCTTCAATTCTGTTTCAAACTCTTCCCCCTCCTTTTCAAGCTCGAATGCGTGAGTGTTTGAATGCACTCCGTTGATGGATTGAATGCTCATCGGAGAGATTCGAGAGTGGACAACGAGGGGAAGAGGAGGGGAGGGATGACGGGGACTACCTACTTTCAGTTACTGCTTCATTTGGGTTGAGGGACATTTCACCTACGGTAATAACCAAAATACATGATCATACTCCCATCTGATTGTGAGGAATGAGTGAAACTCAATAATTCCTTGAAAAGCTGTAACAAAAACAAGAGGAAATAGAGGCTTCTTGCTAGCAGGCTGTCAGCAAGGACCAATCTCTCTCTCGTCCAATTAGCAACTTCATCCTTGTTTGCCCTCCTTTGGGTCTTCTTCGCTCCTCTTCAAAGTTCGCCCCGACGACATTCGAGAGATGAGAAGACGATGGATGGACAATGGAGGGATTGAGTGTCAAGATACTCGGGGAGACACGGCGAGACAAGAGGGGCTGTGACTTTGAGTGGATAATTGGTCTAGCGCCCTTTCACCCGCAATGAAAAGCCATCAAAAGCCCCGATTAATTGCAGTGCAAACAGAAAATCGTGACGGACGGTCTACGGTAGTTTTTTGTGCGCCCAATCTCCTGCTACAGTATTCTAGGCCGTCGTTTGGGATTCCTCTGGGGGAGGGAAGATTACTGCTTCCTCCTCGGGGAAGATTACCCAGGAAGGGAGGGAGAAGATTGGATTCTCACTCCAGATATCCCCCCGAAGGTAATAACTCGTCCCTCCTCTCTTTCCATTCCAACGTCCAATCTTCGAGGCTGGATTCGATCTCTGGGGAGTATGAAGAGGAGAGATATGAACTGGAGTGAGCAGAGGAGTTCTCAGAAGAGGAAGAGCGATCTTTCCTGTCCAGAATCTCTCTCAAACAATGCTGAAAGTTGCATGAACGGTTTAAAGAAGGAGTGTCAGCAAAGTTAAATTTTTGACGTTGTCATAACCATGACCTGGACAATCATCCAACGATCATAGCGCGAGCTAAGAGGATAGGCAAAGGTAAATCGCATAGCTCAGTGGTAAAGAAGTCGCCGCGTAATCGGAAGGTTGCGGGTTCGAATCCCACCAGTTTTTTGAAAAATCTTCTAGATATTTGAATTCCCGCACGTCCCTTCCCTTCAAGCCCTCTTTGGCATTCTGCCAACTAATGATAACTCGGTTCAAAATAGAGATACGCATTTGAAATTTTCAGAATCTCTTACGGTTGTACAAAGGTCGGTCATGGTTATGACAACGTCAAATTTTCAACTTTGCTGGCAGCCCTTCTTTAAGTTGTTCCACTTCGACGGTTCGAATATCATATTCCTCATTCGAAAACCTCTTCAGGTCGGTTCAGTTCTGCTTGTGAGGGATCGAGGCAGTTGGAATGGACTCAATGTGTACATCATTCTCCGCTCTCACAGTCTTGACAGTCTCCTCTTTTTCCTTCCCCTGGTGATTTCAGATTCGCTCCTCCTCCTCTCCTTCCTCCCTCTACTCGCAACGATGCATAAATTGCCCCATCCCTTCTGACGAGAGTGACTCCCCTCAGATGACAGATTGTGATGAGAGGGGAGAAGGACCAAAACAATGAATCGAGAGCAAGAGAGAGCACTGTAGAGAGAAGGAATCGACTGTATCCGACGGAGATATGAGTGATCTTTGATTCTTTACAAACATTCGAGAACTGTGTGGAAAGTTGCTTAATATGCAACTGATCTTTCATCTCGCTCCTCCCTCGGGATTTCTCCATCTCGGGAAGGTAAATCGAGTAATAACCAACCTCTTCTCTCCCTCCTCAGGGGATTTGAAATCCAATCCCCTCCCACTTCCCTTCTCTCCTCTTCTCCTCCTCGTCTAAAGCAATTCCCGCACTCAAGATTTGAGAGAAGAGAACGAGATTACGGTAGGGTCCTTCCGGTGAGGTACCGTATGCCAGAATTCAGAGTACAAATGAGTGAAACTATCGTCAATATGGCACATTTATCAGGAAAGTTCCGGATATGCATCATCAGATCATCTTCGTCGTTCGCTTTGTTCGACTTCTTCTCGTTGTGAGGGATATCTGCTTCGACACCTGCAATGTCTCGTTCTCTCCATTAGGATGAGCACTCATTCACTCAATCAGTCTCTCTCTCTCTGCTGACAAACAAACAAAGCCTCACACATAAATGGTTATTAGAGTGAGAAGTCCCCAGCTCCAGTTTCACCCCCCCCCCCCCTCATTAAGGAGGGGAAGGGAAGGAAGGGGTTGCGTAGCCACTGCTAAGTGCTGATGCAACCATCTACAGTTAATCATGTCAGGAATGCTGATAGGCCAAATACCATTGGAGTTGTTCAAAAATACGGAATGAATACCCCCTATCTGCACTTTTCAATAGAGAGGGAATGCTATCCTCGTAATCCTGAGATGCTGCAGATACAGACAGACAGTGCAGAATTAGTGTGAAGATCGCCTACAGTATCTCGATGACACTCGACACCATGTATCGCAAATCGGAACCAATAATCAGGAGACAATGATTCTCCAAAATAGTGTCCATCTGGAGTGTACTTGTTGATCTCCTTCCTTGTGCTACTTGCCCCTCTCCCCAATTACGAAAGGACTGAGACACTAATCCTGCCCCTGAAATGAGAAGAGAATGAGGCTATTATGAGAGGAGAAGACTGAGGATAAGGGCAAGGAGTCAGGGATCATTCTGCTCTTTCCCAGGGATTAAGAGTCTACGAAGGGCCATTCAGAGGGACGTCGTCGATGAGACGAATGCTGCAAAATGTCTGGGAACATTCGCTTCACAGTCTCCGTTTTCAATGATTATCATACTACGAGAAAAGGATTGAGACCGTAATATATTTTTTTATCAGACATGATGAAGACTAATAAATTTCGCCAAGAAGATGTACTCAAATGCTAGTTGCGAAACATAACCACAGCTCAGAATTAAAAGATGTACAATTTCAAATTATCTCTACAACATGAATTCAATAGAATTAAATTATATAAAAATGTTTTGTTTTATTATTTTGAATGTCCGTATCTCCAATAAAGGGGGAAGATTGGTGCCAGCTGCCTCCTCTGGTTATTCCCTCCCTCCCCCCATTTATGACTTTTTGATTCTCTCCTTCCATCTGTCGGAAGGAATGAGCATACTTTTATGGACCAATCTTGTATCTTCACGGAGTAATCGGGAGAGTCTCTGCTCGTTCTACACAACCTCACCGATCGGGCAAAGAGTGATGCTGAGATGGAGAAAATGTCGCCTCCTAATACAAATATCCCTGAAGGAATCACACAAAAAGTGACAAATACAAATGAGTTTCTAGAGTTTATGGTTACTGAGTTGAAATGAATAGGAGTGTGCAGATTCGAATCTCAAACCAGGATTTGAAGTCCTGAATCATCGATCATTCTCTTCAATCGGCATCTCATTAGTCTCTCTCTCAGTTCTTTGTTTCACTGGTTGTTCAACAGGCTTGACGAGAGACTCTCTCAATAATCATTGCACAGCAGGGGGGAAAGAGAAGGATTCGATCCTCAACTGGGAGAAAATGAATCGAAAAGATCT
The DNA here is from genome assembly GCA_036245805.1 of Pristionchus mayeri. NCBI lineage: Eukaryota > Metazoa > Nematoda > Chromadorea > Rhabditida > Neodiplogasteridae > Pristionchus > Pristionchus mayeri. Next base: position 19,594,132 of record BTRK01000001.1, read on the forward strand.
GGAGAAAGGCCAAGGATCACTTCATACAAAATAGTAAAATTACAAAAAAAGTGCTTGTGTTGCTATTCTCAGCAATCATCGCCGAGGGAGGCAGAAATCAAGCCATCTGTCTTCCTATCGAGAGGGTATTGTCCTAACAAGATTGGCCTCCACGAGTCATCAGGTCACTCGTCACTCGACACCTCTTTGACTGCACCGAAGAAGGTGAGAACTACCCCCTCTCTCCATCTCGTATACTCTCTTGTTGATCAGAGAAGAGGAGAGAGTGGGCAGATTGGAGAGAGACAGAGAGGGCGACATTTGATTGAGGGACGAGTCAATTAGAGTAGAACACTGATCGAGTTACTGTGAGAGAAATCGCGCCTTCGAGTGGGGATTCGGATATGTTTCAGACTGATCTCATCTTCTTTTAGACGCAGACGATTCAGTCTCTTATACAATTCCATTTTAGAAAATCAACAATAATTTAGTGAGTGAATTGTTCTCGGCAGTGGTAATTCAGAATTGATTGATTTGGTTATGTCCGTTGCTGAAGGGGATATCACAATCAGACATAACTTTTGTCGACAGACTCACAACTTTCGAAATGCAGGTCCACGAGTGCACTCCACCAATTGACGTGCTGTTCTCCCCATTTCATCCGCTCTCATCGATCAGAGCAGACGAGGGAGCGTGCGAGAGTGAGAGAGTGCAGAGAGTGATCGGCCATTCATGAAATGTGCAAGCATCTTCTGATGCATGCAAATGGACGAGATGAAGGAGGAGGAGAGGGCAGATTGGAGGGGAAGAGTTAGCCTCTGAATTTTCATCGAACAAGGCATTGCTGATATTTACCTGCCATTGCGACAATGAATTGATTTCATAAAAAAATGTTGTTAATTATATTTAAACAGAATAAGGTGAAAATTAGGGAAATCGTGCACAAGGAGGAGTTCATACCAACGGAATGTGATGATAACTCAATGAGAGTGGGAGGAGGAGGAAGTGTGAAAATTCATCTTCCATTCGTCAGTGATCGCTTCCATGATTCCATCGTTCTCTTTTCTGCAGTTCCTACGTAGGAGGAAGGTCTTTCTTAATTTCTCATGCCCTCTCGCGCTATCTAACCAGTTAGAGAGTCTGTTAAATGTAGAGAGTTCCGACCAGTGATCCGCCGGCTGTCCAAATACGTCGCATGCAATATTTTTGTAACATGGGATGTTCCTACGTTAGCAGATTCGCCTGTGCTCTCCTCCTTTTCCATGCTCTCTTACCCATTGAAAGTTGGAAAACAGATCGGAGTTCCTCGTGGTACATGAATCGAATCGGAGTGCTGGCTCTCCCCCAATTCCAGTATCTCTAGAAGGGAAGATGAAATGGATATCCAGAATCGAATCTTCCATGCAGATGAACAAACGTGGAAGAAGTAGTACAAAACGGGTCCCCGTTCTCACTGATCACTCAAGCAAATCGACATGCTCAGAGCAGCTCTTCTCGTTCTCCTCGTCGCCTCAGGTCAGTCCCCAGATTACTGTAGTGATGGAGTACGGTAGCGATCATCGAATGACTTCTTTAAAATCTACCGATTTCGTTCAGAGGCCTGGTCGCAGTGCACCCTTCCCGCAGCTGAGGTACGTAATCAACTTCCATTATGAACACTGTAAAGTACAGTAATCGAATACATTATCGGTATTCTCAAGCCAGTTCTCATCTTTTTCAGAAGAAGGCTATCCTCGATGCCCACAACGCCCTCCGTCGCTCCATCTCCGCGGGCACTTACGTCGCCAAGGGAAAGAAGATGCCCGCAGCTTCCCCCGCCATCCCCGATCTGGTGGGAGAGGAATGAATCACTCCGAATCACGGGTGGATAGGCAGGGAGGGTTAGGAAACTATTCATCTTCAGCTCTTCTCCTCCTCCTCAAGCTAATCAACTGACGTGATAGATCGAATTGAATTGCCAAGAAGGAGGGATTTTCAGACTTGGGACTGCTCTATCGAGGGTAGCGCTCAGGCGGTGTCCAACACGTGCGTATTCGCCCACTCCACCAACAGAGTCAACCTCGGAGAGAACCTCTACACCTACATGAGCAGCGCCGCCGTGAGTTGTGTGCAGGAGTGGGAAACGTCGCCCACCAATAGTGGTGTGCGATGTGGGAAAATTCGTGTTCGAATTATTCAAGCAATTTAAATACGATGCAGGTCTCATTCACTGGCAAGGGCAAGATGGCCTCTGACAGCTGGTCCAACGAGTTCCATCAGTATGGATGGAAGGATATCAAGCTGACCGCTGATGTGTTCAACACCGGCATCGGACACGCAACTCAGGTATATTTTCCTAAGGATGTTACAACCATCGCCCGGTTAGCTCAGTCGGTAGAGCACCAGACTCTTAATCTGGCTGTCGCGGGTTCGAGCCCCGCATCGGGCTGGCGAATTTTTGCCGCTTTCAGATGGCCTGGGCAAAGTCGACCAAGATCGGATGCGGAATGACGCTGTGCCAGGGAGGAAAGCAGGTCATCGTTGCCTGCCAGTACAGAGACCAGTCAGTTCATCCCTCTCTTACTCCTTCCTTAGTGACATCACAAAGAATTCTGAAAGAAGAATTTCCTTACAGGGGCAACATGCTCAACCAGAACGTGTACCAGCCCAAGGCCTAAGCACGATTATACATTCTCGTATTGCACAGCTTCATTACCGATAAATCATTCCCTCAAATATTCAGTCCATCTCACATGTTGCACAGAGCGAGATAGTGCGTGGAATGGAAAGGGTGTGATCACGCTTCTTCCCACCCAGACAAGAGCGTAGATAAAGTGGCCATAAATCATCGATTACCCGAAGGAGATTGGCTCTCAACACAGTCAAATTATGCTGACGAGAGTGGAAAGAAGAAGAGAAGGAAGAAATCGGACGATTAGGACTCCCTCGAGAGGAGGGAGAGACTGAATCAGAAGGAGTCTGATTGTGGGGAGAGAAGAGAATGGACAAAAAGGAAAGAGGACTGGAAGGACGAGGGACTTTCCGATTATGGATATATTCTTTACCAATTACCCTTACGGAAGGTTACGGAAAAAAATGATGTAGTGGACTGTAAAGGAACGATCAACGATTAGTCACATTCTCAATTCCCAGAACAACCTATTCTTTCTCAATATTCGCTTTATCACAAAAGAATACTTATCACACGTTAATACATTTGGAAACCCGAGAAGCTGAGGGGAACGAACTCGTAAAGGATTGTGAATTCGGTGGAAATTGATAGAAGATAGTGGCAAAGAGATCTAAAGGCGAGGCGGGGCGAATAGCACATTTGAGGCAATCGAAGAAAAAACTGGGACTAGATTCATAGGACACAGATCAAAGATCGAAGGTCATGACACGATTGGAAGACTTTTTGGATTAGCAAAACTACAGTTGTGAACCGTGCATAACCCTTTGGGTCAGATATGGAATTAAAATACTGCTATGATACAATTCAAGTAAACTTGGCTGTAAAACAGTGATATGAACACATATTAATTGCATAAAAGTATGTAATTTACAACTGCTTCGATCTGACTCTGAAGAGGTTGTCTGCTATCTCAGGCGTCAGTTTCTGCTTCAGCCAGAACTGCAATCAGTGCATTAAACATGCTCTTGCCGAAATCACCAACATCATTGCTTATCGTAATAGTTAGGCTAGATGGAACTCAGAACATTGGATTGCAATTCCCGCTAAATTGCGGATTCAGCATGTGACCAAAGGCAAGCGTGCTCGCAAATTAGTGATATCTCTTGGCCCTCGACAATAAAATATTCTCCAATACTAGTAGTCAATTAGAGATTGCCTCCTTCGTGCGCTATCGCAATATCTGGTCTACCGTAATCTACCGTACTACTCACCGCAGGGAAGAAGAAGTGAATCAGCCAGTATGGGCCGAAGACGAGTCGCATCCTTTCTCCCACAGTCTTCCCATCTCCATCGTAGGCTTCTCGGATTCTGCGGCAGTGGAAGTCATGCATCGTGTACCCACGGAGAGTATAGAAGAGCTGAAAGAGACTAGATCAACGAAAAAATAATCAATGCGAAAGTTGTAGCGGGATGCAAAGGTGTGATATACCAACCACGCCTAGATATGCATACCGTACACTCTATCAGTTCTCGATCACTCGTCTCCTACCCTACCGTATACCTGAGCGACGAAGAAACCGAAGGCTCCGCTTGCAGATGCAACGGCGAGACAGAAGATCGTGCAGGTCCAGACCGCCGAGATTGAGCAGTATCCCATCAACCAACGACCTGAGGGAGAATGAGATTGAGATGGGGTGAGAGTGGAGAGACCATCTCTATTTGAATGCTCTCTGACTGCTCAAACTGTTTGAGAGAACTTGTAGAGCTTATGGGAAGATGGGTGACACCTTTACTTTTCACCGTCAACAATAAAGATGTCAATAAATGCGAAAGCCTGCTCTCAATCCAACAGCCTTAAATAATAAACAGCACTGTCCGCTTTCCGTTTCATCAAGATCACATAGGGTCAGTGATTAGAAGACTGCGCCATCTGATCTCACAAGAATCACTCACCGACGCAGACGGGCCCGATGTAGTAGAGCCAGCCGAAGGGGTACCTGCAGAGAGGGGAGGAATTCTTAGTGATCGTGTATTGCCTCTTGATCCCTTCATTAATTATCTTTTCCTTGTCTTTTCTCAGCAAGTCACAACTTCATCACATCGAGAACGTCCACAAGTTTTCATTGTATGAACGGTCAAAAAACTGGCTCATCACCACTTTGGATACAACACTTTCCGAAACCGAAAATACCATACTCTCCGAAACCCTGACAATGATGATTTTTTTCTTCTCGTTCTAGAACTCGTTTAAATAAATTAAGTACAAACGGCTATTGTTTCAACCCAGATCATGGTTTAAGAATGGCTTACCACGGCATGATCTCCTGCTCCATGTACATGAGGATGAATCCCGCTCCCACTAAACATCCGACCGTAGTCCAGAAGAGAAAGATGATGAAGCAGCGCTGAGAGAGGCAGAATTAGGGCCCTATATGATGAGACTTTTTCAATTTTGCACACTCTCTCGTAGTCAACCTATATGTCCCGTTGAACCCTCACACAATCATCATAAAGAGAACGTGCACAATCGAGTGTTTTCTTCGTAGAGACCGCGATAGAATTGGTAACACGGATATCTCCTCACCTGGTTGCCCAGTCCCACACATGCTCCCGTGATGAAACAGTGGTGGTCCTTCCTCAGCACGCACACATCGCAGAGAGGGCAGTGATGGGATCGGATCGGCCCGTGACTGTTGCAGCGAACGCAGAACTTGCCTGCGAGAATGACAAGATTCTCTCAATCACGAACACTCTCTCGTCGGGAAAGGAAGTTTGAGATTTCCAGTGGTTGTGAGTAAGGCGAGATCATTTTGGTCCCTCTCGTACACTAGGTTACTACTATTGGCCAGCGTTTTCAAGAGAAACAACAAAATAAAAAGCCTGTAGCATGCCGTCTATTTATTTTTCTTGATTGAAAAAAGGCCAAGAATGCGTTTTTATCGGATTAATATATGATTGGATTAATATATGATTCACGTGACGTCTCGCCGAGGATAGGACAATGGCAGCAAGGGTACATTGTTTCCCCCTTTGTCTCCCCTCTTGACTCAATCTAGTCATCATTCATTCACTGCATCCTCTTTGAGAAATCGATCACCACTTAGTACACGTAAGCATAGATATTTAACTGTCTCGATATTCTATTCGAATGCCCGTTCAATAAGATGCAAATTGCCCCAACTCTCGTTCCTGCTCTCCTCATTAGAGCATCTTATCATTTGCATATCAGAGACCTGGCTAGATTGTAGTGAGAGCGATTCTTTCCTTGTAGGTGGATTTCCATATTACATACCATTCCGATGCAATCGCGCGATTTCTAATGATTACGGTAGAGGCGGTGGCGTAGCCTGCTTAGTTCACCACTTCTTGAATCCCATCCTGGTTTCTTCCCTCTCTTTTCCTCTTATAGAATGTTGCGTAGTTGATATTCATGTAGATTATTCTCCTACTCTACCATATTAATAAATTAGGATTTTCACTGTCTACAGATCCCCCTCCGCCCCGATTCTCTCTTTTACACAACTTCTTCAGAATCTAGGGACTCTCATCTCAACCAATTTTCCATGTATTTTAATTGGTGATTTCAATTTCCCCAATATTGATTGGCCATCTCTCTCTTCTCCAACTCAAAATGACCTACTTCATTTTGTTTGCGACAAACGCCCAACATGTCTCGTTCCCTACCCGGCTACATAACTATTTAGACCTCGTACTTTGCAATAAGGACATTATTTGTAATACATCTCATGCTACTGCATTAAGTGATCATCTAAGTGTTACATTTGATTTAGTTATTCCCTGTCCTCCCCAGAATGTTGGTGCTCCCTCCCGTAATTATCGATTAGCTGATTGGTCATCCATCAATGATCACATTTTCTATCACAACTGGACCCATGCTTTAAGTAACCTTGATGCTCACCAATCGTTTGATTATTTCATTTCTTTCATTAATAATGTCCTTAATACTTTCGTTCCTCTTTCTAATCAATCACCATTGTCTAGATATCCTCGAACTTTGAAAATCCTCTATGGAAAATCTAAGAACCTGACCAGAATTGCCCCTAACGGTCGCGCGTGTGCCATTATGAATCAACGCTTTAACTCTGCTCTCAATAGATTTTACTGTTCCCTCGAAAATCGTATTGTCAAATCTTCTAATCCTAAGCTGTTTTATAATTACTGTAAGGACAAATTAAGTTCTCCTAAGGTCACCCCTTCTGGAATTGTTGACTCTGATAGTTCTGTTTTGTTATCTAACGACCAGAAATGTAGAGCTTTTGATAGTTTCTTTTCCTCTGTTTTTTCCCGACCCCTGCATTCTCCGCTTCCCCTTCCTTCCCCTCAATTCTTTTTCGATTTACCCTCCATTTCTCACGTGGATGTTATAAGTGCTCTTAATAAGCTTTCTCCCAAAGTGAATGTAACCCCCGATAATATTCCGAGCATAGTTCTCTCGAAATGTAAATCGTCTATTGTTTCTCCCCTACTTATTATCTTTAACAAATCTTTGCTTACTTCCCAGGTGCCATCTCAATGGCGTCACGCCCTAGTTAAGCCAATCCCTAAAAAAATAAGTAATTCTATTTCTGATGTTCGTCCTATTTCGCTTACGTCGTCTGTTTGCAAAGTTTTCGAGAAGATTATCATAGGTAAAATCACGTCATTTCTTGACCAGAATAATTTGTTTGACCCACATCAAACAGGTTTTAGAAATTGTAGATCAACTTCCACTAATCTTGCTGAGACATATGCACATTATCTCCGCATTTCTAGGCACGGTGCCCCTTTTGACACAATTTATATTGATTTCAAAAAAGCTTTTGACTCAATCGACCATCGATTATTATTACATAAATTGTCTGAGATAGGTCTCTCTGATCACTTAGTATCTTGGTTTCATGCTTACCTTTCTAGCCGAACGCAATCTGTTTTCATTGATAACTCGCTTATTCGTTCACCTCTGACCCGTTCTCTCAGAAATGCCCACCCCCTTCGTATCTCGTTGCCTTTTATCCCTAATAATTCTAGCTCAATCCTTGTATCTCGTTCATTATCGATCTGGAACACTCTTCCCATAGAATGTGTTAGTTCCTCGCATAATGTTTTTTCTAGTTTTATCCGTTCACAACGTCATACTTTTTATCCCCCGTCTATTATTGCCACTTGGCTAGATCAATAGATCAATTATCCCTCTCCCTCCCATACCCTTGCTGCCAAGCAACATCCAACCGATTCGATCCAATCGACGGACATCCGTTTCTTGTATACACTCTCGCCGTTCTTGAAATCTCACCCCAACGGAATAAATGAATGAATGAATGAATGAATGAATGAATGAATCCTATCGTATTGCTCATCGACCTATGGTAGTCTCATTTTTCGCCCGCTTCACCTCTATTCTTCTCCCTCTCCTCTCCTTTTCCATCCGCCTCGCTGCTTCCTCCATTCTGTTCTCCAGTCCTGTACTGGGAAGCGACCATCGAGTGACGCTTCCAGTGCTCTACTCGATTCTCACTGCAATTTGTTGAGCCAATTATTATTAAACAATTATTTAATTAATTTCTCAGAACAAATATTCATAACGAGCGAGATAATATGATGCTCATCTTAAATTGCAACCAATATTCGTTCTATGATTCAACGACTATGAAATGTAAATTTTTTTGTGAACGCTTTTTGAGCCACTGACAGTAAATTGTAGAAAACACAGGACAGGAATACACCTTTGGACAGATGAGAAACGAGCAACCTTTCTAATCGAGCATGCGGTTCACATCCGAAGCGATAATTCGCCTTGTGCTTACCTTCGGAAGTAGAAGAAGGCGCCGAGATTGCCCATTGTCTCTGCCACGAGGAAGATGGCGAGTAGATTGAAATCAGAGCAGTAGTCGTCCCCGAAGACCCCAGGGCACGCGATGAATCTGAACAAAAATATAAAGGTAAGTTAACAAATACAAATAAAATGTTTATTCCATCCATTCAATGGTGCACAGGGATTTTGGGAGTACCCTTTGACGGAGTTTATGGAAGTTAAAGTTTCCCAACACCATGAAAATAATTTGAACTGGCGGGAGTGCCCTGATCACGACAAAACGAGCGAGAGAGTGTGTAAAAGAGAGAGTCGCTTTTCTTTTTTTTTTGGGGGGGGGGGTAAAAAATACTAATGAGATAGAGAATCGAAAGTCGTAAGCGTACGTAAGGAGTGTACCGATCCGAGGTTATGAGAGATCGATGAAACACGGATTAAGAATGAATAGACTAATTTGAAGTTTATTATTTTAGTACTACAGGAATGCAGGTTGTAGTGTTCATAATTGGGAGATAGCACTGACCTTGCGTAGTAGGTCACAGTGCACACGACGACGAGACAGTAGGTCAGCCCTCCCCACGCCACAATCAAGTCCTCCAGAATCATCAGTTTCGTCTTCGGGAAATTGAATACGGGGGGAGCGGAGGGACGCGGGATGCGATGCCCCGTGTCCTCAAGCATCTGCAAGAAGAAATGAATGGAGATTGTAAGAAGACGATAGTAGTAATGCATCACGATAACGTATGCCAATTATGCGCGGTTGTTCGTCAAAGACAAGAAGAGCAACAAAAGGAATGCCACTTAAAAAATATAATTCTACGGAAAGGAACAACATTTTTTCGAACATAAAGTCATTGGAAAAAATGAAACGTGACAGTCAGAAACCCGATATTCCACCGCTCTCACCTTGCCTTCGAGAACGAAATGAGAGAACAAATCCCCATTAGCATAGAACGTGATCTCGTGAACTCCGGCAAAGTGGAGGGAGACATGCAAATCTAGCCAGACTGAACTCGAACAATAAAATAACGATTTGGAACCGGGGTTTGGAACTAATGAAATGGAAAATTTATTGCGTGATAGTATCGCGGTCATCACAAACGAAGCGCGTGTTCAGGATTGCAGAAGTAGGATAAATACATAAAATGCGAAAGCTCTCGACTCGAAAATCTACCACATTATTCAATTTGACTCAAAACCGAGCGTGCCTCTCTACTGCGAGAATGAAAGGTCGAATCTCGATCGGCTCGGCAGACGCGACCTCTCGGCATAGGCAAATGCAAATGCTATGCTAATCTCCCCTATTCCACCAATCTGTTGATTCAGTTCCAAGTCCATTTGCATAGTGCATAGAGATCGGCGCATTACCCTATGCCGAAAGGACGTTCGAGAGAATGAAAAGAAATTGGAACGAGCTCGAAGATAAATATCGTGGATAACCTGACCACCTCGATAACAACTCGAATCAAGCATGTTGTCATGTTCACACGCCCCCTGTACAGCTTCTTTCTCGAGTAATTACTTTATCACAAACGATTCCTGATCACACGTTATCATATCTGAACACGAGAAAGCAGAGAGGAACGTGCTTGTAAAGCTGTGGATTGTGAATTCAGCGGAAATTGGTATTACAAAGTGGCGAAGAGATCGAAAGGCGAGGCGGGGCTAAAAGCATATTTGGAACAATCGATGCAAATGGGGACTAGATTCATAGGTCATAGATCAAAGGCCATGACACGATTGGAAAACTTTTGGATTAGCAAAACTACAGTTGCCAACCGTGCAACTTTTTGGGTCAGAACCCTTTGGGTCAGATCGATACGGTAAAGGTAAAGGTAAAGGTAAAGGTACATCCCGTCTTCGAGACTGGGCTCGCGGGAGAACACTGCTAGGCCAGTGTCAATTTGGGCGTATTCAGTCCGGAGTGCCCACCTTTCGCCAGACCTATTTACCTGCGTGATCTAGTCACGACTACCAATTCCCCGTCCCCAATGGGTAGGCGCCTTGGTGAGGCGGAGACGGTGTCACGACCGGGAATCGAACCCGAGTGGGATGGAATGGGAGGGCGCGCCATAGACCACTACACCACTTCGTCTCTTCGTCGATACGGTATGGGATGTAAATACTGTTATGATACAATTAACAAAAACTTGGTTATAAAACATACAAACTTGGTAGAAACACATATCAGTTGCATAGAAGTACACATAAATTACCGTACATAATTATTAATTTACAGCAGCTTCGACCTCACTCTGAAGAGGTTGTCGGCTATCTCAGGAGTGAGCTTTTGCTTCAGCCAGAACTGCAAGGATTAGATCACTCACTCCCCTACCGTAATCCCCAACTACAGTAATTTTCCTTGCCTATCATATTCGATAGGTTAGATGGATCAGCGTAGATCAATAGATTGCAGTTCTCGCTAGTTTGTAGGTTCAGCTTATAAAGAAATGCAAGTGTGCTTGTAAATTTGTGATCGTTCACTTCTTAGCAGTGCAATAAAATATTCTCAAATGTTACTAGTTTTAATAAAGATTAACGATCGTCAACCTCTGTTCTACCGTAATCTACCGTACTACTCACAGCGGGGAAGATGAAGTGGATCAGCCAGTAGGGGCCGAAGACGAGTCTCAATCTCTCGCCGACACTCTTCCCATCTCCCTCGTAGGCCTCGCGAATACTCAGCGAGTGATATTCAAACATGGTGTACCCATGGAGAGTATAGAAGACCTGAAAAGGAGACCACCCATCAATGGTCAACTTTTTGAAGATATTATTGGTATGCCATCGCTCTATTCATAGCCGATATTTGAATTATTCACTCGCCCGCAAGATTGTGGGCTCAACAAGGGGCCAAATTGGGAGAAAAATTCTGTAAGAGTAATCCTGCAGAAATGCATTTTCGGAAGTCATACTATTTATGATTTAAACACATCCCCGCCACACCTAAATATATCTACCGTACACCCTGTCAGTTCTCGATCGCTCGAGCTTTCCCTACCGTATACCTGAGTGACGAAGAAGGCGAAGGCTCCGAGTGCAGATGTACAGGCGAAGCTGAACACCATTGTAGTCCACACTACCCAGAGGGAGCAGTAGCCGAGAAGCCAGCGACCTGCGAGACCAAGATTGAGATGGGGGAGAACGGAGTCTACATCCCCGGGCCTGGGACATTACGTCGATTTGCCAGGTCCCGAAGTGGGTAGTAAAAATCAAAAAAGTGGGGAGAAACGAGTATTCAACGTTTTACAAAGTGGGTAGAATGGGGTACCTTGTGCATTGTCTACTCGTAACAAGTATTTCTATACCAATAATGAGGTTGTAGCTAGACCCGGTAACTAAATCACACGAGGGACAATGTCCCTCAATGTGTCTGAGGTGGTGTCTCCGTAATACGGAGACACCATCTCTATTTTGAATGGTATCTAGCTGATCAAACGGACGATTAAAGCAATTGTTCAACTCCGATTAATTCTAAATTGTCCCTTCCACTTTCGGTTTCATCATCCCATTTTTTTGAATCCGCTTCCTGATAGATTCACGGCGCATCGTTGTAATATAGCAACAAGAAAAGCATAGAGTGATTTCACACATCTCGTTTCGCAAAACAAAAAAAAACACTTACCGACGGAGACGGGCGCGATGAAGTAGACCCATCCGAAGGGATACCTGCAAAGGCAGACGGGGTTAGTGATATCGTATAAACCGGCCGATAATCAATTCTCACGTTCTCATTACAGCTATTTACTATCGCCGCAGCCTCATCGCACCGGGAGCATTCACCAATTTTGAAAAGTGTACACGACCAGCTTTTGAATACTCTTAGAAACAATTTTTCACCCACAAACAATGGATGGGTAAAAGGCTGACCACGGGGTGATTTCCTGGTCCATGTAAGAGGCGATGTATCTCGCTCCCACTGCACATCCGATCGTCGCCCAGAAGAGAAAGATGATGAAGTAGCGCTGAAGTAGAGCAGAATTGGGGCGGGACTCGCTTAACTTCGCACGCTCCCTCGTAGCTGATTTGATTACGTCAATAGATAAGAGAGCAACCGTAATCTCATTCACTAACATTAATTTAAATAAAAAATTGAATAGGGTTGAAAATATTTGTTTCAAAAAGGTATCACAATGCTGCTTGGTGCTCACTTGATTGCCCAGTCCCACACATGCTCCCGTAATGTAGCAGTGGTGGTCTTTCCGCAGCACGCAGACGTTGCACAAGGGGCAGTGATGGGATCGGATCGGCGCGTACCGATTGCAGGACACGCAGAACTTGCCTGCAGAGAATGAATTGCTCTATCGATCACGCACATTCTCTCGTCTCTCTCTCTCTCCCTGTCAACGGGAAAAAGTTTGAGAGAATCATTCCCAGGCATTATTGCTCACTAATAGGAAGATTCAATCATTTTTACTCGCATAAATGGTACCGAGATTCGCCAGAATCATTAGAGTCTGTTTCATGACACAAGCGAAACACCAATTCCAATGGCTGACTCATAATCACAGTATGTCTTCAATTTATTTTCCTTGCTGGAGGAGTGATGACCCTCTACTAATAAATGCATCAGCATGTCGGAACACTGATCAACCTAGTTACTTCCCTTACAATTATTTCCATTCCTTACTCTCCTTCTCCTCACCTCTATTCTTCTCCCTCTCCTCTCCTTCTTCATCCATCTCACTACTTCCTCCCGTCTCTTCGTCTCCAGGGATTGTTCTGCACAGGGATGCGACGACCGAATGACGCTGCCAGTGCTCCACTCGATTCTCACTGTAAGTTATTGATTGATCGATAAATTACGCTTTCTGCTTTCTCTTTCCCACTTCCTCACTAACCTTCGGAAGTACAGGAATGCGCCGAGATTGGCCATGATCTCCGTGACGAGGAAGGTTGCGAGCAGATTGAGATCCACGCAGTACTCGTCCCCGAAGACTCCAGGGCACGCGATGAATCTGAAATTTTAGTTTATTATATGAAGACTCCTAAAGATGCCGCCGCATCGTCAACATCTCTCCATTTCAGAAATATGACCTATTCTTAGAATCACAAATCATCATGTCTCTGAACCATAGCGAACGATCTACGGACGCGCGCACCTCTTCAGCGCGCTCGTTTTCTCTACCGAGCGAGAGAGCGGCGTGAAGCGAGAACGTGCGTTTTGAGAAGTGCGCGCGTCCGTAGATCGTTCGCTATGGTCCGGAAATTAGCGCCAGCTCTACCAAAACTTGGCAATTGATTCTTTGATGGGTTTTGCACATTCCAGTTCAGGAGCCGCATTTTTTGATAGTTCACTGTGGAAATGGTGAGCGTCCAAAGATGGGTCATCCGAAAAGGTAACTTTTTCGTGTCCTGAGGGCAAATGATGGACAATCGATACCAAACTTTCAGGATCATTTGGGGAGATTATAAGGATCATTTTGCTGTTTTGAACGAGTCTCTAGCTTCACTAGAAGCTGAGTTATGACATTTCAGCCTCAAATTTGCAGCAGCTGCAGCAGCAATGTGCGATGTCGCAGCAACTTGAAATTTGGTTTCTGGGCAGTACATGAATATGTCTCAACGCTGCTAAAGTTAGACAGGTGTGGAAAAATTCGCCAAAGAGATACAATTTTTCGAAAAAGTGCGCTTCGATTGCGTCATCATTATGCAAGCGTGATCAATTTCCATAAGTTTGCAATAACATCCCCTTATTCCCCATTAAATTTGCTATCTTCAGTTAAAATTTCAGTTCGATATCTCGTTTGGTTTAAAAACTATGGCAGAAATTCAAAGTGGGCGAATACTTTCCGGCGATACTGTAACTCACTCAAAATTGCTCAGGATATGCGAATCAATTGGGTTTGTTAATTCTCCGCGCTGTAGAGTGTCGATCATTGACCCCACTCCTTTACCTATACATAAACTGCCTGCAACCCCCACTTGTCATGAGACTGCACTAACCTTGCGAAGTAGGTCACGGAGACGACGATGAAGAGGCAATACCCAACTCCTCCCCACGTGACGAAGAACTCGCCCGCCTTTTCCAGACGACCCTTCGGTCGATCGGGGAAGGCGGAGCTGCGCGTGAAGCGATACCCCTTACCCTGGCGCATCCTGAAACGGGGAGGGAGTACGGTAGGTATGCGGTAATAATAATATATCACGATAACATAGGTTCATAATGCGCGCGCAGTTTACCTTAAATGCAAAGGTACGAAAAGGTATGATGAGCCCTTCCTCAATCAAACGAAATTTCGAAAGACGAATGAGCATTAATCACGCGCTATCCAGATAACCAACGTGGACATCCGACCACTTCGAGACCAAATCTAATCGTCATTTCGTCAGTGAATGAGCATTTATCAGCATCCTAACCAATAGAATAACAGGAACATAATCACAATAGTGTTGATATGGTAACTGTTCAGCACCACATCTGTACAATTCAGATACTGAATGAATATTATCGATCGATAAAGCAGCACCACCCTAGGATAAAAATAGGAATAATATAATGAATATAGTTAGATCTTCTCGAAATGGGAGGAGATCAGCTCGAATAGTCGCTTGTTGGTCCTTCTTGCGAGTGCCAGTGGAGTATCGCCCGCTCCCGATTGCACGCTCGCATCCACGCCTTAAAGGGTACGGTACATTATCGATTGGGGGATACGGTAGCATTCAGTTATCCAATCGGAAATGTTCAATACAACACTGCCAATGGTAGGCTAACGAGAAATATTAAATGCTAGAATATTTTTTTACTTGACATCACCAATAAATTCTGTGGAAGATACGGTAGCTAAAGGATAGATCAATCGATAAACCTGGTGCCTGTAGGAGGTATCGCACGGTGTGGAAGACCTTCTCGGGATCCTCCTGCGAGTTGACTGCGAGATGGAGGGCCTGCAGTGGTTTAAAATGATCACCATCATATTCGATCAAATACCAAGTCATTTGCATGTTTTGCATTTTTTGCAAATTTTCCTCCGACTTACTGCTCAGCGTATCTAATTCGGTTTTTCACATAATGCTGAAACCCGCATGAACCTTTCAAAAATATTCCCTGATTTTAATTCACGGTTATCTGGATTACGTTTTTTTTTGCAAAACATCACAAATCCAAATTTGCCTAAATAGCCCATCACTTTCAAGCTACGACCTTCTAAGATATTATCTCCATCACAATTGATATCAATAACTTGCCCACATTTTCCGTACCACTAACACACCATTGCTCAAAACTGCTCGGCACTTTCATGTCTCCATCATAATCACACATTTCTCTGCTACACCCTATCCCCACTCACGTGTAGGTGTCCGTTGGAGAGGGCGTTCACCTCCACTCCGTGCGACAGCAGCACTCCCACAACCTGCAAGGAGGGGATGGGGAGAGGATCAGTCAGACTCGTACGTGTCCACGCCTTAGGCTCAAAGGTGTCAGGCAGATTTCACCCATGACCCGTGGATCATGGGTGAAATATGCCTGACAGGGACCGCCTTTACCGCTGGACGCCTATGGCCTGACTCCATCACACATTTTGTATTTGCACCCTACAGAATGTGTTGTGTATGGAGTCGTCCATACACTCTCAGAAGAGAACTGCTCTCGGGGATTTTTCTTTACCAATATCACGCATATTCTTTTATCTAACATTTAAAAGATGAGGGAAACGTTGATCTCAACGTTAGAAACTGAACGAGAAGGCTCCGATGTTTCGCAGTTCACTTCATGCCCTCTCTCTCACAGCCCGGATGACGAGAGAGTACTCGTCAGAATGGGTTTAGTCTTGCTCACCTCGAAGTTTCCCCATGCAGAGGCAGAGTGCAGCACCGTCCAGCCCTCAGACGTCCTGAGTTAATACATTTTTATTTCTAATCGCTTTGTGGAGAGGCACTACTGCCCAAAACCCAATACTACTGCTAATACAGTGAGGCTGCAACGCCAAAGTCGCAGGGAATATCCACGAGCAGAAATTATGAATAATACGTCTTTTTTTATATTTGCTTCAGAATATTAGCAAGCATCAGCCATTTAACCGCACGAGGCGCGTTATATGATTGAAATAAGTCACGAAGCGAGAAGGAATAGGTGAAATGATAACCCCGAGGGAATAGTACACGGGAATTGGAGAACCTTACGCGCTGATTGTGTTTTTAATTTGATGTTCAGTTGATGTGTGGGCGAGTTCTAGCAATTGGTTCGCATGCTACTTATTTTATACACTACTTCACATTTTTACAATTGATTCCCATTTTCAGCTCCGCCTTACCTACCGTATCTCCCTGAATATACCGTACCCCCCCCCCCATCGTACCTCGCCTCGGGGTTGGCTCCATTCTTGAGCAGGAGTCGCACAGCCTCGACGTGGCCGTTGTAGGCCGCCCGATGGAGGGCCGTGTAGTTGTCCTTGTCCACTGCCTGCGAGAGGAGGGAATAGACGGATGGGAACCAACAAGATTCCTTACAATCCACATTAGTTGTCTCGAGAAATATAAAAAAAGGTTAATAGCAAAATTCTATGTAGGCTTCACTAATACTCTGAATCACTGCAACCTCTTGTCGAGGCATTATTTCTAACGTGCAATAATTTTTAACTTTGTACATGCGGGTTTCACCATTGGAAGAAACACCCAACCAGATCGCTTTGTTCAGTAAGCGTCCCGTAAACACAATAGAATCAGAATTAAAAGAGAACAGAATGGTATACCTTGACGTACTCTGGGTTGATGCCCAGCATGAGAGTGAGTGTGTCCACCTGAAAACAGCCCCTCACTCGTGATAATTTATCTTCCGATGCTCTAATGGCTTTGTTTATGGGGTTCTGAAGGAAAACTTATTGTTTGAGGCTTTCAAAGCTTTTCAGTGATCTCAACGGTCTCGAGGCTATAGCCATCAGGACTACATTTATCAATAATTATATTTATGCTATTTCTGGGCGAAATAACGTGAAACAAAAATTAAATGGATGATACATGATTAAAATTAAGAGTGGATAACAATGAAATACGTGACCGGGGATCTACTCAGAGAGAGGAACTGGTTTGATTCTCTTGGTTTACTAAAAGCCTTGCCGCTCTTGGAAAGAAACTATTATGTCTGTAGTTGTGGTTCGATCCAGGATTATTGAAGTTCATACCGTTTCGAGTGTAGTAAATTTTGAAATAATGTGGTTTTCGGTTGGAAATACTATATTTGCCTCGGATGAGTTTTTTGGCTACTCTCATATCAATCGCCATTCTACGCTTCTCTAGGGACTCAATGCCTAGTTTCTTGTTACGATCGAGAGCGGTGGGCATGTTTTCCCATGTATGATTAAAGCAGCGCATAAATAAACGTCGTGTGAAGTAGTTTTGTACCTTCTCGAGTTCCTTTTTATCTTTATTTTGGTACGGGTTGAAGACGGAGGAATTGCTTCGTCGATTTGACTAAAAATTAGGGTTCCGGAATTGGGCGTAATTGGGCATCTTTTGAATTATTTTCGGATATGTTTCGAGTACAATATATATTATATTAGGTTGGCGGGAAAGTCTTTGTCAATTTTTCAAAACTTTATATCTTGGGGAAAGGAAAAGAAAAGCATGAGTTCAAATATACTTGTCCTCATTATTGACAATATGTGTACAACGTACCTGCAATGTATGGATCCCCTCCCTTTAGAACCCGCTTGGGCGCGAATCAAAGAATTGATTGAGATCAGACTCGAGACATCCACGGGAATTGAACGCTCTATCTATAAGAACACGGGCCAGGTTTGCGAAAAGCCAGTAATCAGATGGGGCCTAGTCAGGAGAATACGGGGGTTGCGGGAGAACCATACATCAATATCCAGCCAGTTCCTGCTTGACTTGATTGGAGACCTTGGGACGGGGGTGATTTTGCTGATTATATAATTTCTTGTCGTTTAGCTTTGAACGATCGACTTCCAACTTCTAATTCTGTTGTTGTGTGACGTATTTGGTCCCGGTGATTACCATGCCCTCAGGGAGTAGCTCCGAGTAGATCACGCCATCCACTCCTCACCACAGTAGCAGCAGGTTTTTCTTGGGGTGCAGGTCAAGTTTGGGGACACCCTGAGGAGCCCATCCTTCTCCAACCCTCTGAGCTCACATGTGGTTGTTATCGTAGAGGACCCACTTCTCATTCCTCGTTTTGAGCCGTTCCAGCCATCGACCCCCAACTCGGAGAATGAGAAAAGTAATGGAATCATCGGCTCGACGGTCATGGCTGCCTTGGATCAGATCATAGAATTTGAATCGACCGATTAATTTCTTCATTCCGAGATATCTCAAGCCTTCTTTGACAGTGCGATGGTGGACTCTAAGTGCAATATTTCACGGGCACTTTGAGATGGGTTCGTTTAAGCAGCTTTCTACAAAGTCTCAAAATGTAACTAACGGGGTCTCCCAGACCGCTCCCATTAATTGAGGGAAAAGTCGGCTTATTCAAAGCGATGGATCCAATTCCGGAAGGTGTTGTGGAGAGGGCATGTGTGTGATAAACATTCTACAGTAGGGTCTCCGAATCCTTCATTGAGGTGTAGGATAGAGAAAGGTAAATCATAACGTGTCGGAAGTGGGTGTCACCAGGAACATACATCATTTCTCTACTAGAGCGTGACTGAAGGAAAGGGATTGGGGAGTTGTTTACTATAAAGGCCCATCACTGGCTGTTATTCACTAGGAATGAGGGAACGCCAAAGTGCACTTGCGACGAGGACGCGTTACAGTTCGGCTGGGCAAAAAGAAAGGCATGAACATGTACGACGACTTAATGAAAGAAATGAAGAACATAACGAACTAAATTAGAGATATCGCAATGATGACTCATCAAATTAGCCAAGTTTTTCTGACGAAACATCATGATTGATTGTCGAAAAAAACTGGATAGAAAGGATGAGTCATCGATGCTATCCCAGCAAGTCTATATTTAGATATTCGAATTTCGTCAAACGGAAACATAAAGAAACATGTCGTTCCGATCTTTTAAACTATTTGATCTATTGCATTCTTTCCCAATTTCACAACTAAATGAGAATGAAGTAATTTTTCTGGTCAAACTTTTGTTCAGATTTGCGTACAAGTTTGGTCATGTAACGGCCAATCAAGCCGTATGTAAAATCGGTGAATACGAAGAAAGGACCTTCTTTTCGGATGCAAAAGTTATCGGTAAACAGTATCATCATGCTAAATTCAACGTAAGACTAAGTAATGAACGGGAAACCAAAACTGAATTTAACAGTCGATGAAGATTATGAATGGAGAACAAATGTGAAACCCGACCAATCCCTTCCTGTTATTGTTGATCGTTCAAATGGACTACATGTTATCTTTTACTGTTCATCTCAAGGACGAAACAGACTGAAAGATAAAAGGGTCGAATTGGAAATTTTTCGTCATTATTTTAATTTTATTTAATAATGTTGACGTTTCTTTTGTTGACTGGTTTTATTGTCTTCGCAACAGAAGAGTGGATCAATAGCGAGGAATCGTTCATTTTCGAGCACGATACCCTATCCCATCTAGGAAAATATAACCAAGTGCGATTGCTAGAGAATATTCAAGGATATATTTTTGACAACTCTTCCAAAATAATTTTCTACAAACGCGGAGGCATTGTCTACTCTTCCCATAATAATTTGCCAGTCAGATTCGAATCCCATACTGTTCAACAAGTGATTACTTTCCTGCTCATCATTGCATACTTCGCATTGCTAGCCTACGTTGTTCTAGAGTGGTCGAAACGTCAGTACACAAGAGTAGAAAACCTATAAGCATTGACTTTATTTGTCAGTGTCTAATCTTGCATTCACAATGAGTGGTTGGACTTTGCCTTCATTCTCTAGCCATGATAACGAAATGTACAAGACTTTTCACCCCGACGAAGAAGATGGACTTGCCCGTCTGGTTGAACTAATCGTATATGTCCGTCAGGGATCAATTTCGATTGGATGCCTCATCGAAATCCTTCAATATATCAACGATGGAATTCAGAAAATTGACATGTCTACGTTTATCGAGAAAATTGTCCGAATCTTGTTTTATTCGTAGTTGATGGTACTGTTAAATGCAAATATTTGAACAGATAAATCATTTCAATGAATTCAATCGAGATTAATTCGCTGCTGTCACATGTTCCAAAATTTCTTGGAGTTTTCCCAACAGACTGCCTGCCTAGCAAAATAGATGGAAACTTTGGTCTGATTGTCAATACAGATCCGTCAAATGAATCCGGTACACATTGGCTTACAATAGTTGTTGAGAACGGTACATGCTATTATTTCGACTCGTTCGGTGGATTCCCAAAAATAGATTCAATCTTTTCGTTTTGCACAAAGTTTGATAAATGTTTTTTCAACAAGAAAAAACATCAATCTTTGCATGAGATCACTTGTGGAGCGTATTGCATCTTTGTAATCAACGAAATGCTCGTTAAAAAGAAATCATTCCGCTCCGTAGTTTCCACATTTCATCGTGTGAAGCGAGATGATATATATGTGCGAAAGTATTTGAAGAAACACTTTTCCTTTCATTTGTCATCTCCGCATTCATTGTGAGCGGTCGTAGCATGACTTCTCTCTGTTCACTCTGCTCCTCCAACGTTGACGACTTTGCCAAACATATGACGGAGAAGCACTCGAAACTGTACTGTCCAGCTTGTAATAGGACTGCTTGGACAAGTTCTAAGGAAATGAGATGCAAATGTAAGCAACAATTCACGGGCTTTTTTCGCTTCCCTACACTTGCCAATATAACGAATAATAGGCAAAAATTTGACAATTGCGTTGCGTTCGGAACGATTAAATGGAATTTTATGAATATTAAACAAAATTTCCACAAGGCAACCAATCTCTGAATTTGCTGCGTCGCGAATGGCAATGCGGGTGTTACGAAAAATTTTAATAAGGAAATTGGAATTACGCGAAACACGACCGTTCATTACGAATCAACTTTGACTGAATAGCTTCCATCGACAGCGCTTTTGTAGATACTGAGATGGCAGATTGGAAGATTATCGATTTTTGATGGATGGACCTTTTCATGACGTTTTCTTGAAAAATACGACGAGAAGACTCGATTACAAGTTGGACAGTACAGTTTCGAGTGCTTCTCCGTCATATGTTTGGCAAAGTCGTCAACGTTGGAGGAACAGAGTGAACAGAGAGAAGTCATGCTACGACCGCTCACAATGAATGCGGAGATGACAAATGAAAGGAAAAGTGTTTCTTCAAATACTTTCGCACATATATATCATCTCGCTTCACACGATGAAATGTGGAAACTACGGAGCGGAATGATTTCTTTTTAACGAGCATTTCGTTGATTACAAAGATGCAATACGCTCCACAAGTGATCTCATGCAAAGATTGATGTTTTTTCTTGTTGAAAAAACATTTATCAAACTTTGTGCAAAACGAAAAGATTGAATCTATTTTTGGGAATTTTTCGGCAACGTCAATCCAAGTCTTTGTTCCATTTGCTGTGAGATACTTGAATAGACGTGTTTCCCAAGTACGATTGAAACGTTCCACCATTGAGCATTTTATATCCGAATTTGGATGAATAAGATTGATATGTCGTGATTGAAGATAGTCTTTAACACGAGAGTTTACAAATTCTTTTCCACGATCAGTGATGAAAAATGCCGGATACAGTTTTAGTTTTTCAAACGTATTTCGCAATGCATCACAAACATTCTGACCAGTTTTTCTGTGAATTGGAATAGTGAATGCATATCTGCTATAGCAGTCAATCATGGATAGACAGTAATGGAATCCCTTGTTTTGTCGAGAAAAACTAGACAAATCAATCAAATCAGCCTGGACATGTGAGAAAACATAGTCTCCTCGAGTTTTTCTGCGAGGAAACTTGTAACGAACTTGTTTATGCCTAGAATATACAGGTTGATTTTCTAGAAACTTTTCAACCTTTTTGATAGACTGTCGACTAGCCTTTTGCAAAGGACCATGCGAAGAAAATGATGTTGGTTCATTAAGATTGTAGTATAGTCTGTTCAACATGATACGAATGATTTAAATTTATGTTTATCGGACATTTATTTCCAAGCACGAACATACAATCGACCATTTCCATCTTGAGTACGACGTAGACGGGAATTTTTCGTTGGCCTCATCCAGCTAGGTTCGCTTCCATTCGACTTCTTCCTTGCTGCTATTCCGGTTACGACTGGTTGAGTACGCTGGATTGCTTTAGGACATGCAGGCTTCTCAGCTTGACGTCTTCGTTCTGTTGGAATGACTGGTGCAACTTTCTTTGAAATGAAGTATGCTTCCCGTATCCAGCCATTCGTTGCCGTCACACAAAAAGAAGCCAATGCAATTGATATGGAAAGAAAGCTTGATGAAATTGCTCTTCGAAAAGACCTTTCTTCACATCATAAAATGAGATTGTATCAAGATGGACTTGCTAGATTGATTAATTTTCGAAAAGAACACGACTTGAAAGACGAACACTCTGAACCGAATGTGCTTCCGTTGATTGACTTTTACACTGAAGGACGTCTACCAATTTACGACGATTTCAACATTGAAAATCAACTCATAGACGTTGCTCCAACTCAAGCAAACTCTCTAGAAACCGTTCACACAGCTCGTGAAATGACGCCCGTCAGACATATTCCTCTTCTGTCATTTCGTCCAGCAAAGAAAGTTGCACCAGTCATTCCAACAGAACGAAGACGTCAAGCTGAGAAGCCTGCATGTCCTAGAGCAATCCAGCGTACTCAACCAGTCGTAACCGGAATAGCAGCAAGGAAGAAGTCGAATGGAAGCGAACCTAGCTGGATGAGGCCAACGAAAAATTCCCGTCTACGTCGTACTCAAGATGGAAATGGTCGATTGTATGTTCGTGCTTGGAAATAAATGTCCGATAAACATAAATTTAAATCATTCGTATCATGTTGACTATACTACAATCTTAATGAACCAACATCATTTTCTTCGCATGGTCCTTTGCAAAAGGCTAGTCGACAGTCTATCAAAAAGGTTGAAAAGTTTCTAGAAAATCAACCTGTATATTCTAGGCATAAACAAGTTCGTTACAAGTTTCCTCGCAGAAAAACTCGAGGAGACTATGTTTTCTCACATGTCCAGGCTGATTTGATTGATTTGTCTAGTTTTTCTCGACAAAACAAGGGATTCCATTACTGTCTATCCATGATTGACTGCTATAGCAGATATGCATTCACTATTCCAATTCACAGAAAAACTGGTCAGAATGTTTGTGATGCATTGCGAAATACGTTTGAAAAACTAACTGTATCCGGCATTTTTCATCACTGATCGTGGAAAAGAATTTGTAAACTCTCGTGTTAAAGACTATCTTCAATCACGATATATCAATCTTATTCATCCAAATTCGGATATAAAATGCTCAATGGTGGAACGTTTCAATCGTACTTGGGAAACACGTCTATTCAAGTATCTCACAGCAAATGGAACAAAGACTTGGATTGACGTTGCCGAAAAGCTGACAAAAGCAATTAACAACTCGTATCATCGAATGATCAAGTGTACACCGCATCAAGTATTTTCTGGTCAAATGAAACCATTTGAACCTCCAACACCTCCGACGAAAAAGCCAAAATACAAAGTAGGTGATTTCGTTAGAATGAGTCATTAGAATAAGGCTTTTCGCCGTGGATACGAGTCTGGATGGACGAATGAAATTTTCCAAGTTATTCAAGCCATAACTGGATCACCTCCCACGTATCGACTGGTAGATGACCAAGGAAAAGAAATTACTGGAATTGTTTACGAACAAGAACTCGTCAGAGCTGCATAAAGAAGGCGATCCCCTAGGGGAAACCCCCCTAGGTCCCTAGCAAAAAGAAACCCTAACCCTAGAAAAATTCCCTATGTCCTAGGAAACTTTGTTTCCGGGGAGAGCTTTAGCTCTTTAGGTCCTAGGAAACTTTGTTTCCGGGGAGAGCTTTTGCTCTCTAGGTCCCCTTGTCCCCCGTTGTGTTTTTGTGTTGTTTTGTTGTCTTGTTGATAAAAGTCTTTATCATTTACATGAGAGCATCTACATGAGGTACACGATTATCGTCAATGGTGAAAACAGAATCCTGTTCACAGTGAAGGATACAATACAAACCTCCTTCGGGAACAGGTTTATTGAAAGCAATGTTGAAACTAGTCGTCCCTAGATTAATCAAATCAAACGTCTCCGAGTCAAGAGTCGGCGAAATTTCAAAAACAAAGAAGGCATATCCATTCTTGAACATATCTCTAGTAATTCCATTGTTTCCTGCAGACCGACCCATTCCCGTTCCTTCGAGCATGTTCAGATACGCTGGCATGTACAAGTCCTTGTCAAAGTTCAGATTAAGTGGCCGTGCTGGAATCGTTCGTCCACCACATTCCAGGAATGCATCCTTGACGTCAAAATGTTTAAAGTTGAATGGTGTTTTTACTTGAGATCCTTGGTACGACTGAGCGTCAACCATACACATGACGACTCTCTTTGGAAGAGCAGAAGTCAACAGTCGACATTCGGGTGCATCGAAACGACCAGGTGCAACATAGAAACTGCGCATTTCCACATTTGTCAGAGGATACGTGACCATCTTTTCCTGTTTCAAAAGTTGCTCGATCGCTAGAGAGGCAGAATCGTGAAGTTCGTACTCGTGAAGGAGAAGTTTCATGTCCAAAATTTCATACGTGTACATTGTGGCAGAAGGGGTTTCTCGATCCTTGTCCAACTCGAGCGAATCAATGACAAACTTGGGATCATTAAGATAGGCAATGAGCTTAAAGTCGACGTAGTTGAGAAGAAGACGTGGCTGGTTGAATAGATTGAGATTGAGCGTAGCGGCAAACTGACCTTCGCCATCCCTCTTGATCCATTCCTGTCTTTTTAGATAACCAGCCGAAGCCGAGCTGGTGGGATCATCATCCGCTGCATATCCTCCAAGTGAGAGCGTACTGTTTTTAGTTTCCTTGTCAAAATTGAGCTCCGTCTCAATAATACTTCGATACGCATACAATGGAGATGAATCTTCCACCATTACACCATTAATGTACACTTGGAATTGCTTGAATAGAGTTTTGCCAATCATTTGACAAAATGCAATGGGGAGTTTTTGGTCTGCTGCTACTGTAAACTTCTTCCCATCTTTATCTCTGAGACCGATTGTAAACTGAACATAACTACGCTGAAGATTGAGATAACTTTTTTGCAAATTATATCGCCATTCAATGGGACCCGAACCGGATGAAAAGGAATTTGTCATGGGACATTCAACATATCGACTATTCACTACGCCTACTGAAGTATCCGGAATGCTAAACAGATCAAGTTCGGGAACTGTAGTTTTCTTGGACTTTGAATTGAAAATTTTATGCATTACGGAGCGGGAATAAAATACGACCGTTTCTCAGAAGGGATGGTATCAGAAATGCGTCTTTTACGACTGCCAAGACCAGTTAGATTGCGAATTGTCTGCCTTCCTGCTCGCTTAAATGCATCTGAAGCCGTCGATCCCTTGACCATGTCGCTTGCTGTACTGATTGCAGCCTGCTTGACTTCTTTGCCGGTGGGTGATTCGAGGAAGGACGGAATGGCATATCGAAGACGTTTTACTATTCCAGCAATTCCTCGTCCCCGTTGATATCGAATTCCAACAAATCTACTTCCGCCATATTTTTTGTTGTTTTGCAAAAGGTTTACAAAATCAATTTTATCGTAATCAAGTTTCAGAACAATTCAACGCAGACATTTTAATTCTTGACAAAATGAAGAGTACAAATGGTCGTCCCATAATTGAATTTTATAGGTTTTCCAAAAGCATCGCAGACTGTTATTCTAATAGTATCTAGAAACTCCTTATTGATTGAATGATGTTGAATTGGATTGAAGACTGTCGAAACGTAAGATGATTGATCCGATGCCGGAATAACTCGAAGAAGTTGAGACTTGCAGTTTCCAACAACTGTCGGCTGAACGCAGTCGGCGTATACAAACATGGCCGAAACATTGTTATTAAAATCGATTGAATATGATGCGACTGTTTTCGAATCGGAAATCATAAATGGTTCATTATTTGTTTGAGATGAAAAACCACAGAGATATGCAAGTTCTGGCGATAGTTCGACTCTACTCAAAACTTTGGTGTTTACAGATACAATAATTCGATGCAAAAGAGGGTCAAAATCAAAGGAAAAACCATACTTTGAGTACTGTTCTTGAGCTCGACCCAACGAAAAACTTCGTACATTGCCTTGGTTCGCAATTCGTTTTGAATCTGAAGCATGATTCTTCTGAATAGCAATCATTTCTTTCAACAATGACTGAAGTTTTTCTGCTTCGTTTGTTGAACCCACAATCGATTCTTTCAAAATATTCTGCAACTTTACGCTTTCTTCAATGATCAATTTTGTATCGTTCTTAACACTTTTAATCGAATCTTGTAGTATGCTCTGAACTTTCCGATTTTCCTCCAGCAAGCTGTTCGTGTTAAGCTTGGACATGTTGATTATTCTATTGCTTTGAGTTTCCGACTTTTCGTGGAGCCTTTTTAGGACTTCGGAGACTTGCGGATTCAAGCCTTCAGTTTTGCTTGAGGCTTCAGCGATCCGTTTTCTTTCTTCTTCATCCCTTTTACACTGGTCATCTTGTATTTTCTTCTCTTCTTCTATTTTTTTCTTATCTTCCTCAATCTTTTTCTTTTCTTCCTCTTGTCTTTTTCTTTCATCATCATTCTTTTTCTTCTCATTTTCTTGTCTTTTCTTTCCTTCCTCTTGTGTTTTCTTCTCTTCTTCCATCTTTTTCTTCTCTTCCTCCATCTTTTTCTTTTCTTCATTTAGTTGATCTTGCTCCAGTTTTTGTTTCTTTGCACGTCTTTCAAGTAGTGCTTGAATTTCAGCAGGAGTTGCATCACGATAATTTCCTTTGGCTATTTCTTCTTGCATGCGTTGCAGTTGTTCAGGAGTCATTTCCTCCTGCTCTTCCGTTGGTACATTTCGTTTTCGTCTGTTTGCGGTAGTGGACCAGAGGGCATCGATAAGACTTAGTGGATCCTTATAGTTTCCTGACGGAAGGTAAAATTCTGTCAAGTTTCCAGATTTGTCAATTGTAGTGAATTTAATAGAGTCCGGAACGTTGTCAAAACTATTTGAGTAGATTATTTCGGAAAGACCGCACTTCCATTTTTCAGTTTTCAGTTTGATTGGTTCCGGAAGGCGAACCAGGAAAGATGAGCTGGAGTTCTCGGGATGATCGGGGACGTTGGACGGAAGAGTTATGAAAAATTCCGCCATGACCAATAGGAAAAGGAATTATAAGGGTTAGACAACTGCTAAGCAGGCCCAACCAAAATGGCCTTCTGTCGCTGTCAGGAAATAACGTAATATTGATTAGGGAAGTTGCTATACAGACCGAAACGATGACGAGCTGAAAGACAATAAATAGGGTGGACCGCTTGCGATCAAGAATTTGAATCATCTGAAGGCGATGAATGACGACCGGTTTGTTATAAAGACGCCCTGCCTTCTTTACTGTTCCGGCGCAACTCAAACTGGAAAGACTACGCTTTTGCGGCAAATTCTAAAAAATGAAGTCAGAATGTTTGATAAACCGATTGACCGCATCATTTGGTGTTATGGAATCGATACTGGAGATTTTCCAACGCATGACAAGATTGAGCTTCACGAAGGTCCGCCAGATATGAAGATGCTTGAAGGCAAAGATCACAAGTTGCTAATTCTTGATGACCTCATGTCCTATTACGTTAAGAATAAGACGGAATTGAATAACTTATTTACTCGTGTATCACATCATTGTAATTGTTCTATAATCAATATAGTCCAGTCTTTGTTTGCCCAAGAAAGAACGGCTCGCGCTAACAGTACTTACATTTGCCTGACCAAGTCAACAGGAGATACTTTGCAAATTCAAAATTTTGCAAAACAAATATTCCCCGGAAAGAGCAATTTCTTTTGGGAGGCCTACCAAGACGCTGTAAAGTCACAGCCCTATGGATATTTGATGATTGATTTGCACCCTACAACGAGAGATGACCGCCGACTTTGTACCAACATTTTCAACGATTCTATTTATATTATGTTGAGAAATTGAGACCATAAAGTATTTTCTTACATATTTGTTCAGATGAATCATAATAAAACATGTCTGTACGAAATTATCTTAAAATTAGAAGAAAACTATCAATTTCATCATTATTATGTTTATATGTCGTATTTGATGTTGCCTATAACGTTGTCCTGTCGTACTGTAATATGTCCTGGTTGCAGTAAACTCACAGTACGTTGACTACAGTAGCTTGACTTACTCCAAAATGCGCGTTGATTAGTAAAAATGTAAAAATGTGTTGAAAATTATTTTTAAAATGTATAAAACTATGCCCAATGTGTACAGATATGTAAAATGCGTAGAATTGTGCAACATTTGACCGACGTGATGGAATATATTGCGAAATATTTAGTTGGTTATTGTTGATTGACCAGATTTTTAGTCTAACCATTGTGAAATAACGAAATTATCATTGATGACTCATGTAGATTCCTTAATATCTCTAGTTGGCCAGACAGTTAGAGAAAACTCATTAGTCAGACAAAAAACTTTTTAGGCCAAACAGTTAGACAAAAAACTGTTTAAGTCAGATAGTTAGAGAACATAAAGAAAACCGCTAGGAAGATCTGTGAGACGAAAAAACTTTTTGTGGTTCAGATTTTCAGTTTTGCAAATCTGAGGTATAATAATACTACTACTTTAATTTTGATGAGTCATAAGTTCAAAACAGATAAAATGACCTTGAAAAAATATTGTGGTCCAGAAGCGCCGAAAGGCGTTTCTGGTCTATAATAATACTACTCATATTCAGATTGCTGATTGATAATGATTGAAAATATGCCCATTTACGCCAAATTCCGGAACCCTACTAAAAATACCTCACCTGTCCCTCCTCTGCCGCAGTGAGAAATTGCTCGCGAGGGTCGCCCATGTCCTTAGCGTCGACCCCAGTCTCGTCGTCCTTAATTAACTAATTAATAACTCATAAATAAAGTAAATAATTTCCCTAGAACCGCTTAGAATGAAAGTGCTCAATACAGTTTTCTTCGAATAGTGGTTTGACGTTGTCTAGTGAATTCAGATTGC
This sequence comes from Pristionchus mayeri, assembly GCA_036245805.1. Taxonomy (NCBI): domain Eukaryota; kingdom Metazoa; phylum Nematoda; class Chromadorea; order Rhabditida; family Neodiplogasteridae; genus Pristionchus; species Pristionchus mayeri. Next base: position 19,623,651 of record BTRK01000001.1, read on the forward strand.
TTGCCACCCGTGAGGTTCGCGCAACAAGGCCAACCCAACTAAGCCCCACGTGAAGAACCCTTAGTCGAGCCAGCTCTGTCTCTAAAAATACAAAAAAAAATCAGGAGAGAAACACTACAGTACTAGGCCGATTTTAATTGTAAAATACAATCTGACCGAGGAAAACTGATTACCACCCGCTATGTTTTTCTTTATTGATGATCCAACTCTCTAGTCAAATAAAATTCATCAACTAATGAGCAATCGTCTAATTTTGAATAGCTCCTCGATTGACTGACCTCCCATGCGGACACGAACATTCCCTGTCGCTTCGACTGCTCGATTTCCTTGAGCTGATCCTCCTTCAAATTATCGATTACTACATGGCTCAGTTTGTTGAACAAAATTCAAATGAAAAGTAAAGGTTGATGTTTCCTCAACAGAAGCAGAAGAAGTGAAAGGAAGGAAGGTAAGAAACAACTCACACTCAGTCCCATCTCTCCCAGTACATCTGCCATCTCCGCCTCTTCCTCGCTGTTGTTTCCAGAGAAGGAATCCTCCTCACCGTCGTCGATGAGACCTCCCACGCCGCTCCCAGCGATGTGATCGGAAACGTCCATCTGTAAAATGAGCTCAATCACCATTTAAAGTATGTCAATGTACATACAAATAGACGAAAACTAAACCCAAAAGAGTCAACAGTCGATAACACACTTGTGGCCGAGCATACTCACTCTAGCTCATTGGAAATGGATGAGTAAGCGCAGTGGAAAGACAGCCCTAAGAGGACTCAGGCAAGGAAAAGCAAACCTTGGTAGAGGATCCGCTGCTCGGCTCGACAGTGAGGGAGTTGGCGGTGCTCGCCTCTCCATCCACTGACGAAGCTCCGCTCTGGATGCCGTCAACTTCCATCACAGCGACTGAAAATGACAAGATTCTCGACAAGTTCCACCTATCCTTCAATGCGCCAGCAAAATCAACAAATGCGTCTTCTGAACATACCGCGTCAACAGCCTTTCTGCTTTTTCCCATGCCTACACCACATTTAAAAATATCTCATGTCAAATAGTAATTTTGATTTAATTAATTATTTAATCTATCTTTTTCCTTTTTAAGTTGTCTAATCGCAGGTCCATCTGATGCGCCATCGGTGACGGCCGAATCTGCGATGTCCTCCCCTCTGAAGCCGTCTCGAGAGCCGACTGAAAATGATGAGGTAATTCACCTTGAGCTAAATTATTGCTGTTTCATAAAAAATTTAATTAGTTTTACCCTTTTTTAGTTGGACCGCCTTCGAGCCCGACTCTGCTCGTTAAATGTGTCTTCGCCCGAAGATCTCTTCAAGGTTGGCATAACCTTTTACCTCATTTTCTGATGTGGCACTAATAGATTGGGTAGATAGTGCATGTTTTCCTCTTATTTTGTGTTGGATTTCAGGAACTTCGCATGATCAGGGCGGAGTATGATGCGAAGGCGGCGGGTGTCGAGGAGGAACTCTTCACCCTCGAAGATAAACTGCCTGAGATCGCGGAGCGATTGAAGCAGAAGAAGAACAAGCTGAAGAAGATCAAGACGGATGTCAGTTCACTCTGTTGTGTTAAGCAACTACTCAATATTGATGTCGAGGCTATTGGCCATTGGAGGCTTCATAACAATGTCTAATATTTTACAGGTTCTGATACAACGTGCCGAGTACAAGCAACACGTGGAGAAAGTGCACGAACTCGTTGCTACGGTACGTAAATATATATTGTGCGTATCCATTCTTACGTTTACGCATTTTTGATTCTCGTGATGCACAATTAGATCAGATAATACGATTCATATCGCGGTCATTATCTTGTCAGTAATCTTGTGAGATGGTAAAAATAGCAGTTGACAAGCCAACAATGCTATCATCTAGCGAACTTGGATACGAAACAATATTCAGACATTCACTAAAGTGCTTAAATTTTTCAGCACTGTCCTGATGTCATCGATAGACTCTCGCTGATCAATGAGAAACACGCAAGGATGGATCAGCTGAAGTAAGTGCATCTACTTCTATATAGATTTTTTATCATTGCCCACTATTTCTGAGCATATTTGTATATTTTTAAATGTATTTATGCTATTCGCCTTCAATTTTTTAACAATTCTTATTGTTGCGATTACGGTAACTATCGATTTATAGGTGCAAGGAACGCGCGGGTGAACTAATCGATAACTGCTCATTGGCCATTCCGATCAATGATGCAGCCGGGATACTGTACACGCTTGAAACAGCGATCAAGCACGTGCAGGAAATGAAGCAGGTACGGTAGAAATTGCACTTTTTACGGATTGTTTGGGAACTCGAAATAATTATTATGAGCAAAATGTAAATAATGGATCATGATAGCATGTTCTAGGTTTGTAAAGAAGAATCAGTATCATAAATATGTGATTAAATTTACTCCCTGATATTGAATTGTTGTAATACTATTGAATGAGGTTAATTCACATTTCATGTCGCTATGCGATTCATGTTTCACACTTGTCATAACTTCAGTACATTTGCTCCTCGAATGATGAGTTTGACGATGAGCTTGAAAAACATTTGAAATTATATATTCGCTTCACTGATGATGAGAGAAAATATCAGGCAATGCAGTACAGATTTGACCACTCCTTCTCTCAGATGTGTCCTGACGACGCGGCAGCCTACAGTAACCGACTGGCGGAGGTGGCGAGCAACATCGAGGCATGGGCGAACAAGAGACTCAAACAAGTGAGTTAGAGTTGCCAGAGGAATTCATCCCTATTGCCGCAGAAGTACGTTGTGAAATTGGGAGGAAAATAACTTGAGTATGTACAATTAGCCCTCAAAGTACACAATTTTTTTGATTATATAGCGATTATAACGTGTATAGTTGTTATTAAAAGCATGAATTGTTGGTTGTAATAGTACTGGATAAGAGTGGAATGGCAGGTGCTGGAGTCGATGGTGTGGCCGTGGTCGGATGCGCAGGACGAGAGAGCGTACAAGGAGCAGATCGGGGAACTGAAGAAGATCACGGGGGGACTCTATCTGGCACTCACTCTCACCGGTCAGCAACAGTTAGTCTTCACAAAAAACGCCGTGAAGAAAAAGTCAGCAAAGAGTGGGCTAGTCTTTTCTTCCCTAACTCTTCCCGCAATATAAGGCTTCCAATTGCGGTGGGATAGGCAGCCTGATAGTGTTTGCGAGGACTTTTATTGCTGGGGCATGTCGAAATGGGTTATGTACACTGCGCTGTGGAGTGCGATTACTTCCCACTCGTCCAGTTGCAGAAGAGTCGTCAGTAGCCGTCGACGAGGGCGACTGCACGTCGTCTGCTTCAGAAGGAGTGCCCACAGCGGAGAGACTGGTTGAAGCAGTATTCGACCGGGTGGCCACTCGATTCAGATTCCACTTCTACGGGACGAAGAAGACTGCCGACCTCGCCCATCCAGAGTACTTCCTCATGCAGGTACGAGGACTTGGTTACTATTCTAAGATGGCTAAAAAGGAGTTGAACGAAGTTGTAATTTTGACAAAGATGGGGGGGGGGGTGATGGATCCGAGACATTACGCTTAGGATAGGTTGATGAGACAGCAGAACTCGGGATTTCCTAGTTTCAAAGAAAATTAGAATGCCAATTGCAGCTAATATTCTGGATGCGTCACTCGATCCTGGTGTTCTCGATGGTGATCCAGCCAGTGATGGAGAAGAATGTCAGTGATGGCGCTTTCATAACGAAGAAGTGAACACTCGCTCAATATTTCTCTGAATCTTAATTAATCCCCCCCCCCCTTGCAGAAGGTGTCGTCTGCCTCTGCCCACAACTCCTTCGTGAGATTGTGCTGCGAGTTGGGCAAGGAGAAGGCGAGTGACCTACCTGTGACTTACATGACTCTACTCAAATCCTTGCAATGAATATTGTGCTAAAGCAGGAAAAATTTTTCTTCTAATTCTCATTTGCTTCCGTAGTGAGCGACCATAATAGTGCTAAGTGTTTGCGAACGAGAAGATATTTAACTACCGTAAAATCTTCCCTTCTCAGGCTCGTTCGCTGCTGAACTCAGCCGAGTACAAGCAGGATGTCACGCTGTTCTCCACGCTCATCGACGAGCTGATCTCCTTCGAGGAACAACGGGATGGTACGGTAGTCTGGTTAGGGTAGATAATGAAGAATTGTGTTGGTAATGGTTCGTGCACTAGCAAAAATTTTGGTTAGTTGCCGTATGATGTCATTAAATGGAAGCTGTGAAATACGATGTAGAAGATGCATTTTTGCATTTCTCCTTCTCAATAATCCTATTTTGATATCGTAACAATTCTCCTGTCAATGGATGGCTTGCAGATTGGGAGTTGTGTCCGGGGGAGTTCAGCGTGCTGGAGGTGTTGTGTGAGGACGACGTGAGGAAGAGATGGCTAGTGAGCAGAAGTTATCTTCTTGTAAAATATTGCGTTCGCAAATCCAATTGGGAAAAATGATGTTCGGTCACCACGAGTTAGTGAAACGCAAATGTGCGAGTTCTTTTTGGGTAACCGAGAGATCATGTTTTCTCCGAATCAATCACCGTCATTTCAGACAGTGGAGCATCTGGCGTGCTCTGCTCGCGTCGACGACATCCTCAGCTCGGAGACTCGATGGAATCATCGATTCGTCGAGAGCTTCCAGGAAGTCGACCCCGTGGGTCACTCTTATAAGATAAATTACAAGTTTTCAAACCTAGTAGGCACTCTTTCAATCCCGTCCCTTCCAGCTGCTGGTGTGCGAGGCCGCGGACTCCTTCGTCTCCCTCCTCCTCTGTCTACGACTGCGAGCGAAGCCCCTCCCCTGTGCTGTGACCAGGAAGATGTTCGTTGATCTACAGGTGAGAGATTACGGTAGGGAGTACCTCGGGAATTTAACAGGAAGTAACAGAATTATTGTGAGATGGTTGAATGTTTTGTTACCTAGGTATCGGCGAAACCTGAAACTAAAATTGGCGAAAAAAAGATTCAAGTAACCATCGGGGTTTGATATATTATTTTATATTAAGCGTTGCTGCAACATATTGCGAATAGTTCAACTTGAATAGCTATATCACAAACCTGAAACATGAATGTGAAAGTTGTTGTGAGTTGCAACAATAACGTGTTTTCGATTTTTTGCTCTTCATTAATTCAATAGACGACTCTGATTAACTATTAGAATACAAAAGTTTATCAATATTACTCTAATATTAATTAGTAATTAATAATTATTCTCCAGGTAGTTCTCATCGACGATTTCCGTACTCGTCTCGTGCACGTGGCCAATGACGCGGAATCTCCCTGGAAGACGCCCTTCTCGCAGATTATGAATGCCATGTGGTGAGACACTCTCCATTTGAACATCGGCTGACTCTCTCAATATCCCGTACTCTCTCGCTCTTGCATAGTACGTTCAGAGGAGATGAACGAGAATTGCAAATGATGTCATGAACAACGTCCCTCTCAGGTATCTGGAGAAGTCGATCGAAGAGTGGGGAGAGGCAGAGTTGGTGGCAGCAGTGGAGGGAGAGAGGGAGAGGGCAGAGATCAGGGGAAGACTCGCCGAGTCAGTCAAGATGTACAAGGTGAGCAGCACGGATGACGATGGTTCTAGCCATTTCATGCTCACAATTTAAGAGAAAATGATAAATGTGCCATTCGTGAAACCAGTAGTCGGTGGGTGAAATTTACGATTTTGATTCCCGCGAATATTACCGTACTATCCCACCTCGATTGACAGGCACTTGTCTGAATTCATTGTCAGCGACACAGCATCGAATTTTTTTGTATCATCTAATTCGTAAATTAATTAATGGAATAATTGCAGCACATGTGGGAGGATATGGCGGGCGACGTCGTGGGGTCCTTCCGGGCAAAGCTACGGGATTTCGCTCGAAATTACGCCAGCCAGAACTGGTGAGAAGCGGCCTCTGAAACGCAACCACTAATTGGGTGATGGAACGTTAGCGAGAAATGACCAGGAAGAAGGAACTCCGTGTATTTTGGGCGATAAGGGTTCAAAGGCTATCGCTGGAATATTTTTACGATCTGCAACAAGGTAATTTCTCAGGCGCGGCGTCGCTCGAATGCGTGCGGGCGACCGCGAGATCTCGGCTGCATTCTGCCCTTTTCTACTCATGGTGAGATGGACTTCGTTACGTTCAGATGCCACAGTTTATGCCAGATTAAGGGGACACAATTAATGGGGAAAATATCCTAGTGTGGAAATATCCATTTGTTGTTATAAAGCTTTTAAAAGGCTCATAACTCTGGCCTTGATTGATTTCTATGGCTAATCTCCGTTTCTCCGTCTGGGAAAGGGGGTGAATCTCTTGTTTGAGGTGCGCACTGCCCTGACGGATACTGCAGAGAAGATGTGCAAGCCCGCAGTACTCATCCTATTCAGGTGTAGAGGGACACTCTGATCAGCCGATTATTAAACGATAATTTTGCTCTTGAGCTTTTCGAGCCCGGAATTACCAGTATTTCGTCCTTTCAGAAGGTTGCTCGATGTGATGGCAGAAATATTGATGGACCAGGTCATCACACTCGTCCACTTCAAGTACGGTATTTTTAAATGTGAGATGGACATGTACAACATTAAAAATGTTGTTCGAGTACTTTACTGCAATGCAATCGTTCAAAATTAAGAGATTTATAGTTTCCGATTCTTTTCGCATATTCTGAAAACAGTTACTTAACTACTGGGTGCACTCGTGTCGCAAAATGCTTACATGAATGTAATATCTGCCTCTCTCCGATAAATCGAGATTTTGGAGTCGATACAATAATTATCTATGATATAATTACTCAAGCAGTTCAACATATTGTAATATTAATGTAAGAAATGTCCAATCTATTACTTAAAAGACCATTGTCAATTCTTTTAATCGCCCTCTCCTTTGCAGTGCCGAGGGAGCGGATCAGATGTCGTTCGACGTCGGGACAGGCCTCGTCTCCGTCGTGAACTCAGTGCTGGAGAGGACGGAGGGAGGAATGAGAGTAGAACACGAGAAGGCCATCGTTAAGGTGAGAAGAGAGAGGGGGGGGGGATGAGGTGGATAGGGGGAGGAGAGAAGTGGTTATGGTGGTGAGCAAGGACGAGAACGATTAGAGAGAGTCGAGCAGGGAAGGCAGCTTGAACAAGAAAAATGAGGATGCTAGGATAAGCGACGATTCTGTACGAAGAATAGTAATTATGTGTTTTGGTTCGAAAAAACGGACACTCATCGCATGTGGGCTGCGGTGGGGGTATTGAGACCAATCTGAAACACGAAACGGCAAATTAAGATTTATTTTTATTTTTTGTGGCGGAATGTCCTGAAGAATTCTACAATGACTTCTATTTATTATTTTTATTTATTAGATTGCCTGATTACATCGATGAAGCTTTCACTCCTTGTAGAACTACTTTTCGGAAAGTGAATGGCTAATGGTAAACGTGAGGGTTTATGCGAAACCGCTATTTGGATTATCTTTTTTATGCTATGAAAATATTCTGGGATATATATTGCACTATGGCTATTGTGTGGATTTTGTAACATTCCTGAAACACGAAACATATATAAAAAAATTTTGTTTGGGCGCGAGGAAATGATAAATTGAGTAGCGTGTACTCATATTTCTGTAATCTAAACAATTCTTCACAACAACACTTAAGGAGTTACTTTTGGCCAAATATTATCTAATATCTCCCCCCCCCCTCAGGTGCTCTCGTGTCTGCGCGTCCTCTCGCTCTCCGTGCCCAATGCGATGCTGCTGCAGGAGGAACTGCACGTGTCGGGTCGGTCGAAGCTACTGATTGGGACTCCTCAATTCACGCTCTCCCTCTCTATCTTGCTCTATATGACAGGAGTCTGACACTCGTGCTTCTGCCATAATATCGAAGAACATTTTTATATATTTGTTATAATATCCATGATATTCAGGTGATGAAGAGGCGGAGGAGAAGTTGATGGCGATGAAGATCCATCTGGTGGATAAGGTAAGGGAGGAGGGGAGTGAGTTCCTGTCTATGGCAGAAAGCGTGAGGAATGAAGAAAGTTCTTCATTCGTAGTCCTCTTTCGCGCTATTTGTGTTTGTTCATTATATTTGCTGATTGTTGCCTTTAGAAGCGCCAAAACTCCTGGACATAAAATCTCAATTTGAAATGAATGGGTTCTCTTGCAGGACCTGGCACTGTCTCTGCTGAATAGACGATCGGACATCATTCTGGAGGACGGAAGGGGACCAGTCAGGATTGGACTGTGATCGCCCCTCGGAGGATTACGGTAGCCATGCGGTGTCGATTCAATGCTGTTCCATTAGGAGTTCATATTGTAAAAATTGTGTGTATCCAGATTTTCCAGATAATTGTATAGACATATTATCGCTAATATCGTTTCCGCTTGCCGGGTTTTGTTGTGATCAATACTTGCTATTATGGTGTATGAAGGATGAAGTATTGTTATATGGATAGAGAATTCGATAATTATATCTGGAGAGTTTGGTGCTCTGATGATATTGATGTGATCTTTCGTGGTTGGTGAATTAAGTATTGCAGGCTGGATGCTAGCGATGGTAAAACCGCGTTCTAAATAATGTTCAGATCGCAAATAGCCTTTCCTCGAACTGCGTTTTATCGTGATCGAATTTTGCATTTGCGTGCTAGGGCTTATTGATTTTTCTACCGCTTGCGCCAATTTCATATTGTGTGCGGGTCTAGATAAGTGATCGGAGTGAATCATCGATCATTGTAGATGACGAATTCAGTCGATGTCCTCATCGTCGGATTCGTCGAAGGCGAGCGGGCGACTGGGACCGTCTCCCTCGTGAGGACACCAGAAGGTCAGAAGGTACGGTAGCGAGAAGGGCACTGTAGAATGGGGAGTACTTTAGATGAAATATAGTTACGGTGTTTCCCCTGTGCACGTCGAATCTATTGCCGTTTGCCCTGCGCTTTGCTTATGATGAGTTGTTGAAACCGGAATCTGAAAATCCATGGCCGAAGCGCTTACACAAATTTTTTAAAATAATTGCGTGAATGGAAAGATAACATTAGATAGAATATGCGTTGTTATTTTTATAATTCTGCAGCGCACGTCATTCTCGTCGATTGTGGGGATCCATGGAATGGGGAAGAATTGAAGGGACGACTGGCTGAGAAGGGATTCGCACCTGATCAGGTACACAAGGGAATCTCTCCTTCGAAAGGAACTGTCTGGGGTTGAGGAGGGAATGGAACGGCTAGTATGCATCGGAGTATGATTATTATATCTATAGAAATGTTAACGACAATATTTTTTTCGTTTGATTAATACTCCTTTTATCCTCCTTTTCAGGTAACGGATGTCGTCATCACTCATGGGCACATCGATCACTGCGGCAACGCGAATTTATTCAAGAATGCCAGGTGAACAACATGATCCTCCTGAGTTTACGAGGTATCGCAGGTTTTTCATGGACGGCGACTGGGCCCGCGATGGTCTCTACGGGCAGAGAGAGGTCAGTGAGAATGAAGGGGGCAGAGGGGGGGGGGGGGGAGTTCACCTCATTGACTCGGGAGGGAGCTCTTGGAATCAGCTCGTTTCAGAACGTGCACTCGATTTCGCCCTCAGTGAGGATCGTGAAGCGAGTGGGACACACGTCGTGCGACCTCATCCTCGTCGTTGACGGCTGCCAGAGGGGAGGAACGACAGTAGTAGCCGGTGAGAGGGGGGGGGGGGGGGAGATAGATGAACACGATAGATGAACATTCAAATCGTTGCCGGTTGATGTTCTGTGAAATATTGGAAGAGACGACCTCGATTCCTCTCAGGAGATCTCTTCGAAGATGAGAACGATGAAGAGAAGTGGAGGGGAAACAGCCAATATTCGGAGGAGCACGAGGAGAGTCGAGAGTACGTACGGTATGTTGGCTGGAAATACCGTAGTCGAAATGGTCAATGGCTTACGGTAATTTATCCTACTTCAGGAAACTGGCTGATTGGATCGTTCCAGGCCATGGCGACATCTTCCAAGTGAAAATAGTGTAGGAGTTCGTAGTGGGAACGCTAGCGTACACGCTAGCCGGGTTATCGATTGCGTTATGAGGTTTCATGAATGTTACATTGTTGTACATAATGGATGCACATACGGACAAAGTATTGTTTGAAATTGTTGTATATATTTTTGTAAAGGGCCCGAGACCCGGCATGGCCTACCTTTGTCTTTAATCGATTTCTGATTTGATCTACCCTATCGATAATCAGATGTTTTCTCACTCGCTCCGGTGTCTCGCGAGGATGAGACTACTGAGAATGGCACCACAATCGAGTCCGTTTGACAACTATATTTGTACTACTTAAAATGGATAAGCTAAACGCATTTTGCGAGAATTAGCAATTCCTGACAAGTCTATCAAATTTATGGTTACATTCCGAAGAATCCATCCCCGAAAAATTTGCAAATGAATATAATTTCGAATTATATTTAAGCTTAATAATTTAAGAACATATTTCCAGGTCGATCGATATCCGTTCCATTGGTATTGAGCAAAAAGAGAAATGGACCTCGAGCGTGAATTTAATTTCTAATTTTTTAAATTTTTTTATATAATTTCTATCTAGGCCTTTTAATACCCTTTCCAATTTCAATCTAGTTTCGGCTTGTGGCTGAGTCGGATAAGTGAGAGTTCTTCGATAATCTTTCCCCTTTGCAGTCGTGCTCAGGAGTGGGATCCGTCCACTAATCAAGGAGAAAATTCGATCGATGAATTCATACAGCCAAGGGTCAGCCTTTTAGGCAACGATTAGTCTAACACATAAGAAAGGAAAAGACCAGATTAATTTTGACTATTGTAGTGACACGATAGACTGAATTGTTATGTAGATGTCAAATATGACGCCGTACTTGTAAGACTCGGACAAACAGTGGAACAGCGATTTTTCGAAAACATGGCATATGGGGTTGTTTTGGATGCTGATCACGATGGTCAGTCTCATTTTGCATATTTGGACCAATTTGATACACTATGGAGCTTCCTAAAGTCACGTATTTTCCAGTTTATGACGTCTATCGGAATTCAGAGAGATGCAGTAAAAACGAAAATTGTTTTTCTAGGGTAGTTTTTCATTCTCTACACGATGCGATATATGAGAACTTCACATCAAAATTTCTTCATTGGTTTCGTGACAACATCTATGGGTTAAACTCAAAAAAGCATTAAGCCACTTTACAGGGATGTTCTTCGTAGTGTGTAAAGGCCATAAAACAATTTTGGTGCAAATCGGGAACTGGTATTTTGAGATATTGATGTGAGATTGAGACTCCTGTTCTCTCCCTCTACCGCGCATATTGCAAGAGGAATGAGACGGAAATATTCAAACATCAATATCTCAAAATACCAGTTCCCGATTTGTACCAAAATTGTTTTATGGCCTTTACACACTACGAAGAACATCCCTGTAAAGTGGCTTAATGCTTTTTTGAGTTTAACCCATAGATGTTGTCACGAAACCAATGAAGAAATTTTGATGTGAAGTTCTCATATATCGCATCGTGTAGAGAATGAAAAACTACCCTAGAAAAACAATTTTCGTTTTTACTGCATCTCTCTGAATTCCGATAGACGTCATAAACTGGAAAATACGTGACTTTAGGAAGCTCCATAGTGTATCAAATTGGTCCAAATATGTAAAATGAGACTGACCATCGTGATCAGCATCCAAAACAACCCCAAATTCCATGTTTTCGAAAAATCGCTGTTCCAGTCCCTTCAATCATTTGTCCGCTTCTTAGAGATACGGCGTCAAATACACGGTTTAAGTACCCCGTTTCAGAGACCTCCCATTTCGAGCACAACGATTGACAGCCGTTGGGAGAAGGGCGTCAATAAGGTGAGAGGGAGGGATGACATGCCTGATATGCCCCATTACTCGCTCAAAGGGATTGGCTGCGCTATTCCTTGACTGCATGCATACTCCGTCTCTCTGATTTGAATTATTCAGGTGATGGACAGATTCTGGCTGTCTCCATCCGTCAGACAGGCTACTAAAGAGCATGAACTGACAGAGAAGATATTCCTGAAGGCAGTAAAGTTAGTTGGAGTGCTTGCTCAAGAAATTCAATGGGCCGTTATAACATCCTCGTTTAATTTCTTGAGCAGCCATTCCAACGCACATTAAATCAGCGCATGACAGTTTTCTGAGTATCCGAAAAAAGTACTGAAACACTGATATTTCCATCTATTTTTGTGGAATTGAATTTCATGCTAGAAGCAGCGACTGAGCGATATTATCCTCCGGATAATCGCTATGTTGGGATATTGTTGCTCCGTTTATCATTTACCAAATATTCTGATGACCTGGTATAATGGATATTCTTGCTCCCTTTCAGTTCCTTTCGTGAGATGTGCATGGATGTCTCCTTGCTTGATCCGGAGCTCGTCGAGATACTGCGAGACATTGCTCGTGTAGGTATTTAATATTTTGTATATTATTGACATTGCCTATTTTCTAGAAATTGACCCGCTTTAAAAGATATTATGTGTAAAGGTCGATCTATTTAATATATTATATTTGAGCAATGATTGATTCCTTGCCAGGGCAAGAGTAAGGACGTCGATCAGCTTTTCCCCTTCTTCCTCAGCCATGCCAGAAGGGTGAGTAATCATTTGATCCTTCTTCAATATTCAATATGTTCCTTCTTCAATATTACCTTTTATGAAATTTTTGTCCTCTTTATTGTTCTCGTAATGGCCCGATTTATTGCATAGTTGGGTAGGTCAAACGAAATAGGTAACGACTTCGCTACGCGTCTTCTTTGGCCTCGTTATTTTCTCTAGTGCTGCGATGTATTCCCGCCATTTTGAGTAAAGTGTCCTGAATCTGCAGGTCTTTCCTCATCTCGAATCAATGGAGGAACTCAAAAACGTTTCGGATCTAACGCAACCTCACAATTGGTGATCATTTTTCAGTTTCTTAGTATATTACGTCTTATTATTTTGATTCCATCAACCGAAAGCTCTATGTGGAATTCTGATTGGCGAGATGATTCACAACTGATTTGAGTGAGATTACTCGCTCTCTCTCTCTAAGGTACCCGGAGGCGCGTGCTGTTAAACGGAAGATCTTCTTCCACGCCGGTCCCACCAACTCGGGCAAGACCTTCCAGGCACTGAAGAGGTACCAGTGGGATTGGGCCGATTTGTATTCTCCCACAAGACTGTAGCTCCGGATAATACGCAGCCTGTCAGTTTTCGGCATAAGTATGTAAAGGAACAAATTCGACTCGAGTTACTGAGTTACTGAGTTGACTTGAGTTACTCGAGTACGTTTTTGGTTCTTCCTACTGTTGATTGTTTCGCACAGTTATAGCGAAGTTGCATACATATCTTCCAATAAATGACTGTCAATCGATAACAATCGATTACAGTATCCTTTCTCTCAGATTCCGCGAGTCGAAAAGTGGAGTCTACTGCGGTCCACTCAAGCTGCTCGCCTCAGAAGTGTACACGAAACTGAACAAAGACGGATTAAACGTGGATTTGATCACTGGAGAAGAGAGGAGGTGAAGAATTGTAAAAGGGAGTTGAAACGGTACAGCTCTCGGTAGTGAAGCGTCAGTAGAACATTAATTGTAGCATTCTGCTATTCATTATATTGTCTTCCATTTAGATTCGCAATAGACAATCTCCATCTCTCCGAGCACAAAGCATGCACAATTGAGATGCTTGCAACTGCGATGCGAGTAGAAGTGTGTTTACTCTTTGATTAATTAAGGATTTCCCCCCTTAGATTAATTACGGAAGCTATTAAATATATCAGGATGAAGCGAAAGTTGCCGTTTTGAGAATGGCTTCGATTAAGGTTCCCGGGGTTTCTAAATGCCAAAGAATAGTGGAGCTACCAAAATTGACTATTTCGCTATCAGTTTTCGGCATACATTTTAGGGACGATACTTGTTTTGGTGATATAATCGAACGGTAACCAAAGTTGAAACGGACGCTCATTAGGAGAGGAACTTTAGTATTTTGAGCTTTTAATAGCCCAAGCACTTGTTATTAAAAATGCGATTCAGACTGTTCTCGCAATGTTTATTTAATCTTCCGATACTTATCTTCAGACTTCATCTTTCTCTCTTCAGGTTGCGGTCATCGACGAGATTCAGATGCTTCGCGATGAGCAACGAGGATGGGCATGGACAAGGGCACTCTTGGGAGTGGCTGCTGATGAGGTGAGAGCGGATCTAATATATATGAGGAGAGGTATTCTCGTTCATTGGTTTCGGATAAATTCTGGAGACATTTGTTCTGCTTTTTGTTTGCAATGGAACACAATTCCAGTTCATTGCTCGTAAAATAAGTTATCTCTGACAATGAAACGCGAACGTGTTCAGGTGCACCTGTGCGGAGAAGAGGCCGCCATTCCCATCGTCAAGAAACTGCTCGAACCCATCGGAGAGACCGTCGAGGCCAGTGATCTTTGATCTTTGTTGTCCTACAAGCCCATGATGCATATATATCGTCCTTCGCTACGAAATTCTTTAGATTCGTTTGTATTAAGATTGCGATCGGTTTGATGTTTGATCATTTTCAGGAAGTGACATACGAAAGGAAATCTCCTCTAGTGGTAGCTGAGCGGGGATTGGGCAGTCTATCCGAGGTGAGGCTTACTTGTGTGATAACATAAGCGGTTTCGATTTTTTGTGGACTTGAAACCTACAGCTCACAATCTCAAGCAGATTTTACAAATAAAAATGGAAATAGTGAATCGAAATATTGATCGATTGGTCGGAAAAACGAATTAGTTGTGTTACTAATTGACATTAAATACACAGTCACATCTACAAATATCAGGTGCAACCGACAGATTGCATCGTTTGCTTCAGCAAGAAAACCATCTTCGACACCACGAGACAACTGAAGAGTCTGGGTACGGTGGAACCTGATGAAAGATCATATGATGTATCGATTTATACAATATTGATTTTCGATTGCAGGCTTCAAGCCGGCAGTGATCTACGGAGATCTTCCTCCTGGCACAAAAGTGGCCCAGGCAGAGAAGTTTAACGACCCCAACGATCCCTGCAATGTACTGGTGAGTATACGATTCTTGGATTTGTTGCAAAGGTGTATTCTACCATGAGTTGATGTCCATCTTCATCGGTACATAAGTGGAGTAGTTGGAAGATGAAGTAGCAGTCTGGAAGAGGCACATCACTAATTCTTATATTACCCGACGTCTTTATTATTGTACACACTCAGAACCATCTGTTGGATGCCACGAAGTATTTGTTTAGTTTACATAAATTAATATCAATTTCAATAGTAATTTACAAACCCTTGAGGTGGCAACGGATGCAATTGGGATGGGGCTCAATCTCAACATTCGTCGTATCATCTTCGCTTCGGTCACTCGTGCGGGGAAGCTACTGCCCACTTATGCAGCAAAGCAGATCGCAGGGAGGGCAGGCAGGTGAGGGGAGGGGCTGTTGGATCGGCTGAATTCAGAAAAACTTATTGTATTCGGTCAGAATACAACTGGTTGTTGCACGCGAACAAGCTATTTCATTCAAATTTGTCCAAGGTTTCGTGGAATCCGTGCAATATTGGAAGTGAATTCAAAGGCTTCTGAGATGGGGAGGGGATGAAAAGATGATAGGATTGTGGGGTCCATGAGGTGCCAACAATCTTACATTATTTGTATCATGCAACTCTTCGAATGCTAGCTCTTCCAGTTCCTTTCTGCTCGCTCCCTTTCTCTCTCTCCCTCTTCAGATTCGGCACCGTCCACGAGTGCGGAGTGGTCACGACGCTGAACGCCTCTGATCTCGGGATGCTCAGGACTATTCTAGCCAAGCCTGTTTGTTCCCTATTTTTATAGTTTTTTAAAAATCAATATCTGCATTGATTCAACTGTTATAACCCTCGTCAAATTAGATTTTCAAAAATACTTTTTTGAACATGAACGCTGATTTCATAGGCTGTGATGCCTCTCTTGATACATATCCAAAAGCAGCAACAATGAATATCCATAGATGATACATGCGCCGATCATATTAGACTCCGCCGATCATATTAGACTCCATTGCCTAGTGGTCTAAGGCGCTTGCCATGCTTGGAAACGTCGGTTGCGTTCTAATCCCACCCGATGCATCTCCTTTTGCTACTTTTATCCAAATTTCGAGGAGTTAATTGTAAGTTGACATTCCGTAAGCTTGGCAAAGGTGTTCGCTTACGGTGGGATTCGAACCAAACCTCACACTCCCTACCATTTCGAAAATGCAATCGCTTCAGACCACTTTGCCATGAATCGGATTGTACCTACTTCATCTCAGTGAATATCCCAAAAGGATTTTATTTTCTTCTTCAAATTTAAGTATTTTCCCTTTGAGGTGGAGCCAATCAAAGCAGTGGGCATCGCTCCGAGTTTTGAGCAGCTCGAGTCATTCTCCTTCCATCTACAGCAGGTATTACTCCTGTGAGATTTCATATTTCATATTTCATATTTATCCTGACGTCAGGCACAATGGTCCTGCAGGAGGGTGACTTCGGTGTGGATGGAATTGGGATCTTCGGTATCAGAGCGTCGTTAAGTCAATGGATGGGATCTTCTTTGGCTTCTCTGGTCAACTGTAGGGACGATCGTGACGGATCTCAGTTGAGCATCGAAGTAGATCATCCTGCCGCCGAACACCTGACTTGCGCCGGTTAGGAACTCACAACGCAGACTTGAGCGAGGCTTTCTTGACGGTAGATCACTCGAGACGATGGGAATCCGTCCGTGCTCCTCCTCTTGAAGTGTACCAAGTAGGCGATACTCTCCGGGTTGCCCAAGCTGACGGGAGAGGATTCCCCAAACTAGGTCGGAAAAGAGCGGGGTCAGGGACGACCGCCCATCACGAGCGCTAGAATGGAGAAGCGCTAGAATGGAGCGCTCCTGTGAGATATGTAATAGAAATTCCTTGTTCTTCATCTTTGAAGGAATACGTCGTTGCACACATTCCATGCAACTGAAAGAAATAGTAATGGATCGTTAAAATTCCTTTTCCTTGAATTTATAGTGAAATTGGAGAGAAAACGTTGAAACCGTAAATGTGCAGTGTCAGTGGATGCCCTCCACTTTCAGACGTCGTTCCTTCATCTTCTCGACATCTTCTCTTCTCTCTGCTCCGTCTCCGATCACTTCTTCATCTGCACTGTGGATCATATGAAGACATTGGCGACAGCCATCAATGACATCCCACTCACACTCAGGGTACGCTGTTTCAAATAGCAATATCTGAGCATGGGTTCGTTTTTCCAAATTTTTCAAAAAATTTCTGAAATATGGGCACGTTTTCTACTTTTTCACTGGTCCGAACTCCAAAAAATGGGCATGTTATGCCATTTTGGGCCTACTTTTCGACCATTGTTTAAATACCCTGATGCACTTAGGCAACTTTCCCTAGAAACACTTGGGACGAGAAGTGGGCACCGTTTCAGTGAGTAGCAAGACCCTCCCACTTTTCGGATAGTTCCCATACTACTTCCAATTTAGGGTACGAGCCTTTGTAAACCCTGCCGGTTTTTGAAGTGAAGTAGTGGGGACCCTCCCGGAGTTTGAAACTCAGCAGTTTTTCCTCCCCATGTTTGCTTTGAACAAGCACTGATACGTAGTCTTATCTCGCAGCCTGCATCATCGGTCTGCCCTATCTCTCGTGAGTAATGCTTAAGCGTAATGGAAATTTATGAAATTTCAAGGAAAATTTATATTCATTACTTCCGCCTTTGACATGGTTGGGATAACTGGCAGTCGTTGATTGGTTCGATCTCCTCGCAGGTCCGTTACACGCTGTGCATAAGCCCCATCAGCATCCGCAATGATAAGTTCGCAGAGGAATCCTTCGTTAACATAGCAAGAAGGCGAGTGATTATGATCACCCTCTTATTTCTCGCTGGTCTAAGTTGTGATTTAGATATGGAAACGATGAAGTTGTCAATCCAGGAAGTTTATTAAGAGACACTATCTGAGTGAATGAAAATACTCTTGGCACTAGCGAAAAATCGAATTCCTCCAAAATTGGCATACATGTAGTACTCAGTGAGTATAGGTCAGGGGTGGCTTATTTAGTGTTCTAGGTCACGCATTGGGAAATGCGTGGCAATTTTGACCAAAAACTTCAATTTTCGAACTTTTACATTTCGCAATCAATCGAAACGATTGATACTTCTAAAAATTTAGAATATTCAAATGATCACACGTGCCAAGTGCCATAGCGATTGAATGAAAAGTCTTGAGAAAAAAGCGAAAATTCGATAAAATTTATATTATACGAATTATATATCGTTCTGATGGGAGGGCTGAGAAAGTTTTGAAGTTTTAAATTTGTAGCTCTGGATACTAACTATCAATTACATTAATATAATTAAAATCAAAAAATAAAGTTTGGAGAAATCGGCAAACAACACGGCATTTCACGGTCCGAATTGCCGGTTGACGAAACGACTTACAGACTCCCAAACGCACTCGCCGACTTTTGTTCGCACCACCGAGGGAACATTTAAAAATTTGAATGATACCGTATCCATTTACGTTGCACAAGGGATGTCGGCATAGGACCAAAAATCAATCGATATTTTCAATCGATATCTGCGATGACTTTTTTCCGGCTCCGGTCTTGTGTACGGCAGCCAGGTGCGCGCACCATGCCGCAACCTGGCGGTGGTGTAGTGGACGGAGTCTTGATTTTGTGTGTGCGCGAAATGCCGTGAACAACGGTCGGCAACTTGAAATAAAATCAGTTGATGATAGGCTGGGGCCTACCGTAACCCAAAACAGAAATGGAGGACAGGTGTTCTAGGGTTATCCAACACGTAGTACTCGATGAGGGAAATGCACCAGAGGAAATAGAATTTCGATACGCATCCTCGCGCGCCAGAGCGGTTATGTTAAATAGCTACCGTAATCTCTCGCTTTGTTTTACCAGCGGCGCTCTCGCGCGCGCGGGAGTGCATCGAAATTTCTTTCGTGCTGGTGCATTTCTCTTATCGAGTACTACGTGTAGGGTAATCCTAGAATACCTGTCCTATATTTCTGTTTTGGGTTACGGTAGGCCACAGCCTATCATGAACTGATTTTATTTGAAGTTGCCGACCGTTGTTTGCCGATTTCTCCACTTTATTTTTTGATTTTAATTATATTAATGTAATAGATAGTTAGTATGCAGAGCTACAAATTTAAAACTTCAAAACTTTCTCAGCCCTCCCATCAGAACGATATATAATTCGTATAATGTAAATTTTATCGAATTTTCGCTTTTTTCTCAAGACTTTTCATTCAATCGCTATGGAACTTGGCACGTGTGATCACTTGAATATTCTATATTTTTAGAAGTGTCAATCGTTTCGATTGATTGTGAAATGTAAAAGTTCGAAAATTGAAGTTTTTGGCCAAAAGTGCCGCGCATTTCCCAATGCGTGACCTAGAACACTAAATAAGCCACCCCTTACCTATACTCACTGAGTACTACATGTATGCCAATTTTGGAGGAATTCGATTTTTCGCTAGTGCCAAGCGTCTCCACAAAAATGTTCATTCACTCAGATAGTTTCTCTTAATCACGATCTATCCATTAGGCTCAATTGCTGGTCCATTTCTTTTGTCAATATTCATTCCTTCATTAATCCCCTGCTTAGGTTCTCGTCTGGCCAACCTCTGACTGCTGAATGGCTCTTCGACATGGTCGGATGGCCTCCCCGTTCCGTCCTGGAACTCGACGATCTAATCCATATGGAGAATGTGAGAGATGATTTATGATATTCTGGAAAACCCCGAGCTATTCAATGGCCTTCTTCGGTTGTCGTGGACCTCGGAAGTATTGGGCGAAGAGTGAAGTGATTAGTGGAATTGTCATCTCACATGAGTTATGTCGCATTGCTTCTGATCTTTGATCTCTGCCGGTTGAGGTATACGAGGTGCTGGAGCTGTATCTGTGGCTGTCGCTTCGCTTCCCCGATATGCTCCCCGACGAGGAAATTGTGAGGGATGGCAGCATGCAGGTACGCTTCCGTCGGAGATCAAATGGGAACCGTCGGATTCATGACCCATTGGTCTGAGGCGATTGCATCGGTGGTGAGCGACCCCCCCCCCCCCCCCCCCCCGCAAAACATGCTTCAAACCCCCGCAATCAGGGCGCCCTCCTAAGGGGGAGGGGGAGCGCCAGGGGCTGACGGCCCTCACCCTCAGGGCCAGGCACAACCCCTCCCTGTGCGAGCGCCACCCAACCCCCGCTAAATCTGGCGTTCCGAAACCGCGCACACCACTGCACCACTGCATTGCATTTTGGAATCATTGTAGGAAGTGTAAGGTTTGCTTCGAATCCCACCGGCACTTTCCTAGAAGCCTACCAAGAACCGCCCCCCTTTCCCATAGCACGCTCTCTCGCTCCGCCCCGGTCCTTCCCCTCCCCCCCCCCCTCCCATGCCACTCCCTCTCCTTTGGAGCAAGGGCACAAGGCGCTCCCTCCTCTCTCTCGCAATGCTCTCACCGACTAGAGCGCGCGCTGTCTCGACCTTGCCCCCTCTCACTCTCCCTGCAGGTGCCCGTCATTTTGCCCGTTAGAAGGGAACTTCTGGCCATTTTGGATGGAGTCAGCCACTACCCCTTAGTGGGTGAAGCTACTCCCGCCCTCGGGCTCCGCCCCCTCCCTGGGGGCGAAGCCGGGAGGCGGGGCTTGGTAGGCTTCTTGGAAAGTTCCGCAACAGGAATTGCATCGGGTGGGATTCGAACGCTAGCCGACGTTACCTACCATGTTTCCAAATTACAAACGCCTTAGACCACTACGCCATGAATTCTGACGTTCTTCCGAAGGCTTCCTTTTTTTTAAATTTTAAGATAATTTAACAGCTTTTTTCATCGCAGAACACTGACATACTTATTTAAACAGTGTTAACTAATGCGGCTAGGGGATATCCCAGGATTGACTAGCACAACACTGACAGACATAATCATTCTTTGTCTCTCTGTTTTTAGATAGACAATCTTATCCGTGAGGGAGTGGATAACGTGAGCAAGCTGCTGCGAGATGAAGTGAAGGTGAGGAGGGATTACGGTAGACGAATTTTCATTCTGTGATTTCTCTGTTTCAGGTGGACAATCCGATCCGCGAGGGAGTGGATAACGGGAGAAAACTGCTGCCAGATGTAAAGCAGGTGAGGAGGTATTACGATAGGGGAGGAACATAAGTCTTATTATCAATTTACGTTGCCTCTGAACGCGGCCCGTAACTCTGGGTTAGATAGGGATCAGATAGGAGGATGGGAGGGGGGGGGTACCAATTGGATACAATATCAGCCATTTCCATCATTCAGGGATCATCGAAAAAGCGGAGAGAACGTAAAGGACGAAAGACCGAAAGAGAAGCGGAGGAATTAGAAAGGAGGGAGGCTAAGGAGAAAGTGGAAGAGAAGCCGAAGACGCCAAATTCCCCTCCCAGTGATGGAAAGTGGGAGAAGTTGAGGAAGCTGAAGGAGTTGAAGGAGAAGTGGATGAAAGTGAGTTGGTTGGTACAGTCGCATTGCTGTTGAAGAAGTACATCCGAATGATTGAAGAGGTTCTCGGAGAAGGAAGTCGACAGTCTCATGCAGGATCTGAAGAATGCCGAGCTAATGGACAAGGAGAAGAAAGGTTGAGAGCACGGTACTCAACCGTAACCCGTTAGATTGATTCTTTATCCAGAAAAATTAGTAGAATTAGAACTATTTTCGTGATTATGTTGTTCTTATTGCGTTGTTAGTTTATTTAATTTCATTTGCTTTGATTAGCGTGCTATGCGGGTATAGACGAAATACTGTAGGTTCAAACTGCCCGATTACTTTATCATAATTTTGGCCGTTTGTCGAAAGCTCATCTTTGAATCGAGATAGAACTAAAAAGAACGTGAAAAAGCTTTCAAAAATCACTCAACATTCATCACGTCGTTCGATTATTGCAAGATGAGGGTTTGTATCCTTCTGTAGTTGCACTCCACAAAGCATTGGCGTGGAAATTATGAAATATTGTCGCGTGAACGCTAGCGGGTGTGGTAATCTGGTTACCGGTTAGTTAACTTTCACTATTTGTTAAATATTGTATAAAATTTATATGCAGACATGAATAAAGTTTTGTTTGAATATTCATTCATATTTTCTGAGAAAAGGTCTGAGACCCGGCATCGCCTATCTTTATCTTTTAGCGATCACTAATTTGATCTACTTGATCGATAATCAGATGTATTCTCATTCGCTGCGATGTCTCGCGAGGATGAGACTGCTGAGAATGGCACCACAATCGAGTCAGTTTGAAGATCAAGATGTTTCTAGTTAATAATCGACATTTTTGACAAATCAAGTCTAACACGGATGCTGAAAGGAATCTTTTCCATTTTTATAAACGGTTGGAGAAAAATATTTTGACGTCTAATAAAATAAATATTACTGAGACTTCAATTTCCAGGTCGATCGATATCCGCCTCTTCATTGTTAGAGCGAAGGGTGAAGGGTCCTGGAGAGTGAGTGGTTCTTGCGCCATTTTAGAAAAATTTCTTCTTTTTTGTGCAATGCTCTAAGTGAGAGCGATTGAATGTGGATGCTCTCGTGGGAGGGCGACTTGAGAGGAGTATTCATCACGAGATATCTTCCCCTTTCAGAGGTACTCCGTTCCGTGGCAACCGGCGTGGAGTGCCCGCCGATCGAGGAGGAATGACCATTGATGATCTCGTCCTGCCAAGGGTCACTTTTAACATCCATATTTATCAAAAATATATTTTTTTCTTGGTACTCCAGTGTAGTCTTCTCCAATTTAATATACAACGCTTGAGTTAGTGCTAATTCGAGTGGTCTTTGAGGGTAAATTTCTGTTATCTATGGGGTCTAGGGAAGTGTGAGCACGCTAC
The DNA here is from genome assembly GCA_036245805.1 of Pristionchus mayeri. Taxonomy (NCBI): domain Eukaryota; kingdom Metazoa; phylum Nematoda; class Chromadorea; order Rhabditida; family Neodiplogasteridae; genus Pristionchus; species Pristionchus mayeri. Next base: position 19,646,505 of record BTRK01000001.1, read on the forward strand.
TGGCTGTGATCTAACTGTGCCAGTCTCAGATTCTGCCCGCGTCCTCGACGACAGCGACGATTGACAGCGAGTGGCTGGAGGGACTCGATGGGGTGAGTGGACGGAGGAGGGGGAGGAAAAATGAGATAGGATATTCTTGGATACGATCAATGCTTTTGTGCTATACCAAATACTATGAATTACTGTCCTTCACTTGTATTTATGAAATGTGAAGGGGGAAGGTCGTTTCCATAATCATTCTATCTCTAATTCGCATTCTCTGGCAGGGTTCGGTGACTCTGGTCGTGGAGGAGTTCATGCGACGGCCTTCCGTCAGACAAATGGCCCAAGAGAATGGTCTGAATGAGAAGATATTCCTGAAGGCATACATGTGAGTCCCATTGATTCTTTGCATGATCACTTTCATCATGATCATGCTAAAATCGCTCATTCGAAACTTTCCTGCTTCTGTACTAGGCCCCGCCCCTCGCCCACGCCCACGTATCAATTATCTAACCTTAAGCAGAGAAGCTGTCCAAGATGATGATTAAGCAATTAAAGCCAGAGACTAAGCGGGCCAAGCCAGAGCCTAAGGGTTATCATGAGGAAGGGGGGCGGAGTCTTGTACGGATGTACAGTACCGTGCAAAAGTCTCGCAACAAATTTGTTGTTGTCATAACTTCGTTCAAAATTGATCTAGAGACTTATGGTTGGAAGCATTCGAGAGATGAATATCAGGAGAAAATAGCCATATGGTACATGATCTGAAACACAATTATCGCGGGTTTCTGAACTTAATCTTCTGTATCACAATATTAATGTATTTTTTGAAACTCAGCCGTAAGTCCATGTTATCTCGTACGAACTGTGATGAAAGTATAACCATTGATGTTTACAAACCACTATCTGGCTTGCTCGATGCACATCGGAAAGAGCTAATATATTGATTTATCGAGACATCCGAAGCGGGTTTAAACGGCTATATCTTCGCTCCCAGTTGAACGATACGGTCCCTATTTCGCAGCTACTATACACTCGTAATGTAGAAACATTTTACCAAGTTTTATTGTGATCAGATAACAAACCTCAAAAATCGAAAAATTTTGAAAACGAATTTTCATGCATGTGGAGATGACCTTTAACGCTATCGGAAAAAAAATCTGATTTCTTGCATCTTTCTGTAGAATCTATTGATGAATAAGTATGCGAAATCGCGAAGTCAGACGAGTTGTCCAGCACATTTTATAGTCCAATAACCACAGAGAGTCAGATCGTCTTGAGCCTTAAAAAACGGTACAAGGTAAAATTGAATCTTGTTCAAATTCTATAAAACGCGCCTAACAGCTTTGCAAGTCCGAGATATGCACATTTCTCATTTAATTTGAGCCATTTTTTAAAGAAACTCTCCCGTTACGCCTGGTCGACTTTCGCTACGGACCATTTCTGACAACTTTGGCCGTTTTGACTCTCTGTGGTTATTGGACTGTAAAATGTGCTGGACAAATCGTCTGACTTTGCGATTTAGCACACTTATTAATTAATAGTTTCTGCATAAAGATGCAAGAAACCAGATTTTTTCGATAGCGTTAAAGGTCATTTCCAGATGCATGAAAATTCTTGTCCAAAATTTTTCGATTTTTCCAATTTGTTGTCTGTTCACTATCAAACTAGGTAAAATGTTTCTACATTACGAGTGTATAATAGCTGAGAAATAGGGGCCCGATCGCTCAGCTGGGAGCGAAGACATAACCGTTTAAACCCGCTTCGGAGGTCTCGATAAATCAATATATTAGCTCTTTCCGATGTACATCGAGCAAGCCAGATAGTGGGTTGTAAACATCAATGGTTATATTTTCATCACAGTTCGTACGAGATAACATCGACTTACGGCTGAGTTTCAAAAAATACATTAATATTGAGATACCGAAGATTAAATTTAGAAACCCGCGATAATTATGTTTCAGATCATGTACCATATGGCTATTTTCTCCTGATATTCATCTCTCGAATGCTTCCAACCATACGCCTCTAGCTCAATTTTGAACGAAGTTATGACAACAACAATTTTGTTGCGAGACTTTTGCACGGTACTGTAGGAAAGTGCAAAACATGATTTCTCGTTAAAGTTACCCAACAAGGACGAAATTGACCCGTTATTTTTTATGCTCCATCGAATAGAGGATGGTTGAATTAGTATAGAATGAATATACAAAAATGCTAAAAATCAATAATAGCCTCAAGGGAAAGCCGGAAATGATCAGCGTAATCCCGCGCTCTCTCACTTTTGCATACTCTCTCGTACACGCGACGGGATCAGGGTGAGATCAGGGTTTCGTCCTTGTTGGGTAACTTTAATGAGTATTTCTATGGGAACATTATTTCTAAAATTCCTCCAGTTCTCATAGGAGCATAGTGGAATGCAGATTCCATTTTCCTCTTTCTCAGGTCTTTCCGTTCGATGTGTCAGAAATTTGATGAGCTCGACCCGGAACTCCTCGTCATTCTCAAAGACATTATCAATGTATGTTTATATTTACTTTTGAAATTAACATAAATTACTTTAAATGTTTATGATATACATTTTTAACTTGTACTAATACATTATCCTTATTAATTCCAACTTGAAAAATCGCACTCTTGTTTCGTTTTGCAGTATTTCAACAGTGAAAGTGACGGAAAAAATACGTGAAAAAATAATTTTTTATTCAAATTACTTATACAGTACGTGCTAAGCGCCTTGGCCATGTGCGTGCGCGGCGGAGCGCGGCTTGCGCGGATTGATTTTGCGGGAAGAATATTGTTTTTCACGATTCGAACCTATTATTTTCGAATTCTCCATAAAATTTCGCATCGGAAGGACTATTCATTCATATTTTAACAATATTTTGAATGCGGTATTGCTGCAACCTACCGTAATGTCATTTTACGATAGCGACACTATCGCAAACTGGGATTACGGTAGGTTGCAGCATGACAGAGTTCAAAATATTGATTTCTTTTTATTTAAATATGAATGAATAGTCCTTCCAATGCGAAATTTTACGGAGAATTTGAAAATAATAGGTTCGAATCGTGAAAAATAATATTCTTCCCGCAAAATCAATCCCCGCAATCAAGGCAATTAGCACGCACTGTATTTTACGCATAATCCATGATTTGCAGGGCGAGAATAACGACGTCGAGCGACTTTTCCCCTTCTTCATCGAACATGCAAAAAGGGTTTGTCTGCCTTTGTTCGCGTGTCCTATAAATATGGCTATTACTGTGCATTCTTTTTTTTCCTTGTGATAATAATATGTAATGCAGAATGCTACCTGATCTGGATTGAAAATGCTTACGGGTTAAGGTTGCGTAGTAATTCACATCGCTGTGATGTTATCCTAATTAGATAGTGAGAAGGTCTTTCCCGAATCTGCAGGTCTTTCCCCATCTCGAATCGATGGATGATCTTAAGAATATCTCCGATCTCACACAGCCTCACAATTGGTGAGTTGCCGCTTTAGTCTACTCGGATATTCCGTCTTTTTGGTTTTGTCTCAATTCTGCATCGGGATATTTCGAAGTCAATTTTAATTCCATTGTTTCCATAATTCCTGAAGCGTTTTAGGGAAGCTTTGCTAATTAGAAAGCATATGAATTGGTTTGATTAATATGATTTCACCTCTCCCTCAGGTACCCCGAAGCACGGACTATTAAACGAAAGATCATTTTCCACGCCGGTCCCACCAACTCGGGCAAGACTCACAACGCACTGAATAGGTACGAGTGGGAGTGGGGTATTCTGTACTCTTCTGTTAATACGCACCCATATTATTACATGGACCTAAAATGCAAATTTTATTTATTGCTCTTGCTTTTGCTGAAATCGATTAACGTATCCCTTTTCGCAGATTCCGCGAGTCGAAGAGTGGAGTCTTCTGCGGTCCACTCAAGCTGCTCGCCGCCGAAGTGTACACGAAAGAGAATAAAAAGGGATTCAAGGTGGACATGGTCACTGGAGAAGAGAGGAGGTGAAGGATTAGAAGAGGGAAACGGGGGAGGGGGGGGGGGCTCCGGGTGGTAGTGGAGTTGCACCAAGGGAATACTGCAGAAGTTTGAGTGCAATATTTTATTATGAATACCAAAAAGCGCGCTGAACACATTTCATAACACGCATGTCACGTAAGAATGGAGTGGCACACCAAAAAAGTTGAAAGTGAGCCAAGTAGCAAGATCGTCGAACGTTGTTGCAAATATCACGCCTCTTACGAGAGATTCAGGACAACCCTGGTACATTCGAGAAAGTCGATTTTGAGGTTTTGGCAGTTCGTGGGGTAATCTATGGCTCTGAATTCGATTCCGGGTCGATCTGCAGCCTATCTCGATCGGCAGCTGCAGCACCTTGCTGCACAGACTTGAAACGTTGTCTTTCGAGGTTCTGAAAATGACTTCAAATTTCTTCGAGCTGGCTGAAATTTGGCCTGTAAGCATCAAATACGACCTATTTTGACTATTCGAGCTAATTTTGAAGTTGGCCAACCGAATCGTTCTGAGCAGTTTTTCTGCTCTAACTTTTTTAGTTCGAAACATAGACAGACCAAACTTTTGCATCATTTACAGAATTAAATTCTGCATCTCCATGATTTTTTTCAGATTTTTACCACTCGGTCTAGGTGCTTTTTCAAGCGAAAACCCGTGAAAATGCGCCTGAGTCGCACGGCTGCACGAAGTGCTGAGTGCGTTAGGCGTTACGCTTCGAAACTGATGGTCTGGGGTTCGACTCCCAATGATCGCAAACATGTTTTGCCCTTATCCAAATGTTATCTACATAATAATTACGCATCGCCAAGTGTTCATTCACAATTTGCACAAGAAATATGCGATGATACATATCTGCTGAAATCTGTCACCTTCAGAGGTTGCAAGGGGTAATTAAACACATAAACATTTCGTAAATTTATTATAAGACAAGCAAAACATGTTTGTGATCATTGGGAGTCGAACCCCAGACCATCAGTTTCGAAGCGTAACGCCTAACGCACTCAGCACTTCGTGCAGCCGTGCGACTCAGGCGCATTTTCACGGGTTTTCTAAACCGAGTGGTAAAAATCTGAAAAAAATCATAGAGATGCAGAATTTAATTCTGTAAATGATGCAAAAGTTTGGTCTGTCTATGTTTCGAACTAAAAAAGTTAGAGCAGAAAAACTGCTCAGAACGATTCGGTTGGCCAACTTCAAAATTATCTCGAATAGTCAAAATATGGCGTAATTGATGCCTACAGGCCAAATTTCAGCCAGGTCGAAGAAATTCGAAGTCGTTTTCAGAACCTCGAAAGACAAAGCTTCAAGTCTGTGCAGCAAGCTGCTGCAGCTGCAGATCGAGATAGGCTGCAGATCGACCCGGAATCGAATTCAGAGCCATAGATTACCCCACAAACTGCCAAAACCTCAAAATCGACTTTTTCGATTGTACCATGATAAGGGCGTTTTGTCCTGATTCTCTCGCGAGAGGCGTGATATTCACTTTCAACGATTTGAGACGACGTCGGACTTTTTGAGAGACTGAAATGAACCGACTTCCATTCTTAGCTCAAGACATTTTCTGAGGCGAACTATGCTAATAAATTATTATGATCGACTTACGAAAATACTAGTAACTCAATAAAATCACTGACCATCTACGCTTACTCTCCAGAAAATTTGGCGCATTCGGTGCAATTTCTATCCAATTCGAATGACTGGGCGTTGAATAATAGGGCTTGATAGTCAGCTGATTTCAATCTCTAAAAACATTTGACGTCGTCTCAAATCGTTGAAAGTGAATGTGTGCAACAAAGTTCGAAGCTACCTTGTGAGGGACCATAGGGGATGTCAAAAAATAGGGTCAAAAATGTATTCGAATCTAACGTGTCGCGCGTGATAAGTATTTTTTCCTCGGATAACTTTTTGATCAAATTTCCGATCTCCTTACTGTAGTTGATAATTGTAGCATTCTGCTATTCATTGAATTGTCTTCCATTTAGATTCGCAGTAGACAATCTCCATCCCTCCGCTCACATCTCATGCACTGTCGAGATGCTTTCGACGGCGATGCGAGTAGAAGTATGTTTACTCTTTGATTAACTAAGGATGTTTCCCTTAGTGATGGCCAAATGGATACCGATTATCCATTTAGACGCGTCGTGTCGCGTGTAGTCACATGGGCAATCCAAACTATCCGTTATCTCTTTGATTAATCCATTCGGTTTGGATAATCCAAACCTCTTGTATTGCATCGAGTGTGAGGATAATGGATAATAGATTAACCGAACCGAATTGCCCTCCCTAGTTTCCACTGGTTGATTAATTACGGAGGATATTATCATGCCGTCTCTTCGGAACTTCCCCACATATATGTTGTCATGACTGCAATAAAAGCGTTCTCAAATGCATGTCCACAATTGTTAACAAAAACTAAATATAAATATGTTCGTTATTGAATTGCGCATCTCACTTTTGCAAATGCTGTTAGCAGTATTAATTTACTCTTCCGATACTTATCTCAGGCACTAACTTTTCAACCACTTCTTCAAACCATGTAATTCATTGATTATTCTCAGTCATTGATTATTCTTCTCTCTTCAGGTTGCGGTCATCGACGAGATTCAGATGCTTCGCGATGAGCAACGAGGATGGGCATGGACGAGGGCACTCTTGGGAGTGGCTGCTGATGAGGTGAGCGCGAATCTACCATTTCCGACCAGAGGGTGGGATTGGGAAAGGTGTTACATACTTACCTAAAACCGCAAGCTTTTTCGACCCAGAGCAGGTAGGAGGCTGTAACTTAGCAAACGGGAGCACGAACGTGATATATATCGAGTAACAAGTAAAAAACCGGAACTTATTAAGAAAATTGAGCAAATCGCGAAAAAGTGTTGTCCCTTTGTCTGTTCGGAAAGTGGCCATTTTCTGTACTCTCTACCGTATCCAAGCCATTTTTGAAAAAAATCTTATAAATTCGCATTCTGTTTTTCACGTTGTTCATTATCTTTCCCTCGTGGAGACCAACCGCTCACACATTTAAAAAATATATTTGACTCAAAAAACCGTTTAATCGCTTCGGTATACCCTTCTGACCATTCGGCTGGGTCAGGTTCGACGGCGCGCATACGTGATCCCTTGTCAATATTTTACGTTTCCATCAAAACGCTGATTTTGCGATGTTCCTTTGTTTCAATAATTACTAAACAAATTAAAATTAATTGTTTTTACAATTAAACGCAAAATTAACTGCTAATTAGCTTAAATTATAGGTTTCAAAAATCGCAAAATGGCGATTTTTAAAAATATTTTTAAATTCTTATTTTGTAGCGTTTCTTTGTTGAATTATTAATAACTCTATTCATAATGATTTGTAAAACACATATTGACCTATTTCCATGGCCGAGTAGCTAAAGCAATCGATTAGAAAACCGAAGATCGAATCCCGTCAGAGTGAAACGCTTTTGTCTTTCCCCAGAGAGGTTCAGGAAGTGACGTAGCGCAAACTCCCAGCACTTAGCGTGGCGTAGTTCCTCGTTAGTTTATTAGTTTAATATATTTTGAAACTTATCTTGTGATTTTCCCTTGCCTTCTCTTCGATATCAAATTGAAGTTCATTCTCCGTCAAGTGCCAACTGAAACACGAACGTGTTCAGGTGCATCTGTGCGGAGAAGAGGCCGCCATTCCCATCGTCAAGAAACTGCTCGAACCCATCGGAGAGACCGTCGAGGCCAGTGATCTTTGATCTTGTGATGCTTATTCATTTTTTTAATCATTGATCTCATACCCAAGTTATCTATATGTAATACATATTATGTATCGCTGAAAATCTCAATTAGTGATTCTTAAATTCTGGTCTATTTGATCTTTGATCTCTTCCAGGTCACAAAATACGAGAGGAAATCTCCTCTGGATGTGGCTGATCGTGGATTGGGAAGTCTAGCAGAGGTGAGACTGTCATGGCTCAAACTATTTCCAATTTTCGTAAGCCCTCTGGAACGGAAATTCAGCGCTTTTTTCGGTACGAAAAAATAGAAAAAAAGGCGAAAGAAATAAACCATTGGAATTTTTTCAATGAGAACGAAGAGGCTGAATTGTCGCAATTTGCCCGTGAGAAAATGAAATAAATGTATTAATGGCAGGTACAACCGGCAGATTGCATCGTCTGTTTCAGCAAGAAAACCATCTTCGGAATCTCACAGAAGCTGGAGATGATGGGTACGATAGATTAAACTACTGTCGGATGAGGTAGTCTCCGATAGACTCAAAATATAAGGTTGATGCTAAGGTTTTGTGGTTTTTTGTTCACTTTGATAATTTGCCCTCCACTGTCATTTTAGTTTGGCTGCTGAACTTAAGAACATTGATAACAAATGAGGCCTTGTATATTCTTTCTCATGCGCACCCTATCAGGATTGCTTAATCAGATGCCACTGAAGATGAAAATCGATAAGCGAGAGCAACGGTGAACAACCAAGAGTGTTGATTTTCGGCTTACTTTATCTCGAATGATGCAGCATTTGGTATTCGAAGCACCTTATTACCAAAATACAAAAATAATTTCGTTGGTAAAGACACTTCACTATTTAGTATATCTGAGATCTCAATATATATTTGTGTGAAAACACAGGCATATCAAACTGATCCGAAAGTGAGCAATTGTACTCCACTTCCACATTTCCACATTCTTCCAGAAGGCCAATTTCGTTTGACCCGATTTTAAAGTGAGATTTCAATATACGCTATTTGTACATCTATATCTGTCTGATATCCCTATCATTGCTCTACAGAGAGATCTGGACTTCGTTCAACTCTGCAACTTTGACTTCTCGCTGTTATCGCAATTCAAGTGGATTAAGCGAGAACTGAGGGGCACTGGTAAGAGTACCCAAGCATCAATTCAATTCAATTTATCGCGTCAGGCGGTTAACACCAGATGAGGATAGGTCTTATTCTTCGGTCGTTGTATGCCACCAGTACGGGCCTAGGGATCTTCTTAGGTCGTCTTTCCATCGCGCTCTAGGCTGTCCCTGGGGACGAGATTTGTTGTAGGGGATGCAGTCTGTAGATACGCGGCTCCATTGATCGAGTCCCATTCGTCCCAGTTTCCGAGCCCACTTGGTCTTCCTTCTGAGCTCCTCTTCATACCAGTCGCGCAGTTCAGCATGAATCACAAATAATAACTATTATTAAAATATTTTCGCAACAAACGTCGAGATACGTCAAAATATTAAAAAAAACTTGTCAAAACTTTTGCACCGGCCTGATAGGGACACAAAAAACCACAAGAGTTTTGCATCAACCCTATAAATGCTAAATTATAATGTCAAATGTACGGTCATCATACCATTTATCGATAGCTAAAAAAATTATTATGGATTGCAGGCATCAAGCCGGCAGTGATCTATGGCGATCTCCCTCCGGGCACAAAAATGGCTCAGGCAGACAAGTTTAACGACCCCAACGATCCCTGCAATGTACTGGTGAGCAGAAGATGGTTACATTTGTTGCAAAAATGACATCTTCTGTCAAGTATTGATATACTGTAATCTGTCAACTATATAATGGTTGGAACACAATATAAATCAGAGTGGCATCACTAATTCGTTTGGTTCCTGACGCTCCCTGATAGTGTATGCATTCAGAAAGACCTCATTGGACACGAAATATTTACATTTTATAATAATAATAATAAATAATATAAATTAAGACTTGAATGTACTTGAGGTGGCAACGGATGCAATCGGGATGGGGTTGAATCTCAACATTCGTCGTGTAATCTTCGCAGCGGTTACTCGACAGGGAAAACTACTGCCCAGCTATGCAGCAAAGCAGATCGCAGGGAGGGCAGGCAGGTCAGGGAGAGATCTTCTACCATTCAATGGAAGTGCTGCCCAATAGAGCATCACCATAACAAGTCTAAACAAAGAAAGCTTATATTCTTGGAAATTTTCTTGGAATATTCCATGCTGTGAACGCGAACAGAATTCGATTACTAGTTTGAAACTGCTTATTGTTAGTTGGTGTCATCAAGCGACTTTTATGCTGAATATTACCACATTACTTGTCACAACGTATTCCGGCAGCTCTTCACCTCACCTGTTTGGTCATCCTTCATTCTCTCCAGATACGGTACAGCCCACGAGGGCGGAGTTGTGACGACGCAGCGACCTGCCGATCTCAGCCTTCTCAAGCAAATCATGGACAAACCAGTGAGCAAACTCGTTTTATGATTAGCTAGCGGTGTAGGTGTTCGAAATCTCTAGCGACGAAACTTGTTGATGCGCGGTCTCTCTCCCTCCCTGTTTCACTATCGTTTCGCAATCCGGTTACACACGAACACGCTGGGCTTTATATATAGGTATATATATGTTTAGAAAGTCTAAGTAGCAGGGATGATTATCCTGTTAAAATTAAATAGCAGGGATGATTATCCTGTTAAAATTAATAAACTTCACAAGTGAGTATTTTTGCCCGTTGAGATTGAGCCGATCGAAGCAGTGGGCATCGCTCCGACTTTCGACCAGATCGAGACGTTCTCCTTCCATCTACCGACGGTTTCGTATCATTTACTTAATTTGTCTTGCGACAGAGGAGGAGAATAAAATTTGATGGTACAGGGAAATTAGATAATACGATGTCATGACTGGATGACAAAGTGAAAATAACAATGGGTGAGACCGTTTTATTGATGGAGGGAGTAATAAATATTGGGAACGGTTGTAATTCTAAGCGAGAACATGAGCACAATAAGATGGAAATAGTCCTTGTTCTTCTTATTAAAGTGCTTCCTACACTGTTCATGTCATAGAGTTGAACGGAAAAAAAGACAAATTTGTGAACCTGTGTCAGCCCATGCCCATGTGTCCGCCTGTCCACCTGTGCACCTGTGCACCTGTGTGTCTGTGTTACATGTGCCAGGCCATGCCCACTTCTTTCAGGCTTCATTCGTCCGTCTTCTGGACATTTTCGTATCCGTGTGCTCCGTCTCCGATCACTTCTTCATCTGCACTGTGGAACAGATGAAAACATTGGCGACAGCCATCGATAATATCGAACTCGCTCTCAAGGTACGGTAGGCGGAGGAATACGGTATTATGGGCAAGCTACTTCAGATGATAAGAGGGCGGCATAATGTAGAATGAGGCGAGAGTCGATCGAAGAATCATCATAAACGGGAAATGCATGCATTCAAGAGGGGGAATGCTCGAATTTCGTTTAAAATTTTCAAATGTTCCGTATGATTGATAGTTTCCATGGGGCGAACTTGATTTGTACTATCACCACTTACTAATGATCACTGTGCAGATCCGTTATACCCTGTGCACTTGTCCCATTGACATCTCCGACAACAAGTACGCAGAGACGGTCTTCATTAAAATGGCCAGAAGGTCAGAGATAATTTAAAGCTTGGCCAATTGGAGATTCATGGTAAAGGTCCCTCCTTGTACATTAATCCCTTCTCAGACTCTCCTCTGGCAACCCTCTCACTGCCGATTGGTTCTTCGATATCGTCCGTTGGCCTGCACAACCCGTCAAGAACCTCGGTGACCTCGCTCGTCTGGAGAGCGTGAGAACTGTTTGATGATCTTTGATCTCTTTGGATGACATATGAAAAACCCCTGGTCGAATCTACCACAGGATAAATCCTATGGTGGATCCTAATGTAAGGGGTTCGAAACCCAACCTCTACATCTGCTTTTTGCCAAGCTTACATGGAATTTATTATTATTTAATTTATTTATCGTACACCACATGGGCGCTTCATCAAGTGCAGAGTGTTCGAGAAGAAAGTAAAGGATTAGGGGGGAGTCGAAGTACCAAACAGTAGGCAAAAATTGTATGCAGAGGCCGAGACTCGAACCCACATACCATGGGATTAAATTTACAGCGACTTACAAGGAATGGCCGCGAGGGTAGATTGGAGTTTCTGAACGAGACCTAGCGGGATCGAAAGAGGATCAAATTCTAAGAACTTCTACGTTTTTCATATCTGCTGAGGTCATCTGTGGATATCTGCGCTCATAGTGGGGAGAGGTAAAACCGTTCATTTCTGAGGCTATGTTCTGAAATCCCACTACTACCCAGCCGTCCACAGAGTCCCTCAGCAGATATGAAAAGCATAGAAGTTCTTAGAATTTGACCCTCTTTCGATCCCGCTAGGTCTCGTTCTAAAACTCCAACCTACCCTCGCGGCCATTCCTGGTTAGGCCACGGATTCTAACGTTGCGACGACTATGCAGTTTCATCTGTGCTCTGGAAAATCCGGAGCAATTCTGTAGCCTCCTACTGTTGTCAATTTAGTGCATAGTCACAAATGGATCTCTGTCTAATTCGCTTATTCGAAAAGAAAAGAAAGGTGTGATGGCAATCGACTCGATTTAGCTGCTTTAGATGAGATTGATCTTTGATCTCTACTATTTCAGTTGTACGAGGTGCTGGACAATTACTTGTGGCTGTCGCTTCGCTTCCCCGATATGCTCCCCGACGGGGAAATCGTGATGGAGGCCAGAAAACAGGTCGGTGGTTTCTCTGAATCGCTAAGCATTATTTCTTTAAAAACTTATTATTATTCTAAGTTGTATTCTTGAAGGTGGATAAATTGATCAGCGAGGGAATGGAGAACATGAGCAAACTGCTGGCAGGAATGGGTAATGGAAAGGAGGTGAGGATGGATTACGGTAGAGGGGAAGGATTACGGTAGGCAAGCGACGAATGGGTTTAGGTGCTATTAAAGTATCTCAGAATACACTCTGAGAACCATCGTTCACAGTGGGCATGAACAGTTCCTAGAGATAGAGGGAGGGATAGCTAGGTCGGTTACAGTACCCGGTTGGCATCCTTCAGGGATCGATCAGAAAGACAAGTGAACGTAAGGGAAGGAGTGCGAGAGATGCAGCGGAGCAATTAGAAGAGGAGGAGGAGCAAGAAGATGAGGAAGAGGAAGAGGAAGAGAAGCCGAAGCCGAAACAGAAGCTTAAGACGCAAATCGTCCTCCCCAGCAAAAGGAAGGGAATGGGAAGAAAGTGAGTTGCTAGCTGTACTTACGGCAATGTTGAAGCACAACTTATCAATGTTTTTTTCTGGAATTTCAGTTACAGTGAGTTTAATTTCCGATGTTTGTACGGCACTCCTGCAGAAGCCCATACCGGGGTAACAAAAGCTTTAATGATATTCACAGATGAAATACATGCGCTGAGCAATGTCAGAATCAATGGCCGAGTGGTCTATGTTTGGAAACATGAGTATCAGGTTCGAATGCCACCCGATGCAGTTCATTTTGCAACTTTGGCCAAGTTTCGACGAGTTCGCCAGACATTACTCTAAGCTAGGCAAAGGTGGGATTCGAACCAAACCTCACGTTTCCTACCATTGCTCCAAAACGCAAGCGCCTCAGACTACTCGGCCATGAATCCGGCGGTACCTATTTCATCTCTGATGGTATTGGGAGGTCGCAGCTTCTCTCCGAGCGTACGCTAAGAAGTGTACCAATACAAAACTGTCTGAGTGTTCGGCAGTCTCAACGTATGACTTCCCTAGCTTTCGACTGCTCCTAACATCACTTTTATTGCCACGATTTTTGCTACGGCAGGAGTGCCGTTTGTACTTATATATATATATATATATATATATATATATATATATATATGTATATTTATGCTATTTCATTTTGAAATAACGTGGAGAAATATGAAAATGGATCATACGTTAAATACGATTAAAATGACGAGTGAATGGGACGATAGGGCCAGGGGATCTACTCAGGGGAACTGGTTTGATTCTCGGAATATACTAAAAGCCTTGCTCTTGGAAAGTACTTAGTGGAATGATATCGAAACTCGTTCCCATCGTGATTATCCCATTGAGGTCGAAGCTGGAAAACTTGATGGAGAGAGGCGTTCTATCGAAAGAGGATGTGGAGACTCTGAAGAAGGAAGTGAGGGCGACTATGGTGAAGGAGATGAAGGAGAAGGAGTGAGAGTACGGTACTCTACCGTAACCTGTTATATCAGTTCTTTACTCTGAATATATGGAATAATTTGATTTTTTTCATGATTATGTTGTTTTCCGTTGTTACTTCGTTGAATTTCGCTTTCTATGATAAAGATGATTCATCTAAGTTCACCGAAATGGTTTTTATGATGTTAAATATTCATTTGAGATATTTGAAGTGGTGAGAGGCACTTTTTCCATTAATTTTATAATATTGGCTGTTAACCTTTTCTATCTCATTTTCAACTTCCATCATTTCAATGTCAGTCCGTTTAGATGCCCGAAACATAAAGTCTTGTTTCACATATTCATTCATAATTCCTGAGAAAAGGTCCAGGACTCGGCACCGCCTACCTTTATCTTTAATCGATTCCTAATTTGATCTACCCGATCGATAATCAGATGTATTCTCACTCGCTGCGATGTCTCGCGAGGATGAGACTGCTGAGAATGGCACCACAATCGAGTCAGTTTGAAAGTTATGTCGATACTTAAGCTAATTGAACTTTTCAATTAGAATTTCGTAGTTTATGCTAAAGTATCCATCCGGGTTGTTAAAAATTTGTTATTGGATCTTAATAGATCATATTTAGACATATATTTCCAGGTAGATCGATATTCGTTTCATCGCTGTTGAGCAGAAGGAATAATGGGACTGGAGAGTGAGCTTATTTTTCTATTCATGCTGTGCCCACCTTGCAATACCTAATTTCAATCTGGCTTTGGCGTGTGGCTGAGATGGATAAGTGAGTGGTATTCGATAATCTTTGCTCTTGCAGTGGTGCTTCTTTCCGTAGTATTCTGAGTGGAGTGTCCGCTGATCGAGGAGTGTTCGACGAATGTATACAGCCAAGGGTAAGCATTTATAGGCAATGATTGTCTAATGATGTGGATAGAAAAGGACCAGATTCATTTTGAATATTGAGTTGAAGCGGTAGATTGAATTGCCAGTTAGTGATGGTCGGAAAAAAATTTAATATGTCTTTTCTTTTAGTTCTAGGGTAGCGAATACCTCGTTATACTTACTTTTCGTTAGAAAATATTGGCTTACTATGCAGGGTCTTCCTGCTCTATTTCCTGTTTCAGAAACCTCCCATACCGAACTCAATGGGGACTATTAATTGTGATTGGATGAGAAGCATCTATGAGGTGAGAGGGAGGAAGAGATAGGAAAAGGAGGGGAAACAAGAAAAGGATGCATAAAGCGAGCATCACGAAAAATTCACTCTTCCTTCGTTCCAGGTGATGGACAGATTCACACAATGTCCACTCGTCAGGAAGGCATGCAAAGAGAATGGACTGACAGAGAAGATCTATCCGAAGGCAGTGCAGTGAGTTGGAGCTCATCTCAGATTCCTGAGCAACCGAAAAACACTGGCATTTTTATCAAATTTTTAAAACTCTAGAGTTGAATATCATGCTCGAAGATGAGACTGAATGATATTATTCTCTGAACGTGATCCTTCGTCTTCCTCAGATCCTTCCATGAACTGTGCATGGATCTATCGTCGCTGGATCCGCAGCTCGTCAACATGCTGCAACACATCATTGACGTATTTATTTATATTTTGATAATTTTTTTAAATCTCAAAAAATAACTAACTATAAAATGAGCAGTTTTTACATATTTGTAAACTTCAGCCTGTTCGAGATATTATACATGAACAATGAATGCTTGGCAGGGCAAGGAGGGAGACATCGATCAGCTTTTTCCCTTCTTCCTCAGCCATGCCAAAAGGGTGAGCAAGCATTTGATTTCGGATATCTGCCTGTCTATGAAAGTCTACTTCATATCGAAATTGTTACATAGTAGTAAGGTAGGAAAAACAAGACGCGTTGCGACTTGTTTGTCCTCCTTTTTGGTTCTTTAGCACTACGATGTATTCCAGCCATCTTAACAAAAATGTTAGAAGCCCGAATCTACAGGTTTTTCCTCATCTCGAATCGATGGAGCAACTCAGAAACGTCTCGGATCTCACGCAGCCCCACAATTGGTGAATATTTGGTTACTGTTACGTAGTATATCTTAATCCTCGTCTTTAACGGATGGTTGTCACTGTAGTGCACCTTTTTGCTGGTGTCTTTTTTGGAGCTTTTGCTTGATTAGTGCACCCAAAAACTGTAGTTTGCGTGTCGACATACGGTTCATTGTTGTTAAGCACAAGGAATAGTAGGAATGGAGAGCGAGTTTATTAATATTATTCTATCTATACTGTGCTCACTTCACAATTCCCTTTCAAATATCATTTGAACTCCTAAGAGGGAGAAGTGAGAGGAGCGATAAATAATGTTTCCCGTTACAGTGGAGCTTCGTTCGGTAGCGATGAGTGGGGAGGAAGAATGACCAGCGATGGACTTGTCCGTTCACTCTCACAACCAACGGTGAGTAGGAACCAGAGAGTGCTTAGAAAACAGCTCTCGTATTCATTTTGTTTATTGTCTTGAAACAACAGATTGAATTGTGGGATAGTGACCGTCTATTTAAAATTTTTATTCTTATAGGTTGTGCGCCTCTAAGGGTGACTAACCGTCCAATATAAAATATTTACTTCACAGTGAAGTCTTCACTATCCAGAGTTTATTATCGTCCGTGTTTCAGAAACCTTCCAAGTCGAGCACAATGGACACAATGGGGAAGATCGACGGAAATTGGATGAAGGGCGTCACTATGGTGAGAGAGGAAGGGCGTGTCTAAAGTGCACGATGTCTTACTCATCAGGGGAAGAGACTGGTCAGGATTGTTTCAGGTGATGGCCAGATTCAGGCAACGACCGCTTCTCAGACAGACCTGCTATAAGCTGGGACTGACGGAGGAAAACTTCCGAAAGGCAGTAGAGTAAGTTGGAGTGCTTACTCTAGAAATACAAACAAGTTGTGATTAGTGCACTGTATTTTCATTAGTATCCGATGAATTGCTTAATTAATTGCTGAAACTCTGGTCTTTCTATTTGTTTTTGGAGCAGAATAGCATGTTCGAAGTAGCACTGAACGATATTACTCTCGATGACTGCGTGAGACGGTAAATTGATTAGCAAGTGTCCATCTAGTTCACATTTATCAAGTAGTCTGATGGCTTTTGTCATGGTCGTGATCCTTCCTCCTGCTCAGTTCCTTCCGTGATAAGTGTCTGGCTGTCTCATCGTTGGATCCGAAGCTCCTCGACTTGCTGCGAGAAATCATTCATGTATTTAGTTTGCATTTTTACATTATTAAAATAAAAATATAATTCTAAAAAATCAACCTTAAAAATAATCAGTTTACATAAGTGTAACCATGGGCCTTTTCGAGATATTTTTTTATGCCGGCTGCCTAATAGGCGAGCGAGGTTTGGCGCAGCGATTTTGCGAAAACTTGTGGAAAGTGTGTTCTATTCTCGAGGGTGCGGATCAACTTTAGTTTGCATCAAGTCGACCAGCTGATCTCATGAGTAGGCTGTGCATTAATTCTCATACAGACTGGAAAAAAAGGTGCTAGCTTGATTTGGAAATTATAGTTTGAAAAATTCGAATACATGTTTCCGATACTGTATATGAAAAATGATCCCCCTGATCAAGGCGCATCTACCCTCGTTCCAAGCATAATCTCCATAAACCATTTATCTTTAATTCTCCACCGCACCCACACCGATACGATAAGTTTACATGCAGCATGGCTCAGCCTGTCGGGTTGGTGCATAATGAATTTGACCACGGCCACCCTCGAGAACTCCGTTCCACAAGATTTCGAAAAATCGATGTCCCAGTCCCTTCATGTCGTTGTTTGATTCTTACGCAACCGCGATATATGAATGATTCCTTGCAGAGCATGGATAGGGACGTCGATCGACTTTTTCACTTTTTCCTCAGCCACGCAAAAGTGGTGAGCAATAATTTGATTTCGGAGTCGGAAAAAAATATGCCTCTTGTGAAAGTCTACGCTGAACATCGTAATGGTCCGAATTATTACAAAGTAGGGTAGGTCAAACGAGACAAGTAACGACTTGTTTGGCTTCCTCGTTGTTTCTCCAGTGATGCGATGGTTCTAGCCATCGCAATTAAAGAGATATGAGAGCGTTTGCCTAAAAGTCGAGCAAATCCAAAAGATTTTGGCACAGCAAAAAAATCCGATTTTTCATTTTTGAGTGATTTGGGGTTCTCAAGGGCGCTGGAGACGATAGGCGTACTCATTTTCCACGTAGAGCTTCCGTTGGCTCCAGACGACGTTGCATCGTATTTACATTTTGAGGCTTAACACAGCTCAATTGAGCGCTAAAATTAGTGAAACAAGTTTTCTGGGGTGAAATTTTATGGAGAACACGCTCGTGTATTTCATTTGTCATAATTTTGTAATTAAAAAATTAAAAAGCCATTTTTTCGCTGATTCAATCCCGAGCTTAGCAAATACATGGATAGAACCGCCGTGACGAGAGTATTCCAGATCTATATTTTAATCTAATTTCGTCATCCAAATTTTGAGAAAACTAAAAAAGAGTGCACTCAAAACAGATTAAAACGCGTAGTTGGACGAGGCAAGGGCGTGAAACTGCCAGGGGGTGTGAAATAGAGGCAGAGGAGGCGACTGCCAGAGGGTCTGAGATCAGGTGAAGGAGGAAGATCGGACGAGAACAAGTCAAATTAGGCTCAAACGGAGCACTATTTTCAACATTTCTCAAAATTTGGATGACGTAATTAGGTAAAAATATAGATCTGGAATCCTCTCGTCACGGCGGTTATATCCATATGTTTGCTAAGCTCGGGATTGAATAAGCGAAAAATTGGCTTTTTAATTTTTTAATTACAAAATCGTGACAAATGAAATACACGAGCGTGTTCTCCATAACATTTCACCCCAGAAAACTTGTTTCACTAATTTTAGCACTTAATTGAGCTGTGTTAAGCCTCAAAATGTGAATTCGACGCAACGTCGTCTGGAGCCAACGGAAGGTCTACGTACAAAATGAGTACGCTTATCGTCTCCAGCGCCATTGAGAACCCCAAAACACTCAAAATTGGAAAATCGGATTTTTCTGCTGTGCCGGGCTCTGATCGATTCTTCGGCAAACGCACTCATATCTGAATCTACAGGTCTTTCCTCATCTCGAATCGATGGAGCAACTCAGAAACGTCTCGGATCTCTCGCAGCCCCACAATTGGTGAGTATTTGGTATCAGTTTCACAATCGATTATGCTGTTTCCATCACTTCATATGCGATCTTCGGATGTCTGATTGTGCTGAAAATATTCCAATAGCTCGACTGGGAAGCTTACACCCCCTCTCAGGTACCCTGAGGCGCGTGCTGTTAAACGCAAGATCTTCTTCCACGCTGGTCCCACCAACTCGGGCAAGACCTACCACGCACTGAAGAGGTACCAGTGGGATTGGGCCGCTTTTCTCCCGCAATACTATTGCATCGGGGGATATTTTGTTTCTCCCAGATTTCGCGAGTCGAAAAGTGGAGTCTACTGCGGTCCACTCAAGCTGCTCGCAGCAGAAGTCTACACGAAGCTGAACAAAGACGGATTAAACGTGGATTTGATCACCGGAGAAGAGAGGAGGTGCAAGATTAACAGAAAGAATTGAAACACGAGAGGTCCGGACTTTAGTGAAGTTGCGAAAGGGGAACTCAACTGCAAAAAAGTTTACTAGTTTACTTCGACTCAAGTTAATCTCGGATAACTCTGAAAACTTTATGATAACTCGTACGATGTCACTACTATTATGACAATTTAACACACTCTGATATTCATTCAAAATTCCATTTAGATTCGCAGTAGTTTTTTTTTCTCGGGTAACTTTGATTAAATTTCCGATCTCCCTACTGTAGTTGATCATTGTAGCATTCTGCTGTTCATTCAATTCTCATCCATTTAGATTCGCAGTAGATAATCTCCATCCCTCGGATCACAAATCGTGCACAATCGAGATGCTTTCGACCTCCATGCGAGTAGAAGTATGCTCACTCTTTGATTTATCCCACTTTTTTTGATAATCACAACTTGGCAAGAATGTGGATTATTAGTAACTACCCGCATTTTTTAATTCAAATATATGTCAGATCTGATTGTTTCAGGCACTGGCTAAAATTTTCAATTTTCTCTTTCAACTTCGTATTTTGGGATGGTCTAAGGTGCTAAAAACAGTAGGTGTGCTTAGGTTGCTCGAATGTTAGGCCAACGGCGTCAAATGACCATTTTTTTAACCTTCCGATACGAGCTTTATATATTGGCTTTTATATCCTTTATCGCTCATTACCTATTCACTTCTCTTCAGGTTGTGGTCATCGACGAGATTCAGATGCTTCGCGATGAGCAACGAGGATGGGCATGGACGAGGGCACTCTTGGGAGTGGCTGCTGATGAGGTGAGAAAGGAATTTACCATTTCCGACCTGAGGGTGGGATAGGGAAAGCTGTTTGTTATTTTTTATATGTTGAAACTTATCTTGTAGTGATTTTTTCTTGCGATATCTTCGAAAATAAATGCCTCTCTTTTCCGCGCAGGTGCATCTATGTGGAGAAGTGGCCGCTATTCCCATCGTCAAGAAACTGCTCGAACCCATCGGAGAGACTGTCAAGGCCAGTGATCCTTGATCTTTGATCTTGATCTTGAATAGTCTCTGCACTCCGTGTTCCGATGTGCTTGATCTTTGATATTTTCCAGGTGGTAACATACGAAAGGAAATCTCCTCTTGTTGTGGCTAAGCATGGATTGGGAGGCAGTTTGACCGAGGTGAATTTGACTCGTGAGATAGCTTGAGTGATTTCTAATTTTCGTGGATCCTCTGACAAAGAATTACCACAGAGTTTCCAAGGAGTTTCATAAGAAGATCTAGCGAATTCGAAAGAGGAGAAAATTCCAAGAACTTCTATTGTTTTCAAATTGGCTAAACGCTCAGGCAGATATCGGGGCTCATACTAGGCAACGGTTAAAATTACCATATCTGAGGCCATATCCCAAGAATCCACTACCACCCAGACCACCACAAGATCATTTAGAAAGTTTGAAAACTTCAGAAGTTCTTATAATTTTTCCTCATTCGAATGCACTAGGTCTCGTTATGAAGCTCAATGGACATTCTGCGACGTCTCCTTGTGAGCCGATAGTCCAATCGGAAGACTACAGATAAAATAGAAATATTGAACCGAAATATAGATCGATTGGTCGGGGAAAAAACGAATTATTTGTATTACTAATTGAGATTAAAACATTGTTACATCTTTAAATATCAGGTGCAGCCCGCTGATTGTATTGTCTGCTTCAGCAAGAAAAACATCTTTGACATCACAAGGAAATTAAAGCAAATGGGTACGGTAGAATCGATTGAACTAGAACCCGGTAAATGATGAAACAGTATATCAAATGTACGGTATCGATCGCTAAAATATTGATCGTCGATTACAGGCATCAAACCGGCAGTGATCTATGGCGACCTACCTCCAGGCACAAAAAAACTTCAAGCAGCCAAGTTTAACGACCCCAATTATCCCTGCAACGTACTTGTGAGTATACGATGGTAAAATTTGTTGCAAAATGATATCTTCTGTCACTTATTGATATACTATGATCGTTACATAAGCTGAATAACTGGAACATGAAATAGAAATTGTCGTTACAACACAAATTCTTAGAGTTCCTGACGATACATGCTATTGTATACATTCAGAAACTCCTTTAGATGCTACGAAATATTTGCATTATTTAATATTAATTAATATAAATTAAAATATCACTGTTTATACCCTTGAGGTGGCAACGGATGCAATCGGGATGGGGTTGAATCTCAACATTCGTCGTATCATCTTCGCTTCGGTCACCCGACAGGGAAAGCCTCTGCCCACTCACACGGCACTACAGATCGCAGGGAGGGCCGGCAGGTAAGGGTGTGGGGGGGGGTGTTGAATCGGCTGAATTCAGGAAAAAAACTTCGTGAGCAATCAGAATACAACATTTGTATCTTTCAACACTATGTATTTCCTTTTTCTCAACCCACCGTATCTTCAGATTCGGGACGGCACACGATTGCGGAGTGGTCTCGACGCTGCAAAAAGCGCATCACAGTCAACTAGAGGCGATTCTGGCTAAACCAGTATTTTATTTACACTATTCTTACTAGTGCTTATTGTCAGAAATGAATTCGTTCTTTTTTTTTCAAATTTAAGTATTCGCCCGTTGAGGTGGAGCCAATCAAAGCAGTGGGCATCGCTCCGAGTTTTGAGCAGATCGAGTCATTCTCCTTCCATCTACGAGAGGTATCCTAGTTTGATGCGGTAGACATTGAGGGCAAGAAGTAGTAGTTAAACATACAAATTTGGACTTTCCTACCGCACTAGGCTCCGTCCCCTGCGCACGCCCACTTGTTGATTGCCTTACCTTATGTAGAACATGACCTAGCCTAAGGAGTCTAAGCTGATCATGAGCAATCAAAACCAGAACTTAAGTGGACGAAGCCAGTCCCTAGGCAATCTTATGATGAAGGTAGGGCGGCGGAGCCTATTATGGAAGTTGGAAAATTCGTAACGGCAAACTTGGAAGCTCCTTGGTGATGTGACAACCTTCGTTTAGCCTTCATTCGTCTCTCTACTCAACTTCTTCTTCTCCGTCTGCTCCGTCTCCGATCACTTCTTCGTCTGCACAGGACAACAGATGAAGGATCTGGCGACTGTGATCAATGACATCCCACTCACACTCAAGGTACGGCAGGGTTATGATCATACATCTTAATACCCTATTTTAATTTTTTTCGTATTTCGATAATTTGCAATTAGTACTTTCGAGTTTCGCTTGGTTAGGATCACTGGTAGGCAATTTCCTCGCAGGTCCGTTTCACGTTGTGCATGAGTCCCATCGCCATCCGCAATAATAAGTTCGCAGAAATATCCTTCGTGAAAATAGTGAAGAGGTGAGGGAGACTTCTATACGCTATTGAAGTGGAGATTTAGTTGTGATAAAATGAAGTCCTCTATCCAGGTTCAAATGCTGATCCTTTTATTTTATCTATATCCATTTATTAATCCCCTGCTTAGATTCTCGTCTGGTCAACCTCTGACTGCTGATTGGCTCTTCGAGATGGTCGGATGGAATCCCCGCTCTGTGAATAGTCTGGAAGATCTCGCCCATTTGGAGAACGTGAGAGCTGATTGATGATCTTTACATTTTTCAAGGAATATCCTGAGTTTTTAAATGGCCTCATTCTTCTTCTTTTGTGGTCCTTCGTAATTATTGGGTGAAAAATGAAGTGATTAGTGGACTGATCAGCTCACTTCAAAATGATCATCTCGCTTGAAGTGTATCAGATAGCATTGATGTTTGATGCTTGTTTAGGTGTACGCGGTGCTGGAGCTGTATCTGTGGCTGTCGCTTCGCTTTCCCGATATGCTCCCCGACCAGAAAATTGTGAGGGATGGCAGCAGACAGGTGCGAATTTTTATTAAATTTTGAAATTATTGTTGGTATTCTATCCAGAATGCTCACATTTCAGATAATTGACATCTTTCTCATCCTTTTGATATTATAGAAATGTTTCATGACAAATTCACAAGTAGTGAATAAAATACAATTTAGTTCTAACCATCTTTAGTATCAGTTCTTCTACTTCCGCTATTGGATTAAATTGAAGAATTCTTATTACTCGTGTTCTTCGTTGTGGAACTCTGACAGCTTTATTTTAACAGTGTTAAGTAATGCGGCTAGGGATGTCCCAGGATTGATCAGCACAACACAGACGGATAATATCACTCTGTGTTTTATTTGTTTAAGATAGACAATCTGATACGTGAGGGAGTGGAGAACGTGTATCAAACTGATGGCATGACAGATAGATGGAAAACAGGTGAGGAAGGATTACGGTAGGACTGGAACTGATATGTTGAGTATAGTTTTTATCTTCAAATTAGGTTGTCTATGAATGTCTCAACGGGCGGTAGTTGATCTGATAACTGGACCGGGGATACCAATTGGATACAATATCAGATCTTGCAGGATCTGAAAAAGGAGCTGATAATGAAGAAGAAGAAGAAAGGTTGAGGGTACGGTAGTCTACCGTGACCTGTTAGATGATTAATTCTTTATTAGGAATAATTAGGATAATTAGAACTTTTTCGTTAGTTTACGTTGTTATTTTTGCGTTGTTACCTTGTTTAATTGCATTTTCGATTATTAACGACCACTGCGGGTATATACGAAATATCGTAGGTTCATCGTTCCCGATTATGCCATACTAATAAGATCAGAATTTTGGCCGTTTTTCGATAGCTCATCTTAGAATCGTACGGGTACGGTTATCAGATTACCGATTATGATTTTAAAAAATCACAATATAGTTGTACATAATTGTTGTTGATACTGATAAAGTGTTGTTTGAACTATGGCTTATCCGTTGTTCCTGAGAAAAAGGTCCGAGACCCTGCAACGCCTACTTTTATCTTTAATCGATTACTAATTTGATCTACCCGATCGATATTCAGATGTATTCTCACTCGCTGCGATGTCTCGCGAGGATGAGACTACTGAGAATGGCACCACAATCCAGTCAGTTTTCTAAAGTATCCATCCCGAAAAAAATTGTTATTGAATAATTCTCATATTTCGACATTTCCAGGTAGATCGATATTCGTTTCATCGCTGTTGAGCAGAAGGGAAAATGGGACTGGAGAGTGAGTTTGTGTTTCTATCCACGGGAGTGTGACAAAAGCACAATTCGAAATATCTCAGTCCATAGTAATTGTACAACCGTGTTTAGAATGATCTGATTACTATTGGTGAACCCAAGGGTTGGCTAAACGGTTGCAGTCTTGCAGGACCCGCAGCGGAAGGAGTTTGCAAACTCCCCCCCCCCCCCCAATTCTCGCCTGCCTCCTACTATCTCTCCAACCTGGCTTGGTTAGAGCACGCGCGAAAGGGTCAGGGCAGATAGCGCTCACCACTAGTAATCAGTTTATACGTATTGTAATTCACGAAGTATAATTATCTCTCTGGAGTGAGATATGGCGAGTTGCGCCTTTGTCACTCCCTGCTGTGCACACATTAGGCCTTTTCACAGCTCAATCTAGCTTCAACACATGGCCGTGTAGTGAGAGGCCTCATCAGTATTTCCCCTCATTGCAGTGGTGCTCCGATCGGTCACTTCCAGTACGAAATGCCCGCTGATAGAGGAGAAATGACCATGGATGAATACCTACAGCCAAGGGTAAGCATTTGTGGGCAACAATTAGTAAGGAAGTGCATAGAAAAGTACAGTCAGATTCGTTTTGATTATGGCGTTGAAGCGATAGATGGAGTTGCGGGGTGGTGTTTCTCGACCAAAAATTTATATTCTTTTAATTTTACGAATACTATGCAGAGTATACATTTCCTATTTCAGAAACGTCCCAGTCCAAGGTCAATGGGGATTGACTTTGATTGGATGAGAAGCATCGATGAGGTGAGAGGGAGAGAGAGAGAGAGGGGGTGGAGGGAGGGAGAGAGGAAAAAGGAGGGCATGCCTAAAGTGCTCATCAGAGAAAGGGATTGGTTCACTCTTCCTTGGCAATCTCCATACTTCCTCTCTTTCTTTCTGTCTCTCCAGCAATGTTCGATGTTTCAGGTGATGGAGAGGTTCAAGCAATGTCCACTCGTCAGGAAGGCATGCAATAAAAATGGGCTGACAAAAAAGGTCTTCTCTAAGGCGCTGCAGTGAGTTTGAGTGCATCTCAGGTTCTTCATTATCCGATAAACACTGCATTTCTATGTATTTAAAAAAAATTTAGTGTTGACGCTCGAAGCTGCGACTGAATGATATTATTCTATCTATGACTTCGAGAAACGCGAAATTAGTTGTAAACGGGGCGCTGCTGCGTTTCTCAAAGATTGTGATGACATGATCGTGATTCTTCCTCTTTCTCAGATCCTTCCAAGAACTGTGCATGAATCTATCGTCGCTGGATCCGGAGCTCGTAAACATGCTCCAAGACATCATTGATGTATTTTTTTAATATTTTGTAAATTGTATGAATAGATAATTCTCAAACAATAACCAAATACAAAAATGTGCTGTTTTTACATATTTGTAACCTTCAATCGTGTCTAATTGGCAGGGCAGGGATGTAGACGTCGATCAGCTTTTCCCCTTCTTTCTCAGCCATGCCAAAAGGGTGAGCAATCATTTTATTTTGCAGTCGGAAAAATTTGCCTTTTTAATGAAGGTTTTGACTCAATGGTCCACTTTATTGCATAGTAGGGTAGGTGAAACGAGTAGGGACTTGTTTGGCCTCCGTATTGTTTCCCTAGCCTTCGATGTTTTCCAGCCATCTTAATTAAAGATAAGCTTGACTCTACAGGTCTTTCCTCATCTCGAATCGATGGAGCAACTCAGAAACGTCTCGGAGCGAAAAAATTACAGTGGCGCTCCGTTCAATGAGTCGGAAATACTCGTAAATCGAGGAGGAAATAGCATCGATAAATTCATACAGACAAGGGTAAGGATTCATAGACAGTGATTAGTGTAAGGAAGTACATTGAAAAGGACCACACTCATTTTGATTGTCACGCTGATGCTATAGATTCTATTGTGAGGTAGAGATCGTCCACTTAAAAATTCTGATGTAATAGTTTGAGGATCTAGGGGTGACTAACTTTCCGTTATAAAATATTTACTTTCTATTCAGGGGGTAAAATTCTCCTTTTCAGAAACCTCCCCATTCGAGCACAAACGGGACGATTGATTGGAAGGATTGGAAGGAGGGCATCTGTAGGGTGAGAGAGAAGGGAATTCCTAATATGACCCATTTCTCGTTCATCGGGGAAACGGAATATTCCTTGCCTACCTAGCAAGGTTGGATGTTTCAGGTGGTGGACAGGCTCAGGAATCGTCCGCCTTTCAGACAGGCATGCACTGAGCATGGACTGACTGAGAAGATGTACAAGAACGCATTACAGTGAGTTGGAATGCTTGTTCAAGCAATTCAAACTCACATTGAATCAGTGCACGACAGTTGCCTGAGTAAACGAAAACGTGCTGAAATTTCCATCTATTGTTTTGTGGAGTTGAATTTCTTGAAGCAGCGACTGAGCGATAGTTTCTCCAGACGACTGCGCGAAACGCTAAATTTGCTGGAAACGGGACAATGATAATTGCTGCTCCCATCTATCATTGGCATGATCGACGTACTTCCTCCTTTTCAGGTCCTTCCGTAATTCGTGCCTGGATATATCTATGCTGGATCCGAAGCTCGTCGAGATACTGCGAGACAACATTCATGTAGATATTTAATATTTTATACATAAAATAGACTATTTCCTTTGAAAAAAATAACCAGCTTTGGAAAAAGAGCATTTTAACATATTTAATTGTATGGTTGGCATCAGTCTTAATGACTTGTACTAATGAGGGGCCATCAGTGGGTCAGAGGGGATTTGTTGGGATGACCCGAAAGACGATAGTCGTCGTCTTTATATAGGCGAAAGGTCACAGGCAAATGTAGTGGTGAAGTAGCATCGGAGAAGTATTCTGAGGGGGAGAATAGGATTAGAGGAATGGGAATGGAAATGGAGAGAATATCGAGTGAGAGGGTTCACATTAGAACAGAGTGTATTCTCATCTACCGAAATTAGAAAAACTCCTCATTTTCACAACAACTGTTTACATTTCTGTAATCGTTGGCCTTTTCAAAATATTATAAATGAGCATCCTTGACAGGGCAAGAGTAAGGACGTCGATCAACTTTTTCCCTTCTTCCTCAGCCATGCCAAAAGGGTGAGCAAGCATTAGATATTTTGATCCTTAATCTTCAGTATTTGCCATTTTATGACATGTTTGTCCTCAATGGTTCTCATGACGGTCCGATTTATTGCATACTTGGTTTGGTCAAACGAAGCGTTTGGCCTTCATCCAATTGAAAATATGAAAAGCATGAATCTGCAGATTTTTCCTCATCTCGAATCTATGGAGGAACTCAGAAACGTCTCGGATCTCAGGCAGCCCCACAATTGGTAAGCAATTGGTTACGGTTTCGTAGAATTTATCGTATTTCTCCTTCATGGGAGGCTTCGAATGTAATGCACGGGAATACATGCACGCTTTAGGCATCTTTTAGTTTTATGTGCAAGATGTAGGCGTTCAGTCGCGTGATTTTTCAAATATTTTTAAATCTAAAGGGCTTCTAATCACAGTTTCCGCTAACGATTCTTTTGTTTTCATCATAACAAAATCTCTAGCGAATTCTGGTTGGTTTGAGTGAGATTCCTCCCACTCAGGTACCCAGTCGCACGCGCTATTAAACGCAAGATCTTCTTCCATGCCGGTCCCACCAACTCGGGCAAGACGTACCACGCACTGAAGAGGTAAACGATTGTAATTGGCGTATTTTTCTCTATCGTAAGACTGTCGATGCAGGTAATACGCAGCCATATTATAACATGGAACTTAAACGATTTTTTTACTGGTGAATAGTTCTTCCGGCTGTTGCTGAACTGTATTTCCTGATAGCATGATGAATATTTGTTGTCCGTAACTGTCGATCTATACCTTCGTTCTCAACGAAACAATTGATAATTCTGTCGCTTGATTCAGATTCCGCGAGTCGAAGAGTGGTGTTTTCTGCGGTCCACTCAAGCTGCTCGTCTCAGAAGTGTACACGAAAATGAATATGGACGGATTAAACATGGATATGATCACGGGAGAAGAGAGGAGGTAAAGGATTGTAAAAGGGAGTCGAAACGGGCGAGCTCCGGGTGGTAGTGGAATTGCACAAGGGGGATTAATTTGTATAAAGTTCAGAATTTTGCTTGTTATTGCTCAAAGTCGAATCAAGTGAATCTTCATTATTAGTCGTACGATCTCACTACTATAGTCGACAATCATTCATTCACACTATCATTCATTCGAACTTCTTTCCCATTTAGATTCGCAGTAGACAATCTCCATCCCTCCGATCACATCTCGTGTACTGTCGAAATGCTTCCGACTGCGATGCGAGTAGAAGTATGGTTACCCTTCGATTAATTAATGAAACTATTAATTTGCGGTTTGTTCGATGCTACCTACAGTACCGTCGGAAAGTCAGTGGACACTTTTTGAATCTTTTATAACTTTTTGCCCAGGAAAGGCATCATTCTGATATTACCAAATTCATTGGAGATTATGATCATGATATTGGGGTATTACGAAATTGCATAGCTATTGCGTAGTGTTGACTCAATCAAAAGACACTTTTTTCAAAATGGCATTTTTACTTTTTTCAAAGACACTTTTTTCAAAATTACATACATTTTTTTCTTCTTGTCAAACTTTCTGAGATTGGAGATATGACCGAGGCCTTACTAGAATAAATTTTTTTAATCCTGAGAATATGAAAACAATATTTCACAATTTGCCCCCAGGGCTTGAAAAAATCACTTTTTTTGCTTCATCATTTTGGACATCCATAACTTTGTGGGAAATAAAGGTAAAAATCTGGTTTTTGCATAGAAATGTTCAAAATATATTGAAGATCTGATGCCTAACTTTTTAGAGCGATTGGATATCTTTCCTGCCCGTGGCGTGCGTTTTTTCGGAGGCATACTAGGGTCGGGAAACACCCTGTTTACGCACTCTCGTCGTCTGCACTCGTCCATAGGGGTAAACAAGGTGTTTCTCGACCATAGTACTCCTCGGAAAAACGATCGCCGCGGGCAGGAAAGATATCCAATCGCTCTAAAAAGTTGGTAATCAGATCTTCAATACATTTTGAACATTCCTATGCAAAAACCAGATTTTAACCTTCATTTCCCACAAAGTTATGGATGTCCAAAAATGGTCATGCAAAAAAGTGATTTTTTCATGCCCTGAGGGCAAATATCGATATTTAGTTTTCATATTCTCAGGATTATCTGTACTCATGATGGCGATCATTTTGGTGCCTTGAACCATTCTCTAGCTTGGCTAGGAGCCGATATCTGATTTTTTGACCTCCATTTTGCAGCTCGGCTGCAGCCATTGTGCGACCGAGCAGCACCTTCAAAAATTTATTCTGGTTAGGCCTCGGTCATATCTCCAATCTCAGAAAGTTTGACGAGAAGGAAAAAATGTATGCAAGAATAATGCCATTTTGAAAAAGTGTCTTTTGATTGAGTCAACATACGCAATAGCTATGCAATTTCGCAATACCCCCAATATCATAGT
Organism: Pristionchus mayeri; assembly: GCA_036245805.1. Classification (NCBI taxonomy): domain Eukaryota; kingdom Metazoa; phylum Nematoda; class Chromadorea; order Rhabditida; family Neodiplogasteridae; genus Pristionchus; species Pristionchus mayeri. The sequence continues at coordinate 19,676,590 of BTRK01000001.1, forward strand.
CATAATCTCCAATGAATTTGGTACTATAAGCCGTAATATCAGAATGATGCCTTTCCTGGGCAAAAAGTTATAAAAGATTCAAAAAGGGTCCACTGACTTTCCGACGGTACTGTACATCATAGTTGTGCACGATACAATCGGGGGGGGGGGGGGTGTAGGGGGTCATGGTGTCAAAAATCGATCGGTAGGTCAAGACTAAGTTCTATCACCAAATCACCCAAATCACTACCGTAACCCAGTTCCATGGGTCAGATTCAGTTCCTTGGGTCAAACATTTTTCTAAAATTGTCAAACATTATTCTAAAAATCCTAAGTCGATTATAAAATTATTCTATAGTAACGAGAGATACGGTAGGATAATTTAAAATAATTTAAAAATAATTAAAAATAAACCCATGGAACTGGGTTACGATAGTAACTTGGGTACTGTACAATCGATTGGGCACGGTGCCAGGACTTTTCAAAAATAAAATTAGTTTTGCGATATTCGCGGGTTACGGTATCTGTATACGGTATCAGGGTGTACTGTACTATCGATTGGTCATATTACTTAGTCTTGACCTACCGATCGATTTTTGACCATGACCCCCTATACGTCGAGGGGCTGCTTGGTAATCAATAACCATATATTTGGTGGCATATCAAATATTTATAGAAGATGAGGGCTTGGTTGCGATACAGAGCGCCATTTTCCCAACAAACATGGGCAAAATCCATGATGCCCTTGCCAGTGATATTCGCTGTGGGGAATCAGAAAAATTTCGAAATAAATAAATACCAATCGCGTTAGCGGTAGATGAAACATTGAAGAGAATGTCGCATCAGAGCCAAATTTTGTTTTGTAGGATGGATTTTCATTGCCTATTCTCTTCTCTTCAGGTTGCGGTCATCGACGAGATTCAGATGCTTCGCGATGAGGAACGAGGATGGGCATGGACGAGGGCACTCTTGGGAGTGGCTGCTGATGAGGTGAGATCGAATCTACTCTTTCCTGACATAGTCTTTCATCGGCAAGAGAGAGATTGTGTGAAAGAGCTGATTTGGTTATATTTTTACCTTGTGATCTCTTAGACATCAAAATCCACTGTCAAAAATTCCGCGATATAAGTGATACTTGAAACGCAGGTACATCTGTGTGGAGAAGTGGCCGCCATTCCCATCGTCAAGAAACTGCTCGAACCCATCGGAGAGACAGTCAAGGCCAGTGATCTTTGATTGATCTTTGCTGTTGATTAATCTTTGCTCTCTGTATCCAGGTTCCTATGTGCTTGATCTTTGATCTTTTCTAGGTGGTAACATACGAAAGGAAGACGCCTCTAGTTGTGGCTAAACAGGCATTGGGGAACATGTTTACCAAGGTGAAGCTGACTTGTGATATAGGTTGAGTGATTTCGAATTTTCGCTCTGACAAGGGGGTGCGCGGATTCGAAATGGACTCTCGGAACGAGATATACATGGTTCGAAAGCTCATAAAATTCTAAGAGCTTTAGCATCTTTGAAAAGTGCTGACGAGCCTCGGGGCAAGAAAAAAATCGATAATTTCGCCCGCGAATTTTTCCCTCAACACATGAGCGCTTTCGCGCAACCTTCGCAGCAAGCAGCTGTGGTGTAGTGGTGAATGGATTAGAACTACGAGCGTGGGGTTGAGGGTTCGAATCTGGCTGTGCTCATTTTGCTTTGCTCATTTTTCGGAAACTTTTTGAAGTCCTGACTGTCTTTTGAACTACATCCTACACATGATTTTGATCTTCGGATGTACACAATGAATAACTGCAATACAAGAGCGATGATATAAACTCATGAATACGCTGATCTATTTCTGATCCCGATAGTGTTATTCACTGTATGCATCCGAAGATCAAAATCATGTGTAGGATGTAGTTCAAAAGATAGTCAGGACTTCAAAAAGTTTCCGAAAAAATGAGCAAAGCAAAATGAGCATAGCCGGATTCGAACCCTCAACCCACGCTCGTCATTCTAATCCATTTACCACTACACCACAGCTGCTTGCTGCGAAGGTTGCGCGAAAGCGCTCATGTGTTGAGGGAAAAATTCGCGGGCGAAATTATCGATTTTTTTTCTTGCCCCGAGGCTCGTCAGCACTTTTCAAAGATGCTAAAGCTCTTAGAATTTTATGAGCTTTCGAACCATGTATATCTCGTTGCGAGAGTCCATTTCGAATCCGCGCATCTCCCTTGTGAGTCTTCGATCCAACCGTACGTAGATTTTACGGATAAAATAGTAATTGAGAACCGAAATGTAGATTGATTGGTCGAAAAATAACGAATCATTTGAGATTAAATCATTGTTACTTCTACAAATATCAGGTGCAACCGGCCGATTGCATAGTTTGCTTCAGCAAGAAGGAGATCTTCGCAATCACAAGGCAACTTCAGAAACGGGGTACGGTAGAATCGATTGAACTAGAACCCGATTAAAGATGAATTACTAAATCAAATGTACGGTATCGATCTCTAAAACATCGATAATCGATTGTAGGCATCAATCCGGCCGTGATCTACGGGAGTCTTCCCCCGGGTGCAAAACTAGCCCAGGCAGCCAAGTTTAACGACCCCAACGACCCCTGCAATGTACTGGTGAGTCTGTTTGGATGCTTCGAAGTTTAGAAGTATACCGAAGTATTTGCATATTTTCTACTACTGTGACAATAGAATGCGATGCAAGTTGCTGTGTCGTTGTGCACGTTGGAATCAGCAGAACGGAACGGAACGTTAAAATGATGCGGTAACTGTTTTTCGCGCTGTGCCTCACGCGGAGGCACAGTGCGGCAAACAGCTACCGTATCTTTTCGTTCTGCTGATTCCAATGTGCACCACGACACAACAATTTGCTGCGCATTCTATTCTCACAGTACATAATATAAATTAAAATAGTAATTTACAAACCCTTGAGGTGGCAACGGATGCAATCGGAATGGGGCTGAATCTCAACATTCGTCGTATCATCTTCAGAACGATCACCCGATCTGGAAAACTGGTGCCCAACTACGCGGCATTGCAGATCGCAGGGAGGGCGGGCAGGTGAGGGAGACTAGGAATTTTGTGAAGTTCGAAATGGATGAAAAAATCGAAGTTCAAATCAAGTCGAAGTTCTATGAAACTGGCGAAAATAAAGGAGACTTTATCGCGATGAATTGCAAAGAAAGTGTGAATATACGTGGAGAAAATGTGCGCGCCTTGTAAGGATTCATTGAATTGATGTAATTTTGAGAATTGGAATGGCCTCCTTCATTCTGCTCAACAATTATCCTACATCGTTTGTACCTTACAGATAACTGTTCATTTCCTTTTTCTCTCACTCCCTCTATTTCTAGATACGGCACAAAGCACGAACAAGGAGTGGTCACAACGGTGAAACCCGGTGATCTCAGTCTACTCGAGACTATTCTCGCCAAGCCAGTAGGTCGCTTACACAATTCTGGATCTTGTTTTGAATCCCACGGAAAAACGATGAAACGTACTGTCAAAGATGAATTAGTTCGTTTCTTCAAAATGTATATTTTCTCTTTGAGGTTGAGCCAATCAAAGCAGTAGGCATCGCTCCGAATTTTGAGCAGATCGAGGAATTCTCGTTCCATCTACGAGAGGTATCCTAGTTTGAAGCGGTCGATAGATTTCTTGTTTTTTAATTGACGTCTGCTCATTCCATTGATTTGAGTGCAAGAAGTAGTAGTTAAATAAATTCGTAAGTGGAAAGAACGGCAAACTTACCACCCTTAGTTGATGCTCCAAGCGATCCCCCATTCTTTGAGCCTTCATTCCTCTCTCTACTGGACATGTTTGACTCCATCTGCTCCGTCTCCGATCACTTCTTCCTCTGTACTATTCCAAAGCTAAAGGAAATGGCGACTGCCATCAATGATATCCCACTCACACTCAAGGTACGGTAGGGTCACGATCATACATTTTAACACTCTAATTTAATTAGTGTTTTGCTCGATATTTGGGTTAAATTTGTATCATATTATGTTGAGAATTATCTAATACTACATTTGAGAACGCAACATCTGGAAAATGCTTGCATTTCGAAAGTTTGCAATCATCACTTTTGAGTTTCACATGATTGGGATAACTAGCAGTGTTTGATTGGTGTCATCTCGCAGGTCCGTCACACGTTGTGCACAAGCCCCATCACTCTCAAGCAGAATAAGTTCTTAGTGGAAGCCTTCGTTAACATAGCCAGAAGGTGAGAGATTATGATCACTATCTTTATCACTGATCTATTGTGAGTTAGGTGGGAACAGAATGAAGTCAGTGTTTTATATCTTTATCGCAACAAGTAAATGTGCGAGTACATAAAACCAGTAGCTAGGAACTGGTAAGTACAATTTAAAATGACGTTGTGGTAGGTGGAGTGTAGTAGTCGCCGCGATTCGACGACCCGAACGGAGTATAGGGAGATGTAGAGAGGAGAGAAATATAGTGAGAGGGTGAGTTAAAGTTACCCAACAAGGACGAAACCCTGATCTCACCCTGATCCCGTCGCGTGTACGAGAGAGTATGCAAAAGTGAGAGAGCGTGGGATTACGCTGATCATTTCCGGCTTTCCCTTGAGGCTATTATTGTTTTTTTAGCATTTTTGTATATTCGTTCTATACTAATTCAACCATGGGCTATTCGTTGGAGGACAAAAAATAATGGGTCAATTTCGTCCTTGTTGGGTAACTTTAAAGCATGTATAAAATGGGTAATTGAGGAGAAAGACGCTTTAGGAATAATTTGGAAGAGAGGGAAAGAGTTCGTTGAGGTAAGGAATTAATAGTGGAATAAGTACGATGAGATATTTTTCATATTTAAATCACAATTTAAGTCTGATAAATTGTTAGATTCGTGATATCGTTATAAATGGAGAATTGAGCTTTAGAAATATATTGCTAAAATCGAGATGTATGACCATTGATGGTAATGAATCTCCTGCTTAGATTCTCGTCTGGTCAACCTCTGACTGCTGATTGGCTCTTCGAGATGGTCGGATGGAATCCCCGCTCTGTGAATAGTCTGGAAGATCTCGCCCATTTGGAGAACGTGAGAACTGATTGGTGATCTTTGGACCTTTCTAGGAAACTTTGAACTATTAAATATCCTCCTGCTGTTGTCAAGTATGTGCATATATAGTTGAAAATTCATCTCACTTCAAAATGATCATCGATCATCAATTGTATCTCACTGTGCTGATCTTTGATCTCTGCTGGTTGAGGTATACCCGGTGCTGGAGACTTACCTATGGCTGTCGCTTCGCTATCCCGATATGCTCCCCGACGAGGAAATTGTGAGGGATGGCAGCATAGAGGTACACACGTTTACACAATTTTGAAATTAATTTTTGTATTCTATACAGAATGTTCACGTATTCGACAGCTTTATCATCGTATGTGACAAATTCACCAAGTTTATAAAATACGAAATAGTTCTGTCTTATATCTAGCAGCATTATTACTTCTTTCTTTCACTTTTACCATTGGTTGAAATTGAAGAATTCGTGCTTCTGATGTTCATTGCAGAACACTGACAGCCTTATTTTAACAGTGTTATGTAAAGCGGGGATATACAAGTATTGATCAACACCACACTGGCAAACATCATCATTCTGAGTTTTCTATGTTTTAGATAGACAATCTGATCCGTGAGGGAATGGATAACGTGAGCAAACTGCTGCCAGATGTAAAGCAGGTGAGGGCAAGAGAGGAACTGATACCTTGAGTTTAAGTCTTATGATCAAATTACATTGTCTCTGAACATCGCTCTTAATTTAGAGTTAAGAGATTTGATTACTTGGCCGGGGTGACAATTCAAAACGATATAAGCCATTGCCATCCTTCAGGGATCGTCGAAAAAGCGGAGTAAGCGTAAAGCTGAGACTGCAAGAGGAAGTGGGAGCACTAGTGGAGAAGGATAAGAACGGTTGATAGTACTGTTATTTACCGCAGGCTGTTTGATTCATTCTTCGATCGAAATGTTGTTAGAACTGTTTTCGTGATTATGTTGTTCTTTTTTCGTTGTTATTTTGTTTAATTTCATTTTCGTTGAATAGCGACCACTGCGGGTATAGACGAAATATCCTAGGTTCAACCTGCCCGATTATGCCTTCCAAAGATCATAATTTTGGGCGTTTGTCGATAGCTCTTCCTCGATTCGTGTTAGAACTCAAAAGGACGTGGAAAGCTGTTAACAACCAATCAATATTTATCACGTCGTGCGACATCGCAAGATAAGGAAGGTTTTGTTCGGTACTTGCACTCAGCCAAGTGTTGGCATGACTTGAAATTATGAAATATGGTAGTGCTAATACGCTTGCGGGTACGGAAATCGGGTTAGCGATTATGATAAAAAAGATTTACTATTCGTTAAATAGTTGTATATAATTGGTGCAGATATCGATAAAGTTTCGTTTGAAACTTTCAATCATATATTTTGAGAAAGGTCCGCAACCCAGCAACGGCTACCTTTATCTTTAATCTATTACTATTTTGATCTACCCGATCGATAATCAGATGTTTTCTCACTCGCTTCGATGTCTCGCGAGGATGAGACTGCTGAGAATGGCACCACAATCGAGTCAGTTTGAATATCATAATATTCACTTCGTTTAGTAACTCTGACATTTTTATCACACTTATGTAAACCCCTAATCATTGGAGAAAGATATTTACACATCTAATGATATGAATAATACTCAGACTTCTATTTCCAGGTCGATCGATATCCGCCTCTTCGCTGTTGGAGAAAAGGGGAAAGGGTCCTGCAGAGTGAGTGGTTCTTGCGTCATTTCAGAAACATTTCAGTTTCATAATTTTCCAAAGGCGCGCAGTGCAATGTTTTCAATAACAGCGATTGTAAGTGGATGTGCTCGTGCGACGACGACGTCAGAAGAGTATTCATCGATAGATAAACTTCCCCTTGCAGAGGTACTCCGTTCCGAAGCAACCGACGTGGAGTGCCCGCCACTCGAGGAGGAATGACCATTGATGATCTCGTCCAGCCAAGGGTCACTTTTATCATTCATATTTCCGAAAAAAGAGGAATTCTCCTTTGTAATCCTCTACCGACTAGAATGCAATATTCAGTTTGAACCTACTTTCCTCGAGAGCACTCCCAATCCATAGGATAAGCTTTCTCAGGGCGGCCACCCGTTGAGTAGTCGTTTTTTGGTGGTGGCTACCCGTTGTTAGTCCGTTGTCTGGTGATCATTGGAAATGCAGGCGATTCAAGTGATTTGCGCTTCGGCAGGCTCATTTGCTCGGTTGAATAAAAACCGGGTGAGCCTGTTCTTGTCATAGTGCATCTCATTTGAAGTGGTAGTGCTCTCTGAAAAATTCGGTTTCCTCGTTTTCGGTCTCCCGGTTTTTTGATGAAAAACGGCCCATCAATGGTTAGCCGCCGCCAAAGAATTACCAATCTACGGTTTGCCGCAAGCGATTTAACTGATCCAATGATGTCTCCGGCTGAAATATATCTGTCCCATTCTCAGAAACTGCCCGTGTCGACTACGACAGCGACGATTGACAGCGAGTGGTTGGAGGGACTCGATAAGGTGAGTGGAGGGGGAGGAATCTCATGGAAGAACAAGGGAAAGCGAGCTAATATAAAGCTAACTTCGGCGAGTTCGGCGACGTAGTCCTAGCAGTAGTCGGCCTCACCGCACTACACCACACAGCGTAGTCGTTTACGACTGTAAAATCGCTTGACGTGGCTGCACCTTTACCTTTACCTTTCGGCGACTCAGCCTGAAAGCAAGAATGTTTTCACTGTTCCACTCCAAGTTGGTGTCGGAGTCTCCTACACCAAAACCCTGGGCATGTTAGATAATTTTTTCCGTGCATTTCGACCATTGGCAACACCAAACAACAGGATTCGGTGACTGTGGTCGTGGAGGAATTCGCGCGACGGTCTTCCGTCAGAAAATTGGCAGCCGAGAATGAACTGACTAAGAAGATATTCACGAAGTCATTCGTGTGAGTCTCCCATTCATTGATCGCCCAGTTTCCTGATGATCATGGTACAACCACTCGTTCAAAATATGTTTTATCGATAAGCATTTCTAGGGAAACATTATCGTTAATATTCCTCCATTTCCCATAGAGGAACATTGGAATGTAAATACGATTTGTATCTTTCTCAGGTCATTCCGTTCGATGTGCCTGAAATTTGAGGAGCTCGAGCCGCAACTCCTCGTCACTCTCAAAGACATTATCAGTGTATGTTTATGAATACTTTTGAAATTAACATAAAATACTTTTAATGTTTATCATAGAATCTTTGAAGTGACGTCAACAGTGAAAGTGACGGAAAAAAATGATAAATTTGCATTTAACTTACGTATATTTTACGAAGAATCAATTATTTCCAGAGCAAGAATAACGACGTCGAGCGGCTTTTCCCCTTCTTCCTCGAGCATGCCAAAAGGGTCAGCCATTTGTCTACCTTTGTTCGGGTTTTCTCTAAATATGGATATTGCTGTGTATTCTCTTTCTTTTGGGATAGTAGCTCTGGTCTGAGTTGGCACCTAGCAACTAGTCCGACTAGTTAGTTATCCACTAGCTCGCAGACTAGTCTGACTACTAGTCGCTCTCTCCGACTAGTAGTCAGACTAGTCTGCGAGCTAGTGGATAACTAACTAGTCGGACTAGTTGCTAGGTGCCAACTCAGACCAGAGAGTATGAGAAGCCCGAATCTTCAGGTCTTTCCTCATCTCGAATCGATGGATGATCTTAGGAACATATCGGATCTCACGCAGCCTCACAATTGGTGAATACTCTAGGATATTCCGTCTTTCTGCTTGAGTCTCGATTCTGCATCGGGATATTTCCAAATTAATCACATTGTTTCCATAATTCCTGTAGCGTTCTAGGGAAACTTTGCTAATTAGAATGATGTGAATTGATTTGATTACTATAATTTCACTTCTCCCTCAGGTACCCCGAAGCACGAACTATTAAACGCAAGATCATCTTCCACGCAGGTCCCACCAACTCGGGCAAGACTCACACCGCATTGGAGAGGTACGAGTGGAATTGGGGTATTCTGTACCCTTTCCGGGTAATACGCAGCCAGATTATAACATTGATCTAAGACGAGAATGTTATTAATTATTCCGGATGTTGCTGAACTATAACGGTGAAGTTGTATATATAGTGAATATGTTCTTCCAATAAATGACTGTTAATCAATACCGTAGATCTCGTCAAAACAATCGATTAAAATTTCGTTCCTCCCAGATTCCGCGAGTCGAAGAGTGGAATCTACTGCGGTCCACTCAAGCTACTCGCCGCGGAAGCATACACGAAATTGAATGAAGAGGGATTCAAGGTGGACATGGTCACTGGAGAAGAAAGGAGGTGAAGGATTAGAAGAGGGAAACGGGGGAGCTCCGGGTGGTAATGGAGTCGCTCTAGGCGATGTAATTGCAAAAAAAAAATGAGTATTTTATTAAGGATACCAAAAGTTTCTTAACTGTGTCAACTTCTTCATTAATCGTCCGATCTCCATACTGTTGATCATGATTGTAACATTCTGCTATTCATTCAATTCTCATCCATTTAGATTTGCAGTAGACAATCTCCATCCCTCGGATCACATCTCGTGCACTGTAGAGATGCTTTCGACTGCGATGCAAGTAGAAGTACGTTTACTCTTTGATTAATTAAGGATGTTTCCTCTGTTTAATTAATTGCGCAATTCTTTACTGAATTGCGCATTTCACATTTGCAAATGATGTTAGCAGTGTTAATTTAATCTTCCGATACTTATCTCAAGCACTAACTTTTCCACAACTTCATCAGACCAAGTCTCTAACGAATTCCACATTCTTCTCTTTTCAGGTTGCAATCATCGACGAGATTCAGATGCTTCGCGATGAGCAACGAGGATGGGCATGGACGAGGGCACTCTTGGGAGTGGCTGCTGATGAGGTCAGAGAGGAATCTATCATTTCCGACCAGAGGTTGGGATAGGCAAGGTGTTTGATAGTTTAATATATGTTGAAACTTATCTTGTTGTGGTTTTCCCTTGCGATCTCTTCGAAATCAAAATAGAGTTCCTTCTTCGAAACTATCAAGTGCCAACTGAAACACGAATGTCTCCAGGTGCATCTATGCGGAGAAAAGGCAGCTATTCCAATCGTCGAGAAACTTCTCGAGCCCATCGGAGAGAAAGTCGAGGCCAGTGATCTTTGATCTTATGATGCTTTTTGATTTTTTATCATTGATCTCATACCCAAGTTATCTATATGTATCGCAGAAAATCTCAATTATTGATTCTTAATTTGTGATCTGTTTGATCTTTGATCTCTTCCAGGTCGTGAATTACGAAAGGAAATCTCCTCTAGAGGTGGCTGAATGTGGATTGGGAAGTCTAACAGAGGTGAGACTGCCATGGCTCGAACTATTCCCAGTTTTCGCAAACGGGAGTTCAGCCTTTTTTCGAAAGGGAGTGCAGGATGAATTTATACAAACATAGGTTTATGGTCATTCAAAGATAAATGTATTTATGTCAGGTACAACCGGCAGATTGCTTCGTCTGTTTCAGCAAGAAAACCATCTTCGAAACCGCAAAGAAACTGGAGATGATGGGTACGGTAGAATGATGGGTGCGGCAGAATCGATTGAACTACTGGAGAATACGGTAGTCTCCGATAGATCCCAAATTTAAGCTGAATTATTATATCAAATGTACGGTGATCATATCATTTATCGATTATTATATCAAATGAACGGTGATCATATCATTTATCGATAACTAAAAAATTATTATCGATTTCAGGCATCAAGCCGGCAGTGATCTACGGAGATCTCCCCCCGGGCACAAAACTGGCCCAGGCAGACAAGTTTAACGACCCCAACGATCCCTGCAATGTACTAGTGAGTATACGATTTTTTTCACGGTAAATGACCCGCTTATTGAGATGCATTTCCATCGTCGCATAAACATCAGGAAAGACGCGAATTTTATTTTAATTAGGCGTGCTATATTGAAATTTGGGCAGAGCGTTGACTTGGTAGAAGGCTTTTGCGCAAATTCGGTTAGAGGAAAGCTTTAAGTGAGCAGTGATGAATGGTAGAATATAGCCCACCAAAAATCAGAATTAGAAAGAATTGAGGTTTTTGAGCTGTGAGCTGTGTTTTCTGCTGATGTTCGAGTCCGCCCTCATATTGACCTTAGCACAAGCGTTCCAACATCATTGACTGAATATTCCTGGAATATGTGATATTCTTATAAAATATGTGATGTTCTCTTTTTCAAACTCATATAGAAGCTACGAAGTATTTGCGTATTTTTTGTTTTACCAATACTGCGATTTAAACCCTTGAGGTGGCAACGGATGCAATCGGAATGGGGCTGAATCTCAACATTCGTCGTATCATTTTCCCATCGGTCACCCGACAGCACAAGTTGCTGCCCACTTATGCAGCCTTACAGATCGCAGGGAGGGCAGGCAGGTGAGAGAGAGTCCTGCCATCCAGTGGAAGAACTGCCTTTATAGAACATCGGCATTGAGAGAACAGAGAGAGCATTTAGAATGTTGAAAATATTCTCGTGATTGCTGTATACGTTCAGAATGATATTGCCAATATGAACTGCTTAATTCATGTCTCCAAGCGATGATTTATTTCCATATTTGTCTCTACATTTTAAGGGTTGAAGGTTCCCCTGAGTCATTGTAACATTGTTGAAATAACAGCGATACCATTCATTTTTATGCTAATAATTCCACGTTAATTATGTGATGATATGTTAACTGATCTCATTCCCTACCCCCTCCAGATATGGTACAACCCACGAGGGCGGAGTTGTGACGACGCAGCGACATGCCGATATCAGCCTTTTCAAGCAAATCCTTGATAAGCCAGTGAGCAACCTCGTTCTATAGTTATCTTTTATATGGTTTAGAACGTCTTTCCAAGACTGATTGAAAGTGTAGTTTCAATCAATTGTTATTTTCTAGGTGCAACCACATTTGTTTGCGCAATAACTCCTAAATTGACTATGCATAAGCAGCATGACTATCCTATCAAACTGAATAAACTTCAAAAATGAGTATTTTTGCCTGTTGAGGTTGAGCCGATCGAAGCAGTGGGCATCGCTCCTACTTTCGACCAGATCGAGACGTTCTCCTTCCATCTACCAACGGTATGATTGTGCCATACTATGGGAACATTCCTTGTTTTTCTGATTAATATGCTCCCTACACTGCTCATTGCATCGATTTGAGCGGAAGAAAAAACATCTTGTGAACCTAGATGTGTCAACCCTCCTATTTCAGGCTTCATTCGTTCATCTTCTCGACATTTTCGTATCCGTTTGCTCCGTCTCCGATCACTTCTTCATCTGTACTGTGGAGCAGATGAAGACATTGGCGACAGCAATCGATAATATCGAACTCGCTCTTAAGGTACGGTAGGCGGAGGAATACGGTAATACGGAGGAAACCATGCAGATCCGTTATACCCTGTGCACTTGTCCCATCAACATTTCCAACAACAAGTACGCAGAGACGGCCTTCGTTAAAATGGCAAAGAGGTGATAGAAATGATCATTTCAAGGTTGTCCAATTAGAGATTTTATAATAAATGATTTTATAATAAACCTCCTTGTCCATTAATTCCCTTCTCAGAATTTCGTCTGGCCATCCTCTCACTGCCGGCTGGTTCTTCGACATCATCGGTTGGCCTGCACAGCCCGTCCAGAAACTCGAAGACCTCGTCCATCTGGAGGACGTGAGAACTGATCGATAATCTTTGATCTATCTGGAATATTCGGAGCTATTCTGTTGCCTCCTACCAGGGCTGTGCGGCATATATGCCACAATCTTCATAACTTTTGAAAGAGCAACAATAAACTAAATATTTCGCGCCGAATGATCATATCTCATGATGACGAATCGTCTGATACCCCAACTTTACCGTCGAGAGCAAATAGTCTTCTGGAAATAGATTTCGGCATATGCCGGATTTTTTCCGGCATATTTTTTTGTAAATTAATCTTTAAAATAACAAAAATGAATAGGTTATTGTCCTCTAGGGGTATCAACAGATTCGTCTTCACGAGATACATATTTTAAACGCATCTTCAATAATTAAAAACCATTTCTATAAAAGTTATGCAGCATGTTGACATCAAATTCCGGCATATGACGCACAGCCCTGCCTCATACTGTGTGGATTTAGTGCATAGTCGCACATGGATCACTTGTCTAATTCGCTTATTCGAAAATAAAAGGAGAGAAAAGAAGATGGCTCGATTTATCGAATCGATCTATCTGCTTTAGATAACATTGATCTTTGATCTCTACTATTTCAGTTGTACGAGGTGCTGGACAGTTATCTATGGCTGTCGCTTCGCTTCCAATCTAATCTCCCCGACCGGGAAATCGTGATGGAGGCCAGACAACAGGTTCACTTGCATTTCTCGAATTTTTAATTTTGGTAGTTTATCTCTGCGCTATTTTTTGTGCTGTTAAAGAAATGTTGCAGTTCACCATGCTTATACAAATTAGGCTTGAACTATCTGTACTGTGAGAACAGAATGCGTAGTCCGTGGTGTGGTGGGCGAGAGCTATCACATTTTGTTGTATTACTCGCGGAACTTTTTTTCTCCCGCCTTCCGCGAGTAATACAACAAAATGTGATAACTCTCGCACACCACACCACGGACTACGCATTCTGTTCTCACAATAGCATTGATATTCTTTTTTCTTCATTAAATTGAAGTTTCGCGTTACTCATTATGTTAAAGTACGATGGTTGCTCTGAGCCACTGCGTGGGAATCTCCAGAGATACCGCCAAGCATAATTAAAAAAATACTTGTTATTATTCTAAGTTTTATTCTTGAAGGTGGATAATCTGATCAACGAAGGAGTGGAGAACATGAGTAAACTGCTGGCAGGAATGATTGATGAAAAGGAGGTAAGGTGGGATTACGGTAGAGGGGGGAAGGATTACGGTAGAGGGGGAAGGATTACGGTAAAGGGGGAAGATTACGGTAGAGGGGGAAGGATTACGGTAGAGGGGGAAGGATTACGGTAGAGGGGGGAAGGATTACGGTAGAGGGGAAGGATTACGGTAGAGGGGGAAGGATTACGGTAGAGGGGGGAAGGATTACGGTAGAGGGGGAAGGATTACGGTAGAGGGGGGGAAGGATTACGGTAAAGCGACTGATACGTTGAGTATAGGTGCTATTGGAGTGTCTCAGAATACAGTTAGAGCACCGTCCTTCACAGTGGGCATGAACGGTTCCTAGAGTGAGATGTGGAGGGGGTAGCTCGGTTACAGTACCCGGTTGTCATCGTTCAGGGATCGATCAGAAAGACAAGAGAGCGTAAGGGAAGGAGTGCGAGGGATGAGGAGGAGGAAAAGGAAGAGAAGCCCAAGTCGAAACCGAAGCTGAACCTCAAACCCAAACCTAAATCACGTCATGGCATCGCTTCGCTCCGCTCTGACGTCAAACCCAAGCCGAAGACGCGAATTGTCCTGCCCAGCAAAACGAAGGGAACGGGAAGCAAGTAAGTTGGTTTTACATACCTGGCCTAGTATTGAAATACTACATATCAATGTTTTTTCTGGAACATAATTTACAATGTTGTTTGCACTTCGTTAAATGATCACGAAGCTCGTTCCCATTGTGATGATCTCATTGAGGTCGGAGCTGGAAAATTTGCTCGGGAAAGACGTTCTACCGAAAGAGGAAGTTGAGAGTCTGAAGGAGAAAGGGGAAGAGAAACCGGAGGCGCCAATCGTCCTGCCCAGAAAAACGAAGGGAACGGGAAGAAAGTAAGTTGGTTTTTATGCCTACCCTAATATCGAAACACAACATAACAATGTGTTTTCTGGAACTTAATTTACAGTGCGTTTAATTTTGATGTTTATACTTCGTGAAATGGTAACGAAACTCGTTCCCATCGTGATGATCTCATTCAGGTCGGAGCTGGAAAAATTGATGGGAAGCCTTTCTTCGAAAGAGGAAGTGGAGAGTCTGAAGGAGGAAGAGGAGGAGAAACCGAAGACGCCAATCGTCCCGCCCAGCAAAGGGAAAGGAACGGGAAGAAAGTAAATTGGTTTTTATACTTACAGTACTGTTGAAATACAACACATTCATGTGGCTCAAGCATGCATGAAAACGCGGGCTCGCTCGAATGACTTAATTTTTGCGGGAAACCTGTTAGTAGTTTTCGCGAAGTTGCATTTCGCGTCCTCACACAATGCACTCACTCAGTTCGCGATAATTAGCCTGCTCCAATAGTCAACCAAAAGATTCTCGTGAAATAATGTCTCGCCGCGATTTGATTTAGAATGCTATCGTATTACTGTTTCATCTGGAGGTGAATATTTCACATTGCGCACCATATCTAGGGGACTTGGTCTTGGGAAAGTTAATTTGGACCCTCCTTGATATCAATGATTTTTTCTAGAATTTAATTTGCAATGTGTTTATTTTTTGATGTTAGGACTTCGTGAAATGGTAACGAAACTCGTTCCCATCGTGATGATCTCATTCAGGTCGACGGTGGAAAAATTTTTGGAGAGAAGCATTATATCGAAAGAGGAAATGGAGAGTCTGAAGAAGAAAGAGGAAGAGAAACCGAAGACGCCAATCGTCCTGCCCAGCAAAAGGAATGGAAGAAAGTGAGTTGGTTCTTATACTTACAGTAATGTTGATACACAACTTGTCAATTTTTTTTCTCTGGAATTAATTTACAATGCGTTTATTTTTACGTTTGTACTTCGTGAAATGGTAACGAAACTCGTTCCCATCGTGATGATATCATTGAGGTCGACGCTGAAGCTGGATTCATTGGCGGAGAGAGGCGTTCTATCGAAAGAGGATGTGGAGAATCTGAAGAAGCAGGTGAGGGCGGATATGGAGAAGGAACTGAAGGAGAAGGAAGACAAGGAGTGAGAGTACGGTACTCTATCGCAAACTGTTAGGATAATTATTTGCTGTGAATATATTTAGGATAAGTGAAACTGTTTTTGTGATTATGTTGTTTGTTTTGCGTGTTTTTGTTGTTTATTTTCAATTTCGTTGATTAGCTACCACTGCGGGTATTGACAAAATATCATACGTTCAACCTGATCGATTATGCCTTTCTAAGATCATAATTTGTATTCTTTTTTTTGTCGATAGCTCATCTACTTCGTTGAATTTCGTTTGCTATGATAAAGATTATTGATCCAAATTCACCAATATGGTTGTTATAATGTTAAATATTCATTTGAGATATTTAAAGTGGCGTGAGATATTTTGGTCGAAAGTTGTCTATCAATATTTTGATCTGATTTCAACTAATTTCGATATGAGTCTGTTAAGATGTCCGGCACTGGTGAAACGGGAGTCGAGGCTCTGGATATAGTCCCCGTTGAAGCTACCGTAATCCCACCGGCAGATTCTCAATTTTCGGTGGTAGATCAGCCGATCGACTCGGCTACCGTACCCTCGACGTCCGAGAGCACTAGCTCGGAAGCGTCAACTGTTGTTACAGTAGAGGCAACAACTGTCGATACTACCGTACCCCCGACCGAGGCTTCCGTAGAGGGAGAGCCGATCGATGGGGTGCCGACGCCTACTGTAGTCGAAGTGCGTCAGGAGCGGAGGCAGCTGCGCGTCCTGAGTGGAATGGCTGCCATGCTCGCGATGGTGAGGACTACTGTAAGATATTACTGTATCAATCGATATTTTTCAGATGCGCGATGGCGGCGGTGAGGAGGATAAGACGGAGGAAGAGGCTGCGCCTGCTGTCGTTCCTCCTTCGGTCGTGGTTGCTGCACCTGCTGCACCAGTAGAAGCTGCTGCAGCTGCAGAACAAGTTCCGGCTGCTGTGGCTGCAGCTGTGGAGAAGAAGGCGGAGCCAGTGGGAGAGGGAGGACGCAAGCTGAATCGACAGGAACGACGAGCGATGGTAGGCTAAGATTGGGGGAATTGGGTAAAGCTTCTTGTGATGTTGTTTGTTGCCTTTTATGCTGTGTTTCAACTCCTTTCAAAAAACAGAATTCATACTGAGTTTATCATGAATTCTGTTATAAATATGAACTGTAAGAATGGAGATGGTCTTCAGATGCGTGCGCAGGGAATGTTCGAGGAGAATGCGAAGAAGGCAGAGGAGCAAAGGGAGGAAGAGAACAAGATAGAACCAGCCCCCACTGTAGGAAAGAGGAGGAGAGTCTGCATGGAGACTGTCAACGGTCAGAGACTGCTCACTCTTTAGGCACTCTTTCGGGTGATAACCAAAAAATGGACTCTTCTGTCGAACTTTTACAATAGCATTTTCGACACTGCTATTGTGAACATTCTGTGGAACGGTACTGTTTTTGGTTATCATCCGGCAGTGGTCTTCCGACCTAGTGCCACTCTTTATTTTGGAATGACTAGGTGGTGCACGGTTTCTCCATACTCTCAATGCTTGAATGGACCATGCTGTCTGGCTTGTCATTCAGTCGATTATGCTGAGAGAGTGAAGGTCTGCTTTCCAGTGTCCGCCTCCGCCTTCTTCACGGAGTCTCGTGTCTTCAGTGACCTACCGACGCCCTCTGGCTACCAACCCGTCGTGTATGGTAACAACTACGTGAGGAGTGTGCAATTCTCGAGTGGAGGAAGGTGAGTAGAAAGAGAGTGATGTACTTGCCAAGAAATTGCCTCTTCATTTTACGTTCTTTTTCACCAGTATGACCGTGGACAAGCACGAGGCATGAAGAGGCGCGTGTACTGCGATATCATCTCTGGATTAGATATCAATAGAGGAATTGAAAGCAGAAAGATCAAAGATCAATGCAGAAATCTGGCGACGACTTCGCAGGATCGACATCTGAGGTTGTTCAAGTTCGATGAGGAGAAGTGCGAGGTCAGAAAAAATAAAAATATTAAATTTACATTTGAAATACGTTTATTGTCTTTCTATGGGATACTTAAAGCGAAGACAGTTGAATTTTTTGAAGTACACACGAAACAAGAATTCGCCATACGCATTCCTTCCATTGCAGACTTTCCTCACTGTCTCCCTTCCTCTCGGTGGACTCATCTACGATGCAGCCTGGCATCCCAGAGAAGGTACGGCAATTGATCGTTGACCTCTATCGCAATCCATTGCTGTGTTGCTGTATGCATTGTATTTGAAATTTACTTATGTTTTAAAATAATTTTAAAGCTCATAATTTTCAATTTAAGAATGGGTGGCGACCTCCTCTCGTGATCACCCCATCCATCTGTGGAATGAAGAGGGAGAACGAGTCGTCTCCTTCCGAGGAATCAATCATCTGGTACCGTTTGGGATGATCAGATTGTCAATTTTGCTTAAATCTGAACTCGGAAGTGCTGTGCTTCAGAAGTTTATTTTGTGCGATGCGGATGGACTTGAATAGATAGCCGCTGGCATCTGCGTAGATAATTACAACTTTAAATATCTATATAAATTCCTACTAACTCAGCATAGATAACAGTACGGTCAAAGAAGTTGATATAGATCAATGACTCTCTTAATTTCTCTCTCTCTCTCTCTCTTGGTCGGCGAGAGAGCGGGTGAAACGAGTGAGGCATTGGCTTCCCTCTCAGGACGAGCTCTCCTCTGCGAACACCCTCCGATTCGCCGTGGATGGCAGCAGACTCTACGCAGGATATCACAAGTACCTGCGGTGAGTGGTCTTTGATCTATGGACTGATATCTCTTCTTTCTGGTGATTTGTTTAGATGAACAGTAAAAGGTTTAGAACTGAGATATATTTCGTAGAGTCGAAAGGTGCATTCCCCTGCAGGATCTTCGACCTGAATCGTCCTGGTCGACAGACGAGGGAAATCAAGACGTGGAGTGAGTGGGGGGGGGGGGGGGAATAGTGTGCAGGAAGTATTAAAGATCATAAGCGAGGAGTTTAATTCGTCCAAGAGGTACGTAGGTAGATCAATGGTCGCATCTGCAGGTCGTGAGTCGGGCGGGCAGCGGGCGTTGCTGTCGTGTATCGGCGTGCATCCACTGTACGAGGGAGTGATTGCCGTCGGATGCTACGGACGATCCAGTCAGTCTCTTATTAGGAGTGCATTAATGATACCGGGAGAACAGAAAGCGTAGTCCGTGGTGTGGTGCCGACATTTAGTACATTTGATTCTAAATATGCGCGGAACGCGGAGGAAAAAATGTACTAAATCTCGCCACCACACCACGGACTACGACGCTTTCTGTTCCCATTGTAATATTGGATAGTGTAAGTCTATATAAATACGGCTTTTATTCATTTCAAACACCCGCGCACCGTTAAAAAAGCACAAACGTTAAAAAACTTACCGTAGTTAAATCTTGCTTCTGCCGGTTTGCCTAATCGAGAACTGAAGGCTCTCAAAGAAAGGGCGCGCTTGAGTCATTCTGCGTTAGAGAGAAGCTGTCTCGCCTTCTTTTTTTAGGACTGACGTAAATTGTTAGGACTGATCCTACCACCCGCTAATTGTGCAAAAATCTGGTTTCCCTGTAAATTTTTGCTTCAGTGTCCCTGTTTAGTACACTAATTTAGTCAAAAAGTATCTACGAAAGTGTCGTAATGACAAGTTTTCTTTCAGTCGGTCTGTACTCGGACAAGAGCAAGTCGGTTGAGTGTCTCTTCGAGATCGGCCATTCCGCCCTCACCCAATTGGAGTACTCCATCGATGGACTCAGACTGTACGCAGCTACCAGGAATGTGAGCTAGCCCTTGTTATAATTTATTTGGTTACTTCTTGGATAGTTGGTCCCCTCGCCTCTATCATTTCTCATCCCCTTTCCATCACAAAGGAGTTGTACGACCAACTTTGCCTTAAATTCATATTGATGTGTGGTTCAGTGATTGATGTGGAATAAATAGTGGAATAATAAACTAAACTGCACAATCAGGATTCCGCCATCGTCTGCTACGATCTTCGCAATCCGGGTCGTTCTCTCTTCTCCCTCGATCGACCAGGCCACACCAACCAGAGCTTCGCCTTCGATCTGGACGGGTACGGTAGGGGGTGCTGTAGCCCTCTGGTGATCTAGCGTGCCTACAGTATTCCAGTCTATCTATCAATCGATAGTTCAGATCTGATCGTTTCCTCTTCTCGGGATCCTCGACGGGCGAAGTGCTCGTGTTCGATGTGAAGACGGGCGAGAGCCAGCCGAAGCAGCGAGTCAAGGCCACAGAGAGTGCCCTGGTCGGAGTGAGGTACGGTAGATGGGAGAGTACTGTAGGATACTGTAGGGTTTAGGTACTAGATACACGGGAACTACGGAAGAAGTAGAGTGTGCTGTACGAGAAATGCGCAGTGGGTGGTACGGTAGAAAGATATTATTTGAGACTACAGTATTCCTCTCAGCGTGCATCCCTCTCGCGCGCTGCTCGCGACGTGCTGCGGTGAGCGAATCTACCGAGTGATGGAGTTATCGGAAGACGAGGAGGAAGGAGAGGAGAGGAAGAAGGCGAGGATGGAAGAGGGAGGAGAGGGAGAGAGAAGACACACTGAGGAGTACAAAGAGGGCAAGCAACCACTAGACAATGGCTTCCACATTTGGAAGATCTGACCTACCTACCGTATCCCAGCCCCCTTCCACTACCGTATTTCCCTACAGCATCCTCACAGAAAGAAGGAGTGATCAAGGGTAAACTGCCCTCCCCCTCCCTTCTCCCCCTCTCAAGTGGCAATCTCGACTGGTAGATCAGTGACCTCGTGCCCCTTCCTCTCTCCATTCCCATCCCTCGTATCGATCGACTGGGAGGCGATTCCCTCATTTGTCCACCCCAGTTTTACCGCTTTCCTTCACTTGTTTGTAAACTTTTCGAGGTTGTTATTTATCGTTCAAGTTATGAATCTGTTTCTCGTTCGTCGTTGACGTCTTCCTTGATCTTTGATCTTTGATTGCTCCTCCCTCTCGATGGTTTCGTCTGTCTCTCTGCTCGCAACGTCTTTTCTTTCTCCGATCCACTCTGCCCGTTCTGTCTGCCATCTTTTCTCTTCTATCCTATCTTGTAGTACTCCCTGTCACATCTCTCTCACTCGATCGATCTCCTTCCCTCTACCGTACCTTACGTTCTCCTACGGTAGTCAGTCGTCGATGGCTCGTGGCTGGCTTCTGGTGGCGGTCGTGCTGCTGGCTGCTGCAGTCGTCGGATCAGCGCCGCACAAGGGAAGAGAGGGAGAGGCCGAGGATGAACACGCCAAGGATACGGTATGTGAGGGGTACTGTAGAGATGCTGTGGGTATTGATTGATTGAAAACTCGAGTGAAAGTGACTATAAATTTGGGGGATGCTGCCGGGTAGTTAATTAGTAATTATGCAATAATTGTTCAGAGCTACCTGCACAGTGCGTGGATCTGGATCAAGCGCGCGGTGAAGAAAGTGAAGTGAGTGGGATACGGTCGATGCGAATCGATAACTGACTGGATTGCAGGGGATGGGCGGTCGGTGAGCACTCGTTGTACAACCAAGCGATGAACAAGCTGAAGGAGAATGTGAGTGAGAGAATGCTAATTTGGGTTGTGTTAAAGAGGATTCATGGCAATTTTTGAAGGGGCGCCTTGGTTGGGATATTAGATAGTTGAATCTCAAGATGTACCGGTTGCCTGAATTGCGGATTGTGTATTGCGCAGGGATGAATTAGTTCATGTTGCTTAGTTTGAGTAGTTCTTGTAAGATTTCTGTGTTATTAGAATATTTCATTCTAATCGATAATCTCTTTCAGCGAACGATCTCCGTGCTGGGGAAGCAAGTGACGTTCACGCTGCCCGATCCCGCCTCCTCCACGGATGTCCACTGGGGTGAGCGAAGGGCACTATAGAGTACGGTGGTGAAGGGTATTGTAGAATACGGTGGATGTGAGATTACTATTTCTGCGCAATCTATTTCCGCACTATGCAGGCTCCTCCTTCTCGTCCATCATCCACAATCTGAAGAAGGAACCCGTGCTGAGAGTGCTGCTTGCGCTGTACATCAATATCGTGTGGGTACTGTAGGGGAGAGGCGCGTTGAGGATCACCAGAAACACAACATGGCTTCTTTTGTTCCTGTTCTTATTTTTTTGTTATGCGAAAGGAATGATGGAATGATTTGGCAGTGCGCATAATGATATATCTTTTGATGAACTGTTTGGTTGCAGGATCTTCATGGCAGTCTATGGCTATCTCATCGCCCGTCACATCATGCTGTCCATCAATCTGAAGAAGGTAGGTCACCGGAAAGAGGGAGGGGATTACTATGAGATTGTTTTGATTACAAATAGTTTCTCAAGTTTTAAGGTGTTTCGCTGATGGAAGTGAATTAAAATTTTCTATAGTCGATGTATCGTCCATGTATTAGAGAGACGTGTCGGGAAATTACTCATTCAAATCACTAATTAGTTTTTTATACTAATTAGTGATTTGTAGGCGGCTCAGCCCGAGAAGGAACGCGAGAGGAGAAGACAGAAGGAGAGGAAGAAGATGGTCAAGAAATTGGCCAAGGAAAGCAGAGGAAGAGCGGGCGTGAACAATCGTGAGTTCAAGGGTACGGTAGATCTTTGATCTTTGTTCTATCTCAGCCTCGATGCTCTCTCCTCCTCTCTCGTCCGAAGGAACCCCCGACATTCTCCGCTCTGATGAGTTCGAGGAGGAAATCGACCTGGACAGGTACTGTATTCGATTACCGTACTATCTTGTACCCTACTCTTACCGTACCTTCGTAGATTCCGCAGCCCGTTGCGCGAGGCTGCGCGGGAGCAGATTGTGGAGGCCGAAGTCCCGGAGCAGATTGTGGAGGCCGAAGTCCCGGGGCATATTGTGGAGGCCGAAGTCTATTCCTCCCCCAATCAGATCTCCGAGTGATTACTGTAGCCAGAAGGATACTGTAGCCACCTCTCGAGAACCATTGATGTTGCCAACCGTACTCTCCATGATGTTTGTAGTTATTCATCCCAGTATTATACGGTTATTATTTCGGATCTCGTTTGTTTTATTTCATTACTTGTCTAGAGCTAACATTTGTAGATTGAAGAGCAATAATAAAGTATTTTTAAAAATCAGATAATTTTATGCGGATGAACTTTGTTGTAGCGATAACGATATCTGAGAAAAGAGAGAGAGAAGAGAGAGATCAGAATGGACGAGAGTAGATCGATCAATGCGATATATCGATCTATACTGCCGTATCTAGAATGGAAGAGTGTGCGCGCTGTTATGCAGCGAACTCGTTCGTCCTTCTCGATGGAAGATTCTCGTGTAGAGTCTGCGGATATGAAGATCAGGTGAGAAATGGAGAAGGAGGGATACTGTAGAATACGGATGAGGAGTACTACTGTATACAAGAGGAGAGATGGCAATGCTTGATATGGCCTCTTCGTTCAGCGTCTCTCGACGGTTAGAGCGAGAGAATGTGCAGAATTGATACACAGAGAACGATGAGAGGCGCTTCTTGTGAGACCACCCCTACTAGAGTTGCGAAGACTATCATAATCATGTAGTCTCAACTCGAACTGTTACTGGGGAGATAATATTGTGTAATTGCTTTGAGTTTTTCCCCAAACCTCGCCATGTTATTGATTGAAAATGAACCGATTTGAGCGTCGTGCGGAGTACGAAATTGACACGGATTGCAACTTTATCGACTTCACGAAGAGCACCCAGAAAGTGATGTCGGAACTCAGGAAATCCGTTAGAAAGGTACGGTACTGGCTAGGGTACGGTAGGTCGTGGACGGTGTTCGATTCAGTAGATTGAGTGACGATGGGCATTTACAGTCGAGAGTGCGGAAGAAAGGCGAAGGAAGGAAGTGCAGATATCACCGCGTTCCGGAAGGTGAATCCGCGTTTGAGTGATGTTTCATTGTCTCAGTTTGGCGTAAACACACTGATCATATTGGGTTTGAATAAAGATAAAATCTCAATATTCTCAAGAGGAATATCATTCAAAAGTGGTCAGAAGCCAATCATAGTGTTCAGGGTCGCAGATTCCCCGCATTCCCGTTGGAATGTATGAGAAGAAGTTCCGAGTGAGGGTGCAACCAAGGGAGAGAGACCCGCCAGGGGATGTAGTCCCGAGGAGACACCCAGAAGTGGTGAGGAAGATGGGGATGGGGGGGGGGAGATGAGTCAGATTGGACTCGTACTCAAATGAAAGACGATGGCAATATGCATGGAACGAGTTTAACAACTTATTGGATTAATGTTCTGAGAATGTCAGATAACATTCACCGGTGTGTTGTGGATGATTAATCGGACAAACCATGTGTAAAACAATAAAGCGTATTCCTTATCTACAGGAGCCATGGAAGCGCGTCTCTCATCGACTGAGTACCTTCACCCAATTGCTAGCGAGAACCACTCGATTTCTGGTGAAGGAGAGGAGGGCCAATGAGAGTGTCAAGGTATGCGTTCCTTCTTGAATACAACTAGGTTGCGCGCATTTAGAGTGACAGTAATGGTGGTTTAAAACACAGTTTTTTTTCTTTTTTGACCGATTAATACAATATCTTACTTTGTTCAGCCCGTGGCCATGGTGATCTTCCTGAGGCTTCTCGCATCGCAGGTCTCATTTATAATAATATTTTATATTTTAGAACTACCAGGTCTCCCCGCACTGAAAATACGAAAAAAATCGCTCAAAAGTATTGCCTGGGAATCTCCTAAATGTAAATAGCAGTGATGGATGACAATGAATGCCATTTCAGGGAATTGCTTACTCTGATCGAGAGTGGACTGACGTGGAGGAGGATCAATACTCGCGCGAGTTGAGGCGATATAAGAGGACGGAGGAAGTGGTGTAAGTTGCGTAGCAATGATGCAATGATGTTGTTCTCGAAATTTTCATTACTGTGAGAACAGAATGCGTAGTCCGTGGTGTGGTGGGCGAGAGCTATCACATTTTGTTGTATTACTCGCGGAACTTTTTTTCTCCCGCGTTCCGCGAGTAATACAACAAAATGTGATAACTCTCGCACACCACACCACGGACTACGCATTCTGTTCTCACAATATAAGTTGTGCATCAGTTGTTGCATTTCGTTTTGGCATACTGTAGGCCCACAAATTGATCACTTCAGTATCATTGCAGTACGGTGGAGGAGCAGATCGCGGACATGGAGAGCATAGCAGCGAGTCAGAGCGAAGGATTGAGGACGGGAACTGGAATTGGAGAGGTGAAGACATAAAGTGGAAGAGGGTCAGCGCTATGACGGTATCATTGATACCATAGCGACCCTCAGGGCATTTTTTTAGCTCTTAGTGTGGCTTCTAGATACTGTGCCAGTACGTTATTAAAACAAAATTATGAAAAATCTGATCAATTTTAGTTCTGGTTTCAAACTGGCGAAGTGAGGCTGCACTAGGGGCATTAGAGCAAGTGACGAGTCTTCTGCGCAGTAGTTTCGACGCTGGCTATATGAAAAAAATAATATCTCAAGCCTAGCGGTCTCCTTTTCAGGATGGTAAAGAGTGTGGACAATGTGATGATTTAACACGGGTCTTCCGGAAGAATGCAGGAAAACGAGCTCATTTTTCTACCAGAAAAAAAAACTCGTAGTCACGAAATTCGACGAAACTTAGTTTATGGATACTATTGGGGGGCCGAAGAAGGTACATCACCTTGTTTTGGACAATTTCGATGATTATCGATTTTTTTGATCTCCCCCTTTGGGATACTGTAATTAGTCAATTTTTATCGTACAGCGTACTTTTTTTCTCATTCGACGCGGAATTTCGAGATCTACAAATTGTTCTTCACTCCCCTTAACCGACCATGCCGGCTTCGGAGTCTTTTGGCCGAAAAACATGTTTTCTGACTATGTTTATCGATTTTTTTCTTCATTCCCCTTCGATATTATTTCTGTATTCGATTCTAGGAACGAAATTAGTGGGGGTCCACGTTGATCATTTTCCATATCTCGCGTACCCCAATGTCGAAATAGTATATGGAGCATTGGACTTGGTCGATTTTTTTTCGAAATTTTGATTTTTGATCATATCTCTGTTCAAAATGGTCGAGTCAGAAATTTAAAAAGTGAAATCGAAAGCTCTCGAGGAATACTATTAAATGTTCGAAGTGAATCATAACGCTAAATTGCTCGTTCTCAAGTTATTCGAAAAATATTGCTCAAGGCGGAACTGTGCTGACTACATTCAAAAGTAAAAATGTCAAATAATGCCGCGTCGAATGAGAAAAAAAAAGTACGCTGTACTATAAAAATTGACTGAATTACAGTATCCCAAAGAGGTAGATCAAAATAATCGATAATCATCGAAATTGACCAAAACAAGGGGAAGTACCTTCTTCGGACCCAAAATAGTATCCATAAACTAAGTTTTGTCGAAATCCGTGACTACGAGTTTTTTTTCTGGTGGCAGACGTTTCTGCATTCTTACAGAAGACCCGTGTTAATGATTACCATTAGAAACCCTTAGGGCATTATGTCACACTTATTTCGACTTCAAGGGACTGAATTCATGTGTTATCAAAACAAAATTGTGAAAAATCGGATCAAATTCCATTCTGGTTCCAAACAGGCGAAGTGAGGTTGCACTATGGGGAATATATCAAGTTACGATTCATCTGCACAATGATGCCGGCTTTTGCTTTACAAAAATATAATATCTCAAGCCTAAATGTGGAGTGGTAATCTTTTTTGCAGGATGGTATGTGGTCGATGCTGATGTCAGATGCAGTGACGGAGAACCTCCAGATCGAGGCTCCCCAGCCATCTACCGGAGCAGTCAGATTTAATTGCCTATTGTTTTTATTATCATCGGAACGTTTAATCTTAAAGTTTCCCAACAAGGACGAAATTTACCCATTATTTTTTGTCCTCCATCGAATAGCCGATGGTTGAATTAGAATAGAACTAATATTCAAAAATTCTAAAAATCAATAATAGCCTCAAGGGAAAGCCGGAAATGATCAGCGTAATCTCGCGCTCTCTCGCTTTTGCATACTCTCTCGTACACGCGACGGGATCAGGGTGAGATCAGGGTTTCGTCCTTGTTGGGTAACTTTAACCTTGAAGGACATGATACTAATTGACTGTTTCACAGGATCGCATGAAAAAGAAGCGGAAACTCTTTCTGGAACCAGAGACGTTAACGAAATACACAGAGACTTCGATCGACGCCCTTGTCAGAGTTCGTGATTCTATCTTGCCGTATTTGTATGTCCAGTTTTATAGTAACTGTTGAAGAATTTATGCATAAAATAGACAAAAAATCAACAAAAAATATGAGCAATTTTCCATTCCAGGGCGGAGTTCTTATGCTGACCGTGGAGTTGCTCGTGGCAATCTCCTTCCTCGCCTGCTCACTAGTGGGATCGAGAGTGCAGATGGCAGATCTAGTGAGGTGAGCAGGGAATGGATGAGAGATCGATACTGTTACCATGATTCGCTTTATTAGTCCCTATTTAGTCGATCAATGCTCTTCGGTGCTTCTGTGTTTCACTAGCACTACAATCATAGGTCTTTTCTGGTTTGAGCAATGAATATTCTCGATGATGTGCAAAAACAAACAATGGTGGCAGGTGGTACCGCGAGGCACGTATTGCCCTTCCTCCTCACTTTCTGCACGATCTTGTGAAGATCAAGTTCTGCGATGACGGGAAGATGACGCAGCTGGAGACTTGCTCCTACGAGAGACACTTTGTGAGGAATATCTTGTCTGCTTGAATTCGAACACTATGCAATGACCGCAGTGCCATTGTCGAGAACATAAATATTTAAATTTCTAAAACTCATTTTATAATTATTAAATTAGTACTATTCGTCATTCGTCCATTAGCTTGTTCGTACAAGAGTGGTGCTTATTGATCACTGTCTCTGATCTGATCCGTTGTTGCAGAACTTCTACCTGCACGAGATCAATTCCTTCATGCAGCGAGTGATGAGTGCGACCCGAGTGCCGAGAAGGAGATTATCGATCAGATTGGATGAGGTACGGTAGAGAATACATGGAATATCATGAAAATTTGAGTTAATTGATTATACAAATCCGAAAAATTTGCTGCAGATCTCATGTTTCACGTGTACTATTCATATTTAATTTTCGATATTCCTGCGATTCACTCCCCTCAATTCAATTTAGAATATTCACAATCGTCCTTGAAGGTGGTAGCTTCTCATCTCTCTCATCTGAATCTGCCCTTCGCCCTGATGGAACGGGTGTTAGTGGTCCTGGCACGATCCAGAGTGGATACGGTAGATTTATCGATCAATCAAGCGGACGAAGAGGGGCAGTACTGCAATGAGGTGGTGTTTTGTTTGTAATTTATTGGACAAAAGGAAGCCTCGAATGATCCCATTCACAGTGTGCTTTTACATCAATTATCTGAAACGCGAATTCACAATGATTGGTTGTTCGCTTGCAGAATACGTGTCAATTCGGAATGGAAGAGGGGCGAGTGCATCCCTTGCTGTCCACTTCGTACAGATCACCATTGTGAGTCGATTCAATGTACTATTTTATATGTGACAAGATTGCAGAGCAAGCAACGAGGAACCGTTGTGACTGATTCATGAGTAATATTGAAATTTGCTTGATAATTTCTTGCATCTATCCATGTTGCGCAAGATGAAACTATGCGAGTAGAGAAACGAGGACTTAGAACCGTTCCAATCTATTCCCTTCCAGTGTCACTTTCTCAGCCGACACTCGAGCGATGGCAGTAATTCTGCTCGTGTTGAGATTGACCTTCGGACTGAGAGATGACAGAGCGTTCGAAGTGAAGGTTCGTTGGGAACTGGGGCATTTGGGTTCGAAATTTTTTTTTTGCTGGTGACTTCATGTTTCACTTGATCTTAGGATACCGCCAATTTGCGTTTCCCCGATTAGGTTTCGAATGGTTTAGGAAACAAAATAAAATAAATTTCAGAGTTCGTCTCGCTTCTTCAACGTTGGTTCGTGGCTGCGTCAGTTGCGAATGCGATTAAGAGTCTACGGAGGAGAGGAGGGAACTACTGTAGTCAAAGAGAGGTACGGTAGACAATGCGGGCATCGATCGATTGGCCTGATTACAGTACGAAAGAGTCAGCGGTGGATTACGCCGTGGAGTGGAACATGGAGATAAATAGGGTCGATATCGCGCTGAGGTGACCGATTTCGCATTACCAGTTGATTACATGCTACTATGAATGGATGTAAATGTGGGCTTGGTGATGCCTAGTTTCTCAACTTCTTGCAATTCGAATGAAAACAGGTCGATCTCGAAACGATTCTAAGATATTTTATCGAAGATTAAATCCGATTCAGTAACAACAAATTGACGTATCGCCAATCACCGCGTGCTCACTTCCCCGAGGGATTCAATCCATTGCCGATACTCGGTAAGAGGAGATCCCATCAGGGCTTGCATCACTAGTTTGGTTTAACTCGGATGGAAACTTTGCGTTTCACGGTAGTATCAAAACTAAGCCAATTCGGGATCAGCAATGAGAGCGGTCTTGTCGGTGAATTGCACAACTATGCCATAGTAAAATTTGTACACGTGA
Organism: Pristionchus mayeri; assembly: GCA_036245805.1. Classification (NCBI taxonomy): domain Eukaryota; kingdom Metazoa; phylum Nematoda; class Chromadorea; order Rhabditida; family Neodiplogasteridae; genus Pristionchus; species Pristionchus mayeri. Next base: position 19,706,027 of record BTRK01000001.1, read on the forward strand.
AGATTGTGATTGCCTGGATAACTATCCCCAATCTTCCTCCTTCTCAGATGGCGATCGATTCATGTACAAGGACGGGCTTCCCTTCCCTGAGGACGGAGAGAAGAGGAGGGCCAAGCCATCGAAAGTCGCCATGCTGAGTACGTTGATTAAGAGGGAGATTGGAGGAAGCACTGAAGTAATGGGTGGAAATCTGTGTCATTATCAAATTATGTTTTAGCACGTACAAGCGCATCTTACCGTGGTACACCTTGCGTTCTGATGAATATAGTAATCGTGAAAGGCGAAATCCATTCGACCATCGCATATGTTCTCTTTCGCATCCGTGCTATAAAAAGCGACTTTGCAGCTCCTCTGATCTTCCACGGAGAGCGAGTGAGGGAAGAAGCAGAGAAGAGAGGAGGAGAAATGATGAAGAAAATGGAGATGAGAGAAGCTGCCAAACTTATTGGAACCAGTTTCAAGGTGAGGAAAGCCCTCGAGATTTATGTTTCGACAAATAATTTTATGAAAATTAGAAATTCAAATAGCTAGTGTAACTGCCACTTCGCATTGGAATGCAATAACCTGAGTTGTGTTTTGTGATCGTTCCATCGATATTCGGGTTCTGAATTTTTGCAGTGCGATTCTTTGAGACAGATATCCAGTAGCTTTGATCACTTAATTATCACTGTTCTCTCAGGATCTGGAGATCGAGGAGGCGAGTGAGCCTCTGATCCATCCCTCTCCCTCGATGAGAAGAGAGAGACCAGAGGAGGAAGAGGGCGAAGTGGCAGAGGAATGGAAGCATCTATTCCCTGCTGCCGTCAATTTCGAGGTATCTAACTGTTGAAATATTTTCCAAATAACGAGTGAAAAAATTGGTAAGTGAATTTATGCAGTGGGAACTCTTGATGAGCTCTAACGAAAAACAATAGCGTGAATTGCTTATTGAGAACAACTCAGGTCTCCCGTCTCCCGCGACTCTCGGTGACGTCACTCGTGAAGTACAACAATCAGGAGGATGGACGATACGTGATTGGTTAGTGCAAGGCTTAACGAACCGCCGAACCACTGAAACATTATTGCATCGGGTTGAAAAGGACTTCAATTGTTCCGAAAATCTGCTTTATCGTTGAGTCATTATAGTCGTCTTATTTTTTTCTTTTTATTCGTTAAGTGCAGGTTGTGGATCGGGCGACGTTGCCTTCTCCTTCGTCTCGACTGCTCCCTCTCTATCGAAACCACACCGATTCCTCATCCAGAGCTTGTCCAGGCGAGTTGTACTTTAGTTTTGGTTTAATCGGGCAATGAAGATCAACTAATCTGTAGTGGATTGGTATGCTTTGTCTCAGCAGTAAATTGAGTTTGGACCAGATTTTCTCGCAAACTATTCTTACAATATCGCTGGTCAGTTATAACTCCCCAACGTCTGTCATGAAAGACACTGGAAAGTTATAACTCACAACCATAAAATATTTCTTTTTTATCTTGTTCTATTGCAGACTGATAGTGGAGGCGCCCGCTGTGATCTACGCAGCCAGTTCGATGCTAGAGAGGAGAATGCTCCGGTTCCAGAGGTACGGTAGGGTACGGTACGGGGTTACTGTATCAGGTCTATCCTCTACTTCATCCCTTGCAGTTGCCTAGCTCTCGTGCAAGATCTGGAATCGGGCGGGTCGGTGATGGTGGATGATTGTGCGGTTCCGTTCTATAGAAGCGGGAGACTGGCAGAGGCGAAACTCGAGTTGAAGAGAGCAGTGGGCGAGGGTGAGTAGAAGGAGGAAAGAATGGAGAGGAGGGAGAGACTCTAACCGTTCTGTGTTTGACAGAGGGAAAATGAAAGGCAAGATACTTATTTTGTTTCTGTGCAACAAATCAAGAAAGTGCTGGTAATGGAAAAACTAATTGATCCTTGTCAATTTTCCGTTTCAAAGATATCATTGAACTCCGAAAATAATATTGAATGCACTATCAGATTTCGTGCTATAAAGTTTCGTCAAGTTGACACATATTGGGCAACATGGTGACGTAGAATACTCGACATGATTACTGTTTGCAGCTCGCAACATCATCGACATAAGCTGCAATAAGAAGAGAGCGGAGAGGAGAGTGAGGAAGAAGAAGAAGAAGAAGAAGAAGAAGAGAAGAGAGGAGAGGGAAGGAGAAGAGGAGGAAGAAGAGGAGAGGGAAGGAGAAGAGGAGGGAGATGGGAATGAGGTGCGATTAGTACCGGTCACCATTCAATTGCTCACAATCACATGAACCTTTTAGCGATCTTTATATTTAAATAAAAATTATTTTAAGTCCGTATAAACTTTTATAGGAGGACCAAGTGGCTGAGGAGGATGAGACAGTGCAGGAAGAGGAAAAAGTGGGAGATCAAAGATCAGCGAACGAAGGGGAGGAAGGGAGTGAGGAGGAATCATTGGTGGATGAAGATATCGATGAGGAAGAAGAAGAGGAAGAGGGAGAGGACGGAGAAGGGAATGGTGAGTACCGTAGCTGTCGAACAGCCTCCTATATTTTTCAATTATTTAATATAATTGACGTGGGAACAAGAAATAATAGTCCATGGTGTGTTTTTGTTGTTGACGTCGTTTGTGCATATCGCAAGCAAAATTCTGTGATTTTTTGCAGAATTTAAAAAAAAACTCGTATACAAGGGAGCTTCGTGTTACTAAAAAATACCATTGTAGGTGACGATATATCGCCACTAATAAGGGGAGTGAATTCATTGGGGAACAATTAAAACATTTTAAAAATAATATGAAGATGCTATATAGCGTAAATTAAGATGATCCTATGGGAATCGACGTCGATTTGATGGAAGAAACGAGCGAGGACGAAGGAGGAGAAATGAATGAAGAGGAGCTGCTAGCAATGGTGGTATGGTGTTTCCACAATCGCATTTGAACAAATAGTTTCGCGTCTCGATGATTAAGAAAAGTTGTACTTTTATTTATTTACAAAACATATTTGAATGCTTCTACAATAGAAAATAAGTTGCAAATCTCCACAAAGTTATGATTCTCTTTTGGACTCCATTTAAATTGGATTCTTTATCACAGGATGAAATGGAGGAGGAGAGACCTTGCGAGAGGTACATCCGGGCACAAGACAAGTACAGGCCAATCATACAGAAGGTGAGATATCAAAGATCAACTTAGAATTACGTAATTTTTGACTGCACATGTTATTCCGTCCGTCAAGATAAAATGATTTCTAATTTCAGCGGTACTACCTCAACTTCGACTACCTCTGGTCGATTCTGGCGATTCGGCAGTGGTAGCAGCACGGAGGAGTACGGTAGCTGATTCGTATCGAGGACTGGCGTTGTTCCTTGTTTTGCCCAGTCACTCAACTCAATTATTTCCGTATGTTCGCTCGTTCGTTTGTACGTTTAATGTGCGGATGAAGGGTCGTTACACTAACTGATGACATCCAAAGCCATTCTTTCCAGTGTTTTATGAGGGAGAAGTGGTCAGTTTGGGGTAGAATGTGAAGCCAATTCTAGTTGATTGATATCTTGTACGTCCTAGTTAGCGGTCATGACGCAATTGAGAATAGATATCCGGGTCTCGTTGTTGATCAAGCAACTGCCATGCTGCCAATGCTTTCGGAATAGTCGCGAAAAGTGCCCGAGAGATTAATGGCCGTGAAGTTTAGAGCGGGGGATGAGGTGGAAGCAATGAATCTTCCCTTTCCCCACTGCTTTGTCTCTTCATTCCGAGGCGCAGGTGGTTCTGTTGGCCACTCGTGCTTGGGACTAATCCGTCTATTTCGGAATTTCGGCTTTAGTTTATTTTTATTCATCATCATATTTATTTCCACCCGTTTTCGTCAACGGCGCGAACTACTACAGTTCCCAAGGGAGATCGAGTGGGATGGGGAAACCGTTAGAGGCGCCATAGAGAGTGTCGAATGGGGAGATATTCGCTTTCTTCATCGTCCAGAGAAAGAAGTAGCAGCAAACTAGCCATGGAAGGGAAGACATCGAGTATGAATGACAAGCGGGAGTATTTAGGCATGCATGCCTTGGCTGAGAAGGGAAGAGTCAGCAGCAGTCCCTTCTCTCGACCTGCCCCATCCACTCTCTTGCGACTCAAAAATCTCGACAGCCTCAGGGGGAATTGTCCCCTCCTCAGACCTCCCAGAGGGTAATCAATCATAGGCACGAGAGGGCTGATGGACGAATAATCGGCCACATTTTGGCACTTGATGCGGCCGATGTTGCTTATCCCTCTTCTCTTCCCAATTTCCTGTACCTTTCTTCAAACAGAGTACTTGTAATAGTTGTAACGCTGTTGAGCGAAGTAGGCGCTTCTGTAACTATGTATTAGCTCTGAGATGTGATAGAATTCAAAGGCTTTGCTTCCCTAGCATTAGAGAGGATTCTGATACCTAGCTGGTGTCACTTCCATCCCGTCAACCTCTCATTACCTTCACCTCTCATCTCACTCGATTACCACCACACAAAACGTGCTCGTATTTGCTCTGTCTTCTCTCCTCTCCTCCCTCCCTCCAGACCATCCCGCGTGTTCAACCAACAAGCAGTTGGTGCATCCTGTCGGATCTCACTGACCTCATCCTCCCCCACTCTTTCCAGGCACTTATCTCTGCCTAGCTAACAGAACTTACCAGTTGCATACCACTTATTTAATATTCATGATAGTTCTGTGCCCGGTCGTCCTGCTGTCAATAGCAGAAGAACATCATAATCAGTGCTCCATCTTCTTTTCTTTTTTCTTCTTCCCCACTTCCTCCCAATGAAGATCGGCAGCAGTTTTCGTCTTTCATCTCCCTGGAGAGACTCATCCATTTCATCTGCTCCCCTCATTTCTGCCTCGTGCTCCTCCCCTTCCCTCATGATTCCCTCTGCCATTCTCACCACTTCTTTCCCCCTCCAGTCCTTCTTCTCTCCCCTCTCCTTGATCCGTCTCCACCTCATCACATAAATCGGCCCACTCCGTCCGGTGCAGCTGTCTTCTTCTTCGCTGTCTTTTATTTCCGAGTGCGCATTTCACACACCGGCTAACCGCCAATTTCACCACGACTCTGAAGCTCTTTAGAGTCCTTCCTCATTTTGAAACGCTCAGCGCCTTCTCCCTCTCTCTATCCTGGGAACGGTCTGGGGGGGTTCCAGGGGTGATTTATTGGCAGATTGTGAGTGATGGAAGCCTAGACGCGTTTCCGCTTCTAGAGATGATGGGCGACAGGAGGAGAAGCATTCGTGGAGAGACAAGAGAGGAGACTTCGGTTACCATATTTATTTACAATGCCGTGAGTTTTCCGTTGAAGGACTGAGGTTCTCATTACCTGGTTCTGGATAGTTTTTTAGCATACGCACATTCGATTTCAACTTTTTTTCTAATTAAATCGAGATGATTCCTGGATGTGTCGATTGCGTGGGCCGACTGGAGATTCAAACCGTTTGTGTGCCTTCTCCCCTCCTCTCCTAACAAGAATTGGAATTGGCCGGACTGGCTATTTCACACCCGAGTGAACATCTGACAAGGGCGATCACTCTGGTTGGAGGAGGACGAGAAGGCTCACGGGGGGAGAATCACACTCTCCTAGTTTCACACCCTCTCTCGCTTCTCTGATTGCAAGAGAGCACGAGAAATGATGGCAGTATTGGAGGCTTACGAGGCAACCACTCCGAAAACAGCTATGGCCACTATTTTCGCTCCATTGTCTGACACCTGTGCAAAGTGTCCCGTGGATGGTCGTTTACAGGTGCGTGAAAGGGAGAGATGGACAGTCTGAGCCCCTGGCTATTCACACCTCTAATTGCTTCAAGCTGTCACTCGCTACTATAACACCTTGGCGTACGGTAGTATTTGATCTACCGACGCATACCTACGAGCGCTTCAAAAATTACGCGGAAGTTTACAGTAATGTCAATTCTTGATCGTCACAATTTATGAAGTGTGAGTAGTAATGATCCCTCCATACTCAGTCGAGATCACTCTTCGGTGTCATCGAGTTGCGCTTTCCCCGTTGCGTGGTCGATTGAGAAGCTTCTTCTTCCTTTCAACTCACATGAAATGGATCCCTCCCTCCTTCTCAACCACCGCCCAACCACTGTGTTGATCTACCACCTGAGGAGACCGCCAGACCACTTCTCCTATTTAGGAGCCTGTTCTGACCTACCTAGGAAAGAGAGAGGGAGGTGTCCCTCCCCTGTTAAGAGCCCGCGCAGGTATTATTATGATACCCGCCTGTCAGAGTAAGTCAGCCTCCTAGCGGGGGCAAGTGAGTGGAAGGAGGCCCCCCCTTCCCTGTTCCACATTGGTTTTATGCATGTTACTGCTGTTATTTTTGTCGAGTAGTTTGAAAGTTAGGAATGCGAATAGGTTCTTCCTCTTGTCCATAACACCCATCACTCATCTGCTTCTCTCACGAGAGAGGGAAGAGGCTGTCAGAACACTGCCATCAAATGGAGATCACACCTCTCCTGAAATCGAGAGTCTCCCCTCTGGGAGTGCGATAAATCTCTGATCAAGGGGAGGGGGAGGGGCTTCCCTCCCTGGGCAGATCACACTCTCACCCCCCCCCCTCTCACTCCAATTTGCATCGACGGCAGCTGAGTCCGATATCCAATAAGGAGTGAGATATTGGATAGCAGCCCCTCGTTAGCCTCCTAATTATCCCTTGATCCCTAGATTTAGAATTGAACTCAAGCTCATAAGGAGTGTTGTTGTTGTTCCCCAGCTACTGCATCTCTACACCAAATCTCAGTAGTGATAGATGTGAAATGAGTCAATGATGACTCTTCCCCTCTTGTGTCTACTTTCGCCCCTTCTTCCCATTCATCGTCTCCCTCCTTGTTCTCCCCCTTCTTCTCACAACCTTTGAGTGATGATTACTCCCTCCAGTCAGATGATTCCTGCCATTTGCGAACTGGCATTGCACTCTAGTCCCTGCAGGGTACTGTAACTTTGATCTACAATGTTTCTACCATGTTTACTTCTCTGCCCTCAGGGGTTCCACCCGAGGGGAAAGGCTACAATAGCCAGTGTGTTGCAATTCACACCTCTCCCTTGATGTATTCCCTTGTATGTTCTACTCGTGAGTGGACGAGAAGTGTTTGTCTTTAAAGCGGCCCATGATCCTGGATCGTTGTCAGGTAGTCTGGTTCTGGTACCGAACCAGAACCCAACTCGTATAGTCGCAGTAACTGACTCTGTAATCCTCCCTTATCCTCTCCCAATTCTTCCCGATGATTCTGAAATTACTATCGGATAAGCTACTATCCGGCCCATTTCTGCGCAGTTTAGGGTTTCGGAGCCTCATTACAAGTGCTGGTTCCATGGGTACTCTGGTTTGGAACCAAGGAGAAAAGACTTATCTGACCATCGCATCTCCCGATACGCTCTATGGATGTTGTGTCACGAATTATATTTATGACTGTTCGGGGTTGGGTCTATTCGGGAACGATAGAGGAGATTAATGGAAGAGTTTAGAGGCCGTTGACTAAGTTTCGTAGGCTCTAGTGATGTCCAAAGTGAATCTGCCATATGCCATGTCCTTCCCTCAATTCTTCGCTTATCTCAATTGTTCCTCTTCCCCTTGAGGATTGAGTGGATTACTACTCACTCTCATCTCCCTCCGAAGCAAGAGCTGTTCCTGGATTATTTTGATGTGATTCCTCTTTCTTTCTTTCTCTTCATGGCCCCCTTTGTTAGGCAGAGCGAGAGAGTATGGCGAATGGAGAGAGTCAGATCACTTCTCCTTCGTCTTAATCTTACCAGTTCGCTGTCTGCCGTCCACTCGAGTTGGTTGTCCACGGAATGCTCTCTTCATTTCGCATGATCTCTCTCCTCCTTCAGTGCCCTGTAGGAGGGGAACCTTCCCTCATCTCTTCCACTCTTTACGACGTCTTGATTAGCCCCGATCATAGCCCCAGATTTACAGTTGGGTGTCAGAAAGATGCACAGCTGTAGCTCAGAATTTCCGTTCCCTTTTCCTGGTTCCGGCTCTCGTTTTGCTCATAATGCGATTGGGTTTGGCAATTTGCGGCGTCAAATCGCGTCTCAAAACACGTCTGGTGTGCATCATTTGCGGCCCTCGGGGGAGTTTCTTCCCTCTCTTCTCTCTGCACTCTCTCCATTCTGACTGCTCTCTCTCGCTCGAGTGGCTCATGTGTGTGATTTCCGACAGCACCAATTGGTCCTCTGGGCTATTTTCCCACACTTTGTTTTGACTCGTTGAGAGTGGAGCTTGATGCTCTCTCTCCCAACAGCTAATCAAGTGATGAACTGGTGGAGGAGTGATGGATGCTACGATAGTCGGACCCTCAAGCATCTTGAGACCTCCCACCTCACTTATGCGCCCTTAGCCCTGTCGAGTCTGATGAGTTTCTACTCTACTCAACCACATTCAAGCGTTTCCGGATTGGGTGTCCCTCTGAACTATCCCTTGTCTCTTCTCCCATCACTGCAACATCAGATGACCCCAAGCTCTTCTTCCATCCGGTCCTTCCTCCTCAAAGCTTCCTCCTCCCTCTCTTCTCCCTCATCTCCCTTACTTTCCTCTGTCTCCTCCTCCTCACTAAATCGTCTCATTTTCGCGCGAAGCCGGGAGTAGTACTACTTTTTCGCCTCCTCCCTGCAATCATCTCGCTTTTTATCTGAACGCCGCACGAATGACCAGATGAGACCGGGATGAAGTCATGAGAGGGAGACCTCACTCACTTCCAGGCGATAAGCTTCATCCTTCCTCACGGTCTAGAGATAAGGAACGATTTCTGCCTATCTTCACTCTGGCTTAGCAAGAACAGCCTTTTTGGTGCGTCAGAGATTAGCCTGATCCTGACTACTATAGTCGCCGTTTATTACTATCCTGTCTATCTTTGGCCCGCTTGAGAGGGCGTTGTAGGGAGAGAATCACTCTCCTCCTCTTCCATTCCGAGTCATTCGAGCGCACTTCTCTACGTTCGCATCACAACAATGGCTGAGACTACCCTCATTCTGCAAAACCTTCCGTCTCTCTGACCGACGAGAGAGCAATGGAGAGAGTCTTCATCCGCCATTCTCAACAATGGCTGGTAGTCATCCGAGAATCAGCGCCCATTCTTCTAGCTTGGATTTCGATGTCAAGAGGGTGCGCTAAGCGAAGAGAGTGGACGGGATTTCAAGCCTTTTGTGCAGGCACTTACCGTAGGATGAGGGGGTGCAAATATCATTGAGAAGTCCTTCGCGATGCATGAACTCCCTTCTGGGAAGAATTGCGAGGATTTCGTCTTACCTAGTGCTGAACTGTGTTTGTCGCATAGGTCAAGCGATCCTTTTTCGCTCTCATATTCGCACAATCTTTCGCAGGTTAGAGAGCTCTTGAGAGTATGGGAAGTTGAGAGAGCGAGATCATCTCTCCTTCCTAGTCAAGGCTCGTTGATTTGATGAGATTTCCGGCATTTCTGTGTGTAGTGACGGGTCAGCTTGCATCTTTTCTTCGAGACTCTTCTTCTTCTTCTTTTAGACTTCTCACTTCACCACTTCTCCTCCCCTTATTTTCTTTTCTTTGCCTCTAACTTTCGCAAATGGCCTCAAGGGGATAAGGCTCTGGAAGGAAAACAACGGAAGAGGTTGAGAGGTTTTGAGAAAATTGGCAGCGCCTGACTTGAGGAGTTCTGCAGAATCTAGATTTATCTGGGAGAGATTTCTGAAGCAATCTTGCGCAGCTCTTAGGGGTTTGAGTGATTCATGAATTGGGGGGGGGGGGGGTAGGTCATACTAGAGAGTTGGTAGACTCAATCAGTTAGAGTGCAGCAATGGAAGGGTAAGTCCATTACTCAGGAGGGAGAACCCAAGTTGGAAACAAGTGTGACCCCTCTCAAAACAAGATCCAAGTTGGAAACAAGTGAAGTTACAAGTTGGATCCAAGTGTGAAATTCCAAGTTGGATTTCAGCCCGCTCGCTCAACCCCGTCTCGTGCAGAGAGCACGCTCCCTATGAGTTCGTGAGATCTGGCTCATCTTCGGTTTAATCACCCAAGTCGCGAGTGGGTCCCGCAAGGTGGCCTGAAGGATCTCGCGTTTTGAAAGTTCACCGTGGAGAGGGGCCGCAGCTCCGGGGTCTCCGCGGTGCACAAGTTCTGGTGTGGGTACTGTATCCGCACCAGATTCCCAGATACTGTAGGTATCTTCACTGCTCATCGCGAAATGAAAAGCGCTTGATCTGTTTGGCTCCGCCTCCACACTTGTTTCCAACTTGGATTCAGCCGAAATCACGATTGTGTCCAGGGCTGTTCTACCCTTGGATTTTCACTTGTTTCCAACTTGGGTTCTCCCTACTGAGTACGAGCGGAAGGGCGAGACACTGGTCAGAGCGTGGGAGGAACTGGGTCGTTAGAACCGTTAGTTCGGTTAGAACCAAACTTATTTCGCCTTCCAGTATTTCCTCAGAATGTTCAATGTATGTAGGGGAAGAAAATATGCACTGAAAAAATATCTGTCGTACACGTTTTTGTGCTTATCCTATCTATGTAGTGCTTCTCGTGCAAATTTGAATGAGCGCACTAGAATTCATGATAGATCCTTACACTGATAATTTCATGATCGAGCCGGTATTCTCTCCGCTCTCACCTCCTATCACATCTCGGCGCTAGATCATAATCAGTTAATCAATCATCATTTCTCGCCTTCCATTCATCACTTGACACCTCGAGGAGATGACTCAGTTCTGTTGACTTGCAAGAACGGTTGTTGTTATTTTCACCCTTTGTCATTTAACGATCCGCTTCTACAGTAATCTTTCATTTCCTTGAACCACCTGAATTTCGAGTGGTCGCAGTGCACACACTTGGTTGGTATTTGGAACGTCGCTTGATTCAGAGGGGGAGAAGGGGGAAGGGACCCTATCACTTACCTCCGCTTTCTTCCCCTTCTTTCTCCTTTTCAAGTGTCCCTCTTCGTCTTCTTGAGTCAGCAAATAAACACTGCTCTCCATTCACACTGTACCTCCCCCGTGTCTCCCATTGCTTGATCTACCCTCCAGATCCTCTATGAGATGTCGGAAACTGGAAGTAGTTTGAATTCCTGGAATTCATTCGGGATTACGCAACTCTGAATGGCTGATTCATCTTCCAATATTCCTCGATGACGAGTACTTCGGAGGTAGTACGTCTAGCTGAGTCATTCGGAGATTCCTGAATTGGCTTGTCGAATGGGGGAATCTTCTCTCTTTCACCCCAGTTGCCCGCCATTCAGAGAAGCAAAGGGCGGGCAAATTTCGCCCTGTCCATCACTGTTTTTGAGTATTCGCCTGCTGATGAAGATCCAATGAAAGTGCAGACTACTCCATTTCCCTTCCTCCTCCTTCTCACTTTCACTGTTCATCCCCTCGCGCGGGTCCGCTTTTTGTCCTGTCCCCTCCTTGATTCCACCCCATTCTCCCCTACTGACCGCTGATTCCAATTTGTCTTCCTCTCCTCTTCACTGTGGCCTTGATGAAAGGACCACACTGTCAGATTGCGGGGTGCGAACACACTGAAGGCAACTCCCATTTCGCAAGAAGGTTCTGAAGGAAGCGCGAGATACTTGAAAATACTCTATATTTCCCCGCAGCTTTGCAAGTTCCCTAATTTTGTTCTGTAGAACAATGTGATGAAAGAACGAATATTCAGTTCCCCTCTGTCATCGCTTTCCAGCAATGGCTGAATACCTGGGTTCGCCCCTGCTTTTCTCAAAGTCCTTAGTCCGATGCGTGCAGCTGATCTTTCTTCTTTGATATGCTCGGAGCTCTTTGATCCCTCCTCAGTTATGGGTGTTCCTCCCTCCGAGAGAGGGCAGATTGCACCAATCCCCCAAGCCGAGAGGGAGATCACTCTCTTTTGTCTCCCTCTCACTTCCTTATTCTCATTCGTTCGCCACTATGCTGCACTAGTAAGTAGTTCTGTAAACTTGGCCTATCTTATCAATGTGAACACTCTCTGAGGAAAGAGAACACTCATTAGCAATGTACTCTCTATCACGGAACTGTGGAATTCGATGCCTCTTCCTCGAACTTCTTTTGAAAATTCATTAGCAAAATGTTTCTGAAAATATCTTCATATTCATTGCAACGAAATGGTCGTTCCATTTCCCCGATGGCCCTCTTCCCCATATAACTGTTGCATCGTTATTGTGGAAGGATGTTTGAGAATGATTCAGAAAGAGACGAGCATCCATAACTTCTCCTGCCATAATATCGATAGCTTTCCTAGTCTAGCTCCGCCTCTTTTCATACCGGAAGGGCCGTCGAGGAGTTTCCGTTTCTCCCATTCTCATGGGATGGCTCATTCTTGATTCAACCTCCGTCTTTCACCCGTCGTTTCCTGTTACTCTCCCCCATCAAATATTATTTTTTGCCATTTATATTTTTTTCAAAAATTTCAGAAAATGGCAACAGCAGCAGAGACGAGATCATCGCCCTTCCGATTTTTCAAGATCGGCAAGAAGGATGTCGATAAAGTCAGTTTACGATTCACTTTGTGTACGGTAGATTGGACAGATGTCTTCCCACTCTGTCTAGCGGGGTGGCAAAATGATGGATGAAGTCACACTCTGGGAGGGTGAGAGAGGGAAAGGACGTGCTTGTGAATGAACTTACTGTATCACTCTTCGTTTCCCCATGATCTCTAGATAGCTCGATAGGCAGAACGACACGGCCGGTCGAGAATACGATGAGCTACATAGAGCCCATATAGCACTAATTCCATAGATCAGAATTCAAATTCCCTGGAGAGAAAATCTAAATAAGCATACGTGGAAAATCGCAGAAAGACATCAAATCACCGGTCAAGAAAGGAAAGTTGGCCAAGAAAACGCAAGTGCACGCTGAATTCAGCTCCAATGTCAGTTTTTAATTTTTTTTCATCTCATTATTTAGCTGTAAATATTACAAAATTATTTTTCACTTAAAAAATTATCCAAAACTCACATGCATGCTCGATATTTCAATGCATACCCGTGGATATTTGAATTGCCTTGCCCTTAGGCACTCGTGCCTACAAACTTCTTGTGATTGATGGGTGGGGGGATGAGCGGGACGAGGGAGGGGCAAGACATGTGTCTGATGGAGAGAAGAAGGCATCAGTATGCAGGCGAGAGAAGTTCACTCGCTCTCGCCCTTTATTGCCCCTCTGATCTACCCCCGATTACCAGACAATTCCCAGTGTTGGCCGAATTTGCATATTTTTGGTCTATGTTTTGCACAAAATTCAGTATTGTTGTTGCAGACTACTATAGACTGTAGAAATTCCCACAGGATAAGGATAGGAAGGGCCAACTCTTCCCTACTCTTGTCTCTGACCAACGATGGAATGCGCGAGACGAGGCGAGCAACAAATTGCGAGGGAGACTTCCGATGCTTATGCTGTTAGCGAGGGCGAGTCAGTCACAATAGGAAGGACTAGGAAGGGGGAGGAGATGGATGGAATCCAGCCATAGTCGTTCTTCCCGCCACTGTCCATTGTGTTACGCCAAGTTCATTTACAATTCCGAATAGCTCCTTCTTACTTTGAGAATGGGAGAGTGGTGCCCCGAGATGGATTCCTTTCGGCGTTCCGGCTCCGATTTCAATCGAAAGAACATTGTTTATCTTGCGTCTTGCTTCATTCTCGATCCAGTGCAATTCCTTTGTCCATTCATTCTCTTTTTCTGCCCCATTCGAGAGTCAATGACCTACGAGAACTTCCTAGAGCCCGCCATCAGAATCTATTGGTTTCTTCCGTGGTTGTTTGCGCGTACCTTATTTCTCCCCTCTTTCTCACTAGGCGACATATGGTGTCGTATTTCTCACACACCGAGTTTCGGAAGGTTTGCACAGCTTTTGCATTGAAAAGTGGGCGATTTGATGCATTTTTCATTTGTAAGCATTTTCCTAGTGAACTTTCATAAAAGTTTCGGTTTTTACAATAAGAGCTAAAAAAACTTCAGATGTCTCTCGACGATGACCCCGAATCGCTCATCGAATCACTGCAGGCACTAGGAGACGATCAGCCAAAGGTACGGTAGAAACCATTATTGATTAACAGAAGTATCATTGGTTCGTATTGATTGAACTTCCGGATACAGGCGAACTAGAGATTATGTACGCAGTACTATTTTGTTGGAAGGATGAAACGTAAATATCGAGGGCGACAATTTATGAAATTCGAATAGACACTGGGGATGATTCAGGTGGCGCGATCGATTCCTAAGAATAGCAAGCCACAGAAGCACATCGACAGAAGCCTCAAGGACTGCTTGTACACTCAAGAGGTCAGCCATGGCATCACCATTAGGCAATCTCTGAAAATGATTTGGGAGTGCACCGAGTAGACATGGATTCGCAAGAAAAGATTCTCTTCATTGTGTGTGCTCGCTCGCCAGATAGCTGAGATAGCACGTGAATGATGAGAGAGGGTACTTTCTTGCGAGCTATTTCTTTTTTCAAGCGAGCAATAATATTTCGCTGTTTGTATACTTGTCTTCAAACTATTCGATTTCTAGATAAATGCAATTATACTAAAATGTGAGACTCTCATAAAACGGAGGATTGCATCTTGAATTCGAACCGTGCGTAATTGGGTTGTGCGGTTGTAAAAAGTTCCGGGGGGTCAGCACAAATTGGAGTTGTAAGGGCACATGTGGGCCCTCTTTCTCGCTCGAGGACCACACCAGTGATCCCTTTCATTGAAATTAGCTAGTGCGACTGGGGTCTAGAAAAGTCAGTGATCGATTCTCCGTACAATGCCTACCGTATCTCTTTCAGGTATACGATGGTATGCTGGAAGATTCGCTGAAGATGTGCGATTTGCTGGCATCTCACTTCGACGAGTGCATGGAGAACGTGAGGAGGGACGATGCGAGCAGCAAGAACAGCAGTCTAGAGGTGGGAACCTGATCTTTGATCTTTGTTTATTCTGATATTTGAACATAGCTCTCTTGAGGGTTCTGTAAATCGAAAATTTCGATTGTATAGCAATAATTCGAGTAAATGGTGCGTAGTGTGAGATATAACTAATTTCGAAAGTGATCTTTGATCTGTGATGCGTTCAGATGTCGAGTAATCCTCCATGATCAAGTGAGTTTGAGTGTCGATGGTGTCGCTGGCTTACTTTGGTTGTCTGCGAGATCTTTGATCTTTAATCTCCAATGGTTCATAATATTTGCAAAGACGTGTGCGTGACTGCGCAAGGGTACTGTTGCCTGCGAACTATCGATTGCCCACTGGCTACCGTATGCTCATCTACCATAATTGCAGACCCGTAGTGAGACGGACTCCGGCAGAGGAGCCTCTTCGCCCGCCTCTCCTCCTCCTGTTAGAAGGACCGGCGCTCCTCATGATGTCTGATCTTTGATCTCTAGCCACTTCATTGTTCATAGCCATTCCATCTACCGTAACCCGTCCTCTGTTGATCTACCATCGTCCTCCTTGTACAGTATCCACTCGAAATATCGGCAAGCTTTTGATGATTTTGCGGATCTCTTGTTTTTCTTCCCTAGCATAACAGTTAGTTACTCCCGTTGAGCTTTATTCTGCTAGTATTACTGTAGAGATGTACAGTAACTCGTTTCTCAATAATCACACACCGTACCTCGCTTACACCCTACTTCGCACTATCCACGTAATTACTGTATCGGGTAGTGTCTATCGTAATCGTTCGCAATGATACTGTAATTTTCGTTGTGAACTTCTTCTCGCTGCTATCAAAACGATCTAACCGAAGAACGTGTACAGTAATCCCGCTTTTGGCAATCGATAAACTGTTATTTACGCTCAGAATACCGTATCCTCATTGGGTAGGTCACATCGCCTCGATCTATATCTTGATAAGAACGTTCCCATTAGTCCCTTACAACACATTTCGAGAGCCTCTGGGGTGTTTACCCTACGGGAGACAGGGGGGGGGGGGGGGGGATCTATCGACTGATCTGCCTCTCTTCTCATCCTCCCTCCCCCATCTACTCCCCCTCTTCGATCTTCTCCATTGGTGTGATGTTCACCATCTGTTCTAGTTGACTGGTCGGTCTCCTCCTCCTTCTTTCCCCATCCCCTGTCTCCTTGACTCGATCCACTCGATAATGCGTCATATTTATCTGCTTCTCTCTGTTTCTCTCCCTCTCCCTCTTTCTCTCGCCTTCCGTTCTCTCCAACCCTCCTACGCTGGGTGTGTTTTTCTCGTTATCTCAGGTTGTCCCTTCGAAATTTTTGCTCATCCCTCCCCCTTTCTCTTATCGTCACGATGAAAACGACTCGTGACTCATTGCGCTCTTCCGTTTTCTCTCTCAGTTCTCTCTTTCAATCCTCTGTCCGACTGTGTCACCGAATCGATTCCCGCTTGTGAAATCCATTAATAATTATTCATTTATCAAAAAAATATTTGTTTAAAAATACTGTAACTTCGCCAACACTTTCGTTAACCAAAAATTAGGCAGAGTTCGTTACTGTCGGAACCGAAAATTCTCAACTTTGATTTTGCAATTACTTGTTTTATCGGTTTTCCTTATTTTCAAGCAACTTTTAAATAGTATCTCCATGTTCACGAGATTCCTCACTATTGGTTCTATCATATTCCGTTGTTTTCGCACCGATATATCATCATTGAAGCCGTAAGTGATGTCCGAGGATCTCTCTTCGCTCGTCAAGCGTCTCGAGGCAGTCACTACTCGACTGGAGGCAGTCGGAGCACGACCTCCTATTGCTGCAAAACCTGCTGGGCTCTCCGGTAAGCCTCTTACTTTGAATTTGCCTTGTTGAGCTGGGGAGATGCACCAAATCACCTAGAGAACTTGAATGCACTTATTTAAAGAGTTGAATTATGTCCCATATCGTTTCTATATTTTCCTATTTATTTTATTTAAAAAGTGGTGTTTCATTGTTAGTGAAATGTTTGAAATTATCTTTTGAAAATGGTGCTATATTTTATATTGCTTGTTCCCTGCGATGATCCATCATGAAAATACCAAGTTTTGCGCGCTATCCTTTCCTTTTTCTCTGTTTTCGTAGCTTCCATGTGTGAAACCCTTTCTATACGATCCCTTGCCGATTCCCGTCAAACGGTAGAGGGAAGTGCATCGGCAGTTCATCCCACGGGCAAACAGCCTAATCTGTCTGGCGATAGTAAACGAGTATGCGCGAGGCGCTCTTCCGTGTCACTATCAGTAGCACACCTATCATGCTGGAGGTAGTTAGACTCACGGACGATTCCCCCCAATTCGCCCCACCACAGTCATACATATCACGACTTTCAGTGGACCTGAAATGGACTCCAAGTGAGTTGTTGCCATTTACCAACGATTACTGAAACCTGCGAGTTCGTGGCAGTAGATAATGGGAAGAGTAACGATTCACAGAACAGGTCTACTCAATCGAAACTAAGTTCGGAGTGGGATTATGGAACTTTTTCTTTCTGTCGCAATTACCGGATTTGCGGACCATTTCATAGGGCGGGGATTTCAATTGATCTGCGCGAGAATCGAGTGTACTCACTATGAGAGTGGACACATCGATTTATGGGTGTCTAAAGCTATACCCTCATGTTCTAATTATAATCTCTGATGACTCGAATTGTATCTGCCCAAAGGTTTTTTTTTGCCTTTTTGTGAAGAGATTTTTCATGGCACTCGTTCCTCTCTCCTTCGCACCGAATGATTCGTGCAATATCGCGGGGCTTTGCTCATAGCTCGCGCGATCCCCCGTGAACAGTCACACTGTTTGTCCAGTCAATTTCTTCGCGGGTTCGATTCGCCTTCTCAGGGGGGTTGGGCCGATTAGAATCGACTCATTCTCCTCAGCCATCCACTCTCAGAGCGACTTACCTCCGCGCCCACGCTATTTACTCGTTTCAAGCGTTTATAAAAGCTCGCTCTGCTCAGTTTAGACCCCAATCTGGTTGCACGAATGTTGAATTTCGAAAACCACATGTTCTCAACCGCGATCAATATATTTCTGTTCATCGCAGGCCATGTGTAAACCCGTGGTTTAGCATTCCTCCCCCCTCTCTCTCGTCCTTCTCTCAAGTGAGGCTGTCCTGATCTACGGACATAGATATATTGTTAAACTGCACCCTGTTTTTGCAAGTGTGAGCCTCGGCAGATTCGTGTAACTCGAGACTAGAATAACAATCGATAGAGGTAGATCACTGATGGCATCAGTTACCCCTCACCGTTCTCTATGTCATAACTCATCACTCGTATCGAGAGGGTCTGAAGTTATATCAGGGGCAGTCCCCTCCTCCTCCCTCTCGAGGGGAGCATAGGGAAAGGAAACAGTTGTTCTCCAACTTCTTTCTCACTCCCTTCCTCTATCATCGGCTCCTCTCGCCCGATCCTCTCCCCCTCTTGCCTCCCTCTCTCCGCCACCGAAAGTCTCGATCCGTCCCCTCTATCGACTCCGAGTCAAAAAGATTCCCTCACTCAATTCCTTGAATCTGCTGCATCTCTCATCTCTTTCATCTTCTTTCACTCTGCAACTAGCGGCGACCGCAGATCTAATCCCTTGACCACTCACTAGTCTCACCGCTAGTATTACACTAGACACAGCCTAATTTCACAATGTCCGAAGCCGTCTAGCTTCTGCTGTTACAGCCTCCCACTGAAACGTCTTACACCTATATTATCATACTTGAGTGATTAGATCTGTGACTCAACTTTATATTTTTTCGAGTAACCATTTGCTTCGCGGTTGCACTTCCTCGTCTTATTTTCGTATGAAGACGATGGTTGCTCTTCCACTCTTCCGTGTCCCAATTTCAAATTGCAGTGACCACTAGCGTTCTATCGATGTTACCGAGTCCTCTGCGCTCGTGCCTGCACTACCTTCCGTAATACAAGATATATCAACCGTAATCCACAATGGACGGTTCCCCGTACGTAAATATGCCCAAGCCATTTAGTCGGTACCCGGCAGGATTCCGACCCGTGGTACCACCATCGGCCGGTGGCGGGTCGACCATCCGCCGTTTTGGGTCGCTCACCAACGTCTATGGTACCGACTCGCCAGTGGAGTGGGGTGCGAGTAGTCGAGCGGGCTCAGTAGCTCCCTCACCAGCTCCCACTCATTCCTTCTCACCCGTTGCATCGCCCATTGCTTTCAATCCTCCCTCATTCAACCAACATCGCAACGTCTTCTCACCAACCTACGACAACGTCCCTCCGCCCTCGCAGCAGTTGCAGCACCGCGCCATAGTCACACCCAGTCCTGTGAACTATCCGACGACCCGGCAGGTGGTCGTGCAGCCACTGCAGCATCCCGTATTCACGAACGGCGACAATTTCCTGGAAAAATTGCGACAGCACAAGGACGAGATCGAACGATGGCATGCTGGTGCTGCCAGTCGGTGGCAGGAAGAGGAGAGGAGGTACCAGAATCCCCTTGCACCGACGATGACGACGTCCAATGGGGGAGTTCCGAGGAACCTACACAAGACGATGAGCGACTCGAAGATCATCCAGAACGGCGCTCCCGGTGGTAGGGAACCGCTCGTGATGATGATAGCCAGAGGCAACAATGGAGTTCAGCAGCAGCCGCTTACCTGGAGGAATCCGATGATGACGTCATCGCTGACGAACGGCGATGGATATTCAACCAGTAGAGAAAGGGAGCGAGCAGTGCCCATCCAGGTGCAATTGGATGAGGGACGAGTATTGAAGATACCCGTGCAGACGGAATGGCGGAGTGCCACTCTGGATAGGAATGGAGGAGGAGGAGGGTACAGAGCCAGTCCGGAACGAGTGCTTAATGGTCATAGCCACAACAACCACCAGCAGCGCTACCAGTCGTCCACGCTACCCCGAGGGTTCGAGCGCCAGCAGCAGCAGAACTATGCTGCGGCTTCACCTCCAGTTGCGTCTGTGCAGCCGCAGTGGCGACGCGAAGAACTTCGCGGAGGGCGTCCTTGGTCCCCGGAACGAGACTACTCTCCTCTGCCGCAGCAGGTGCAGCCGCCGCTGCCTGCTGCGGTAGCTCCTCCTCCACCGCCACCTCCTCCGCCAACTGGTGGAGTAAGGATACAACAGCAGCAACCCAAGAAGCAGCCGCAGAGCCAGCCAGTTCCTCGACCAAAGAGCCCTTACCAGGCGTCAGAAGCCATTCCACAGCTATTCCACCAAGAACTACTTTCGAAGATTCCTGTGAAGGCGAGGGAGTGGCACGAGCGAACGACTTCTCCCTTCCGGCCCAAGAGCCCTGGACCAGTTGGTGCCAGAATGGAGCCACCACCCAGGCCGGAACCACCCCAGCATCGGGTCAACAACGGGTACTCGAACGGGCACGATGCAGTGATGACGAGGCCATTCCCTGGGTACGAGGATAGGAGGGAGAGAAGCACGATTGTGAGCAGACCGGAGAGTCCTGCTGCAAAGCTGTTCAGTGGATTGGAGGAGAGATGGAAGCAGCTGAAGGAGGAGAACCATAGACAGAATGAAGGAAGGAAGGACGAAGGAGAAGAGAGGGAGATGGAGAGGAGAAGAGGAGATAGACAAATGGAGTGGATTGAGAGGGAAAGAAGGGAGGAGGAGAGAAGAGAACGGCAGAGGAGAGAGGAAGAGAGGGAGAGGTGGGAAGAAGAGAGAAGAGAAAGGCAGAGGAGGGAAGAAGAAGAGGAAGAAGCGAGACGATGGAGAGAAGAGGAGGAGAGGAGGTACACAGAGGAATTGAGGAGAGGAAGAGAACGATCGAGAGAAAGGGAAAGATCAAGATCGAGAGATAGATCTGAGCCTAGAGGAATCCTTCGACTGAGGAGTGAGAGTCCCACGAAGAGGAACAGTGGGAGAAGGGTCGTTTTCAACGATGAGGATGACGTCGTCTTCCTCAGCAGAGAAGGCAGCAGTGAGTTATTCTAGGATACGGTAGTGCTGTTACTGTAAATATAGCAGAGTAAAATTGATGTTGTTGGACGTTGGATGCTACTAGTGATTGGTGCATCAGATAACTTGGGTTGGGAGTGACTGTTATTTAATGCACTAAATTTTTAAAATATTTTTCAAAAATGATGACGGATCATTGCTGAGAAACGACATCAGTTAGTTTCTGTAGGATACAATATTCTTTCTGCCCTAAATAAATGTTTAAAAGGAATAATATTTTGGCCTAACCAGTGTGATTTGCGCCTCATCTATCTGATATAATGCCTGGGTGAATAGGCGATAATAGTCGCGAATTTTTCTCATTTTCCAACAACAATGAAATGATGGATCTTTGCTGGGATTTTTTTACTATACCGGTGGGAATACACGAGGAGAAATCTCTTCTTCTTTCATGCTCGTTGGTAAGAGAGGAAGGAAGATAGTTCTGCTCGACCACTCTCTATTCCCTGATTACAGGTCGAGGTTCTCCAGCTCCCTCGGGAGGGGCAGCTGCACCCTCGGGAGAGGTGCCCCCGCACGTGCGCGCCTTCGACGACGCCGTCGGTGACGTCGTCGCCAGATGGACGACACTCGGGAAGGCCATCGGAGGAGACGTCGAGAGAGCGGTCAGTGATGGGGGATTGATAGGAAGGTTTTGTGGTGCCAGTGCAGCGAGGGAAGTGTGGGTGTTTTTTTCTACATCGAAGAAGGAATCATTGTAGTTGAATTTTATGAGTGCTGTTTTTGTAATAATGTAGAAGCAGGAGAGTGGCGGGATTACATAAATTCGATGTGGGATTTGCGTTTCGGAGGTGGAACCAGTGGTGGGCTTCAAATATGGCAAAGGCCGGGTTGGTGGGAGCGCAAATAGGGTCCTCCGGCTCGGGGGGTCGCAAAACAAAAATACCCCGCGGGTCGAAAAAAAATTCTTAATATTCCATAGCCCACTACTGGGTGGAACTTGTAAGTGGCGTGCAACACGAATTTGTGAAATATTTGAGCTTTTACAAGGAGATTCACGAAGTGATTGCTTCGAGATTCATTGACAGCAGTTGAAAGAGCGAAAAACGGAAATGTAACGGGATTTTTTAAATTTTATTTTTCGAGTGTTAACTTATAGCTGGTAGTAATTTTGAATGATAAAAAAGTTTTTTCTTTCTCAATTTATTGTGGTTCGTATCTTTCTTCTATAATGCGCACTATTTTCGCATTGCGTAGTTTTTCATTTAGAGGTTTCTCTGTGTCATTACACTAGGAGGGCGTGATGAATGAGAGGGCATTTCCCGAATCCTTGGATTGTCAGCAAACAGATAGAACCTAACTTGAAAAATACTTTAGATATTCGTGAAACAAAAATCATCCGTAGAATAGCGATGAGAGACACCTGTCGACGGGAGAAGTGTATTCGATTGTCTATGCGAAGCGTGGGGTTTCGGGTTACATCGCGCCTTCAAGGTTTATGTAGGACTAGCCATCTCGAGTTGGAAATCTCCCTTTGTGATGTTTTAAACAGGTGAAAACAAAAACGAATGAAAGAGCTCATTTCTTCAGACGAGTGAGGCAGCCTCGATCTTCTCCTCTCTCCGATCCTTCCTCTGGACTGCAGCAGGTAGAGCGGAGGCCTCCGCCGCCGAGTTCCCCGCCCTCCTCTCGCCCCTCTCAACTGCTGTGAGTTCATTGTTGTCTTAATTGTAATGTTTTTAAAAAAATTATTTTATTTTTCCTCTAGAAATATTGTGAAAGAAATTGTAATGTTTTTGAAGCATCAATATTGCTTCAAGTAGAATAGTGTATTTTTCAAAAATTTGAATAGTATATATATATATTAGTATTTTAACCTACAACATGTAACCGATAATCTGTTACTTTTAAACAGCTCTCGCACACTATTAATAGATGCGAAACATGAATCACGCGTTTGTAGAATCACTGGGTTTGTCGCGCATGGTTTCTGCATGGGTTGGGTGAACTTGTCAGAATTTATCACTAGGCGCCCGATATTTTTCCTGTAATCGTGTGCGATAATCCTTTGTGATTGTTGAGATTTTTTGGATATTATTGTTGCATAGAATTGGGAGAAGAATCACCCGTTGCAAAAATCTCGTGGACAAGTACTACTTGTGAAACACGAATCATTGGGTGCTAGAATAGCTGCGGTGGGCTTGCAGTAATTTTTCTCTTTCTCTCTCACGTACTCAATCTGCAGGGAGAGTAAAAAAAGAAACATACTGGGGTCTTTCTTAGATAATAGCGTTGTGTTTTACGCGCGTGCTGACCTACCTGTGCTTTTCATAAAAGGAAAAAAATGCATTTAACTAAAACATGTTGTTGTAGATCGACAAGCTGACTTCGTGGCGCGAGTCTAGACGCAATACTCCTCACTTCAACCACGTCTCCGCCGTGGCAGAGGGAATTCCCGCCGTCGGATGGGTCACTGTCGTGAGTGATCTACCCTGTTGATAGGAGGGTCAAATGGGGAAATGGAAGTTTGGAGAGTAGACTGAACCTAATGACTGAGAACGAGGTCTGATGTAAGTGTGAGGACATGTGAAGGAGCAGCTTGGTGAATGTACACAGGAAGTCATAAAAGGTCTTTTGGGATCCATAATTAGATTTTTAAAGACTATAATCTGCACCCATTGCTTGAATTTTCGTTACGGATAGTTATGATGAGTCTGAGACTCGAAAGTGAAAGGCGACAAAAAGTGGCATTTGCGGGAGCGAAAAAATATCGACATGAATTTTTTGGCATCTCGTTACTTTGGCGCTTCAAAAACGTTTAATACTCTCATGAACGTGGAAACCACAATGAATTGCAGCATCTGGGTCAAAATATTTATCTTATGTCAGTGTGAGGGTAAATAATGGCCTTTATCTTGAGAAGCCAACGCCCGCCCCGTACGTGAAGGAGATGCTCGATGCTTCCCTCTTCTACGTCAATCGTGTACTCAAGGACAACAAGGTGAGAGAGATGGATGACTATCTTGGCCTCACAGTTTCCTTGTGTCGATTGACAGTGAACTTAGAAGGACGTGGATCAGAGATACTGTAAGAGACATAATGGCTAGTAAACATGATGTTGCACAAAAGCAAACTTGACTGTTACACTCGTGTTTCAGTGTCGACACAAGAATTACTTGGGGCAACGCGGTTTATTCGTGTAGGCTGCTTCAGAAAAACATAATATTCTCCGAATTTCCCTAAATCTCCCTACTATTGCAAACAAATTTTTTTTGAATTCGTGCTAATGGCGAGTATTTGAGGAGCACTCTGAATGGGTGAACACGTGGAAGGAGGTACTGGGCGCCCTGCACACCTTCGTCCGCCAGACCCACACCACCGGACTCGTCTGGAACTCGGCACCCGTATGTCGTGGGCGGGGCAAGGGTTACTGTAGTTCGGTGTAGGTACTGTAGATGTGTGGGTAGATAACTGGGTCGCTAATCTCCTGGTCTACTGAAAGCATGTAGAATTAATTAGACAATAAGTGATTCGATTTCAGGGCGTCGCGCCTCCCGCGGGTGCAGCAGGCGCAGCTGCAGCAGCAGCCCCGAGGGCAGGCGGCCCGCCTCCTCCTCCTGGCCCTCCCCCTCCCCCTCCCCCTCCTCCCCCCGTCGGTGAGCACGAATTGTTGCATTTATGATGAATTTTGAAATATTGGGTGGCTAGGTAGGTTCGCGCTGCGGAACGTGATCTAGTCCAGAAGGGTTTCTGTTTTGCAATGATATTTGCACAGTTCATCTAAAAAAAGAATAATACGAAATATCTGTAGTCAAAGTGTATTTCGGTCAGTGGTGGGCTTCAAATATGACTTTGGCCGGGGGTCGCAAATTGGGGGGTACGACATTTCCGCAACGGAGCACCATTCCCTTGACAGAAGGAGTAGCAACTTGGGAGTTGTTGCGTTGTTACCAGTATGTGCTCCCATACCTTTGCATATACAATTCTTGTTACCAGTATTGCATTTCAACGTATAGGGGTTCATGGAAATCCATATTCCATGAACCCCTATACGTTGATTTGGAGTGAAACTCAAGATCACCTGGAAATAAAATGTATATATGCGCATGTATGGGAGCACACACTGGTAACAATGCAACAACTCCCAAGTTGCTACTCCTTCTGCCAAGGGAATGGTGCTCCGTTGCGGAAATGTCGTACCCCCGAAAATTGGGAGGGTCCGGGGGGTCGCAAAACGAACCCCGTTCCGGAGGGTCGCAAAGCAAAAATGGCCCCGGGGGTCGCAAAAATTTTTCGTCATATTTCCTAGCACATCACTGATTTCGGTGGTTGCAGACCTGCTCTCCTCCTCGTCGGCTGGTGGTGACAAGGCGGGAAGGGACGCCCTCTTCGCTCAGCTCAACCAGGTACACGACACTATCTTCATTTGCCATACTCTCTCGCAATTGACGAGTTGCCTGTGAAGGCGCAAGACTTACCCAATTTAACTTGCCAGATTTTTGTTGCGCTTAATTTATGTAGTATCTTTTAAAAAATGTTTTCAGTAAAGTTGAATTCCTAGTAACAATATTTCTGTCTTCTGACCGCGGCTTTTCGTGTTGCACTGTATCGGTATAGGTGTAAACGTGTACTCTGCCATGGTGCAGTGTACATACATTCCAATAATAATAATATTTGAAACTAAATGCCAATGTCTGGTTCGAGGTGGTCAAGTTCGCTACAATTTCCCCCTTTTCAGGGTGAGGGCGTAACTGGTCGTCTGAAGAAGGTGACTGCGGATATGCAGACTCACAAGAACCCCAGCCTGAGAGGAGAGGTACGGTACCATGGTAGTACGGTAGTCTGTAGTGGGTGGACAAATCTAACAATTTTAGAATTTTTTTATGTATCTGGGGGAACGAATCACGATCAAAACGAGCGATGAATCACGTTGTCATTTTGAATATATTGATCACGGGGGAAGCTTCTCCTCTCTCTCCTTCTCACCTCCTACTCCTCCCTCCCCTCTTCACATCCATTCTTCAGGGAATGACACCTGGCAACGTGGGCTCGTCCTCTGGCTCTGCAACAGCGAAGCCGGCTGCAGCTGCCGCAGTGAAGCCTCCCAAGACGGAGCTGCAGAATGGAAAGCAGTGGACGGTGGTGAGCTAATTTATCCCAGAGAGCTAATAGTGGCAAAGTAGAAGGGCCCAGCTGGTTTTGTTCCGCAGAGGTGATCCATATTCTCAAGAAGTTGGCAAATGTATTACTTGTCCGACTCAATTACTGAGAAAAAAATTTTAAATTGGGAAATGTGCGCCGATAATCTTTGGGAAGTTGAATTCGCGCTGCAAAAGTATTTGATCTTTTTCTTGTAGCGGTCTACAGTGTTCAGCGCGCACAATGTTTCCAAAAAATATTAAAGCAAAAAAATTCTTATAATCTTGTTTGAATGGGCGATTAGGCAAAATACTCAGAGCTAACAATTAAATCTTTTCCCTCAGGAGTTCCACAAGAACAACAAGGAGATCGTCGTGACTGTGGACGACAAGAAGCAGACCCTCTACGTGTACAAGTGCGAGGGATGCGTCATTCAGGTATAGAGAAGGATTTCCCTTATCCACTCACTCTTGCTCTTCATGTGATGGAGGGATGGGAATCTGGATAAATACTAGAGCTAGGATCCTGGCGAAAATATTTGATAATTTTTTTAAAACAGTTCCGCAAGCCAATGTTAAAGCTGCAGACCAAGAATAGTTTTTGCGATTGTTTGTACCCGCGTGTAAAAACGAAACCAATGCATACAAAAATCTTGCAGGTGAAAGGGAAGATCAACTCGGTGACGCTTGACTCGTGCAAGAAGACGGACATCGTCTTCGACGCCATCGTCGCCCAGTGCGAGACCATCAACTGCCAGAGTGTGAAGATCCAGGTGGGCACTCTCCTAGATTCACACACTCTCTCGCTGGTTAGAGAGAGCGAGTGGCTGATGGAAATAGAGAGATCGACTATAGGACACCTAGGGTAGAAGGATAAGTTTGTCTGCTATTTGGTTTATAGTAGAGAGAAAATATGGCCTGTTTTCATAGTAGATGCATGTAAAAGTCAGAGCTACTGAATTTTAGATTGAGCAAGGGATCATTATCTTTGATCTGCTCTAATGATCATCTTTCAGACACTGGGCGAGATGCCGACTGTCTCAATCCAGAAGACGGACGGCTGCCAGGTGAGAAAGGGTTTCAGAAGAGAATGTTTAGTTGGAATACTCCAAAACTACAAAAAAATCATAACCCAATTTGCATTTGTCGTGCCAGGTAATTCCTGGCTGCACATCGATTTTACGATTTTAACACATTTATCTAGAGGTCATTAGATTCTCGGGAGATCAGGCGAGAGCTCTGATGTGCATGGTGTTCCAGTTAGAGCTTCGTGCTTGATTGAGAAAATTTGGGCCTGTTGCTTTGCGGAAAGAGTCGCTCCATCTCGTGATTGGGCGGCCGCGGCTCCTCTTTCTCCGCGGAATCCATTCGATCACAGATCGGCTCCACTTCCGGCAATCATCATTCGCGATCTTATGCAACCAAAACCATTTCCTTTTCTGAGCAGTGCGAACGAGGTCCTGAACTCTAGTTGAATCTCGCAACCTCTCATTAGAGACATGATCGAGCACAGTACAGCCAACCATCCAACGTTCCATTTTTCTTTGAGCCACCGATAATCGATTCATTTGTGCTTTGGTCAGCGCCCAACATTCACAACCGTAAACCACAGCGGGAAGTATGCAGCCGTTGAAAAGCCGACGTTTATGTGCCATTGGAATACCCTTGTTGATAAGAAAAGTGCGGTGTTTGTGGAAAGCACCAAAACCAGCTTGAATGCGTCGGGTGATTTCACAGTCATCATTTCCGCTGACTGCGATTGCGCTTCCCAAGTAGACCACCTTATCTTGCAATTTTACTACTTTTCCTCCTATTCTTACATCCCTTGGATCAGGCTTGGAACTCATTCCGACAGTTTTATCGCCATTGAGACCCAATCCCACTGTAGCAAGTACACGCTCTAATTCCCTTCCCATCGTCTGAATCTGTCGTTCATCGTGAGAAATGAGAACGGCATCATCAGCAAAAAGAATATGGGACAGAAACCGACCATTGATACTTACTCCCTTATTTGCCCAATTTAGCCGACGGAGTGCCATATCTAGAACCGCAGTGAATAGCCTGGGTGACAAACAATCACCTTGTCGCTGCACATAGTGTAGGTAAAACCTGCATGGGCCTTGGTCGTTAGTGGTTCTTCAATTTTGTAATCCAAAAAATCCAAATAGTTGACAGTTCTCTGGCTGCAGGTGTACCTGTCGGAGGCTGCGCGCGACGCGGAGATCGTCACTTCGAAGAGCTCGGAGATGAACGTCCTCGTGCCAGGACCAGACGGAGACTTCGTGAGTCATCCCCGTGACCTACCTGGCACTGTCAATCGATAATAAAGCATGTGTGAATTGCACAATATGCAAATTATCTCGTGAATTCGAGAACTGGTACGCAACCAAGTATTCCAAGTCACCATTGTATTTTGTGTTGCATCGGTGGGCTATAGCTTCGAATTCTTCGTTGGTGTAGTTGTCGCTCGATCTTGTTCAACGATATAACTAATGATCCGAAAAGAGCAGGTTGACCATATTATTGCTGCAGGTGGAGTTTCCTGTGCCGGAGCAGTTCAAGACGGTGTACAAGGGCGGCAAGCTGGTCACCGTAGTCTCCGACATCTGCTAATCGATCCATCGTCAGGAGTTCGGTATCATTCCCATGGTACTGTACCCCAACCCAACCCTTTTCCGTTGCATTCTCTACGCTTTATGTCTCTTTCCATTATGGAATATTTTCCTATCGATTATTATCGATCCCGACCTACCGTAATCCTTTTTGCTAGCTTTCGCATAAATTATTGAATAGTATACTGAGTTGTAATCAGTAGCTCTGGTCCGTCTTTTCTCAGAACTTTAAGCTGCAAACATCACTAACAGGTGCTCGTTGACTGTTTCTTAGGTCTAATGAAAGACCAAAGATCATCTAGAATCGATTGTCTCTCTTTCTGTATCGGGCCGAGCCTTTTGTGTGTACCGTATCTCCTTTTCGTATTCTGTAATTTGAAGCACCGACCTTGCTCCTCTGTTTCTTGCAATATATCTCAAGTGTTCAGTGATAATAAAGTAATAAGCCTACTTGTCATTCGACGATGAGTGCGTGTGTTTGTGTGTGTGAAGTCTGGAGTTGCGAATGCACTGTTTGAATATCGGAAATTAACATAGGGACGATTTAGAGAGGAGTGTGACTGGCGTGCCTTCAGGATCTCTTCAGTATGGAGTATCCGGAAATCTCCGAAGAAGATGCCTCTCTAGGACGAAGTCTGGCACTCTCCACGAAGATAAGATTGATGCTTGACGAGGTACGGTAATCACGAGGATATCGATCTACGATCTACGTAGATTGCCTCGCGAATCTCGACCCGAAAGAAGGACGATGACGTCATAAAAGCTCTCACTGTCCTCTCAGGATTCATTGAGGAGGATACGGTTGGTTGATGCAGTTGTATCACCTTTACGTTTCGAAATGACCAGAATCGTATGTTATGATCTGGTACTATAAAATCCAGTGGTATCATATTTTATCCGCGGTAGGTCAAGGGGGCAGTCCGACTGTACGAGCGAGGCCGCGTGAAGCTGTTCGGACTGAAGGAGAAGATCAAAGATCAGCCGTAGGTTTAGCAGTTCAGGAAGAATTTATGTTTACACTTGTGTTTCTCTTGTCTCATTGTGCACACGAACCCCTAATCGATTCCATAATTATTGTAATTTGTACGCCCTCCATACGGATTGAATACTAGCCCGATTTCGCCTCCGCATTCGGCGAGGGCTCCCGTGCTTTGTTCGCTATCGCCTGTGACATCACGTGTTTACGTGCTCCCGACCGATTTCGAAATCCGCTCTCACACGACCACACACATTGCGCATTATTTATAGTATAGATAGAAATTATTTTAATGGTTTGGCATGATTCATGTCTAATAGTTTCGTGTAAATTTTGATGTAAAATTATTCGTGAAACACGGAAGGACCGTGACTTTTTTAAGCATTGAATAATTTGCTAAATGAGTGCTCGCTTGAGACATCTCTCACTCGCGCGGACGACCGTCGATTGGGTGGAAGAAACGGCGGAGTTGGACAGAATCATCGAGGAGATGGAGGAGAAGAAGAGGCATGGAAAGGATATCAGACGTCTACCAGAGGCTAGGATTACGGTACGCTGATTCGATTACGTCTTTGATCGGTATGAGATTGTGCTATGCTCGAATGGACACGCTAGATGCGACGAATACTCTATCGGGCGACAGTAATCAGGTCGATATTGCAGCTCCCGTCGCGCGTCTGCCACGGCCGCAGAGGCATGCTCGTGGCGCAGGTATCTTGGGATCGGAAAGATTGCCGGAAAGAATTTCGAAAATATGTGCTGTTACTGCATATCATGGCGGCGATTCTGTTCTTTCTCGGTCTATGACTGACATTTACTTTTGATCTGTTTTTAGAACGACAAACCGATTGGAAATATTTTTGAATTGTATTCTGCTCATGTTCGAACCATTTCTCGCACGGCCAGTCGTGAGGATGTGAGAGGGGAGACTGTCTGCAGGTCTCGTGCTCGCCCGATCGATTCGTCTTCCCCGAGGCGAATTTCTGCTGCTGCGATCAATTCGAGAGAAGAGTAGTCGAGAAGAGGTGAGCACTTCCGACATTCTCTGTCGATTAAAGAAGCGAGAAAGTAGGTAGTTTATTTTGGGTGATAGAATAAAAATTAGGAAATATGAGGTCACCCTGTGGCTTCAAGTGGAGGTTGTGCATGGTCCTTTATGTACTCGGACGATTCAATTTATGCAGTATCGTAAATAATAAATTGTTATTTTTTGAATAATTTTCCCGAACCTTTCGTACCTATTGGATTTGGGGTTCTGTGGTAGTTAAAATAATGTGTGTGAGGTATATAAGATTCAGCGTGTAAAACTGTGGTAGTGTTTAATGCCAATATCCGTGTTTCTTGACAAGGTGATATCTTGCCACAGCAATATGATAAAAACCGAGGAAAGCGATGAAAGCAATAGCATGTAGATTTCCGATCCGCAATACAAAAAAGTCCACAATTCTCAATACATCAACCCCATTGTTAGGAGAAAGTGATACTTACTTTATTGTTTTTACATAAGTTAAGTGAACATTCAGTGCCTAATGAATTAGTGGCCTTGTAGGTTGTTAAATTAATTTGTCTGTTGTTAATCGCTACTACTATATCGATCACCATCACTTGAAAACCGAGCTCAATATTTCAAAATTTCTTGATCTAAGATACTATTCGTAAGTGCAGCAAAAATTTGTTTAGTTCAAACTTCAAGAGCATATAAGATTCAGCGTGTAAAAATGTGGTAGACGAGGACGAAACCCTGATCTGACCCTGATCTCGTCGCGTGTACGAGAGAGTTTGCAAAAGTGAGAGAGCGCGGGAGTACGCTGATCATTTCCGGCTTTCCCTTGAGGCTATTATTGATTTTTTGGCATTTTTGTATATTCATTCTCAACTAATTCAGCCATCGGCTATTCGATTTCCGATCCACAATAAAAAAAAGCCCACAATTCTCAACACATCAACCCCCATTGTAAGGCTGAAAGTGATAAAGTGACTTTATTGTTTTTACATAAGTTAAGTGAACATTCAGTGCCTAATGAATTAGTGGCCTTGTAGGTTGTTAAATTAATTTGTGTGTTGTTAATCGCTACTACTATATCGATCACCATCACTTGAAAACCGAGCTCAATATTTCAAAATTTCTTGATCTAAGATACTATTCGTAAGTGCAGCAACAATTTGTTTAGTTCAAACTTCAAGAGCATATAAGATTCAGCGTGTAAAAATGTGGTAGACGAGGACGAAACCCTGATCTGACCCTGATCTCGTCGCGTGTACGAGAGAGTTTGCAAAAGTGAGAGAGCGCGGGAGTACGCTGATCATTTCCGGCTTTCCCTTGAGGCTATTATTGATTTTTTGGCATTTTTGTATATTCATTCTCAACTAATTCAGCCATCGGCTATTCGATTTCCGATCCACAATAAAAAAAAGCCCACAATTCTCAACACATCAACCCCCATTGTAAGGCTGAAAGTGATAAAGTGACTTTATTGTTTTTACATAATTTAAGTGAACATTCAGTGTTCCTCAATACATCAACCTGTTGCAAAGAAAATATTCTAGCGTATTTCATATCCGGTACGGCAAACGAAAAGGCTACAATGTGGTCATTAGAAATATGTAATTTGTGAATTAAACGTAAATTGGATAATTTATTAGAATAGGCTATTTAATTGTTATATTTTCGGCCGGTGGTCGAGATATCATCAGAAGAGAATGCGCCGAGTACTGCTAACAGTCACTTAGATAGCGCGAAATCGCATGGGCCTCAAGATCGTCCAATTATGAAAGCCGGCTAAATATTCATTCATTATCTCGAGATCCATGTGATTTCGCGCTGCAGCAGCAGTAGTCGGCGCCTTCTTCTCGGATATTTCCCCCGTTTATGGCTAAGTAAAATACAAACACAGCAAAGGTAATAATAATACTAATATTTACCACAGATGCTCGTACACGTGCGTGCACTGGCTCGCCGCCTGGCTGGCACTCGCCATGGGACAGAAGGTTGAGGTACGGTGGGGGTACGGTAGTCAGGGAGTGTGAACTGTTTGATCCATGTATTTCGCTGCCCACTGAATATGATCTGGCAAAGAATTTATTGAAGTGATGAAATCGTTACTTGGCAGATTGGTGATTCAGAGATTTGGTAAAGTTTCTGTGAAGAATAAAAACAGGCAATTTGTAGCTGAATGCTTAGAATGTAAAATTGTGGCTTTCTAATGTTAACACTCTCCTATCCTCATCTAGGAATTAAAAGCGTGCTAGATTGAGGATGATCACGAATGGGCGGCTGGCTGCCTTTGTCATGGGTGGCCTCAGCATCTCTCCCCCTGCAGGAGACATCGCAGGCGAGTCTGCTGCTCATGCGACGAGCTGTTGTGGGCGTGAATGAGGAGCAGCAAGAGCAAGCGGACGATCGATCCTGATCTCCCTACCGTATGCGTGAGTCGACTACCGTACACCATGGTTACTGTACCATTTCTGTGAATACTGTAGTAGAGTTGTGTAGATTACACTGTAAAATGTTTACTGTAACACGTTGTAGCAATGTTTAAACGGATGGAATAATTATGATCTTTGGATTCATCCCCTTTCAGTGTCACTGACACACAGTGCATCCCCCAATCACACACGTCAGGGGGAATTGGGTGGTGGCTTGACGTTGCATTGTTTGTAGTGAAGTGAGAGCGCGCCGAGCACTAAGGACACGGGGCGACTCTCTCACTCCCGTACGCTCTCTCACCTACCGTCTGTGTGTCTGCGTCTCGCTCTCTCGTCCCTCTGACCACTCTGCGCCCTCTCTCTTTCCACGCTATTTCGCTTGGGAAACCGCTCGATAGATCGCTAAGCGCGCTGAAAGGGACAAAGAGAGTAGGGAGAGCCTAGAATTGATTGAGAGCCCAGATTGGGAGGAAACAGGAGTGAAGTGCCAGCAGAGCGGAGATCACACTAATCACTTTAGGAATCAGCGAGTAGAACGATTTCATAATTTTGGTGAAACGACGAACGGATTGGTTAGCGTGAGCTTTCCTTTTGTTATTGGCTGATGATTTGAAACAGGAGGATATGCTCATCATGATACACAAAGTCACGGGTTCTGAAAAATTGGGAATACCCAGTTTCGAAACTATTTTTCTGTTGAACTCTTGTGCCTATCTGTCGGTTTGATCTACAGACGGTTTACGCAGCGACTCTTGGTGGAGATACTGAGAGTAGATAGGAAGTGAGGCCACTTGAGATGGAGAATCCGTCAGAGTATTATTGGAGAGAAGGGCGATCGAAGGACAGAGCAGTCTAGCGAACATCCGCTTACGAGAAAAGGACACGGGGTCAGTGATTCTTCTCGCCCCCGAGACAGCATCTGAAGGGTACGGTAGCCGGCCAAGGGAGTGTATTTGTGGAACACGGAAGTTGAAGGTTCTGGTTACTGTAACCAGGGAATTTCCTTGGAAGTTCTATTGACACAGCGATGCGTCGCGATGCTCAAAGAGCAAGCGTTTTTCGATTACACTCCCATTCCATAGTAGCACCCCCCCCCCTTCTCTCTCCTCCTATCCCACTATGAGTGTGTTTCTCAGTGTTTTTTGTCTACCTGTTCACTTGCCTCTCTTCTCAGCTCCCGTCTCTCTCGCTCTCTCATTTGTGTTTAGCATCGCGGTCGTTTTTGCCCCACTGGGAAAGCTGAGCGCGCACAATTTTACACGATGGTGTGGAGAGCGCGCGATGCGGAGTGAAACACTCCTCGAAAGATACTCTATCTCGATCCCTGAGGAGAGAGAGCATACGAAAAGGAGAGTGTCGGACTCCCACTTCGGCTCTAAACTAGTGAACTCGCGGGGGAGGAAGCCAAGTAGGGCCATGGTTACTGAAGAAAGAAGGAAGTCTATGAGGAAGAGTATTTTTGGGAGTAGTCTGGTTTTTGACATTTTTTTTCCGATAAGACCAAAAAATTAACAAAAGTAACCAGTAAAGAATATATGATTGTCATGAAACATTTAACCACAGGGAAGAATACATTCTAAAAATTTAATGATCTCTTGTTTGGAGATGTGGAATTAACAACTTTTGTCACAAGGGGAAGAATTCTAATGATCACTTGAAGCGATAAAATGATGAGGATGAATAGTGAGAATATCCGGTTGAGTGCAGGAAGAGAGTTGCAAGATGGGTTCCGCATCTCTTCATCCACTCGTCTATACAGTGCATGCGAATGGGAATAACGAGTGGAGTGAATGCCCATTCCTCATCCAAATTGTCTCAATTAGAAACTGTTGCTGGCGAAGAATTGACAACATTCCCTCTCTCTTCCTTCGCTCCTTCCTCCTCTCTCGCGTGCTTTTTGTCCTTCTCTTCTACTTTCGATTGTCTCGCTTTCACTTGATAACACGATCGCGTAGCGCACTCCAACACTTGTTGCACGGTCACACCGATTACGGTATTGCGTTGCTGATTGGATGAGGAGTACTGTAGGAGTTGGTAGGTCAAGGAAATTATGGTGAAGCCTGGAAGTTTCCCATTCGCCTACTGGAAGAAACCCTGGAGTGATCTTACAAATATCTTGTCTCGTTTTTTAGCGTGCATAATGCGAGGGAAGCTGGAATTCTCGTTCGTCCGAGTAGCGAATCCTTCTCCTCTCCCCGTCCCGAACTCTTTCTTTCTAAACGTGTTTTCGCACCGCGAAAGCAAGTGCAACTATTACGCGAGAGCCACGTACACTGACCAGTTTGTTCTGGCAACAGTTCGCGATCTTGCGATCTACCCCCTGAAGGGTACTGTACTCCTTGTTTGTGGGTCCGCTCTCGTTTTTTTCGCGAGTGCGTATGTGTTCAATTCGAATCGCCTGTGCGTCTTTGTGAGGGGCAGCACCGATTTCGGACACCTGCGGGGCGCTGTTTTTTGCCTGTTAGTGAGAGTAGTTACAGTGAGTGACGAAAGATTGGAGTGGGGGGAGAGGAGAGGGAGCAGATCCTCCCTCTTTCTCTGAGGCCAAATTAGAGAGCTCACAGCCTCATTTCACTCTGGCCGCCTTTTGTACGCGAACAGTGCGGCTGAATCCGCTTGGCGGATCAACCCCCATTTGCGACTTATTTGGATACTGTAGTGCTTCAAAGGGTATATGGTAGTCACTGGTTGTTGATCAGGAAGTTGCCCTTGTGGCGCGTGTTTTGTTGTCTAATGGAAAGAATAAGATCAGGTGGTTGCACATGTTTTTCTCATCCGTTGATCAGTCCGTGGGCGGGGCCAGTATTAGTCTGGATCTCTCAGTAGTTGTGCTCTCTTCCCGTTCTCATAGCACGAGTTCACTGAAGGGCGGCGAAGGGTCACACTTGCTTTTCTCCTCGAGAGTTTATGTTCCTCCTTGAGATCAGACTATCAATTTGGCAGTCGAAGTTCGCATATCTCCCGTTCCCAGCCTTCTCCCTTCTCCTACCTTGTTTCTTCCCCTCTTCAACTTTCGTCCGCTCGTTTCGTTCGTTATTCCGAGACATGCCGAGTTTGTTTGTTTTTCGCCTACACTAAGCGGGGCCCACGAGTGATCCAAAACAAACACATTCGAAAGTGTAGCAATCGTGAGAGATTCGAATCTCGATAGCCCCGCGCCTCGCGTACGTGACCTACCTAGACGGTGTACGGTAGATTGAGAAGTGTTGCTATCGCTGCTGCTGTTTTTCAGCACGATTATCGCTGATCGCATATTGATTTGCCACTTTTATCGCCATGCTATCATGGCAGTGACTGATATTGTCAGAGTCTGAGCTTCTAAATATTATAACCATGCTGCAACACTAATTCATGGTGTCTCTTGCATTTCTCGGTGGTGTGAGTGAATTGCGTCGATTGCTTGGGTTGCTTTTGTTTCGTTTCTCGGGCGAAAAACGAAAAGACGGCATGAGCCAGAAACACTTCCTGCTTATATTTCTTAGCAGGCGCGCGCTCTTCGCCTCTGCCCTCAGGCAATCTTCTTCCCTTTTCCTCCCTCTCTCCCTCTCTTTCTCCCCCTCTGCACCGCTCTCTCCGAATGCCACACTCTCTAGCTGCTCTCCTCGAATAGTGTGCGCTCTCGCTCTGTTCCGCTGCAGACGCAACAGATTTTAACCCATCGAGAAGCTACAGTAAAGTCTAGGAATGAATGCTTATCTCAATTTCTCCCGACGCCTGCTTGCTATTGTTTGGTGCTTTGATCGAGATCCAGAGAAAGAGATCCCTGAGTACTCTCCCTCTCCCCTCACTCTGCTATTTGATTGAACTAGATGAGTCAGAGCGGCTGCTTTTCCGGCGAAGAGAGCGTAGAGGTGATGCAATTGGGCGGGAATTGTAGTTACATTTTTTTTTCGTTCTGCTCAGCATCTTCCCTGTAGTAGATTGCCCATGTACTGATCAAGTAAGAATGAAACTTTATTTTCACCAGGCCTTGGCTAGACGACAGTGTCTGGGGTTTCAGACGAGTTCATAGAATGTACTTCTTCGATCGATTGATCAGCTCGAAACGTCAAGTTGTTTGTTTCGTGGTGTGTTATTCAGAGAGAGCAAGGCGGGGAGTGAGAGGAGGAAGTTATTTCTCCCTTCTCCTCCACCCTTTCGATCACTCCTCCCTGCACTCTTTCCTCACCTCTTCTCAGTGTTGCTCACAGCTGTCGGGCGAAAGCAGCGCTAGTCGTCGTTCACTTCCTGGCACGTGCCAGTATACTGTAGTCGAGACTACGGTATCTGATCTTTTGAACTTGACTACAGTAGGTGGTGATCATGCGCTGATCCGATCTCACGTGCCTATTGAACCCGATCTTGTCGTTGAAACAACACTCGAGTACGGTAGTTCTAGTTTGCCTTCCGGTATTTAATGTATCCTGGTGGATGAATCACCCGTGCTCTCTGTCTGCGCTCCTCTCACCTCATTCCATTCCTACTTTTCCTCCCCCTACCTCCTATTGTCTCATTTCAACAGGGGTCTGATGACGTCACCTGACCTCTTTGCGCCGTAGTACTATCGTAAACTGACTAATCATCAGTGTAGGGATACAATAAGGACATGATGAAGCGGCATTTCATGCGTGCGTTAAGGGAATACTGACAAGTTTCTAGTGTCGACCCCTCTTCAACTCAACTCGAGTTCACATACATTTGCGGGAACGAATGCACTCGCGCGATTCGGTTCCGGGCCCCAGAGTTCTTTGCGCTTCTCCCCATTCTCCTCTTTTTCTTGCGCGGAATTGGTTAGGGCATCCTTGCGTGCCGAGAAGGGAGCAGGAGTCTCTTGGAAGTCGTCGACACATCTTACCTTTCCCCTTCTCCCTCTTTCTCACCACATCCTCCGCTTTCTCTGACCACCTCTGCGCATTTTTCTCTGCTTTCCTCGTTTCCTCGTCAGGACTTCCAAGAAGGAGCAAATGAGTCTGCTAACCTGCATCGCTTCTGGCACGCTTTCTCTGGGAGCAAACGCGCGTTCTCGCGACCAAACGTCGCAGGGTACTGTAGCGTTAACTTGGGGAGGTTTTCGATGCTCTAACAGTCATCGGCGCTCGTCATATCGAAATGTTTATTCATGCTTGAATTCTCTCGTTTGCTACACCAATTCCCCTCTTCCACATTGTCGACCGAGCTGCTCTCTTCCCAAACATTGACAAACATTTCACGACGAGATACAGAGGGAAAAAAGCACAATATTGTGGAGTCATTCTTGTGAGAGGACCTTCTCTGTCCCACTTGGGCTTCCGTTGTTTCCCTATCTATGTGTGAATCGGATGCTCTCTTCGTCGGTTGTCTCGCCGATTCAATCGCTCTTTGTGAATCTTCTTGCTCGTCGATCGGCGCTCGTGGGATAGAAGAGCGTAGTCTCCTCGCCCTCGATTTGAAGTGTATCACGAGAGTTGTCGAGATACTGTAGTCATACAGTAGTCACACACGTGATCGAATGCTCACATCTAGGGAACCTATATCGTTCGTACTCGCGTGAGAGAATCACCGCAGAGTTTCGAAGAAAGAGAAGCGAGAAGTGATTTTCGATGCTCCTGTTCATTTTTTGCAGCGATAGGATGCGCGTTTGCATTGTGCGAGAGTTCAAATGGATCAGCCAGGGATTTTGCCGACCAGAAATATGTACTGTACGGTTTATGTATCTTACAATTTTTGGTACAAAGTCCGGTGTGTTGCTGTGTGAGGTACTTCGACCTTTGATGCTGTTGAGGTGGCTAGAATGTTCACGAAGTGCCAATTAATGAGAATCATGTTACCCCGTCATCAATCGTCTATCTCACCACTCGTGCGCATACTCATGTTTATCCGATTCGTAGATTTATGTGCGCCCCTTCGAGGTACGTGTGTATTTCTTGAGTGAGTGAGCGAAAATAGGCAACGAGAAACGGCTCGTAAATCCAATCAGCATTAGCCTGCGGGAGATATTTTGCTTTAGAACGCACACTCCTCGCGATATCTTTTCGCCATCTCCTTCCGCAAAGCAATCCAATAGAGATGTATAATGAAGTAGTTATTTTCGGCATGCGAGCGGAGTTTGTTTCATCGAACGCGCATCGCGTGTTTAGATATTGAGATGTCTACGACATTTAACGCGATGATTAGGAAGTCTCAGAGAACGTACATCACCCCGCTTGTTCACGAAATCATGCGAAGTTCCGGGATTAGCACCCGGCAGTCAGACAACTCTCGGAAATTGAGTAAAACAGGTGCACAACATTGAAGAGCAACACGGAATTACTGATACCCCCGCCAATTTGGGCATATTCTTCCGCATAGCTTTGCCCATTGAAAGGCTTCGTAAGACCAAGAGGAGTGACGAAAAGTTGCTGCTGATTTTCTTCCCTAATGTATCGATTAATAACTAACAAATTCATGTTTTGATCTCCTCATGTCATCATGCATCATTCTACGTTGTCCTATCTTTCTCTACATCCTCCTCTTCTCCAAACCGACAGTTTCGAATTTCGCTTCCCTATACTCTATGCGGGATGGAGATAGGGGATCCTCTTGCTTTTTTTCTTGCTGCGTAAGACTGCTTGTCTCAGCTTCCTTCTTCATGTCGATCATCAAAAACCTGTGGAACTCGTCTGAAGTCTCTCAATTTAAACTTCGCACCCTGCCAAATCACGGAAGTGGTCGATTAGTGTTCACTACTCATCTCGGGGGAAGAAGTCCCTCAATGTATCAGACGACTCTCGTCTACTCTCACATTCCTCCGAATGGATGCACTCTTCATTTCGTCCGTTCATTACTGCATCGCATGCGAAGTACCGCGCAAACACGCCATCACTTTATTATACTTTTTTCTTCTTCTCGCCGCGGAACATACTAATAATGTAGTAGTCCAGCAGCAGTTCCGCCTTGTCTAGTAATGACGCAATCGGTCTCTGACCGATTGCGTCATTACGTCATTACTAGACGGTCTCTGACCGTCTGGTTATCGATGCAGCGTGCGCCCGTTAGTACGGTAATCTTCGATCATCAGAAGTGGGAGAAGATGCACAGTGTTTGGCTTGCCTTGCTTACGTCAGCACACACTGTTCACGACGATGTTCTTCTTGTGTATCGTCTCCGTCTCCCCGTCCGATTCCCTCTCTCACTCGCGCACCCTTCGCGCTTCTACCGTAGCTAGGAGTGAGAGGCAGAGAAAACGAAATAGCAGGCGAATTGAGGAGACGGCGAGTGCGTCGCGCGCGTATTTGCAGAGTGTTGTGAGTGATTATTGTTCGAGACATCTCTCTATCCCGCATCGAGAGAAGTGAGCGAGAACAATGCTCCTCCAGCATAACGGAAACATTAGCTTCTGATGTTGATTCTCCATTCTCCATTCTCCATTCTCCATTCGATCGTCGGTGAGGGGCGGTCGCCTCTCGGCCCCCTCTCCCCTTCTTCCCTCTGGAGTCTCCCTCCCAGTCAGCTTGGACAACCTGGTGAGGTATCTGTCCAATCAATGCCACTCAAGCTCAAGATCGGAAGTTTGAACTGTCGAAGCCTATGCAAAAGTGATCGAATAGTGGAATTTGAGGAGTCCGTGAGTAAATTGTCGTTCGATGTTATCGCCCTTCAAGAGACTCGCCGAACTGGCTTTACTTCTATGACTCTATCGCAATCCAACCATCTATTCCACGCTTACGGCTTACGATCACTATATGGAACAGGATTTATAATTCATTCGAAATGGGCAGCTCATGCCGATTTCCACTATCTGACCGACCGCCTCTCATATCTCGATATCGACAAAATGGGATTGAGGATCGTATCAATTTACCTTCCAACAAGCGCCTCTCCCGATGCTGACTATGAGTGTGTTTTGAATGAACTGCAGACACTGTTAGACGCTCCCTCCAGTCGTGCTCACCTACCGGGTGTTGGGAGACGTCGAGTGGTTGTCTGCGGTGATTTCAATTTCAAGGTTGGATCACGGCTGGCCAAACATGAAGAGTGGATAGGGAGACACGGACTCGGAATGCGTAATGAAAGAGGACAAGTTCTGGGAGACTTTTGTTGTGCTAATAAATTGAAGATCATGAATACGAGATTTGACAAGCGAGAGAGTCGCAAGTGGTCATGGCAATCACCTGATATGAAAACGAAAAATTTGATCGATTTCATACTCTGCCAGGATCCTTCACTTTTTCTTGATGTCTCCATAGTTGGATCTCACTCGTTCTCGTCCGATCATCGCCTTATTATGGCCAGAATACGAATCAATCAGAAAGAACGAAAGCGACACCGACCACCAAGAATCAATCAGAGACTGTCAATTCCTGCATTCGCAGCATCTATGGCAAGCCAGCAAACCAATCTATCAAACTACCAGGAGATCGTGAGTTCGATGAAAAACATAGCGGCAACTTGCATGATTCCTGTTCCGAAACCCAAGAGATTAAGCTACAAGACGGAACAATTGATGAGAAGTAGAAACATGCTACGAAAGCAACCTCCTACCGCACTGAATAGGATAAATCTAGCTGTGACTAGCAAAGCTCTAAGGTTCTCTCTCAATGACGATCTACATCGACGGCATGTGCTGTTTGTCTAGGAGGCGGTACGGTACGGTAGAAGCACGAAATTGGCTCTACGTAAATCAGAAATTGGAAGAACTACGTTAAGTAGACTAATGAAAGATGATAGAAGTGTAGCCGCCAATAGAAGCCAAGTATCCCAAACAGTTCAATCGTACTATAGCCGCCTATACTCATCAACTATTCAAATCGCCCAATCAAAATACGGTAGCGATGACACATTTCCTTCGATCCTCTCAAGTGAAATTATGTTGGCTATAGCTCGATTAAAGAATGGAAAAGCTCCAGGCCAAGACAAGATAAGTGCAGAAATGATAAAGGCAAGTGCGGAGACTCTAACGAAACACTTCCTCGTATTGTTTAACGAGTGGATCGAAAGGGAGGAGATTCCCGACGAGCTCTCAGTTTCGACAATTTCATTGATATTCAAAAAAGGATCGCCACTCGAGATAGGAAATTACCGCCCAATAGCCCTGATGAACTT
The DNA here is from genome assembly GCA_036245805.1 of Pristionchus mayeri. NCBI lineage: Eukaryota > Metazoa > Nematoda > Chromadorea > Rhabditida > Neodiplogasteridae > Pristionchus > Pristionchus mayeri. Next base: position 19,747,970 of record BTRK01000001.1, read on the forward strand.
GACATACAAGCTCTTCACCTCAGTTATCGACAATCGTATTGAAATGATACTATCAGAGAACCAGCCGAGTGAGCAAGCAGGATTTCGTCGAAACTATTCAACCACTGATCACATATTCACTCTCTCGGAGCTAATCAGCAAGTCAAATGAGTATCAGTTTCCTCTATATTTAATATTCATTGACTACCGAAAAGCTTTCGACTCGGTAGAATTCCATCATGTTTGGGAGGCTCTGAATAATCAAGGCGTTCATAGCAAGATCATAAATACTCTAAGTGCAATCTATTCCAAAGCAAAAGTCTCGGTGAGAGTTGGCAGTGATCGAGTACCTGTCGACATTCGGAGAGGAGTACGCCAAGGGGATCCGATTAGCCCGCACTTATTCAATGCAGTATTGGAGGGAATATTTCGAAGAATGGATTGGTCAGCCTATGGAGTGAATGTAAACGGCCAGCGAATGAACCACCTTCGCTACGCCGATGACGTAGTTCTCATATCTCACAATGCAACCGAAAGCAATACTATGTTGCAAGAACTATCAAGAAGAAGCAAAGAGGTTGGCTTGGAGATCAACATAGGCAAAACAGTCATAATGTCCAATACAACACGAGTCCCTATGTTCATCGGCAATGATCGAATAGATTACGCTGATTCATTCATATACTTGGGCACGCGTCTATCGTTTGATCAAACTCTCTCTCTTGAAATTAATAGAAGAATAGGAGGATCTTGGAGAGCCTATAACAAGTTCATCAACTTCTTTACGAATCGGAGATGCGCCGTTGGGCTGAAAGTACGCCTTTTCCGAATGTGCGTCGAGCCTTCGCTAACTTACGGAAGTGAAACTTGGAGCACCACAGCAAGAGACAGAAAACGGCTCATTGTTGCTCAAAGAAACATGATGCGCAAGATGATTGGAGTAAGCCGAATGGACCGAATATCAAACGCAACGCTGTCTCAACGTGTCCCTTTAACCGATATCCGAGTTCGAGTAATGATAAGGAAGAGGAGATGGGCGGAGAGACTAGCCACCTTAACCGATGATCGTTGGTCCAAGAGAGTGTACGAGTGGATTCCGTGGGATTGCACAAGACCCGTTGGACGACCTAGAGTCAGATGGAGAGACGAACTCACTAAAGAACACGGTGTACACTGGCAACGCGTATACAGGGAAAACCCGACTGAATGGAAGACTGGCATTGTTCGACAGGCCTCTGCCTTGACGCTCGAATAAATGATTATGATTATGATTATGTTTCTCGACGTTTAGCACGCAAGCGTGCAAGCAAAGAGAACAAGAAAGTGATCTTGATTCGAGGACGGTGTACCTCGTGATTTTGATAGGTGATACTCACTAAAGCCTTGAGCAGTTGCCCCTCGCACTCGCTCATCGAATTTGTGAGAGCAAGATAAGTTCCCAAATATCACGTACTTCGTCACTCGGTGTTGTTCCCAAAAGAGAGCAACGGAGAAATAGTAATCGGCTTGGGGGGTTTCTCTTTCTCTCTCGAAACGATGCGATGCTGCCCTCTGATCCCTACGAGCTTTTTTGTGCTCCTCGCCTATCTCCTCTCTCGAATGTTCTTCTTCCTCTGTTTTGACAGCCTCTCTCTCCTCCTCCTTCTCCTCGCTCTTTCTCTCTCAAGAGATGTTTCTCCTCCACGGGAACAGAAAATAGAGCTTGGAAAGAGGGGGAAAACGGGCCGAGTGACGCATGCGGGGGATTGTTTCTGCAGCTGGGTTCACTAGAGGAGGAGAAGGAACCAGGTCGTTGAGGACCGAGGAGCAAGTCTGGGTCCAATACGGCCTCACCTTTCCAAATCCACTTTCCCTCGCAACTAGCCTCTCGAGTCATAGCGTTTCTAGTATATTGCGGGAAGTTGCAGAGCTTTATTCATGAGCCGGGAGGAAAATATCCTTTTGTTTTTCACTTCCTGAGAGTATCCCCCGCCTCCAGCTGATCAGCTACAGAGCCATTACTAAACAGGGGGTTGAAAATATACTGATGTATGACGATTCCCCGGACAGGAATTATGAGCACGAAATGACGTACTGTTGGCAACAAGGAGTGACTGTAGGTATGCAATGTGCATCCTTATGTTGTTCTTCCCCTCAAATTTTCTGCCTGTTCAACTAAGAGAGTGTGATCATGGTGTGTAAGGAAGAGGAAGAAGCAATCCGGAATAGAATATCCTCTTTTCGCATCGTTCTCTTTGCTATGAGTGAAAAAGGGAAACTGATAGAAGAGACGTTAAGAAAAATGGGAAGAAGACCCTCTGTAGGATCAGCCGCGGCTCCTAATAAGTTGATTGGAAACCCGAGTGTGTGACGCGCCCAGACGCCTATTTTTATGCGAATCTAAGGAGTGCATATGCTAGCCTTGGTCAATTGAAAGGGTACCGTAGTCAACTATTCGTTGACACCCAATTAGGATCAAGCATGACACGTGAACGGCACGCCTTCTCCTCGTCGAACTCCCCCTCCGTCGTCGGCATTTCTTTCCTCGTTCCCGGAAGAGTTTCCGCGTCCTTCTTCCCATGCTTTTTGTGATCCTAAACGGAGAGGAAGAATGGCAGAGTGGAGGGGAGAGTCTCAAAGGGGAAGAGAAGAGGGACAAAAACAAATATACCTCGTCCTCGTCTCGAAGACGTGCGGGCGGGCGGAGCTCCTTCCGCCCGACTCGGCCCGATCACCCCGATTCTATTGGCATTGTGCTCGCTCACTCAAGGAAGCGAGGGCGAGGACAGGGAGAGCTCCTCCCGCCCTCCGGGCCACCACCTCCTTCCTTCCGCCTAGTGCACTGTCAACATACAACACGGGGCAACATCACACACACGATGGCGCAACAGTGCGAGCAAACGATAGCAGGGACACAGTGCCAGTGTCCTATTTCCCTCCCTCTCCCGCAGATACGACACGGGTGTGGTAGCCCCCAATCTGCATACGAGGCCGGGTGATACGTACTTGTCTCAGTCTTGTTAGTTGCAACCTTCTGTAGATCTAGGTGTACAAATTGAGAAAGCATCTTGGCTACCATAGCACTGTTGCTGAATAGTGAGGATGAGGATGTTGTGACCTACTGATAGTTTAAGAGGGCTGGATCGCATTCCCTCATGCATCTCGATAAGTGTTGATCAGTGACCGCTTATGTTGACAGAGAGCGAGCTGCTCAGTGCCCTTATTTTGATCAAGTTCCTTCTTCTTCTCCCGCATTCCTCTCTTCCCACTCCTTTTATCCATTCGGTTTCACTTCTTCCGATTTTTTCGATGCTGTTGCATTCCTCGTTCTCTCGTTCTCCTCCTTCCTCTGCTAGATGATCAACCACCCCGATTGGCCTACATTAGAGGACGCCGACCAGTCGATAGCCTCCTTGTTTTTGTTCCTGTGAACGCATTGATCGCCTCGGGTTCCCTGATTACTGTACCTTAATTGCCCACAGTTACCGTACTATCGTCGCGCTGTGAGCACCGTATGCTCTCGTTGTTGAATGGTCCCTGTTTCAGGCTGCTTCCATGCCCTCTTGCCATCAACACTACTCGACCTCTCGAGGGAAATGAGGAAAGGTTTCCCCTCGTCTCGTCTACTGAAAACAAAACGAGGAGACCCCTCGTTCGCTTGTTTCACCACCCCCTCTCTTCCTTCCTCCCTCCGTCCTCTCTCGTCCCTCCGCTGCGCCTAAACAATTCATGAGGACAATATTAGGTTGGCCGGCGGGAAGACGACCATCATTCTCTTTTTTCTCTCCCCTCTCTCTCTTCTCCACCCCCTTGTCAGAGCCTTGTTTTCAATGTTTCGGGCCGAGTGCTCCCTTTGAGGGGATGGGAGAGAATTCGCAAGAAGAGACCACCTCGACTAGAGTGGACTAGAGTGGAGTGGAGTTTGTTCAGTCGACATCGGGGTTGTTTGTTGTGACCTACCCCATTTCCCTCCCCTCTCGGGTTGCGAGTGATTGCGTGCACTCCATATAGGATACGGTAAAAGAGAAGGTTTGAGAATGTGTGTGCGTGTATTTGTTTGTTTGGATTGTGAGGAGAAGAGTGGGGAAAGGGGAAAGCACGGACGTTTGCAGTGTTTCTCTACCACCACCACTTTCGTTTCGCGAGTACTCTCGAGTGGAGGGGAGATATGGTGGAGGCGCTGGTTAGTTTTGGTCTCACTGGACTGCTGGGAGTTTCACACTCCTTCCGTGTTGTGTCGAGGTGTCACGCTGTTTTCTGACTTTCAAACCAGCAGGTGGTAATTAGATCTAAATGTTATTTTCGGGTAGTTCTAGACCAATATATCGATAGGGGAGCTCTATTGGGGGAATGGCGGGGATGCTCTACGTAGCGATATTAGTATGCGTTAGTAGACGAGGTTTCCCGCATCGCTCGCTTATTTTCTCGCTCCCGAATCTCCTATTTCCGCTCTCGTTTTGCCCTTCATTCTGCAGCCCCCAACGAAGCAGAACTTTGTGTGCAATCCCCCTCTCTTTCTCTAACTTCCTTCCTTCGGACCTATCTATTACCCCTCGCACTCTATTCCTCATCTCCACCGCAGACTTGTCAGAAGTGTAGGCCTCGCCGAGATTGTTCCGACAATATGCCCTGGGGATTACCGTATCGTACATCACCCTTTATCGATTGGCCAATAGTGCACTTTGCGATGTGCACGTGAGGTTTTGGTGAAAGATCACGACAGCGAGAGAGGAGAAAGCGTGATGGGATGAGATTACGGTCAGAGCATTCCAAACTCGTTCTCGTTGCTTCTCTCTCCTCCGCCGCGCTCTCACCACCTTCCCTCCCCCCCCTCTCCCATCCCTCCCCATATCTCCTCCTCCTCTCTCTCTTCGCTCTCACAGCGCAAAGCGTGCACGCTTTCGCATTTCCTTGTGAGTCGCGCTCAGAGAGTGTTTGGGCATTAGAAAAAGAGTGGACTCTCTCTCCCTCCGCTCCTCCTCCGAGAGGCGCAGTGAGACTGGTTCGGAGATGTTGCTTCTCCCCTCCTCTCTTCCCCCGTTCACTCGTATGAGATCCACTTCCTCTGTTCCTTGATCATCTTGCACGCCTCTGATGCTGAGATAGTGGGCTACTGTAGCTGTGCTTCTGTAGAATTGTTCCTTTGATTGCAGATTGAATATATATAGCTCTCCCGGTGTATAAATGGCTGTTGTGAGCAGTGCCTCCCACGCGATGTCGTTGGCACCTGGCTGTATTTCATAGTACAGATGTTTCAAGTCGTTTCCCCTTTCGACTGATCTGCTCTTTCTTTCTCTTTCGTCCTTCTCTTCCCCTCTTCTCCGATCGAGACACGATTGCATCTGTCCTTGTAATAGCAACGGATTTGCATGCTCATCATCGTATGGTGTTGCTCTCCCCTCTTTCGCAGTTTCGCCTCGGCGTTTTTCAGCGAATTTCCCATATCATTCGCCCAGTGTTTTCAATTGCCATCTCTCGTTCCCTCTCACTCTGCTCCGAAGAGGAGTTGATCACTTGAACTTCTTCCATCTCGAGGCCTTCTCGCCTTTCCCCTCTCCCTCTCTATTTCTCTCCGTTTGCGTTTGCCTCGCTCCCTCAGGCATTCTTGAGCGCGCAGACTTCCGTTATGGAATGCATAAGTAGGCGCGCTCGGAACGTCATTCATGACTTATGAACTTTGATCTTTGATCTCTTTTTTTTTCTTTCTAATTCTTGGGAGTCCAAAGTTCGCAGACGAAGTACGTGCGACAGACTCCTAACGAGAGTCATTAAGTTGTAACTGACAGAGGTATGCAAGTGTGTTTCTTTCCAGGAAGGTACGTCACTCAGGCACTCTTATCTCTCTGTTATCATTGCGAGAGAAGGAGAAAAGCAAGCTCGTTGTATTCTGTATCCGTCCTATGGTGCAGAGAGGGAGAAGGGCATTGCAAGGGAGGGGAGGAGGAGAGAATCAGGAGGTGATTGCCCGTATGTTTGCACCCTTCGCATCTCTCCTCTGCCCCTATTTCCCCTCTCCACTGTTGCTTCTGCGCAATTTCCTTTACGTACGCATCAGACATCGGATCTACCGTAGGATGCCTGCAGGAGGGGCGATCCCGGTGATCACTCGCACTAGACGATAGTCCCTTGATCTTTGCCCCCCTGTGGTTCCAGACCGTGCACAAAGGCTGGCTCGACTAGGGTTCCCCTTGTCTGGGAGAGTTTGAGGCACTTAGAGAGGGAGAGTCGCGGACTCATTTCCTCGTCTTTTGACTAGGCGAGGCTCCGATTTGAATAGAAACACGTCTAGTGAGGGAGGGGAGAACCGATCGAGCTCCTGAGCAATGGTCAGAGAGCATATGCTGGCACTTGACTGTGTGAGACAAGAGGAGGATGATTAACCAGAGTCTAGCAGGACCATTGTGCAACTGACCTATCGTAATTCGGCATAGTCCTGGAATACGGTATTTCTGTTTTCGCAATGCTGATGCACGCACACAGACGTTAGCGAAAGCGGATTATTTTTGGGAGTTTGGGAAAGTGATGATGGTGGTGCGTGTTCTTTGTGACCGAATGAGATGAATGGAGGGAGATGATGGACTATGATCCCATCCCTGGTGTTCCTCCTCGATCTCCCTTGGGGACTTCTTGACTTCCCCCCCCCCCCCCCCTCCATCATCGCCTCCATTCTTGCTTGATCTTATAGTACGCACACGCAATGTGTGCTGAGGAAATCGCGCGAGCTATGCTCGCTATTTCGTCCTTTCACCCCCTCTCACTCTCAAAACAGGGTCAAAGCAGTGTAGCATCCTGGTTGGAGAGGGATCTCCGCCTCCCTCTCGATCTCTCCTCCACTAGACAGTTTGGGAAAGTGCATGTATCATTGAATGGTCAGAGAAAGAGTAAGAGTGCGCGCTCACGAGAGTTTCATCCTCTTTTTGTCGAAGCAGTCGATGCAAAACCGGGTTGGGCTGCTGAGGGATAGGGGAGATTTCGTCAGTCTCTCTCGGTTGTGCATGTTCTCTATCCGACTGTTTAGCCTATTCTCTACTATTCGCCGTCCCCTTCTCCCCTCTCTCTTCCCATTCCCTCCTATCCAATCGCCCTTTAGCGCGCAAAATGTTTATTGTGAATTCAGAGAGTGGTGAGTGTGGAGGGAAAGCGATGGGGATTTAGGGACGAAACTGGTCTCTGTTCCCCGTGTCCATTCCTTCTCCTTTTTCATTCATTGTGCACTTGCTGAATGGTCGAGCAGTCGTTGGCGCCGTGTCAGCATTGCGGTAGATGAGCGTGCTACTGTAGGGGGTGCTGTAGACGTCAGGGTTACGGTAGGTGGTGTTGATCAGTTGATCTGGCTAGATGGTGCGATATTGGCATGCTTTGATGCTTTGGAAGGAATGAGAAAGAGAGAGAGAGCGTGCACGCTTATTCCTCCCCTTATCGGGGCCGAGACGATTCTCATAATATTGTCACCATCAGCAGCGCGCTTTCCATCGCCCTGTCAGCTAGTCTCTCCTGCTCCTCCCGCCTCTCTCGTTCCTCCCCTCGCCCTTCTTCTGCCCTCCTCATTCTTATCGGCGCCATTGCAACAGACAGACGCACGCATCACAATCAACACACACACATTAGAATTGTGGCCGGTGTTATCATTACATGAGATCAGTGTCTCTCTCTCTCCTCTCAATCGCTTTCTCTCTATCTTTCTTCCTGTCCTTTTCTCTCACTTTACCGATGCTTCGCCACTCGTATCAGTTTGCATTTTTCGATGCTAGCGCGCTAGCGCGCCGAGACGATCCGCCCCTTCTTTCACCACCTCCCCTAGACTCTCCCCACCCCCCATTCTCCTCTCCTTACTGACTCTTGATCCAATAAAACATCCGCACCTGATACTCGCACTGTAACAGTGCTCTCGCTAGCACGTAGGCTGGCTGACAAGTAGGTCATGTCTGCACTGTTCCCCCACTCCGGCTTTTACCCTTTTTCGTCGTGTCACTTTCCCTCCCCGCCTGTCTCTGAATAGTCCTCGTATTCCTCCATCACTTCATCATCTCTCCTTCATCTACGTGTCATCCAGAAACTCCCACGATCCGTCAATTAGGAGTGTTGACACGCGAAGGTCCGTGTTGTTTGGCTGTTAGTTGGCTGACCGATGTACGGTGACCTTTGGTGCTCTGCTAGCCCCCTTTTTTAGGGCGACCGCGCGCAGCTTTTTTGCATCGTTGTCCCATCGCCGCCCTTTCTGTACCTCTCGGTGATCACAACAGGGTAGTTGTCCCTCTCCCCTCTCCCCTTTGCCCCCTCTCCCCCCTCTCCCCTCTCATCCTGACGAGCTAACGAGGAGAGAGCTACAGTGGGAGAGTTCTCTGCTCACTCACTCACTCCGCCACTTCCACAACATTTGTGTCCCGCTACCGCCGCGTGACGGTGTTTAACGAGATTGAGAGGGAGAACGAGATGGAGAGAGAGACTTTCTGGAAACAACGCAAGAGTCAAATGGTATTGCGATGTAGAGAGCGTAGTGTGTGAGGGATTCTAGTTGTAGTGAGACGTTGGCATCGGAGCGGTGCCTTCCTGTCAAAATGTCCGCTGATCCGAGACCGAACTCGTTCTAAATTAGGATCCCCTCAGAATCTTGCAGCCTCCTAGTCTTTCCAGGACTCCCTTTCCCTTCTTCGTATTCTTCTTCCGTGTCCCTTTTCTGCTCCTCTCCCCTCTGTCGCTCTCCGCCTCCCCTGCCCCTCTCGCCTCCCGCTTTGCGTGTAAGAAAAATGTTTGGAATTGGACGGCGGAGGCCCGCCTCTGCCCGCCCCTTCTGGACACAACACGGCCGGGTTTCTCCGTTGCCAGCTCTCGTTCCTCCTCCCTCCTCCCCTCCCTCCCCGTCTCTCCCTCTCTACCCTCTGACCCCCTCCTCTCCCTTCTTTCCATTTCCGAGTAGCTGCAGGGGCAGCAACCCATCGATCGCCAGCAGTGTTTCTAGCGGACGAGGTTCAAAACAAGAGGGCGGGGCCGGGAACCGAGGGGGCGTGGCCTGAGTTATATAGGGACGGTCTTTGATGAAATGAGGAAGCGCGCCGATGATGATCTAGGAGGGCATGATCTTTTAGTGCGTCTCGTGCTTTCGAAATTACATAGGTTTTCGAAATGGTTATAAAGCTGAAGTAGTAAGACGAAGCTGGAGTCGGCGTGGAGACAATGGCGACCCCTATCGGCTTCGTCTTCGATCATTCATTCATTCTTGATCCCCCACTTCCTTCCCCTCCATCTATTCGCCACGCACGATTTGATATCACCACTCCAGCTTTGTCTTGTTTTTGTCTCCCTCCTTCTCTCTCGATTATGGCTCTGACACACGTGCTGTTGTGCTGCTGATAGGGACGAGTTTAGTGGGTTAGATTCCTCGTTGTTGATTTATCGTGAGCCATGCTGGCCTAGTTGATCTACCACAGGGGGGAAGGGGGGGGGGGGGGGGGGTACGGTGGGTAGACTGTAGGAGTGCGTGGGAGAGGGGGTTTCAATGGTCGAGATTAGTCATGCTTTCACTCCACTCCTGAGTGTTTCCATTTGTGTCGATGACTGTTTTGTTGTCGATCATGAGCCTGCGCACAGTTTTTTCTCGCCGCTTTCCCGGGTCGTTTGATTTGATCGGCGCTTAGTCAACTCGTCACACAGGAAAGTGCCTCGAAAGAGACGGCGAAGAAGTTTCAAAACAAGCTGAGCGATCCGCCTCCCCCTCCTCTCCTCCTCTCCCACGGAGACAAACACGCTGGAATGAGTCTGTTTTCGTGATCAGCAGGAGGTGTCAGGGGGTGCGTTCGCCTAGGTCATTCCCCCTCCTCCTTCTCCTGCTGATGCTGTTTACTGTGTGTACTGTACTTTGGCGTGCGAGGCAGTACCTGAGAGGGGGAAGGTGCACTTTGCTGCACGAGAGGGAAGTAGAGAGAGGGAGACTGTTGTGCTGCACTCTCTTCCACTAGCACTTGGCGTGCACATTACTCATTGACTCCTTCTCCCTCCCTGAATAGGTCTCCAAAGGGCACAAACATGCTACTGCTGGATGCCTTCCGCCTAGGTGGTTCAGTAGCGGCGGGGTGGGGTCAGACTCCCCTTCTCTCTGCTCCTTCTCCCCTCCCCTCTCCCTCTCCCTTTCACCCCCCGATGTCTAGTCGAGCAGTCGTCGTGGGCTGTTTTCGTCCCGCAGTTCTTGCCTTGTACTTTAGGCTTCGCTCTCTCCTTTTCCTTCCTCGCGCTCCTTCGAATCACCAAAACTCTCTCACATGGTGCAAATATGGGCGCGAGATCGTAACGATTCGTGCTTTTGGCTGCTCTTAAGCCCCGCCCCTCTCGCCCATTCTTCACCGCGCGATTTCGAGGCTGTTTTGTGTAGGTGATAAGGGGGTACTCGTGTGTTTCTGTCCTCTTTTCCTTCGTCTTCTTCTTCCGTCACGATCTCGTGATAAGATGAAGGCATGATTATCAGTGGGACTGTACTTCTCGAATCTCCTCTCTCTCTCTTCTCCCCCCCCCCCTGGGGGGATATAATAGTAGAACTGTACTTGAGAGACTAGCCGCGAACTGTCACCATTTCCTCGATTTCGCCGCTTAATTTAGGTTGTTAGTGCAGCATCGCTCAGTGAGGTCGCGCCGTTTTCGTACCATTCGGTATCATAGGCGGGAGGAGGGAGGGAGGGAGCAGGAGGAGGAGGCGACTGCTGTATCTCTACTTGTGATCTCATTTCGACCTATTCCATGCGCTCCACTCAACGCCATCGCGTACTTTATTCGTGTTTTCGCACTGTTCTATCACCTCTTGTCTCTCTCTTCTCTCTCCCTCCCTTCCTGTTAACATTGTTCACTTCCATTCCTTCTTCGCGTGCCGAGTCCATTGCATCTTCCTCTTCCGTGTAATGTCGCGTCTTTTCTCATGTTTCACCCTCCCCCCTCCTCTCATTCGCGATTTCCGCTCTCCTAATCCGTCTCTGCTTTGCAGAATTCCACCGATGGACCTGGCGTCATCACTGCTCGCTTTACCGCAGTCGTCACTCGAACGGCTGCAGGCGTCGATTGCTGCTGCAGCTGCGGCTGCAGCCAACGGAGGAGGAGGTAGTCCCTCCTCGTCCTGCTCATCGCCCTCCTCTGCTCCCACCACTCCCGACGTCTCCCCGCCCTCTCCCATCATGCAGCTCCCGCAGCATCACGAGCAGCCCACCACCTCCCTCACACTGCAGTCCGTCCTGGCTGCATGCGGAATGCAGCATCAGCTGCAGCAGCAACAGCTGCAACAGCAGCAGCAGCAGCTCCAGCTGCCCACCGCTTCCGTCTCGGCCCCGCCCTCTCCTGCTGCAGCTGCTGCTGCCAGCAGCCCGCAGCTGTCGTTGCTGCTGCAGACTCCGCTGAGCCCGACGGTGTCGCCCTCCTCGCCTCTCTTCACTGCTCCCACCTCCACCACTCCCTCCATCTCATCCACCAGTCCCTCCGTGCTCGCCTCCTCAGAAGGAACCTCCTCCTCGCCATCCAAGGTACGGTTATTAGATGGAGTGGGATTACGGTAGGCGCAAGGGGCTGTTTACAAGTTGTGACTCTACGTGACGGGGGATGTTGTTTTGGTTTCCGACATCCCCCTCTCCGATCATGGGGTGAATGGCTCGGCGGGGCAGTTAGTTACATAAACATGTTGAGTGAGAGGAGTGAGCAGACTGCTCTCACTCAGCCTTCACAGTGTTTTCGTTCTCGAAATCTGTTTCCCCCTCTCCCCTCCCCCCCCCCATTCCCCCCCCCCCTCTTCTACTCTCTGAATCTACTCGTTGAGAGCGTCGTCCGTCCGTCCATCCTCTGTCTGTTTCTTTCCTCTCCCCCTTCTTCCTCTCTAAACTCGATCATGTTTGCCGTGATTTGTCATTCCCTCCTTCTTCGCCTGTGAGGGGAGGGGGGAAACACATTTTCTACACTCAAAATATCCCTCTGAAATTGCGGGGTGCCGAGGCAGAAAACAGGAGGCGCCGCTGCATTTTCTGCAAGAGTAGTAACAGGAAACAGCTCAATCTCTGATTGGATAAGCGGCAGTCGGCGTGAAAATAGCAATTTGCATTCTGGCGAAGAGGAAGTGACAAGACACGCGGGAAACACGCGTAGAATCACCTGGTCTGGGAAAGACTGCGAGGGATTGACGATCTATCGGAGTGATTATTGATTGATTGCAGTTGGATGCTGGACCGAGCATGGAGCGACCCTCTCTCAGCTACAAGGATCTCATCATCGAGGCCATCGAGAGCAGTCCCGAGAAGAGACTGAAGCTCAACGAGATCTACCAGGTACGGTAGCTGGATACGGTATATGCGGATATCGATCGATTGATCACTCGTACTTGTGATGATGACTAAGTTGGTTGCGCGTAGAAGTGCTTTCATGTGTCTGCTTGCTTTTTTGTGTCTGCTTTGTACGAGACGTACGATCTCATTCATTCTTTCCCCTCCTCATCCTCCTCTTCTTCCTCCTCGTCTCTCTTCTTCTTCTTCTCACTGGGCAATGCGCATTCCCCCGCTGGCTGACTAATGTTTGTGTATTCTCGCACACGGGCGCAGATTCAGGATTGCAAGAGGAGGCGAGCACTAGGCGGAAGAGGGGGGGGGGGAGAGAGGGTAGATCACGGATTAGTCACTCGACTCTAAATCCAGGAAGTGCGTGTGTGCTCTTGACTGGCTCGGGGGTTGTTTCTTTTGCGTGTGCTTCGCTCGCTGGCGGAGAGACTAGAGAGACTAGAAGAGGACGAGTTTGGGGATGACGAAATGGAGCCCGCCGGGTTCGTGTTTCATAATGTTTGGTCACTCGCATTCCTCTTCCTGCGCGCGTTTCGCCGAAAGTACAGTGAGTCGAGCGGTGCAGGGACAGCGTTTGGGTGGTACTGAGAGAGAGAGGGGATGTTTTGTGACTTCTTTCTCCACAACAGGAGGAAGAGGAAGAGGGGAAACAGCAACGACCTTGATTGAGACCACGCCAATGAGACATAGTGCAAACTGGTACAGAGAGATCGCAGCCTGCTGATATCGGTTTAGCCTACAAGTGGTGAAGTGCAGGGGGTTACGGTAGGAGTGGAGTGATATTGATGGAAAGTGCTGACGCGTTTCCGATAGAAGGGATCGTCATGTTTTGCTCGTCATGCTTTCATGGTTGTTCTTGAAGAGGTTGCTTGGCACTGATAAGGCGATAAGTGACTGCGTGTCATGTTATCTCATTGGAAGCGACTGGCAGGCGTCGAAGGAGCGAAGAGAGGTCGAAAGGGCGAATATCTCCCCCCCCCCCCCTCATCACCCTGTCTCGCCCCCAAATGATGAGAGATCAGTGCTCTTCTGAACCCACGGAAGGCGCACTAGACTCTACTCTAGCTTTGTTTTCCACTTTCTCGGTGCAGGCGCAGTGTGGATTGTTGAGGGTCGGCTAAGTAGTCTGCGGTCCTTTCCCCTCCCCCCTCTGCCCCTTGCCCTCCTTCCCTGTTTTGTGTCTGTTCCTCTCTTCTCTCTCTTCTCGAGCATCGCGTCTCAGCGCTCGAAAAAAAGCGGAAAAAGAGGAAACGTTTCAGAGACGAGCGAAGAGGGAAAATGTGTCCAAAACATGCGAGGGACGAGAAAAGTGGAGAGGGGAGGGATAAACAGTGATGGTGGTATACAGGCGGATTGGGGGAACAGTGAATCAACTAGGCAACAGCTAGTCCTTGCTTCTGCACCACGAGTGTTCTTTGGTCTGCGAGATGAGCGGGGAGGATTGGCAATTCGTCGTGTTCCACACAATTGCCCTCTCCCACACGCACGCAATTAAAGGCTACAAAGTTGAATTGAAAAGGGAGGAGGAGAGGGGTAGGCTGAAGGAAACGCCTGCCTGCGGGGAAATTGGAGCGACCACCCCAGATGGGGCAGATGGGCGGGCATACGGTAGTCCCATGGGGCGAAAAGATGATCGATTCGCTTTCAGGTGATCCGTATGCTGCACCCTTACTACCGACTGCGACCCGATCAGTGGGGATGGCAGAACTCGATCAGACACAACCTCTCCCTGCACGACTGCTTCGTCAAACTGCCTCTCAAACAGACGAACGCCTCCGGAGTCGTAGGTACGGTAGTCACACCACTATGAGTACGGTAGCCTTGTAAACAGGAGCTCACGGTTTTGTTATTACGGTAACTACACCCCGTGTGTTGACCAGTCGTAAACATGGTATTACAGTAGCCTTAATCTGTGTGTTTTTGAAATGTTCAATGTTGCCGCTCCCTTGTTGTTTTCGAAACGATTAGCGTGTGCGTTTGTCATGATCGCGTTTGTGCGGGCGAGAGCCGATTATGGTAGATCAAAATAGGGAAAAGGAAGAGGGAAGGAGGGAGGGGAAGGCCATTTCGCGGGAACTTGCGTGTTTGGAAGTGGATGTAGAGAGATGTCGAAAGCACGTGTTTTGCAGTCCTTTAGGGGCCGTTTCTCGGGAAAACTAGAGAGAAAAAGCGGGAAGGAGAAATATGATTATGACCCCGGGATCTCACGCAACGATGAGGCTGTTCTAAGGAGAAGACGGAGGAAGGAAGAGAGAGATAGAGGCTAATTCAGAGACCCTAGAGAGACACTAAATTGAGTATGCATTCGACTCTCCCCAATGTTTTCCAGCGCGGAGTTTTTGTGCAAGAAAAGCATGTTTGTCTGAGCAAATGGCGTCACGTTAAAATAGGAGGAGTCTGTAGGTACAGGAGTTTCTCCCTGACTCTTCACCTCCTCCTCCTTGAATCGCTCGAACTACACTTGAATGGCTGGACGTTTCCCTCCTTTCCTTTTCAATCAGCAGCAGAAGCAGTTCGTCTAATAAAGTTTGCTGCTCCTTTCTGCCCCCCCCCCCTTCTCCCTCTACCTTTGCCTGATCTATTCAGTGACGGCCTCCGTGTTTCCAGAGGCGTCGAGAGAGTGGAACAGAAAGAGAGAGCCAGTCCTTTCCTCGTCTTTTCTTGGAATGTCGAATGTTTCTGCGTCCTTCCTCCTCTTCTCAATACAAGACGTCGCTGTCCCCTCCTCCTCTTCCTCATTCTCTCTCCTCCTCCTCCTCTCCCCTCCCCTCCCCTTCTCGGCTCCCAAAGGACCCAGCGAAGCGGCAGCAGAAACACACACAACGACCACGCAAGAGAGAGAGAAACATGCCAGAGGGGAACAGAAACCATTCGAGGGGATGGGATGAGGGACTGGCCGGTGGGGATGGAGTGCTGTAGTCAATAGTGCGAAGCTAAACGAAGATGGGGATCATAAAAAAAAGAAAAGGCAGAATCGATTATCGATTGATTGCAGGTCACTACTGGACGGTGGTCCCTGAGCTGTCGGACAAGCAGACGCTGCGACGACGCAACCGTGCCTCCAACGGAGGTCGTGCAGCCAGGAAGACTTCTGCTGCAGCCAGCCTCGGAGCAGGTGAGAACAGGCAAAAGATGGAGGCTCTAGAGGGATTGAAACCATGATCTGCAGATGTAGAGGCAGACACCTTACCACCTGAGCTATGAGAACGGATTGCAGGCATGGGCCCCGTGGGCATGCTGCTGTCGCGCAGTGAGGAGTCCCCGATCGGAAGCCCCCACTCGAGCGCCTCGGCCAGCCCCAACAATGAGGTACGGTAGCTGTGATGTGCAATCGATTACTGACTATTATATCTTCGTTCTTCTTACTGTAGCGATAGCTCGATCGCGAACTAACTATTTGATTGCAGATGGGTCTGCCTAAGCCGATGGCGACGTACGGCTCAGTGCTGGGCAGCAACGGATGTCTGGGAGGGGGAGCTGGAGCTGGATTGGTCGGAGGCTCCGCCCTCTCCAGTCTACTGTTGGGCAACCTCAACGGAGGTCTCATCAACAACGAGAACAACGTCGTCTCTGCACTCCTCGGAGGAATCAACTCGGATGCAGTGAGCAACTACGCCCAGCAGCTACTCACCACCCTCATGTACCAGCAAGGTACGGTAACTGTTTGGAGATTACGGTAGGGAGCTTATCGATTGAGTCAATAGGCTTAATGTAGAGCGATGATGTCCGTGATGTGTGCCGTTTATGCACCCTGACCTGGTACTATGGCGCCATTTTTGGTGGGGAAAGTTCAGGAGTTTATTTGTGGTGAGAGAGGGAGAGAGGATCTGTGAATAATTCGATGGCGCCAGATGAGAGGAGTCGCGATATAGTCTGTAGACGGTGCACAATAGAAGGGTCGAAGGGGTGAGAGATGAGATTACGAGGGAAGAATGTGTACTGATTGGAAGGGCAGAGAGGTCAGAGAGTGGGAGGAAGGCGAGGGTTTTGATCACGCTTCCACTCTCGAGCTTATCTCGTGCCAGAAACAAGGCGAAAGTGCGAGGAATGACGAGGGAGAGGGGTCAAACACGCTAATCGATCCCCTTTGCAGCCGTCTCTGGACTGATGCAGCTGAACGGGCAGTCGCAGGCTGCAGCCGACTCCTCCTCTGCTGCAGCGCTGCTCGAGCCGCTCCTGACGCTCTCGAAGCTGGCTGCGACACAGCAGCAGCAGCCTTCAGGAGCACCCTCTGCCCCGCCCTCTTTCCTCATGTGACGAGGTTACAGTAATCTAGCAGTGCCCCTCCCCCACTATTGATTAGTGTAGGATTCGTTGATTGATCTTGATCTACTTCTACTCGACCTAATCTATTCTCCCACGTCCTCGCCCCTTTTTATGAATCGATTTTATCCCTCGTTCCACTCGCTACCGTATGCTGTTGATGATCTCGACACGATTCGTCTCTTTATTGATCACTCCTCTCCCAATTTTGTTAAGCTAAAACTTCCTTCGTATGCATCAATTATCGATTTTTCCTTGTTTCGTACTCCTCATTCTTATTCAAACTTAGGCAACCCCGTCATTGCCATTCAACGCAGGAACCGATTCAAAAACATCGCATTATGTTTGCAATTTTTCACTTTATGAGCTAATTTCAAGTTCGAACCTCTTCCTTATGAACTGATTCTTCTCATTAGGACCTGATTCTCCCCTTTCCCCCCTATGAACCGAATGCTTAGGTGCCGTTTTTATTCCATCTCTCTCCCAAGTCTGCCCTCCCTTGTCCTTCCAGTAATCAAACTCCCCTTCCTTCCTCTCCAATCAATACATACAGTACTCTAGCGACCCCGTCAGACGTAGTACGATACTGTAAGGGTAGTCCACAGCGACTCTCAAAGAAGCTATCACTCAATACTCTCTTCGTTTTCTGTTAAATAGCGTCTCTCTCCCCCTTCGTACCCGGTAGCAACACTTCTCTCCTAGTGGCCTTTCACATCGATTTCCCCCTGTTCATCCCATTACAGTACACCCCGCTAAGAAGCCAGTGAGTCTGCCACAGATATCTACAGTAGTCTCTTACATTCGCACTCATTATCGATTGATTATAGACCCGGTTGTGACCCGTTTCTCATTCTCTTCGTCTCAAGTAACTAGGACCGACGACTTCCCCGCTCTCGCTTACGGTTCGGGTCGAGTGTCACTGTAGGATACCGTACTCTCGTCCCCTGTCGGTTGTCTTCGTTCGTGGCGGGACGCAGCTCCGCTCCCCTTGCTTTGATTCGTTCTAGATTGCTCCCTGCCCTCATCCTAGGTGTCACTACACTCAATTCCTCGTACTTTGATGCAATGCAATTCAAGCGAGTCCCACTCCGTTTAATCTGTTTCCTTACTTTTAATTGCCTCTTGTTCTCGGTGAGAACTTGAGATAAACTTATGTTCGAAATTCGAATTTTTGATCTACACATCGAAGGAAGGTGATTGCACCGTTTGAGACAATTTGGCAGAGAAGCTGGATCAATAGTTAGACAAGTGCACTTGATATAATATTGCGGCACAAATATTTAACATATTCATGAGATACAAAATTAATTTTGGGCTTCAAGGAAATTGAGAAAAAGATTTTTGAGACCAGAAAATTCGGTAACCGAAAAATAATATAAAATTAATTTTAAAATATATATTTTGCTCATTAATTGGTTTCACATTGAAGACCTAAAGTTGTCTACTTTATTATAGTTTGATAGAATATACAAGAAAAAAAGAGAAAAAAATATTCTGAAAAAAATTAGTTCACAATGCGTAGTGCGTCCCTTTCTTCTGTTTGGCCACCGTAATCGATTTTAAATTTGGCGTTGAGGACGCGAAGCCCGTAACTGCCTTGATTATTGTTTCGCTCGGAAGTTTCTTATTCATGTATATATTCTAAATTGATTTTGTTCTTTTAGAGAATGAAGGTCACTTTCTATCCCTATCAGCACCCCGGAGAGCGCCCCAAGACGGACAAAGCCGTTTGGACTTGGCACAAAGTCCTGTTTGGTCCGATTTTACCTATTTTCCGCTTTATTTTAATTATCACTGATGTGCTCATTCACCTGTTGTACTCTCTGCTTAGATTCAACGACTAACTTGCTAGATGAGGCCGGCAAAGCCATGGCTACCCCGACGGGCAAGCTGGCGCTCGGCGTGTTCTCGCCCATCGAATTCTTCCACGAGCCTCCACTCAGAAGGCACATCGTCCCTTTCCGGCAAGGAATGGTGGTGAGATATTTGACAAGTCTACTTCATATGTTCATTGCTCGATCTAAATTTCTTCCGATTGCAGCTCGAGGTGGAGCTGACTCCTAATGACAAGATGCGAACTGAGCATCTGGACAAGTCGGTGCATCCCAGCTGGATCGCAGAAGTGATCCATGTAAGTTCTTCGTACATATTCCATGCTGCGCTCCTGGAAAGCCGGAGTTTTTTTGGAATCCTTTTTTTCCTTTCAGAATTCTAGATAAGGAGTAATGGTCCGACTCTCCTAATGTTACATACTCTTTTGTTGATTAGGGAAAGCTAGTCAGTAGGCGTAATTAAAATTGCATATACGTTGCATATAAATTGCATATAAATTGCATATTGCTAGAGAAATGTAGTCCGGCTCTTCCTATGTTACGTAAACAACGTGGATTGGGTCAGACTGAGTGTCAATCGTACGGGCGATTGCATCAGATTGACGCTTGCAGACGGTTGGCTACTACTCTCTGCTTCGCTGGTGCGGAGCGAAGAAGTCGGACGGAGTCTTCTGGGTGCACACTGCGAATGCCGCCGTCCACCCCGTCGGATTCTCGTAAGTTCTGTCCCTCTTTTAAGTTGGTTAAAATTATATCCCTGATTAAAGTTATCCAACACCCATGATATTATTTGAATTTCCGCGCCTGCATGATCACGGCAAAGGGAGTGAATGCAAAAACAAGAATGCGGGTGTGACACACGCGCAATTTTCAAATAATTTCAAGGCTATTGGATAACTTTTTTCATCTCTCATCCAAACATCTATGACATTTCTGCTTTTCAGGGCCAGGAAGATGTGAGTTTCACTTCAATTGGAACGATTTTTCCATTTCAATTACATGCATGAGTTTTTTAAATTTTATTATCTTCACAATCAATGCTCAATACTAGTATCAAGATAGGCTTATCAACCAGTTAATGTTCACGTTTTATCTTGGGTATACTTAGTATGTTTAATTGTGCGCTTATAGACGGGCGGATCGATCGAGTGGGTATGCGGCCATCCCTCCCAACATCATCTTCGACAACCATTCCACTGATGAGTGGTGCAAGTACGCGAAAGAACGGTGAGTAGCCAATGAGCGAGAAATGTCAAATCAATCAATGTGGGAAGCTTGAACGAGGATAGGGGGCTAATTGGAAATGTCCTACCATCTTCTTACTCGTGCTATTCGTCCTTGATTGCAGTGTGCTCGGTAAATTCACGCCCAAGGAGAGCTTCGACGATCGGGCAAAAGAGATCTGCTTCAACAAGTTCAAGGTATTTGTAGTGGTGACAGTGAAGGGTCTCTTCTTGTGAGTCTGAAACCCAGACGCGATAGGCTGCTATAACTATGGTAATTCAGGTGGGCGATCGAGTGGAAACAATCGATGATGACCAGTCCTCCATAATAGCCCCTGCCACCGTCAAGAGGGTACGCTTTTCATCCAGTTTTGTTCTAATTTTTAAAAAAATAATTTTTTTCTCGGCATCGTCCCTGATTGCTAATTTGAGATCCTCGGTCGTCGCGTGCTGCTCGAGTACAGCAAGAATGACATCGACAAGGCTGATCATGCACGTTTCAATTATTTATTAAATTTTCGGTCTGAATTAAAGTTACCTAACAACCGTGAAATTATTTGAATTTACATGCTTGTCTGACCAGGGCAAAAAGCGAGGGATTATGGAAAAAACAAGAGGGCTGGGGTGATCAGGCACACGCGCAAATTTAAATAATTTCTCAGATGTTGTGTAAGTTTAAATAACAGTTTGCACTAGTCGTTTATTCCGACATTTGGTCATCTCCATAACGCAATGTGATTGCAGATGGAGAAGGAGAACATGTGGAAGGACATGAACGACGATCTGATCTACCCCGTGAGTGAAGTGCCTTGAGATGTAATGACTACAGTTGGCTATTCGGAGCAGAATTGCAATATCGAAACACTTCTCCCTCCTCAAATTTCGCAATTCGCGAGTGGGAGGAATTGCGATAACGCCATTCTGCTCCGAATAGCCAACACTAGTAATGACCAAGCAGCTAATTGATGGATGGTGTTGAGGTTGGATTCGCGGCGACTATGGGCCTAGAGATGAAGGCGAACAAGAAGTATAAGGCACACGTGAAAGCGATCGCCGACGCCATCAAGGAAGGAGTCAGTTCTTATTATTTATTTTATGTTATTTTTACATATTATTTTTATACAGGGTGGCTGATAAATATTGCTCCACTTTTCTTGTTTCTCAATCTCCATTCTCTGTAGGCACCATTGCATCAAATTTGGTAACTATGTTGGTAAGGGACAAAAGTTATTAGCCTATAAATATTATCTGGATTATTCTAGTATTTCAAGAGTTATCACTTCTGAAATATTTTGTTTTGGAATTGGGACTTTTCTGGGCACATAAACGTATATGATAGTTTATGCCGCCTTACAGCAAGGAATTAGATACAGGACTCATCCATTTATTCCTAATAAGAACAACCATTTACACGTATAAATATGTGATCAATTATATTATGAGCCTCGGAACTTTCTCAGAAATGCTTTAAAATTATTTCATTATGAACGGCGCTCTATAAAAAATAATAATATTTCGAAGCCGCATTCTTCGAACACATTAGCTATTGGAATTGTTCTATTTTATGCATGATACTCCATCACTCTTTATTGTGAAAATGCTTTCCATTTGCTTGGGCATATTGATTCGGAACCAGAATAAGTTGCGAAATGCTGCGAAGCGCCGCTTTTAGCGATATTTTGAGGTGCCTACTTCTACCATTAATTCAACGTTTACATTCAGTTTGATGCAACAATATTTCATAACTCGACTCTGTTAATAGCTATGCAACATTATACGGCGGTATCAACATTCAGAATAAGAAATTCCGAAAAGTGATTTTTTTGCATATGCGTGACTGAAAGTCATCAAATTTATCTCTCTCTGTTTTCAGAGACCCTATATCGCATTTGAC
The DNA here is from genome assembly GCA_036245805.1 of Pristionchus mayeri. Taxonomy (NCBI): domain Eukaryota; kingdom Metazoa; phylum Nematoda; class Chromadorea; order Rhabditida; family Neodiplogasteridae; genus Pristionchus; species Pristionchus mayeri. The sequence goes on from BTRK01000001.1 coordinate 19,769,436, forward strand.
AAGATCATCACTTAGTGGAAGGGTTACTCTTCATATTCACCTCGGTTGCAATTTCGATGGACATTGAGATCATTTTATATATCGAAAAATGTGAACGAGTAAAAATGAGTAAAAATGTAGACTACTTTTTGCCTCCATGTTAAGAGGCCAGTCGATACCATGAAGCCTGCGTCTATTAATTTTTTTGCACGGTACTGATATATATTTAAACGCAATATGATAATTATCCTTTTATTTGTTTGCGAGATATTATTCAAAAGGTGGACGCAATATTTATCAGCCACCCTGTAATATTGAAATATTAGTACCTTTCACAACACATAGTTCCTAAATAATCTTAGTGTAGACTTGACGAGTATACCCAATATGGAAGTACCATCCTTGCAGAAGAGTGAAGTGCCCTACGCGAAGAACGACGCCAGGAAGGAGAAGGTCTACCAGTGGAGAAAGAACGAGAAGCAGGTATGCTATGCTCCCAATGAATCCACGGAATGCGCATCCAAAAATAACCTTTTGCAAATATTTCTTGTGAAATTCCACCTCAATTCGCCCGTGATTGACAGTAGGGATGGGAAACCTTGCCCTGCCATTTCCAGTTCTCCATTTATCATCAATACTGTGTGGCAATCTTCGTTGATGAGTCGGCAGTCATAGTCATTCGATCGATTGGCTAGCGATCACTTGCATGATTACTGTATTATGACGTGTCATCATTGCAGACTGCAGAATGGGAGGTGGATATGGTGTGCGAGATGATCGACAGACTGGACGAGTGCCAAAACGTCCTCAAGGCAGCCAGAGTCATCAAAGTGCTCCCGGTGAGTTACGGGTTTCGAATAAGTCTCTTTATGATGAGTCGCAATGCGCGCAAATGATGATTTTTCGAATCCTTGCGAAGGATATATGGATTTTTATGATCTCAGCCACCTCACCATTCCATGTTTCAAATTCCACCCTTATGATGAGTTGGAACATGCGAACGATTAGTTGGGGTCATGTTCCAGATAAAAAAGGGAATGATATAAATGAAATAAAATATTTGCGTATGTGCTAGTGATGGTTGCAGGACGGATTCCTGCAGCTGGGCCCGGATGGCGCGGATATCATCAGTGACTCCTTCCACGTCCACCAGGTTCGTTTTTTTGTATTTGGGAAACACTTTTTCTTCGGGTGTCCGGTTGTAGAATACATCTTACCAGTTTGCAATAGAAAAAAAAAACAAACCTGAAAGACGCAGTTGTCCCGGAATGATTGAATAATGGTTGCAGACGTCGCCGAATCTGTTCCCTGTCGGATACGCGATGGAGTACTCGATCGCCCTCCAGGGACCGAAGGGAGACAACGGTCAGTGAGAGCACTCTTCTGCCTCTCTTCCCATTCCCACTCCCTCCCTGTCTACTAGAGAGTGTGCAAACTGAGGAGAGTGATTCGTGGGGAAGTTGGCGTCACCATCAATTGGATTCTAATCGAGCATTCAATTTAATGGCCGTTTTGGAACCAAATTATATAGTTATCTAGCGATCATACCTCATATATTCTCGCACGGTACATTTTGAAACAAAATTGTATTAGCAAATTAAAGTGTAAATAAATGGAGCGTATTAGGGCAGAAAAGTGGGTTAATGTTAATGAAAGGTACTATTCAGAGGAAGTTTTCGACTGGAAATCATTTCTGAAGAGGACGAACTACAAGCCCGCCCCGGAAAACTTTTTCCACTGTGCAACTGCGTGTAACGTCGCTTTCAAGGTACCGTCTCTCTAAGGAAAGGGTAGTGCTGTAGACGGATTACGACGGGCAGTAGGGAGAGGGAGGGTGATTTGTGTATTGGTAATTTCCGTTTCCACGACCTGCTGGTGATGCCTTTGTATGACTTACGGACATGGAAACGCCTGTGCACCAGATACAATGAGAGATGGTTTTAGGGTTTGTACACACAAATTGAGATTATGTCTATATTGTAAAAAAAACTAATTATTTTTGTTAAAATTAAAAGAAACTATGAGAGCTAGGTTGAATTCGAGGTGTTGGTCTTAGTTTGCAATGTAGACCTTTATCGTTATCTGCCTTTTCATTGGCGCATCTCTCTCTCCCTCTCCCTCTACAGGTGGGAATGCGAATGGAGGCGATCGACCAGAACGAGAAGATGCTGTGTCCGGCGACAGTGAAGGCGATCAAGGGACGTCTCGTGCTCGTCGGATTCGATGGATGGGACGATGAATACGACCAGCTATATGACTTCCGGTATGGATTTTATTATGGGAAAGGAAAAAAAATAAGTTAATAGATTTATTGGCTCATTCAAACTTGCTACTGAAGTGCAAATCACGCGAAGGGAGAAATGACAGGGGGAAGATGCAAGTAGTTGAATCCCTCCTCTGCAGTTCGAATGAGCTGCTCCCCTGTGGCTGGGGAGAGATGGTGGGCCACGCCCTGCAAGCTCCCGTCAAGACCGCCGTCGAGGAGGGGAAGGTACTCCAGGCTGAGGAGGTGAGCAGTAGGCGAGAGTACTGTAGCCCTAGTCCCCTCAAGGGATCGTGCAAAAAGTGGTATGCCGATGCGGCAGAGGACGTGCGAGTGATCCCTTACTATTTGCTTGTCCTCAGAAGTTGGCTGTAATTGTGGCTTATTGAATGTGTAAAATACAAAGTGCAGGTCTCGGGTGACGATTCGGATGAGTAAGTCGATCTCGAGGGATTCTCCTCTTTGCTCAATCGATCGATCGATCAATATTCCCCCTCTCCTTCGCAGTTGATCCCCTCTTTTTTATTGATTCGTGTACTGCCCGTGTCCTTCACGGGTATTCTGAAGCTGCATCTTCACATCCCTGTAAAATACCACCTCTAGTAGCGATCTCATCATTGTTAATTACCACTATTCTTTTCGTTTTCAAAATAGCTAATCCCAATCTTCATTTATTAATTGTCTCGTTGGAAAAGAGCACTCATTATCTGCTGTTGCCTCCATTGACTAATTTAAGTTGTCTCTTTGAAAAAGATCACTCATTATTATCCGTTGCCTCCATTGGTCAAGTTATCCTTGGATAAAGTTGTTTTTCAAATTCCTGTGAAGATAATGTTGCTCTATGGGCATGTCAAAGATCCCACAACGTGCTTTGACGAATTTTTCAAGAATACGTGAATTATTGTTTCGAAATCTTTCTTGTTTCTTGCGCCCACGATTTCGTAAATCTCTCACAACTTTAGAATTTTATCACTTTTATTTAAACACTGTTTGAATTTTGCCTCTTGAAGAGGAAGTCCCGTGCATCTCAGTCTAGCTTACGAGAACAACTCTCCTCTTTTGTAGTGGTTGATGGTGAATCAACTCGATTTGTGCAAGGAAGAGCAGGAGAATGAGAAGGCTGCCATCGAGAGCATCTACGAGAAGGAGGCGGAGTTCGCCAAGAACTCGTGGAAGGTCAGAATGAGAAGTTATTCTATTTATTCGGCAAGGAGAAACTGGAATGCGAGAAGATTATGCTTTTCCGGTTTCAAGCAGCCGATAACTTGAATATCCACGTGGCTTTATGTAGTGCTTCTACGTTTGACAGTTTGAGTAGATGCATTCATTGAAGCATTGCATGATAAATGTGACCTACTAGAGTTCATGAACCTAAATTAGCGGATGCAAGTCCACTTTGAGTGCCCACTATTCACTAGCCTATCACTTTCTTCCAATTTCACTTCTGGTCGAGACAAGAACCCGTTTCAGTTGTTCAAACACTGCTCATTGCAGGTCTGGAGCCCGATTAACGTCGTCCTGAAGCTGCAGCCATCCGAATCTGGCAGTCGGATAGGCAATGCGAATGAGGTATACGGTAGATACGGCCGATTATTGATTGATTTGAAGAGGACCAGTTTATCAATCGCCCTTGCAGCCTCGAGCGAGTGCCGATCTGCACGTCGTCTGCAGCGATCGGTATCCAGACGAGTGAGTGGGCTAGGGTACTGTACGGGAGACTGGATACTGTAGCGTAGCGGATTCGGTGTTTCACAACAGCTTTGTGATCCAAGTGATTCGGGAATTAGGTGATGATTAGCATGTATGGAAGCAAGGCATATTGTATATTGCATTGCAGTGCTCCCCGAGTGGAAGTGATGAATGTGAGAGGAATCGCCACCCAGGAACAGCAGATTCTCAAGGAGAAACTGGCGGAGAGAGTCAAGGAGAAGAGGGGAGAGGTACGAGAGGAGGGGAATCGGGTTAGGAGAAGAGGTTAAATGAGCAGAATGATTGCAAAATTTGCGAAAAGGAGAGTCAAATGCGGCGAGTTATTGGGAACATTGACTTTTTTGCAAGTTGGTGAAGTTGTGCTGCACTGCGATTTCAACATCTCCGGCGATCTTCCATTGTCATTCTTGTGATGTTTTGAATGCTTTACAAAGAACAATATTATTTGCAACCTGGTACTGTGAGAACAGAAAGCGTAGTCCGTGGTGTGGTGGCGAGAGTTAGAATATTTGATTCTAAATATACGCGGAACGTTTTTTCCTCCGCGTTCCACGCACATTTAGAATCAAATGTACTAAATCTCGCCACCACACCACGGACTACGCTTTCTGTTCTCACAGTAATAGTGGTTATTTTCAGGCAATGATTTTGGATCTGGCTGAGTTGGTACGGGAGTTCCTGGCTGACCATCGACCGAAACCCAAGGGATCCTTCCATCAAGAGATGTTGGAGAAGCAGAGGAAGGAAGAAAGCGAACAGAAGGTGCCCAGGGGAAAAGGGGTAGGAAGGAATTTATAGGCCTTTAGGATAATGCTAACGATCAGTTTGAAGTTTTCCCGGTTGTTTGCAGTTCCAGAACATCGTAAAATTCTTGGGTATTATGGATTATTCAATTCTTGTTCCAGTTGAGTCGTAAAAAAAATAATGGATGCACCACAATAAGTATCACGGTTAATATAAATAGGAAATGTTTAACTATTATATTTAAGCGGGCAGTAGAGACGGAGCATAAGAAGGATATGGCGGAGGTCGAGAGATTGGAGGAAAAGAGAGAGGAAGAGAAGAGGATACGGAAGGAGGAGGAGAAAGACGCAGGACGGAGGTAGCCTTTTACCCCATTACTCTTGGCGTGTCCATCGATACGGTAGGATCGGAGGGCTACTGTATCTTTGCTGTAGGCGACGAGAGAGCGAGGCACCAGAAGGCGCTAGTGAAGCACCCTCGAGGAAAATCGGAAATAAGAAGGTGAGCGGGAGGGGATCATCAGGAATGAATAGTCGTTCTGTCTAGGGTTGGCAGAATGAATCTCTACGTGCCAATCATCAAGTGAAATACAGATGGGGATGAATCTTTCCAATGGAACAAGCTCTCACAAATATTATCTTGATACTGAAACATAGTTGACAGAACCCATTTGATGCAAAATTCATTCGAAATGTTAGTTTTACCAACGGGTGAAACATAACCCATAACTTTTAAAACGTATCGCAAAAATATTTAAAAAAATATATTAACATCCGAAATCCTTTGTTGAAAATGTTCTAACAGAACGCGCTCGAAAAAATAATTTTTCCTTCGAAATACGAATTTTTAAAGTGATTTTTGAGCAAAGATTCAAATGAATCTCGATTCAAACGAATCGATTCAATTGAAAAAAGTATGTTTTTTCTGGACCGATTTTTCGCGCAAAAAAAGTAAGTTACTAATCACTTTCAGTCATTTGCCTGCTACTTACTTTTTCACTGCAACATTGTTACTCAATTAAAAATTGGCAATTGAGGCAACTTACAGCAGTACTCGAAGTAGTTTACTTTTTATACTTACTGTAATATTACCCGATAAAACCAGAGAGTGTATCACAGGTCTTCCTGGTGCCGGAGGACATCCCGCAGAGGAAAGGACTGCATCAATTCTGTCATGAGTGGTTCGGAGTATGGGAGGTGAGAAATGGACCAGTCCCGATTAAATTATCCCACTTGTCCATTTTTCATGTTGAATATAAGTTCGGAGAGGAACGACAGTTTGTAATTTCTACAGCGCCATGTTCTTTAAAAAAATATTTTATTGGGAATTTACCATGTTATCCGATTTGTACACCTGTGAGTTTTGCATTTCACACAGAATGGAAATGCGGTGGAGAATTATTGTTTACAATCATTTGAACATTCTGTTTCACGGAATTTTGTTGGCAGTGTGCATCTTTGGGTCTGTCTCACATCTAGCTCTCTCCCTGCATAATTGATGTTTTAAGGAAAACATAGAGCCTGATTTTACTTGGAATGTCCTGTACCTTGTCAATATTTTCTCTGACATCGTCTTATTTCAGCGCGAGTCGATTCTGGTGTCCGAGTGGAAATTCACGCACAACCTGGGAAGAAAGGGAGAGAAACCGATGCAGTTGGAGACACTCGAGAAGAGACTCAGCGCTGTCGAGAAAGAAGCCGATACGGTAAGTGGTGAATGATGGACTACCGTAGTCAGGTCAATAATAAGGATGATAGTCCTGTAGCGGAGACGGAAAGCGCGGAAGATGATGGAATACTGTAGACGACTGTAGACTACTGTAGATGGAATGTTAATTCTCAGATAGTGGAACTGGATGAAGTCGACGACTCACTCTCTCGCATTGCATTCGTCGTCGTATCTACCACTTCACTCACTCCCACAAATATCAATATACGGTAAGTGAAACATTTGGATATCGAGAACTGATTTTATTTTATAATTTCCCTCTTTTGCCATTCACTACTTTCAGTATCTACATTGCCCAGCGAGTCCCGAAGACAGCGAGGAATGTGGACAACATCCTGTGCACTCTGAAGAGGGATGTGAGTGAACTTTATTTCATTTCATCAATATATCGTCGGCTAGAGTAACCATGAGTATTCCGTGCAGGAGTTCGCCCTACGCCGTCTGACGCTGCAGGTGGTGTGCGGGCTGCGATGGCTGCACGACCAGCAGAGGGTAGGTCATCGCACTACCGTATCCTGCCCATTTATCGATTTGATGCGTTCATCTACCGTACCTTCTCTACAGGTGCACGGATCATTGACGACCTCGGCGCTATGGCAGACTGAAGGTCGATCATTCCTCCTCTCCGATTGTGTGATGCGGTAAGGCTGATGCCGCAAGGATACTGTAGATTTACAGTATTGATCTGTTTACTTGGGTTGTCTCAATCAATCGTTCAGTCGACTCGTACAGCAAGTGGCCGATGCGTTCAAGGAGTGCATGGGATCGACTAAGGGAGTGGCAGATACGGGCAAGAAGGAGAAGGAGAAGGTTCGGTTGTGCGGATTATTGTAGATATTAAAAAAATGTCCAGTATGGCTATTTATTGCTATGCTACGGTATTCGAGGTTGCAGAGGAAATAGCAGCTGTCGTGATTAAAACACCATAATTTTTTACAGTATACAAAGAAGAAGGACGTGTTCGATCTGGGATGCATGCTTGTTGAGGTGAGGAGTCATGCCCTTTATCGATTTTGCTTGCAATATATTCGAATTTTAGAAAGAAATATATCAAATGTGACCGAAAATCAGTAATCGGGACAGTGAGGTGATTAGTGTTGCACAGTGGCTACATCTTCTGGCGTGTCTTGCCTGTTCATCTAACCTCTGCCAATTACACTCCCGATGTGGATGTAATTGGAGAGCGTTAGATGGAAATTGAAAGAACGATCGGATTTTTTTGTGTGTTATGGCTCCATCCTTTTTTCCAGACATCTTTAAATTCAATGCGTATTGTAACTTCAGCGTACCTCCAACGTTGGGCTATTGCCAAAATCTCTGATTAAAAATGCGTGTATTGGCCTGACATTCAGGGTAGTTCTCTATAATAGTTCAATAGTACCAACCATTCCCTCTCTGCAGATGACTATCCACTCTCCCGAATCCTCTTCCGATTCGATTCCTCCGCACAGCAACGAATTGGCTGATTTCATTCGTCTCTGCCAGTCGAGTGGAGCAGCCGATGAACTACTCGACCACCCCTTCCTACTCCAGGGTCAGCTATGATTAGGAGAAAATTTCCGGGGAAATGTTTGCCGTCTGATTGGAGCAAGTGTGAAGTGCTGAGCCTAATAGGTCATCATACGATCCCGTTGCGAGAGCTGTTAAAAACGCTATTCACATTTTCTAGCACCTCTGATCGGATTGTTAACTTGCGAATGAATATAAAATTGCCCTGAGGTGATGCTGTGAAATTTGTGATAAGTTTGAAAAGGTAGTAAAGTATCTCTCTTTCCGGAACTTTCCTAGAAGCCTACCAAGCCCCGCCCACTTTGCCCGCCCCCTTGGGGGCGTTGTAGTGTACCTAGCCTTAAGCAATCTAAATCCGAGCTTAAGCAGTCTAAGCAAAACTCTAAGCAACATTATCATAATCTTAAACAGTCTAAGTCAGGTACTAAGCAACTTTATAATGAGAAGACGACAGAGGGGGCGGGGCTTGGTAGGCTTCTAGGAAAGTGCCCTCTTTCCCTTCTCTCATCTTCTCCTTCTTCAGACGTGCAGCCCACATCGTCGACAGCTTCTGCGATCTCTCCCTTCTCTCGCGCCTCTCGACTCATCAAGGAGTTCAACATATTCAAGTGGCTGGGCAAGGGCGGATTCGGAGAGGTGCACTCTAGAGCTTCTCTTTTTGCCCTCTTTTTTATAGATATTTCGCTGACGGATACGTGGAAAATTACTGTTGTGAAAGTCCCTATGACTTAGTGACATGTAGAGACATGAGAACACCTGATTACTTTTTTAGAGTTTGGAACTGATTCAGTGTGAGATGTTTGTTCTCCCAAAATGTAGGATTGTTGATTGTAAACTGAAATAATTGTTTATTCGTTAATATCTTCTCCAGGTGACCCTTGCTCGCAACAAACTCGACGGCAATGACTACGCAGTGAAGACGATCGCCCTCAATCCAGGTTGGATATAGGTTTATTTTTTGCGGGCTAGTCCGGAGTGCGATTGACTTGACCTATGTGCTGCACTTATTGAGGGGTGGGAAAGCGTGAAACATGCGAGTATTGTTTTATTTCCGCTGGCACTTTTTTGATAAAGCGGTTAGGAACGAAACATGCTGTTTATTCGCATTTGTTATGCACCTTTTTCGAGCAAATCAATATTTTCTAATCGCAGTTTAGATTAAACAAATAAATTGATAATTACCACGAGCTAATTTGTAATTCTTGCACTGCAGGTAACGAGTCTCTGAATCGAAGAGTGACCAGAGAGGCCAAGATTTTCTCGAAGCTCAACCATCCCAATGTTGTACGGTCAGTAGCATTCTATTTATATTGAGGATATATCAGGGCATCAAGAAAATTTTAGATGAAAATATTCCTTCTTATGAGTTATACACCTTTTACTTCCATGTTTCACGCATGCATGACTACTATTGGGCCCTGATTAAACTCAGTTCCTGTTCTAAAATCCAATCATTATGAAATTAATTGTTTTTTCCTCAGGTATTTCTCAGCGTGGACGGAGGATGTGATGCCCGATGAGAAAGGAGGAGAGGGGGGAGAGCGACCGAAGAGTGCCAAGAAGAACAGCCTGGCGTCAGTCCATTTGCTCCCATTTGTGAAAAAATGATGGCATATTCATGATTCGTTCGCTTGAGATAGGGATGGATGGCTTGCTAGTACATGTGTAAAAGGATTGGGCTTTCTAAGAAGAGAATAGAGAATAATAATTGATGTTATAGGCTTTCATTTCAGTCGCAAGGCGTCATCGGTTCACGGTCGATTGCTGGGTGGAGTGGAGGGAGATTCTCTGATGCCCTCTCGACTGAGGGAGATCGAGGCACGAGCTGTCGCCATGAGCAGTGACTGGGGAGAGAGTCAACCGGGTAAGGAGGGGGGAAGTGAGGGAGGAGGGACTTATTGGCACTGATTGAAGTTCATGCCGTTTCGCGTGTGGTAAATTTTGAAATAATGTTGTTTTCGGTTGGATATACTATATTTGCCTCGGATGAGATTTGTGGCTACTCTTACATCAGTCGTTATTCTACGCTTCTCTAAGGACTCAATGCCTAGTTTCTTATTGCGGTCGAAAGCGGTATGCATATTTTCCCAAGTATGATCAAAACAGCGCATAAATAAACGACGTGTGAAGTAGTTTTGTACCTTTTCGAGTTCCTTTTTATCCTTGTTTTGGTAAGGGTTAAAGACGGAGGAAGCGCTTTCTAAAATCGGTCTGATGTACATTGCGTACGTTTTGAGGAGTACTTCTATATTTTTGGTTCGTAAAGCTCTTAGGATAGTGTGACAAGTAGTTTTGGCCTTAATGGATATGGTAGTGCAATGATCGGAGAAAGAGAGGTTTTTCTGGATAACAAAACCGAGGTCTTTTACTGTTTGTTTTTGTTCCAAAGTAGTGGTCCCTATGGTATATGTTCGCATTGTATTTGCTCTGCCTAGGTGCAATGAGTTGCACTTATGTGCAGCAAGAGGAAGTTGCCATTTTTCTGACCAGTGTACGATAGTGTCAATCGCAGCTTGTAATGGTACAGATGAATTTCCCTTCCTAAAGGAACGATATATTTTTATATCATCAGCATACATTCTTGCAACTACGCCATGGTTTTGCACTAGAGTGGGAATTTCTGAGGTGTAAATAAGGAAAAGCAAGGGACCTAGGACTGAGCCCTGTGGGACGCCGCTAGTCACAGGCATTGAGGTAGAAAGCACATCTTTTACTCTCACTTGGAATGATCTATGTGTGAGATATCCTGTAATCCATTTGATTGTATTTTCTGAGAGACCTATTGTGCTAAGCTTGAGTTTTAGCTTGGGGTGGGAGACTCTATCAAAAGCTTTTGCGAAATCAAAGTAGATAACGTCAACTGGTTTCCCATCACTAATCGAGGATGTCCAGTGTTCGAGAACTTCTAGCATTTGAAGCTCACGCGACCGTTTCTTGCGGAATCCATATTGCTCATCGGGGAAAATTTCTAATTGCTCACAATGGGTAATAATGGATTTGCACAAAATTCGCTCAAAAACTCGGCAGAAGAAAGAGGTAATTGAAATGGGCCTGTAATTTAGGGGATTGGAAAAGGGGGGTGATTTCTTAACAGGGGTTACTATGGAATGTCGCCAATGGGAGGGAACGGTTCCAGATTGGTAGGAGTTCCTAAAGATGATTTCGAGGGCTTCGGAAATTGGTACGGCAATTCGTTTTATGAAGGTGAGGTCAATGTTCTCAGGGGTTTTACAGGAGGAGCGTTTCCATTTCTCAATAATGGCGCAGATTTCATGTCTAAGAAATTGGGGTTCTTCGTATGTACCAAGCTGAGGTAGGGCTCTAGTATTGGGCAGTTTACCGTCATCGATGGTGAATACGCTTACGAAGGTCTCAGCAAGTAAATTAGCTTTGCCTAAGTCATCCATGACTAGAGCACCATCAGCTCTTTTTAATCCTTCTATTCCCTTGGATTTATTCGCACAGCGTTTCATAAAACGGAAGAACTTATTCTTATCGTCGCTTTCTATTATCTTTTTCTCAATGGTTTTGTGATACCGTTGTAACTCTTTGCGAAACTTTCTGTTTAGAATCTAGAATTCATGCTCATCGCTTGGGTCGTTATTATTAATCGATTTATGCCAGGCTTGAAAACGTTTTCCTAATAGTCGCTCAATATGAGGGGGGAGTTTCCCATGAGAGAGGCTCACTTTGGTCCAAGGAACATGGGTGTCTATTGATTTCTGAACGACACTAATCAAAAGGTCGTACATGAGATCCACATTTGCTATTTTAGAAAATGCGCTTGTCCAATCGATATTTGCTAATTGAGAATTAATGAGGTCGTAGTCAGCATTTCTGTAGTCACGCCTAAGAGTGAAAGCAGGCGTCGAATGACTCATTGTGAATTTGAATTCGACTGTTGAATGGTCAGACAATTCGAAAGGGGGACCCACTTCAGTTTGGGAGATGAGACCGGGATGGTTGCACAGTAGTAAATCAAGAATATTTTCCTTTCTGGTGGGTTCTTGGACAAATTGGGCTAGTTTGGCTGAGATACAGAGGTCAAGGAATGATTGCGAAGAAGGGATAATCGATTTCGGTTGAGGTGCGGGATATATTGACCAGTCAATATCAGGGAGATTGAAATCGCCTGTGACTATTGCAGGTTGAGGGCAAGAGCAAAGGTCAAGTATTGATTTGGAAAGGGAAGCAGTTTGTATCGTGCTCGCTTTGGGGTTACGGTAGGCGCATACAATCCTAATTAAGTCGCCGTTTATGTCAACATCTACTGCTAATAACTCGTGGGATTCAGGTACGGTCTCTTCAGCAATATGTGCTGCACTTATGGACGAATGTAGAATGATCGCAACACCACCGCCTCTAGACTTTCTATCTCTTCTGAACACATTGTAGTACTGATCATGGTCACCTAAGAGAAGCGAGTTAAGGAATGATGGAGAGAGCCATGTCTCAGTGAGGCAAATCATAGCATACTTTTTAGAAAGGATTTGCGAGGGATACTGTAGTTTGTTTTGAATAGAGCGGCAGTTGGCTAAGATGGCAGCGAATGAAAATGAGTTACTTTCTGAGTGATGCTTGGGCCGGTGAATTAGTACCAGTTTTTTTTGATTTATTATTGAGATATCGTCCGACTGAGCGGTATTCCCATTCCCGAAAAAGTTTTAATAGTACCGATGAAACGGAGAAGTGCGAGTGTTAAATGAATGGTTTCAGCAGAGAAGAGTTCCCGTACTTCCTCCTCGTCTTCTTCTGATGACGAAGAGTCGAAGAATGAATTGGGGAAGTTGAAGGGACGGACACTCTTCGCGCCCCAGAGGAGAGAAGAGGAAGATGAAGAGGAGGACGAGGACGACAGCTATGTGAGTGGAAAGATTAGCATTCTGCTCACTATTACGCTGATGAACCTTCCACAAAGAGTGTGATTCTTAGAGAACAAGAATGTGACTTTTTTTTTTGCAGGACGTCATCTTCGAGAGGACGAATCCGTGCATCGACGACGAGGGAGAAGACGAAGAGGAAAGCGGTGAGTAAGAGGAGAGGAGGTAATGGAATTAGGTCGGATGGGAAGTTACCAGTAGTCTCGCAGAATTATTTTTATCAGCGTTCAAATGTATTCTGAAAATACTAGATTTTTTTTTGGTTTTCATCCGACCTAGTGCCCACATACTGGAAGGGAAGGGCTTTTGTGATTTATCACGTGTTCTTGTAGGAAAGAGTATTACAAATATGATCTATAACTTCGACTGCTAGAAGTTTGTCTGTTATTGCAATGAAGGTGTTTCAGAGAGCGAGGATGCGACGGTCTCCTCTACCGAGAAAGAGAGCACTCGAACTGCGACGGGGCCGACCAAGGGAGGAGAAATGACGACGGGAATGACGAGGAATACGGTAGGTCGAAGGGAAACGGGGGATAATTGTTATGCATGCTATGCATCCTGGTCGAATCGAAAACGAGGTGTTCTGATCAATCTATGGCAATTGCGAAGCAAGGAATGTCGGGGTGGCCATGATGGGAGGAATGTCGTGGCCAATATGGGAAGTATTTTCGAAATGCAACTGCAGGAAGCCCCGCCCACTCGGATGCTCTACATCCAAATGGAGTACTGCGCTAAGGGAACGCTGCGGAGTATGATCGACAGGAAGGCATTTGTAAGTTGGAATTTATTATTATTTTTCGATCGCCTGTGAAGCAAAGACCCGCCCAGGTCATCGAGGATCGAAAATGAGATTTTCCGTAAAAATTAAGCTGATATTTACTAATGTTAAGGGCAAAAATCTATCATCAATAGTTGATGTGTGTCTCTCTCAGGTGGACAATCCGAAGAAGATCTGGCGTGTCTTCGGGGAGATCCTCAGTGGTCTGCAATACATCCACAGACAGGACATGATCCACAGGGACATCAAACCGGTGAGGAAATCAGTAGAGAGTCAATGAGCGAAGATGGACTGGAATCGCCGATGGGAAGGGGGGAGATACCATCGAGTCATGATGTTATACCGAAGGATGTTACGGGAAAGTATAGTTAAAATTGTTCGAATTCAGTTTGACAAGACCCGAAATAGGTGGTTGGTACCAGCAATTGTGCCCAAATTTTGTATATGATTATTGGGATCGTTGACCACCTACTTATTGCTGGTACAGTGCAAAGTAGACAAGGTGAATTAATTGTGAAACATTGGAATTCCAAGTCGAAATTTTTTTAGAAATATGAATTTTTTTCAATTTCTTCTACGATAAATACGATATAATGAGCGCTTATTCCAAGGTGAATGTTCCATGCAGCAGAGAAATTTTTTTCGATATCTAATATGTTGTAATTAATTCGAACACTAATTATCACAAGTTCCCATACCTCAACGATGCCTGACCCATACCTGACGCGGGAGTTATGGGTAAAATCTGCCTGACGGGGCCGCCTCTACCGCTCGACACCTATTACTTCCATTGAAGTGTCTGCGTAACCCTGATTGAATCCCCTTCAGATGAATATCCTCCTCGATTCGAAGGAACACGTGAAGATCGGCGATTTCGGACTGGCGACGAGGCAGTTCCTGTCCAAGATCGCGAAGAAGACGACGGAGGAAGGAGGGACTGAGGGGGCAGAGAAGGACAAGTCAAGCACTCTCACTATGGTGAGAAGCAGTGATGGGCTTCAAACATGACAAAGGTCGGGGGTCGTAAAACAAAAATACCACGGATGGTCGCAAAATTTTTTTCGTAATATTCCTTAACCAACTAGCAAGAAGAGTGGTTTGTGCAAAGTGGGGAGCGGGGAAACTCGTATGCGCTTACTAGGGCCATTCGAGTTGCAGGTGGGAGTCAAGTGAATTTGAGGGAGCAAGTTGTGCTATCTTTCCGGTACCAAGCGAAAATATATCGTTGACCTGCCTGCTTTAAGGACATCGGGACGGAATTGTACATGGCGCCCGAGTTGTTCAAGTCGACGACGGAGATACCGTACACGAACAAGATCGACGTGTATAGGTGAGTGGAGATAGCACTCGAATGGAATCACAGAAAATCATAAAACATAATTGAATAAGTTTTTTTTTGTGAAATTCTACAATCTACCTGCTTGTATTGTGTCGCATCGTTTGTTCGTAAAGAAAATACGAAATTCTAGTCCTCATTTACAAGCCATAAACCACAAAAAATTGAATCTACCAATTGCGTCTCTTCCAACTTTCCTTCTCTTCAGCGCAGGCATCGTGCTCTTCGAGATGTTTTACCGTCCTCTTCCTCCTGGGATGGAGCGAATCGACACTCTGCGGACACTCAAGACGAATGCGAGTGTGCCTGCTGACTTCGGCGCCTCCTTCACAACCAGTCAGGTGAGCTGAAGCGACCTGTTTTTGAATATTCTGGGAATTTCACTCGTCCTAGGCGTATCGGTGCCACAGTGGTACTTCAACAGCCCAAGGATTTTTGAAATTCCGATGAGATAGGAATCTCGCACGAGAAAAATATATAAATCGATGGCTCAAAGAACAGCCGCATATTACTCATTTTTTTGTATCTGAATTGATCAGCACGTGTACAATGTTAATCTTTCCTTGCTCCCAGTTGTGCTGTTGTATGGATCAATTTTTAAAACGTTCGGAATTTGTCGTTGCACTAGGCTTGTTGGCGCTGCAACATAATTCCAAATGTTGGAGCATTCTGAATTCTCAATTGATCTCGGTAACGCATTGGGACAAAAAAAATCCACTTATCGGCTGAGAAAAAAACAGTAATATGTTTGCAACAGTCGTGACTTGAGCTTTCTGCAATACATATTGCGCGTTATCGCAGTCTCCGAGTCGTTCGCTTTGAGACCGAGCGCTTCTTTAACTTGTCACAATACAATCTTCCTCCTCATCAGACATCGAATGCACGTCGTCTTATCGAGTCGATGTTGTGCGTGGATGCGAGTGCCCGTCCCTCCGTCACGAACATCCTCGAAGATGACCGCGTCTCCTTCAACGACAGCGAGGAGGACATGTTCAGAGTGAGCAGGGAGAGGGGAAGGGAGAAGGGAGGGAAGATCCGAGAAACTCATGGTTCCGATTCATATCATGTTCATGAGGACATCTCTACTTTTGTACGAGTATATATATTTTACAAAATTAATTTAAAAATATGGCATAATGAAAGCTATTTATTTATAGAAGCAACTCATCAAAACAGTCAAGAGCCGTACTGGAGTGCTATTCAAGTTGGTTTCATTATTATTGTTATTTTGTAGTGGATAGATTAATCACCGCAAGAAACGAGAGCGAAAGATATGACAAAGGTGGAGCAAGTATCAACCTGGTAACCGGTTCGGAATCGGGATCCAATTTATTATTTTCAAAATTTGAGATACCTGATGGAGACGCTGGTGACGGAAGAGCCGACGAAGGCGCAAGCCTATCTCTACGATTCCATGATTTGCAAGGTGAGATCGGGTTGCACAGAGTTCATGTAATCAGAAGGAGATGGGCCATGCTGATGAAGTCGATGGAAATTCGCAAAAATATAATAATACTTGCCGAGTTTGTAGTTAACAGTCTATAGTAGTTCCATCAGACTTCCTCGAGTCCAACCTCGAGGCTTGATGTCCCTTTGCTTTTTTTCTCTACACAATAGTTGCACGGTTACCGTATCCCCATCATCAGGAGCGTTTCTCGGTGGATCGGGAGTCGTCGATGGGATCGATAATCTCGAAGATCGCCACTTTGCTGCAGCTGCACGCCTTCAAGCCGCTGAGCAGTCCTCTACTGAAGTGAGTGGAGAGGGGGCGGGTGGTATCTGTTATTAGCGCAAGGCTGGAAAAGTTTGAATAGAAATACTGGTTGATATGTATATTCAATGAAATATTTTCAACCTGACACTTTTCGGATTCGCTTTGGTCCTAAAGCATGGATCGAAAAGTATGTAGATATCGACATGTCAAAAAAACGTACCCTCCATTAGCAAAGGCATCGAATGATCTTAATCACATTATCGGCCCCGTAGAATGAATAAATAAAAACGTGATCCCGTTCTGGGAAAACGTGCCGCCGCTAAGAAAAACCTGCCGCGGTCTCAAAATCCGATTTTCGCGTTATGATTCGGGGTAGGTTTATTTTAGCCGGGGATGAGCATAGGATAAAAACACTATTGGATAGAGGGCAGTGGTGGGCACGGTCCGGCCCAAATTTGAGGGCATTAGATTATCTCATATGGGCATTTGATTAGGACCAAAGGCATTAGAATTTTAGAACGACAGTTCCATAGCCTACTTTGAGCCACAATTCTGGAAGCTTTGAAAAACTTCTAAAATTTTGAAATTTTCGCCGCATCCACGGGCATTAGATTTTCTCCTGGGGCATTTGATTAGGATCAAAGGCATTAGATTTTTAGAATCAATGTTTGTCAGGCTACTTTGAGCCAAAGTATTGGAGGAACTGAACAAATTCGTAAAAATTGTGGGCCGATGCCTGAACACGTATGATAGAGGGTGTCGACGATAATCAGAATCATCAAAAAGCGGCACGTTTTTCTCAAAAATAAAATACTTTAAAATTTCAAACTATTTGCGCGGCATGACTTTTCGATCTATGTCCTAAAGGTATTTGCTTCCAAGTAGTCTCAATTCCATTCGTCTCATTGCCTCAAAAAAGAAGGAAAAAGGTTATTTTTATTTTAACTTAATGATAGCTGTTGAACATACTTTTGCCTTCTTCTTTCCCATTGTCAATTTTTGTAGAGCGAGTATGCACGGTAAGATGGAGACGTCTCGCACGAAGCCCGTTCTCATGGTGGATCAGACTGGATTCCCCGTTACGCTCCCTGTCAGTTTTTTTACATCTGGGTGGCGATTGATGGTTCACGTTGTCATCAACTGATGGGCGAAGAGGGGATTTCCAATGTTTCGGGGTTACTCTCTAAACCAAAAATTTAACTGCCAAATGCAGTTCGATCTCCGTGCAAACTTCGTGCGGATGATCTCGAGGAACGACGTCTATCGTCTCAAGAGATACACCATTGGACGCAGCTTCGGATATGGAGAACTGCCCGGTGAGAATCATCGAGAAACTGATCAAGTAGGACAATATCGTATGAAAATGTTACCACTTGAGTTATTTGAGTTTCACTATTTCGATTTAAAAATTCTTATGTTATAGATTCAGTATGCCATGGCTAGCCAATTCAAATCCGCCTTATCTGGACGGGAAAAAATTTCATCAGTTGTTTTCCTAGCTCATAAATTTATGTGATTAATTTTCCAATCCTTTCTCCCTTCCAGGCGGCGTCCATCCTACGGAGAGATGGGAGTGCTCCATCGATGCTGTCAGTTTCTTGTCGTTGTATTTTTGACCTCTCTTTTACCCCTCTCTCTCTTAGGTTGGCCCTACCCACAACGCCCTCTCCCTCTCGGTCTCCGTACTCTCCGCCCTTCTGGCCATCGCCAATTGCACGGTGAAGGAACAAGTGAAATGCGTCCTGAGGTGAGCAGTAGGGATTGGCCCTCTCTTTATCACTATGTCTATAATGGTTAAGAGTACATGAAGTGATGAGTGCCAGAACATGCGTCAATTCTAGTCCTAGAGAATGTCGGCGATATATCGTACATGGTATCAAATATTTCGTAATGATGACGTCATCCTCTGCCCAGGGTTGGTCACATCGGTCTCGTCCGATCGGCTCTACTGCACGGAGGAATGGGCGAGGAGAAGCACCAGGGAGTACTCCACTCCATCGCCATGAGTGAGTAGTCTTTGGGTTTGACGGGACTATGTGACCTTGAACTATTAGTTCTGACATGGGTATGCAGGATTTTAAGAGATCGTGAATCGCATGTTGTCCTAGTGGACTTTTAATCCCCGTAAGTAGTTAATGTGGATTTGTTGGTATTTGTTGAGAAGCTGCGAGAATCAATTCGATTGGATGTATTCTTGGAATGAACAGCGGCTGAAGCGGGGAAGGTGCTAGTCTTGTTCTACGTGTCCTAGACATGTGTGAACATGAATGATTTTGTTTTGTCTATGTAAGGTCACCTAAATCACATGACGGCAATTATTTCATTAGATGGAGAAAGTTTGAAACCTGCGCGCACCTAGTAGAATAAAACTCAATCTGAGAAAACCAAAATATTTCTCCAATGACTTGGTATAGGCTGAAAAGTATAATTTTTTCTGAAAGTAGAATAACTTCTAGAATGAGTAAAAATCGGTGAGGGAAATAGACGAACAACGGTAGAATTTTGATACGTAGGCGCGGATCTTGAAAAAAAACTATCGTTATCTTCAAATAAAATATTACGTTTATTCCACTCGCTGTAGGATTAGCTAAACAATTGCGGTGTGGCGAAGCCTTTGGTGGCCCGGAATATTCGAATAGTCATTCTTACTGCGTATCCACGAGTTTGTAGCAATTGATTACTTATACAGCAAGCCTTTATATTATTTGTAATGAATAATCCAAAAATGGGCTTCGAATCATTGGATTGAATTTTCTCGTGATATGAAAAGATAGTGAAACAAGAGTTCTTCTGGTAACGAATTGCACTTCTTCGTCATTATAGAATTAATATCGGCATTTGTAGAGAGAATGTGTGCATTATTTGAAAAGGAACGAGGCCATAAGCTGGGATGAGATTTGAAGATAATGTGAAGCAGTGGTGTTCCTAGTGGTGTATCTCTTCTTTAGCTTGAACAAATGGGATGGTTGTTTTTATCACTTTGGTCGTCGAACAACATCGTGGCAAAAGCAATCATCAAATGCTTGTAGGCAGGATGAAACGGGTTTGCTCCTGTCTACACAAATTCAAAATTCTTTAAACTTGATTTGTTGTGTTGCAGAGAAGGGGAAGGAAGTGTCGAAGGAGCTGCACGCGATCCTCCCCGCTGCTAAACAAACTGCTACCCAGGTTCAGTACTCACTTCAGTATTTATATTACATACAAAATTGTGTCTGTATTTATTTCAACTCAAATGCGATGTGTTTGACGGGCAGACAATTCCATGTCTCTGAGTGTCTATACAGTAACAAGGAAATGCCTTGTTGTGTTAATTCTCTTCCGCGTGAGCAATAACAATAAATAATTTTCGACGAATCCAATTCTCCATCATAGTCATTCTCTCATTGCAGCTGCGTAATGATCTCAAGTCACTGCTTCGTTCTCGAGTGGAGAAAGTGAGGGAAGGAGTGAAGAAGGCTGTCGATGAGATCGAGTATCTCATGGAGGCACTCAGGACTGGTCAGTGTGACTCATTCATTCGAATCTCTTGTCCTAGAATTGAAACGCAAATTTACCATGGAAGCTTTGAGGCTGAACTATTTATTTTCGCATTCACTGTTTGAATTATTTTTTGTCGTTAGCTTAAGAACGAAAATATGATGGATATCCTCCACCCTGATCTTCTCCTTCTGCAGCCGACGATTCTTCTCTCTCTCGCTTCGAGATCTCCCTCGACCCTCTACTCGTCGTCCGTCCCGCTGTCTTCAGCAACGGCCTCGTCTTCCAGTTGGAGCTGCAGGTGAGGGGTACGGTAGCTGAGGTTACGGTATGATGCGGTTATAAGCACGAAATCTGACTTTTACTACATCTTTCATGTTGCGCTAAAAGTAAAATAAAATTTCCAAGTGCGCTCGGTTTGGGGTTTCACATATTCCATTTCTTCCCGTCACATGGCGCTTTGACAATCGCTCTCGGGATTCGATTGGAACAATAACAATCAATTTCTCACTGCTCCCTTGCA
The DNA here is from genome assembly GCA_036245805.1 of Pristionchus mayeri. Taxonomy (NCBI): domain Eukaryota; kingdom Metazoa; phylum Nematoda; class Chromadorea; order Rhabditida; family Neodiplogasteridae; genus Pristionchus; species Pristionchus mayeri. Next base: position 19,790,077 of record BTRK01000001.1, read on the forward strand.
GTCGTCCAATCAGAAGCGTCCCTCAGTGCTCGCTCAGGGAGGGAGATACGACCATCTGCTGGCGGAGGAGAGACACTCAGTCGATGTGGGAACTATTCTCTCCTCTAGCTAATTTTTAAAAACATTTACATAATTATTTTATTTTTATTTCGAACTAAAATGCCTCTTTCCTAGTGGTATTCCAATCCCGTTTCCAGCCCGATTTCGACACTCCGACTGCTCTGATTGGCTGCTCCCTCTCGCTCGATCTACTGGTGAACAGCGGAGGAGGAACCTGTGAGTGGAGAGAGAGGAAATGGGGAGAGTGAAGGGAACGGAAGGATTAAAATGGAGTTCGTTTAGTGGCAAAACATTTTAGCATTTAATTTATAATTCCTGAGCGGAGTTCCTCATTGAATTGTAAAATGTTCCATTGCTGGAAATAAAGCAATAGGCTGCAACGAGCATGTCACGGTTTTGGTGAAATTTGGTTTTGAGTTTTGTGTGGTTGCTGGAAGTTTATCCACTATTACTTCACAATATAACGAGAGAAAAATAGCCTTCTAGACTACTTTAGTGATCTGAATTTACAGAATTCTATTTTTTTTCAAAAACTCACGTGCATTTTTTGCCAGTGGGACAAGGTTGCGCGTGTTGAAATTGTTTTATTTTTTATAATCTGCACAACGTACATGTATATTTTTGGGATATTTTATTGGAATCGGACTACGCCGTTGATAATGTCGTTCCTCTGCAGCCCATTCCCCCTCGGTGGTTGTCTGCTCCCTCGACAAGTCACTGCTGCAGGAGAAACTACAGGTATGAGAGGGATCCCGGATCCGGTGGTAGATACTAGTTATGGCTCTTTTCGTGTCTTTCTACGTTGCAGTTGACGTCATCTTCTCCTTTCAGATGGCGTCAGTCTTCCGGAATAAGGGCATCATCACGGATGTCTTCGACGGGACGATGCAGGAGGACGGAGAGACGAAGGTGATGAGATGAGAGAACGGGAATGGAGAGCATCCAAGGGAGAAGAGATGCACAGGATATTTTATGATGCACTATGAGATAGATAGCGGATGTATTGGAAAGAAAGGAATGAAATTGTATAAGGAATGACAAATTTGGGTGTGCAGGAGGATTTGTGATTCACACATAAATAACCTCTTTGCAGAGTCACTTCGACGAGTACCTCCGGCAGAATCAGGTCGAGTTCGTGATCGTCTTCCTGCAGAAGGACGAGGTGCTCGTCGACAGGCAGGGACCGGATGGGAAATACATCGGCCTGCCAGATAAGGTCTGTAGTTTAGATTTTCAGCGTGGGTACAATCGAACAGGAATTTCCTTCCTCCTCAAGTACAGGGTGTCCCAAAATTACCCGGACTCATATTTTCTAGTCTAACTCCTTTAAAATTGATTGCTAGGGTTTAACGCATATATTCCAGATAGTCCAGCTCAAGAGCTATGAAATACCAGGCTGGTTTTGATTAACGTCATTTGGAACATTTCAAATTGTTGTTCAAGTTGGCTGAAGTGGAATGTGAGATTGCCGCAGCAATTTTCAAATTTGCTAGCCTACAAAAACAAGACTGAGCTTTTCAACTCAGAGCGTTTAATGATCAATCATCGACCTACTTAATAATTACGATGAGAATCATAGCAGGTTCCTTATTAAGGAGAAACAGCTCATTTTCATGAACTCTGAAATGCCGATTTTTAATGGAGTTTGAGATTTGTGGAGTAAAATGCATCTCTTCTTCCCAAAATCTAAATTTTGGTATTTTTCTTTCTTTGCTAAATATATTAAGTCAAACACGTTCTATCTACGTTATTGAGATGTCTCGACTTTATTTCATTTTCCGAGGATACGGCAAAATAGAACAAATTTAGCACTTCATGATTTTTTTTGTAAAATCGTAAAATCGAGGGTCAATTGCGGTCGCATGGAAACCTCACTAAAATAAATATAAAGTATTATCGGAAGTAACACAACCTTCATTTCGTTTCCGGCTTCGCATCTTTCAAAACACTAATTTTCGAACCAGACATTGTTGAATCCGCGGCAATGGTAATACACTGGGTTAGGCAATTAAAATTCCAGAGTGTCAAAATCGAGTGATGCTTTTTTGGGAAGATATTCCAATTTGAACCTTACTCAGATGAGCACTCGACTCCAACGGTCTCTAAAGTTACCATGTAACAACGGAAGCGAAAAACCGGCTGGTAATGTATCTGTCTACTAGAATAAGACATACCCTCGTGAATCGCGAGTAGCCGGCCACGTAGTTTTTGTTACCGGCCACGTGACTTTTGTTACCCGGACGTTACGGTCACGTCCGGGTCACAAAAGCTACGTGGCCGGTAACAAAGAGCCGGTGGCCCGGTCACAGAAGCTACGTCGCCGGTCACAAAGAGCCGGTGGCCCGGTCACAGAAACTACGTCGCCGGTCATAAAGAGAAGGTAGTCCGGCCACTACTTACCACTAGCCCGGCTACTACTACCCACCCCTTCACCCCCCCCCCCCCCCTCCCCTCGCCCACCCCCCTCCCCCCTTGCAGATAGTGAACAAATAATATAAGAATGTAACTTTTTATGTTAAATTAGCTCATAATATATAACTCAACGATTTTATTAGTAGGTACTAATGTATAATGAAAACAATGTTTACAAGGTACTAGAATTGTTATAACAGATGAGTACAAACTAGGCAGATAACTATTGGGCTCACTGGGCATTACTAGTAGAACGGCTATGGATGGGGTGTCGCGATCCTGACGAACTGTATGCGAATCCCGTCGTGGCCTGATCCCGTGAGCACGAACTGAAAGCAGAGATTTTAGAATTCACATCGAGATAGTTATGTCTCGTATTTCATCTAACCAAATCTTGGATTAACGGAATACCCATCTTAAAATTAACACCATTTCCCATTCCTATACTCTCATGATGGGATTGGTGACCGTCAATTAGAGATGCCAAAGTACCGTTCCCAATCGACTCTACAGTACCCCCGAAAAGCATACGACTACCGTAGACCGGACATCGTAAACCCCGTTAATCACCAATTGAATTAATCCAATATATTTTCAATTTAATTTATTCTTCATCTATGCCTTGCCCATTGCACAGTACCCCATAAGTACCGTAATCCACAACACTTCCTGACCACGATCTATTTCAATTATTCTACAACTTATATCATCACAGAGAGGTCATGGCGATTGCCTTGAAAACAGAAGGCCGTGTTTTCGGTGGCTGAAGTAGCCTAAACTATGTTCCTGGCTTCCAGGAGCACACACTATTATCCTCCAGTCCACGTTGAGAATTCTGATGGCTCTTAGAGATAGTACTCGACCCTCAGAAAATCCCGACGGCACTCAGGGACGGCCGATAGCGCAACTCTTCGAACAGTGTATGGCATGGTATCAAATGTGACTCAAGCCAGGTGTATGCTACTTCTGTTTTCAATAGCCACACGCCTTCTGCCGTCTTCCCCTGCCTCGTATTCCGCTCGTAGGCAAGTCATCCCCTTCTTCTCCCTATTCACATTATTGTAGGCTAAACGATAGCGATATTCCGGGCCCGTAACAAGCGAGGGAGAGGTAGCGGCCACGTTACCTATCGCTACATATAGCTACTTTAGCTTTCCCGGGGCCCCCGGACATCTCCTCTCCGCGCGCTCTAACCTCACCGGGTCAGACAGAGCGGGAGGAGGCGAGGGAGAGAAGAATCATAGCAGCGCGATACGTTATGTAGCGGGCCCGCTACCTCTCCCTCAGAGGTCACGGGCCCGGTATCGCCAGGCGCGTTTTAGCGGGCCCGTTATTATCTAATTGCCAACACTAATTCACATGGAGGGTAGATTTCTGACCCCGCCGCCCTCTTTCTCTCTCATGGATCACGGTGAAAATCGATCGGTAGGTCAAGACTAGTCACCGTACCCAATCGATCATTCAATACCATCTGATAACGTATACCACTGCCGTAACCCCCGACTATCGCAAACTAACTTTATTTTTAAAAACTCGTGGTACCGTGCCAAATTTATTGTACAATACACATGTCACTACCGTTTCTGGTAAAAGATTCCCAATGGGATTCCAGTGAATTCCCAGTGGGGAGCCCGCATGTATCTCACTGGGAAATTCCACTGTCATCCCACTGGGATTGCGATTTGAACATACTTTCTCAGTGGGATCACAGTGGTAGCGATTGGGGAGTTGCTTCATTGTTACCTGTATGTTCTTACCTAAATTTGCCTATATAAATCTTGTTACAAGGCGATCATGAGTTTCAACGTATAGGGGGTCATGGAAATGCACATTCCATGACCCCCTATACGCTGATTTGCAGTGAAACTCATGAACGCCTGGTAACAAGATTTATATAGGCAAATGTAGGGGAGCACATACAGGTAACAATTAAGCAACTCCCCAATCGCTGCGTCGAACCGCAAGCGAGCGGCGATTTGTTGTGCAGCTGTCCGTTGTGCAGTTGTCACCCCCCCCCCCCTACTATTTAGCCTAAGTTCCGTCCAGTCAAACTGTTTAACAACTGGTATACTCCAAAGTGAGGGCGCCTTGGTATGGAAGGTCCGACTCTCTCCTCCCCTATCCCTCCCTCCTATTAGCGCCCCCCTTCCCCTCTCGTGTGCCGTGCCAGAGGGGAATCGACACGGTGCTTCACGCACATGTGTGCTTATTAGGGTGGCGAAAATGGCTCAACGGGTCGTCTTTTAGAGAGCGCGAAAGGGTCAGGAAAGGAGAGTATATCCTTCCCGCTGGCATAGATGAGCCTTGAGCCATTTGTGAGCCGTTTCGGACGGCTCACAAACGGCTCAGGGGAAGAGACGCAAGAGTGTGTGGATGTGAGAGAGCAGGGAAGGGGAACTGCCAGGGGGAGAGACGAGGGGAGAGACTGACGATACTCTTGAGCCGCCAAAAACGGCTCAGGGTTGTAAAACGGCTTGAGCCAACGAGAGGGAGGCTGTAAATCCCCCTCTCAAGGATAAGCCGCGAGAGGGGGTAAACAAGACGGATATCCTTGAGCCATTCTCGCCACCATAGTGCTTATAGCCAGCATAACGCGACTAAAACCTAAACGGTAAGCAACGTTAGGGGGGCTTTCAGTAAAAGGAAGTATGCGATTTTAAAACCAATTTCCACTGATGTATGAAAAAAATATTACTAGCTCGAAAAGAAGCGGGAGAAAGAAAAGGTATGACGGTAAACAATTCAGATCAGTAAATACTAACCTGGACTGCGCGATTCTCCTCCTAGTCCTTTATCAATTGGGTTCAGCTTCTCACGAGAGCAATCAATATTATTTGGCCGCTCCCTGGCCTCCGACGCCGAAATATCTAAACAAGAAATTGACATAATTGTATCCCAACTCAAATGGAATTGATTTACCATTAATACGTACTAACCGTTAAGAATAAACTACACCTCATTATTTAATTTTTATATTCTGTGGAAATCATATTCAACTCAGCACCTTAAATCCGTAGCCAAAGGATACTACACTTGAGCTAATGAGTGTCAATGCGGAGCTAATAAAAATGGAAATCTCACCTTTTAAAAAAAATTGCATGTAATATGTATATTTATAGCCTTAAATCGACGGGGAAGGGGGCGGACAAAAGCAAAACGACCAAACGCTTCGATGCGGAGTTCGCAGGAGAAAAATTCCGGCGACTTGGGGGTTCTTTCATTGTAATCAGTAGACTCATCTAACAAACCATGTTTAGATCGTCTAACCTGTATTGTCATCGAACCATCACGCTACAAATTTTGGACCATGACCATAGGTGGCGAGTGAAACTTATAAACAAAAAAAAATCTAATCAGTGATGCAGTAGAGCGGTTATAGTTATACAACCCCCAAGCGCTAGAGTGACTCCCCTGCGAATGGCATCAAGTTGTGCTTTTGGTCATTTCGCTATTGTCCGCCCCGCCAATCACGATGCTAAGGAAGTAATAATAACTAATAATGACTACTTTATATTAATATTACTTCATGTGTAGCCAAATGAGTCAGTATTTCGTTTTAAATTCGGAAAAATATCGAGCTAAAACACAGCTAGGCTCAAGAAACTATATTTTCCATGTTCCCGTTTTCAAAATAATATATTTAAATACTCACTTTACTGTTTGAAACAATCCTCCATTAAATAACAATAGATAATATCGTTCTTGATATAAAATAAACCTGCAAAAGTGCGAATTATTGCAAACAACATAACATTTGGTAAAGATGGCGAGATTGCGCTTCGAAACAACGTAAAGCCAATGTTCCCGTTTAAAAAGGGTGGATTATATTACTCACTTTTCTTCTTATATATTCCTCCTTAAATCCAACGTAGAGAAAAAGACGTCTTAACCATAAATGAGGCCTGCAAATATTCAAAAGGTTGGCACAAGCATGAAATAGGAGCAGAACTCGTAAATTCGATGAAAATCACGACCAAATATGACAAAAATATTGTCGAAACCGTCCCACGCGTGTCGGACAAGGTCATCTCCCTCAATCAAACAAAGATTCGGGCGAAATAGCATAAAACATCGAAGAGGAACAACGGCACAAGTCACAGACACCGAAGTTCATGTTCAAAAACTGAGAGGTGTACTGTAAGAAAAAAAACTCAAACTGCTTTATCACGAACTGCTTATTTTCGAGATGAATATTTTGAAATATCTTTAATGGCACAAGTGTGGTACCCATGGTGCCGCGATGGCACCAAAATGGCACCACGATGGTATCACGATGGGTACAACGATTGTAGCAACATGGTACCACGATGGTACCATCCTGGTACAAGTGTTGTACCCATGGTGCCACGATGGTTCCAACATGGTACCACAATGGTACCAACATGGTACAAGTGTGGTACCCATGGTGCCGCGATAGTACCAACATGGCACCACCATGGAACCAACAAGGTAACACGGTGGGTACCACACTTGTACCATGTTGGTACCATTGTGGTACCATGTTGGAACCATCGTGGCACCATGGGTACAACACTTGTACCAGGATGGTACCATCGTGGTACCATGTTGTTACCATCGTGGTACCCATCGTGATACCATGGGTACCACACGTGTGCCATGCTGGTACCATCGTGGTACCACGGTGTTTCCACACTAGCACCTCGCTGGTTTCACAGTTACCCCACAGTTGTGGGTACCACGCTGGGCACAGGTTGGTACCAATATAGCGCAATGCTTGAACCAACCCGGAACCAGCGTGATACCGACTGGTACCCGTCTCAAAATGCATTACATGGGCTATTCCATTGCCCCCGACCACAACAGACTACTAGTCCGACCGCCGGCTACGTCGCCGGCTACAGCGGCTACAGGTCGGCTACAGGCGACGTAGCCGGCTACAGGGGCTACGTAGCCGGTAACAAAAGCTACGTAGCCGGCTACACACACAAAGCGCATTCGCAAGTGTCCAGTAGCCCGGTCACAACTTGATATAGCCGGCTACAAAAGCTACGTAGCCGGCTACAAAAATTACGTCGCCGGTCACAAAGGTAACGTCCGGGTCACAAAAGTCACGTGGCCGGTAACAAAAACTATGTCTCCGGTAACAAAAGCTACGTGGCCGCCTACTCGCGATTCACGAGACCCAAACTATTTACCAAACAACACGTTCGATCGCGCAATCGCGGTCAGAAATTCTGGCCCAACTCTTAGACCCTATGTGAGAGTACGCACTAGGAAAAGTGAATGGCTGGTTTCTGCAACTAGTAACTTGATATCGGGCAGGTCAATGGACACCAATCCAATGACATGTAGGTAGTCTAGTGGTCCTTCATTCTAATAGTGGTATTGACGAAATGAACGGCCGCTATGAAGGTAACGGACTGTGCGATAAACATGAGTCCGGGTAATTTTGGGACACCCTGTAATTCGGCTGAATCAGTAATCTATTGGGGTGTCCGGAAAGTTCGTATAATTTTTTGTTTTTATTTTTTATTCAATGCTTTACAATTCTCAGTGACCAATGTATGCCCCCTTCTTTCTCACTACCTCCCTCCAGCGATTGGGCAGGGTCTCGATTCCTCTCTTCCAGAATGCGGGTTTCTTCGAGACCGCCCAGTTCACGAAAGCCATCACAACTTCATCTCGATTCTTGAACTTCTTTCCTTTGCAGAAGTCAGAGAGAGAGCGGAAGCAGTGGTAGTCGCATGGGGAGAGATCCGGGGAATACGGTGGATGGGGAATCCTCTCGATTTTCAGCTCGTCCATTTTCTTCTGGGTCATCTTCGCTCGATGTGGGCGAGCATTGTCCATCAGAAGAAGAATTTTGCCCTGGTTCAGGAGTCTGGGAGGGACTCTGATCGCGACATCTTCCAGTTGTTCAGAGAAGAGGTCGGCATTGATGCTGGTGCCAGGGGCGAGGATCTCCCAGTAGATGGGACCGAGCACTGAGAAGAAGAAGCAGAGGAGTTCCTTCTTTCCGTGCTCTTCCTTCTTCGGGACGGGCGTGGGCTTCTCATCTGCATCCACCCATTGCAGTCTCCTCACAGGGTTATCGTACGTGATCCACTTCTCATCTGTAGCGATGATGGAATTGACCCATCGAAGATTGGATCTACGATGGAGTAATTCCCGACAGACTTGAACACGATTTTTCAGCTGTTCGGGGGAGAGGTCATGGGGAATCACTTGTGGGAGTTTCGGCTTCTTCCCAGATCGATGGAGGATATCGGACACCGTTGATCTGGGAGTACCAGTATCCTTCTTCAACTCACGCACACTGGCCATGGGCTTGCGCTTCAGTGTGCGAAGAACGAGAGGCTGATCGAGGGAGGGAGGGCGTCCAGAGCGGGGTTGATCATCGAGACCAAACTCCCCTTTCTTGAAGCGGGAGAACCACTTATAGCAGAAGGGTATGGAGGGGGCGTCAGCTCCTTCCGACTGGGCCAGGGCAGAGGCCTCCTTCACGGATCGGCCAAGACGGTAGTAATGAAGTAAAACTGCTCGGAGGTAGAGATGGGAGTCCATCACAAGAATCAATGTAGCAACTAGGAGACTGATTAAATCCTCTCACTACTCAACGTCAGAATGATGCAATACATTGTTGACAAACAGATTGCGCAATCACTGCCTTTGATCGCGAACTGACTTTTTTCCGAAGCATTATACGAACTTTCCGGACACCCCAATATGAGTGTATCAGCGTTGGTTTAGCATCCCCCCCTTTCCCATACAAACGGTCTTATTAATATTTATATTTATATACTCGAGGGCGCAACGAGACACAAATAATCGATGGTGTGCTCTGATACAATATACTTTGACTCGCCTTCCCCTGAGAAAGACGTATGATGATATCTTCTCCCCAGTTGTCTCCCTCTGCGGCGATGGAGTACGTGGTGGACAAGCTGAAGAAGCTGAAGGAGTCCTCGTCCCTGGCTGCAGCTGCACTCTCCGCCTCCGACACCACTGTAGTCGTCGCCCCGCCTGTCACGCCCACCCACTTCAAGTCAGTCTACCTGTTCTACTAGTTGTGGAATCACCATTTCCCTATTACACAAATCAGTGGAATTCAACCAGTAACTATATCCCAGTGAGAAAAGGTAGCGCCAGTGAATTCCATGTACCAATTCTGCAACCATCGAATTCCTCGCTTCACTAGTCTATTAGGTGTGCATGTCGCTCCCCAAATTGTTATTGTCGAATCTCGGAATAGATAACAATAATAATAAGTATTATTATAATAAGTTAATTATTCTATCTCCGTTGCAGGGAGACTCGGTCGATGGACAGCGTGAATGTGCTGTGTGGGCTGAGTGAGAAGTGGCAGCACAACACGAAGAGGAAGATTGAGATGCAGGTTAGCAGAGACTCTAGAGGGAGATGGAGAGAGAGTGAAAGAGAGGTGGAGAGGAGGGAATATCAAGGGTAATAGCGATTTATGGCGATTTATGAAAATGGATGTGAAAGATGTATTATTGGGGTGTTCCAAAAGTTCCTGGAATTTTTTTCTGAATTTATTTTCTCACGAATCATAAGTCAATGAAATTAATCATACCTTATATCTGTTATAGATCGACATGAAATATATTTTGCGAAGGCTATTTCTTGAAATGATTACCTAGTGATGATGAAATAGTAACAAATGTGCGTTTTTGGCTCATGTTTGAAAAAATTATAACGTCGTTTTCATTGAAGTTTAAAAACTCTGGTTTATTGTGAATTAGAGATATCAATAGACCTTTCAATTGAACATTTAAAATTGCATATTTATTTAACGACCTCCGAAAAACATCAAACTTTTCATTTTAATCTTGCCGAAGGAAGGTCATTTTTGAAATTTTCATGGTTGTTTGCTAATCAATCGCTCTAAATTTGCAATGCAAATTCATTATATTTTATTTATTGTCGTTTGGAACCTTTGTTGGTATCAAAATCGATGAAAATTTTAAAATCGCGTTGAAAATTTCGAGTCTTGTAATAAATGTACAGCGCGATTCAGAGGGCCAGGATAGTGTCCAGTAAGAGAGTTGGCAACTACCAAATAACTAGGCATTATCAAATGAGTTTTGTCTCTTCATAGGAAATAATTTGACGTTTGGTCATTTTTGAGTCACAACTTCGGAATCGCACTGTTCTTGTGAACCTCGAAATTGCTTATCCATGTAGCGCGGAAATTGAAGAGCACCGATTGCCCTACTCAATGCTATGTACTATTAGTCAGTGAGCTTCATCTCTTCAAATAAATAAATTTTTGAAAACAAATTCCAGGAACTTTTGGAACACCCCAATATTTGTCTTTCACAAGAGATTTTCAAACCTGGCATATTTTGGATTCGCAGTGTTCACTAAACCGTTGGGTTTCGGTGATTACTTCAATATTAGGTCTAGATTGAGTGAAACAAAAATAATATAGCTGAACATTAAGAGCTGTGATAATGGACAATGCGAGTAAAATATTTTCGTAAGTGAGATCGATTAATGGTGCCCAATTTCATAAAACATTTTTTTTTGGGAGCTTTCGGATTTCGGTTTTTCGATTGTTCAAAATACATTAAATCTGATGGCGAAAAATTGTGTTAATCTTTTGTCGCTCGTTCTCCCCTCACAATCTCAGTCATACAGAATGAGAAAGGGTGAGGGATGGCTAGAAATGTTACTAATTCCTTCTCCCTCAGGTGGCGAGTACTCTGGCCGATTCTCTCTCTGTCTTCAAGCAGGGCACCATCGTCAACGTCATCGTCGTCTCCGTCGACTTTCCCCTCGTGAAGCAAATCGCAGCCATGGTCAGAGTTGATCTTTGATCTTTCTTTATCTGGCACAAATGGATCGGCTAATGGCATATTTGAAGTCTTTTGCAGCTCACTCGTTCCTCCGCTCCCTCCGAGTTGAAGACTCTCTTCGATAGCATGCAGAAGAGCCATGGGAAGGCCAAGGAGGAGCTAGAGGTACACAGTTACATCCAGTGGTCGAAAGAGTAAGTCGCAAAAATTGATAAAAGTGGGTACGTTTCTAAAATTTTAACATGGAATTTTTGAAAAGGGGCACGTTTTTAAAACATGATCAAAAATTACTTTTAAAAAATGGGTACGTTTTCTACTTTTGCACTGGTCTGGACACCAAAAACAGGGCACATTATCTCATTTTGGACCTACTTTTCGACCACTGGTTACATGCCTTTTTTTGTTTCGAGTGCGAATGTATGCGAAATCGATTTTCTCAGCAAATCTACAACGTGATGCTTCCGCTCTTCAAGGACAAGAACACGAGTCCCCTCGTTCTTTTCAGCTCCAAGGAGAATCTCTTCAGATATATTATGTAGATACCTCTAGACGCCGTTAGAGGCCGATTATCGATTGATTATTATACGAGAAGATTACACGTTGCGTTTTTACTTGGGTATTGTGCATATTAAAAACCCTGTATCATTCCTATTGCCTTTCAGATATATTTCTGGTTGTAATTATTCATCGTTACCCTAGCGCCCATCAAATAATGCCATTGTATGCTGCCTGGTGTGGCAGGCTCGTTCTCTAATCAAATTCACTGTGGGTTGTGTAATTATGGTTCATTATTGTGATAACTCAGGTAAAGCTTTTGCATAAATGCTGACGGTGCATATGCTTTCAAACGGTTGCGTTTAACTTCCGAAATATATTTATCTCTACGGATATGTGTTTACCGTGCCATTCAATCAGCGCCATGTGCTTAATATTAATGACTAGCGTAATGACTAGCTTTCTCTGAAGTTGCATTGATAGAGTGAGGATAAGTTGGTGAGATGTATGCAAAATACACACTAGGCCTACTCGAAATCTACCAGAAACTATCACCGCGAAATTTGCATCGCAAATTTCTTTTGGGTTGAACCAGGTGATGTGATGCAACACCATTGTTTCGAAAACCTGAAAGCTCGTACCTGCTTTGATCCCTTCTCCACTTGGTTGAAGAAAACCTACCAATAAAATCTGGCGAGCTAAATATAGTTTCTCGTGTACTGAATTTTGATTTGGACTTTAGAAACTAACAATTATTAGGTAGGATGTTTTATTCTTCCACAGCGCTGCACAAATTATTCTCGTTTATTGCTAGCCCAAGCAACGTGCAATGAAAAGATGGCGCGACTAGTTTTCTGATACGAGATAATTTAATTAATATTGTAGCTGTTGTCTCTTTTTTCCCATTGAATCAACTACTCCATTGTAATCATAGTTTGCATTGCAGATGACATCACAAAAGAAGATTAAATAGATGCAGTTTTCATTGTGGTTTTTTTTCCGTTTTATCTGTTCAGTTTACCGTAGTTTCGTATTTCACGGGTTAATTTAGTCTGACTGTAGTCCTAGGTTGTTATGTAAGATACTGTAGTCATTGTACAACATTGTTCGTTCGAGGTCGAATTTCCCCTGTCGATAAAGTGTTGTCTCGATAAATACCAATTGTGTTCGTTCCTCTGGCGAGAAGAGAGTTCTCAAGTGGTCAGTTCGTTCTCCACAGTGTGTTATCTCTCTATATAAGTTCACTCACTCTTCCCATTTCCAGAAGTTTTCCCTCAATTCCACTGACAGATCATGGCGTGACCTCCCTCTATTGCGCATTGTCTCCATTGAATAGGATGTCACTACTCCATTATTATTAGGACGCGATCGGAAGTAACGGACTATTGAGAATCACGGACCATTCTCCCCTCCTCCTCCTCCTCCTCCTCCTCCACCCCCTCCCCCAATCCACCTCGACCTCTCCCAATCCGGTGTGAGTTATATGCCTGAGAGTGAGAGGAGAGGGAGCGAGGGGGCTATTGCATCGATAGACCCGTCGAGAGTGTCACTCGGTCACTAGCCTCCCTGTGCAATATGAGGCAACAAGGTATCCGCGACCGTTCTGTATGATAATTATCGTTTGCAAAAAAACTATTGGTTGGATATAGGCCGAATGCCTCTAGCGCTGCTGTAGTCTTCTTTGTTTACCGAATGCGGATTTGCTATTCGTCTTTATGTGAGAAAATGACAAATGTGAAGTTGTTTTCCTACCCTCGGGATTTCCCACTCACTGTTAAATCCTTGAAATAACTCGATTGATCTACCGCTAAAGCTATCTCAGCGAGAATCCATCATCATCCATCTCTCTGAGGCATTCAAACATGTCTTACCCGGTGTCATTTTACACTGCCTTTTTTCAAGCCGCAGAGAGAAGTCATCATTGTACATGTTGTTTACTCTGAAATGGCCAGACAATGTCGTGTTTCATCCCATTTGAACCTCTCCGTAACCTTCCCAGCCTATCTTTTGTTGTCATCTGTTCAGCGGAAAAGGTTGCCATTTGATTTGCAGAGGGAAGGTGTGCAAAGCCCGCCTTCGTCGGTTCTCCTTCCGTGTTTTTTTCTCTTCCAGCTCCGAATTCTTCCATAAAACTCATAAATATTCGATCGAGCATGCTCGTCTAGTGGGAACAATCGCATTCCCATGGAATTTCTGTGCGAATTCCTCCCTCTAGCATCTCCCGCGAATTCCAGAACACATTTTGATTGCGCCCCTCTCACCAGCTTACGGTTTACGAACCAATTTATAGCATTTCCCCGGGCGGGAGCCTTTCATATTCGCCTCTTTCCTCTTCCTCCTCCTTATTTCCTCCGCAAGCCTTTCCTTCCCTTGTAGATTGGGGCTTAGCCATCCCCTCCCGCTTACCACAAGCAGGATATTTATTAGATGCCTTCCTTGTCCCCTGCCTCTCTCTCTTTCTCACACTATTTCACAGATTGGAGCGAGTCCACTGCTAGGTGCACACTGGCTGAGTGATTAGAGCGGCCGAGAGATCAAGGGGTTCCGAGAGAGACAGAGAACATCGACAGGCCGATTCCCCGCTGGTTCAAGCCCCCTTGAGCACTAGAGAGGACTTCCTAATTATTGACGGGTTACGGTAGGCTAAGAGGGGATTACTGTAGATCAATCTCCTCCCTAATGCTTTGTTCTGCCGTTAATGGATCGTGTCGGTTCAGATCTTGCATCTTGCACAGAGGCAAGGTCGAATAATTCTGCTAAAGCGAGAGGGGGTTATTCCGCCCTTGCTCCTCTTTGGAGGTCCTCCCGATAGCTTACTCTAGATGCCGAAGTGCGATTAGATTGATTGAGAGATGATACTATGTTAAATCAGTCTGGGAAAGTGGTTCCGGAAGAAAGGAAATACTGGAGCAGTCTGAGTAACGTTGAACTATAGCGCTCGTCTCGATCTTCTATTTATCCGATCGGCAATCTGGATTTATCCGCCCCCTATTGTTCTTGATCTGTTTAGAGAGGGAGAACGCCCTGCTAGTCAGCAGACTTCACACATCCACATATACCGCTTCAATTCAGCCTCGTTTCTCAGTCGATAATTGGGCCACATTTCGAGTGATTTATCTTCGGTAATCGATGATTGAGCTTCGATTGAGACACATCTTGAATTCGTTCCCTTCCATTCTCTCTCCCCATTCAATCTATGGATTCCCCTTCTCTTCACTAAATGAACGATTCCCTCCCCTGACCAGATGCTGGTCCTTTGTTTCTCCTCTGTCGCTCTGCCTGTAGATCGCCCGCTCTTTCGCACCAGAGGAGACGAGAGAACACGTGGGATGAAGAGAGTGCGAGGGATGGAAAAGGGATGTATGCGGACTGAAATCGAGCCCCAGGGAGAGGGGCGTTAATTAGATTCAGTCTGATTACCGCAGAATCGGAGGGATGGAAATATTGGTGTCGAGTAGGATTGGCTGCCAGTAATCCTCCCTGTGAACTCATCGATGAGTCACTCCATTTTTTTTCTTTTCCCGAGTCTCCTGTTCATTCCTCATTTACTCTTTCCCTCCTTCCTATGCCTCACCTCCCCTCAGCCATTTAATGACCAGGCTATTCGCAGTGGGGAGAGGGCTTTTTATTGAAGTTTGAGTAGCCCCTGCTGGGAGGTATTCGAAGAGCAAGAGAGGCAGGGCAGTTTCTGACCTACCCAGTGATTTTGCGTTTCGGGTATTCCTCGCAAGAGTGCATCGCTCAGCTGTCACTACACTTCATCACTTTTCCGCTCCAGAGAAGATCAGAGAGAGAAGGGGAAAAGGAGCGCAAAAGTGTGACCTATTGATGCCCAACATCCTCTTTCTCCCTCTCCTTCTTTCCCCCCTCTCTTCTCACCTCCCCACCCTCTCATTCATTACTTTTTGCGACCGCAGCCCTTGCTTTGCGCGTTTTCGCGAGAAGATTTCTCCCTTCCTCCTCCTTACTTGTTTTCGCCTCTTACTATAGCGCCCAACCCCCAAAACTGCCAGGCAGCGTCTGATCTACCCTTTACTCAGCAGCGCAGCAAAGGAGGGTGATTCGCACCCGCTGGCAAGTCCAGTCATAATATCCTTGAGTGCCCCCGTCTTCTCTCCACTCGTCACCTCTAGCCAATCTCTCTATCATCCACTCATATCCCCTTGACTCTGGCTACTCAGAGAGGAAGAGAGAGCACGTGGATTGGAGAGAGTGCAGACTCGTAGTGGACAATGCGCTTTGCTTTCTCGGCGCCGCTCCCGCTTTCGTCTCCCCTCTCTAGCCCTTCCATCCCTCCCTCTCCCTCTCGGTGATCTAAACACAACGTTCCCTCTGTTCCCCCTGAGGCTATGCTCTCCTCGAGACAGCTTCTAGATGCGCCTTCCCCTCTGACCCCTATCGATTTCCATTCACTCGACTCTGAACCGTAGTCGTAATTTCGATGGGAGAGGCTGCAGATGGTTGGTGGTACAGAGTGGGCAGAGATATCTGCCCCCCCCTCCTCCTCCGCCTCCCCTCCTCTCGCTTCTCGGACTCTGGGGATGGATAGATGAGAGACCGTTTGTCACAGTGACAGTGTGGCGTGGTCTGTCGCATCGGATGAGGGTGGTATAGATTAGTCATTTCGGAGAGGAGGAGAAGGGGAAGAAGGAGGGCCAGTGGGGGATGGAGGATTCCGAGCTGTTTTGACCTACGCAACGACAGTTTCCTCCTGTATGTGTGTCATTTTTGGCGATGTTGTGTTTCTCAAGTCGATGAACACAATTATTGGTCAATTCTAAACTTCAAATATTAATAACTTATCTCGAACGTTTTTCTCATCTCTCTTCTCTCTTTTGTTCACTTCCTTCTCTCTTTTTCGCTTCAGAGTTCTCTTCTGCTGCTTTTTAAAGACCCTTCTCGTTTCTAGATGGAGTGGAGAGAGGGAGGGAGACAGATTGGATTGACCAGGGAGAGATAGAGAGTATCTTCGAGGGGAGAAACCCTTCTAGCGTTCCCTGCCCCTCTCCCGTTCCTTTATCCTCTTTATATCATCACTCGTCCATTGATGAGATTATAAATCGTAGCCGCGCCTGCATCATTTCATTGGGGGGAGGGGGTAATATCGCAGCAAAACCGCCGCTATTCCCGTTCCTCTCTGATTCTACTTGTGAGAGATCCTTTTTGCTGCTTTCCGGTCGACTTCAATTGTGTCGCTCGCGTATTGTTCGATTTCCGCCGCAGTTTCCTCCCACCGGTTCAACCTACTCACATCTTCCTCCTTGCCAGACCCTCCTAACAGCCAATCTGGCGACCGCTGCGGCAGCTGCAGAAGCTGCATCTCCGCCCTCTCCGAGCGAGCGGTCGACCGATCGATAGATGGGTCACAACCACAGCAGGGAGAGCAATGGTCGAGATATCTTTCTTCATTACTTCCTTTGTATTTATTTAATTTCTACGCTCATTCGCCTAACAGTTACTGGAGACACTAGTTCTTCGAACTAATTAGAAAACATACAGGAGCGCGAAAGTGACATGCACGATTTCCAAATGAGCATTGTTTAGGATGCGAAGTAAATAGCTCTCTCGTGCTCATTAGCTTCAACCTAATAGATTAAACTGAGTGATTGATTATATTTGTTCTTTAACAATTTCAATTGATCTTTGATCTCTTGTAGAGGGCTCACCGTCAGCGACGTCGAAGAACTCCGTCCACAATTTCCTCGAGCAGGGTCAGTATTTACAAACATTCGTTTTTGTATTTACAAGCATAAGTAAGGAATATTATTGCAAACGGGTGGGATTGGATAATTTTGATTTAGTGTTGTTGCGCGTTCTCAAAAGTGGTGATATTGGCACTTTTTCGATTAGTTTACCTTGAATTTTTGCATGCATTCTCTGTGGATACTGATTGATTTATTAATACTTTCTCGTTCATAATGTCACTTCTCGCATCGATATCCGGCATTCCTTATGAGAGAGTGATTGGAAGTATCGAAAAGCGATTTCCAAGCTTTCCACTTTACTCCCGGCACTTTGGCGCTGCGTGCAGTTCTTGAATATCGAGAATCTTGAGCTTCATCAATGATAGGCGAACTACGCATTGCATAATTTTTAGATTGTGGCCCTTTGGCGAGAGCGATATACCATTTCTTCTTATCCTAGTAACTTGGTTTCGTTCCTTTATTTCCTCAAGACTACACGAAGTCAGACCGAACGAATTAAGGAATAGAATGGCGATAGTGCAGAGATTTCGAACGATCATCTGAGATTATCCCTCCCAGTTCGCGAATTCACTAGTTTTTTTCGTGTTGATGGAACCCTCGATCTCCCATCTGCAACTAGTTAGCAGTTCGCAACATGCTTCACTCTTGTTTCACGAGAAGGTTTTAAACGAAGCCACTCGCATTCAGTTAGTGCAGTTAACACCTTCCATTTGAAAATAAAAATAATTAAATTCTTCTGGTAATCACTTAGTAGATCTACTCTTTTACCTCTCCAATATTCTATTCCAGTCATTTCTCCAGTACTTTTCTCGAAATCCTCTTTCCCTTCCCTCACTTCTCCATTTTCCAATTCCTTCCCATTCCGATCGCTCCTCTCATAATCATAGTACAGTCAAGTGGAGAGACTGGCCTCTTCTCTCTCTTTCCATTCATTTTCTTCCTCATTTTCTTCCCCTCTCCGTCTCTCTTCGATTCACTCGCTATCTAATCGGAGGATGGGCGAGAGAGCACGTGAAAGTGAGAGAGTCAATGAGTTCATCCTTGACTCTCCTCTACTCTTCAATCGACTCTCTCACTGTCTCGACCTCGTCCTTCCGCTCTCTCCACTCATCATAATAGGAAAACATCAATAGAGAAGGACACAGTCAGAATTATCAGAGTAGTTAAAAAATTCCAACCTGGCTGGTTCGTTCGCGCTTCAGACTTTCTACTCATTCAAGTTCTATTGCATGATCTCTTATGATCTCTCTTCAAAGTAAAAAATACCATTCAATTGCATTGACCACATCATTGCCATCTTGGTTCGTTCGTGCTTCAGAAGTTGTACTCAATCTTGCTATTTCCGATTCTGTAGTTCGTATCGGCATTGCTCTAATAAAAAGGATTAATCAAGATATGCTCAATAAACCTTCCCGACACCTTTTTTCATTCCCGCTTCTGTGTCAATACTGTTTGCCTCTACGGTCTTGAGTTCAAATGCGCCAGTACTTTGTCGACCAAAATAAAGAATCTCAAATAAACAAAGCATAAGAAAGCGCGAATGGTGGTTCTGAGGTTGCCGCTCTCATCAGGTGACAGTCTCTCCTTTCTCCTGTTGATTCGGCCGCTTTCTGTTGCGCAACCCGAGATTCCTCAGTGTCTCTCCCCCTTTCGCCCGCTCCCTCGCCCTCTCTAACCACCGAGAGATCAGAAGGAATGGAGAGAGTCCGTTTCTCTGCAAACCACCTCCTCTAATTAGCCCTGTGTGTCTACACTGGGAGGATGCGTTCAACGGAGGTTTTGTTTGCCATTAACCCCCCCCCCCCCTCACCTCTCCTTCCATCCCCACCCTTGCTACCGTTCGTCTCTCTTCTCTTTGACTCTGTTGGCCTACCCCGAGATTCAAAGAGAGATCCCACTATTAATAGAGATACCGCTCTGCTTTTTTTGCTGCCTCAAGCCACAACCACCCAGTGTCAAGTGCCGCCGCTCCACAGAATCACTCATCCTCCTTTGTCTCCTGAACCAAATCCACCTCATTTCCCTCGTGTTATTGTTCCCAATCTCCTATTGTTCGCTATCATTGAACTCGAGCCCCTAATCCAATCCCATACACATTGATCCCCTTCCTTGTTGGTTCTGCATAGCCGGGATGGAGAGTGATCTGAACGGGGTTACTCAAGTATTGCCTTCTTTCCTCCCTGCCTCGTTCTCTCCTTCTCGGCTGGTTCCAGCACTGTAGTGATTGCCCAATTGAGTAGGTGATTGACTACCTCTGAGAACTACTGGTTACTCGCAGGCAACTCTACCCCAACCAGTGGGTTAGAGTGCCAAGAGTGTCGAGAGAGACATCAGTGGCTAATTACTGCACTGTTCTGCCACAGGTAAGTGGCGGGTCTCGACAATTGATGGTAATAGAAGGATGGGCCTGCCTGCTGTTTGTTTCTGAGCTGATCTGCGCCACAGTCTGTGTATTTTTTAAAACCAGGATCATTTGTGTCTTGTGGTATCTTCAAATGCATTGGTTTGCTTGGTGCAGCAATGGACTCGTGACGCTTGTAGGTGGCTATTGAATTAGCCGCATGGTTCTGGACCATTGCATGCTACTGGCCTAGTGTCACTTTCCCTCCCTCTCTCTCTATCGGATATGCCGATCTCTGTCCCTCTACTCGATCCTCCCTCTACGGTAGGCGAGGGGGGGGGAGGGAGGATCAAAGGGAAAAGAGAGAGAGGTGAACTGTCATCGATCTGGAGAGAGGGAGGGACAGGGAGAAGATAGGCTACCTGTCCCACTCCCGATCCCCAGTACCGCTTTTTGACCTACTCAGCTCCTCCATTGTTCTTTTACTAGAGGATGTTTCTCCAATGGTATTCTTGTTTCGTGTCATCCAAATGATTCCTCTTCAATGATGCAAACTGCCACATGAAACTTGATCCTCCTCAATCCATCACTTCATTCCCCTGATCTCTGGCCATCAATCTATCTCCCAGTTCAGTTTCGCTCCCTCTTTCTCTTCCCCTTCCCCTCCCCCCTTCGTCGAGGTTGACTTCCTTTCTGAATGGTGCAATTGAACTCGCTTCTTCTCCCCGTCGCTTCTCAGTTTCGTCGAGTGTTTGTCTACTGGACGATCGGCGGTTTTGTCGATGGTCTGACATCCGCCTTTTGAACTCTCTCTAACTCTGAATCTCCCTTATCACGGGACCAACTGGCTGAAATAAGAATCCTTCCCTCGCTTGAATCGCCCCTCTAGAATGAGTCTCGCAATTTTCCCTATTTCTCTGCGCTCTCTTCGATCAGTGCACTCTCTCGCTCTCCTATCTGCCATCTCTCCCGCCCTCTCGGAATCTCGTGAGACCTCACACCAGTTGTATGCTTATCCGAGAGCCGTCGAATTCCATCCGCTTCCGTCGATTAGGACTCTCTAGGAAGTGCGGCTAGTTTCCGGTCACCCCCTTGTTGTGACCGCGGGCCTCAAGGGAGTTCGAATTGTCGTCACTACCACTCTGCGGCTCGAAAATTGCCACTTTACTATGGCAATGGAGTTGTAGTACGAGTGAGAAATACGTTTACAAGCACAAGCTGATTAGGTCCATTTTGCACACGGTGAACTTGTACAAAGCTTTCTTGTTGATTGATATCGCCATTGTGAGTGTTTTCTCTACTGCTTCTAATTGTATCATCAGCAACAAGAAATGATAATGCTTATCACTGCAACTATCCAATCAGCCTCATTCTTATCTGCCCACCAGTCGCAATGTCTGATCGCGCGATTTAGCTGCTGACGTGGATTTCGTGTTTCAGATAGTTGTGAAAGGGGCTGAGTCAGCGATGGACCTCGATGTGCTTTGATTGTTCTCTCACTCAATTGTTTTCTCACCTCTCACCCTTCGCCCTCTTCCCTCCTCCAATCAAATAATCTCACCCTCTCCTGCTCTTCTTCCCACTCCGAGAGCACACTGCGCGCCTCTCAAAGAGTGTGAAAGAGGAGGAGTGCCGAAAAAGTGACCAAACTGTAGAAGAGAGCGCCTCTTTCTTCTGCCCTCGCTCTCTGCTTCTCTCGCCACTCTCTCCACTCTGCACGCTCTCTCGTATTTGCAGTCTCTACCTCAACTGTCCACCAGCCAACAACACACTCCTAGAATGGGCAGTGGGCGAAAGCCACCAGTCACCGCCGCTTCTCCCAAATGACTCCTTTGAGTGGCATTTCAAGTGATTGGATCTGTCCTAGTGTGAGATGGAACTCACTGAGAGAGGAGTATGATCTTTGATCAGAAGGTGCATTGTTCGATCTGTTGTTCTTCATCACTCAGGTAGAAAGGATTGCGCGTGAAAATCCGTATCCGGGAAGGGATAGTTCATTGGTGCCTATGGAATCGTGCTCTAAGCTCACTCTCCATTGTTGCTACAACTGCCGCTTTTTGTTCCAGGCGCGAGCGTTTTTCTTCCGTGTGCACTGTGTTTTGCAGGTTGCCATTGAGATGCAACTTTCTGCTTGCAACTTCCGAGTTGCATCGAATCCTTAACCCGCCGGTGTGACGGGTATTGTGCGGTTTGGAACTCGTGTTTGGGAGGACAATGCTCCTAACACTAGCTCCAAACCGTGGAAAAGCTCCAAACCGTCAGGTAGCCGATTTGAGAAGGTGTGCTGTGAATATGCTTTAGGAAAATATTAATTCGCTCTGCGTGTTCAGTAGTGACCATAGAAACCGAGATCATTTCGTGTGTCCAATATCTCTCCATGCTATTCCAATTGGCTATCAGAGAGCAGATGTTTCTGCTGATGAACTGCTGAATAGTCGAGAAATGAAGCTTATTCTCTTTCTCTCTTCCTCGTTTTGAACTAATACAGCGTTTTTCTGAAAAGCTACTTTTACTTGCAACTTCCGAGTTGCAGAGAACACATAACTCACCGAGCTGACAAAAAAAGGTGTGGCTTGGAACACGCGTTTAGAAACACAAAAGGTTTCTAACGCTGAATCCAAATCGTCGAATCTATTAGTTGGTTTGATAAGGAAACATTTTGCATGCAACTTCCGAGTTGCATATAATCCATAAAGATATGATGATGAGAGTGCGGTTTGGACCTCTCTTGTCTCCATACAAATATCTCCTGCTCATTATCCCTCCCTGTTGTTCCCATTGACCATCAGTAAACAGTTTCTGCCCCTAGATCACTGAATAATTGAGGGACGAAGCTGATTATCTCCCTCCTCGTGTTTCTGACCCTGCACTCACTGGGTCACTGCGTGTTCTTCACCTGTTGCGCTCCTGTCTTTTCTTCTGAACATGCGAGATAACGAGGCAGAAACTATTTGCCCATAGCTGGGCCCCCTATATCCCAGCTTCTTCTTCCCTTTAAACCACCTACTCCATCGATGCCTCGACACGGCGATTTTGATTGATGCTTAGTGTCATTTCTCATTCTGCGCGATCATCTGTTCCCTCTCTCCCTCTCTCTCAATCCCGCCCGCCTTTGGACTACGGGGATCAACTTAGCCAATATGGTGCCAGATTTCGGCTGGATTTAGTAAAGAGACCCAGGATTCGGGGGAGAGAGAAGAGCAGAGGGCCTGCAGGCTAATAGGGCAAAGAGGGAGAGGGAGGGGGGAGAGTGGTCAGTGGCTCGCTCGCTTTCTTGCGTCGTCTAAGCCCTACCCGTCGGGAAAAGAAGAGTACGAGGGAATCGGAGATGACCTACCCCTTGTTTTTGACCTACTTCTCCCTCTCCCTCCCCCTTGTAACTCTGATTAGCATACTGTATTAGTCGGCTATTCCTGTTCCTGGCTGTAGTAGTGGCACGGGAAGGGACATTATCAATTCCACGTTCACTTCTCGCCTCTCACCGTTGCACGACTAGAATTAAGTAGGGAGGGAGTAAACAGGGAGGTGAGAATGAGGAATGCACCGTGAGAGCTGAGGCACCTGGGAGATGGGGGTTGCAGAGAGTGATCAAGGAAGAGTTGCGATAGGCTTATTAATAGGAATGGGCCTGGCTGCTTCAAAAAAAGGAAATATTTAGCATGGTCTGTTTATTAAAGATGGTTCTAAATTTTAGCAATTTGGAGTTCCTGTTGAGAACGATCGTCTCTTTAATTTTGTGTGTCTCTATGGCATATGCAAAAACTACTGTGCAGTTGTCTTTGATCTCCGTCCTTCTGCTACTGATTGCTATCTGTAGCTATGCGCGCTCCTTTCCTTGTGTCTTCCCCTATCCCTCTCTCTCTCTAGCTACACATTCGGACGTGTAATCCGTTTTGCAGCGGGAGCGAGAGAGGGAGAGAGAGGGAGGGGGGAGCAAGGGCGGTAGGAGGGCTAATTGCACCCTCGCCCACTCCTCCTTCTAGTGCCGTTCCGCTGACCGCATCCTCTTGAATTCGCGCGCTATTTCCATGGAGAGGCGATGAAAGCGCGCGATAGAAGTGGAAGAGCATCCGGAGTGAGGGAGCAGAGAGAGAGAGAGAGAGAGAGGGGGGGGGGGGGGGGTTGACGCTTCAGAATGGCATGAAAAGCCAAGGTCGACTGGGGTTGTGATAAATCTTCAATTTCGGCGTGAATTATTCTTGCATTATTGCCATGGGACCAAATGCAATTCGATCTTCATAATCTCTCTGATTCCTCTCCTTCCTCAAGTTATCCTATGGATACGAGAGAGTGTGTGAAATTAAGAGAGCACTGGTCACTCCCTTGATATCTGGAGGGGGGGAGTCATTCATCCATCGTAATCCTTCTTAGCTTTCCTTCTTCTTCTCATCTCATCCGTCTATCCTCACTATCCTCTTCTTCGTAGTAAGCAGATTCAGAGGGTAGGCGACGGACTACAATAGGCACATTCGTGTTTTTGGCGCTGGTTGTTTGCCTCTGACATAAACTGCGACAGTTTGACTGCTTCAACCGCTTACATTACTTGGGACAATACTGACTTTTTCCGAGAAATGTTCACGTGCTAACCATTCATCGCGATCTCTAGTAGAATTTTGAACGATTCCATGACTGTGGAAGATCTGCCTAGTAGTAAAAATGTACATTATTCTACGCCGTCTCTTTCATTGTTGTTTTGGCTGGAGTGCAGACAGGTAATCTCTTGTTTCTGATGGAAACTATCAGATCGAGATTCAACATTTACGCAGTCTCTGGAACATTTCCCATAAATATTTTCCAAAAATCCTGAATGCCATGCTTGTCTTTCTCAAGTAAATTACTTGCTTCATCGATGTGTTACCTTCTGAGATTTGTAACGGGGGTCGAGCGATATTTTCGCGAATTGCTTTGCAACAAAATCAAGTAAAATTTCTATGAATAGAAGGCACTAAATTGTGGCCCGGGAGTTCCGATCACCTCCTCTCACCCACTGTATCTCTCTCCCTCCCTCTACATAGTCGCTTTTTCTCCCACCCACTCTGTTCCCCTCCCTCCGCTCCCATTCTTGCCTCCTCCGCCTCCCCTCCCTCGATCTCATCACTAAATCCAGAGTTTCTGTTTGTTCCTTATCCCCTTCCATTCCGCCTCTGTCTTCTCCCGTAGTCGTTATCATCATTATCATCACAAGAGAGAATAATGGGTGCACGAATGTTCCCCTATTACACAGGTATTAAACTTTGATCTTTCACTGATCTTTAGACTCTTTTTTGTTGGAAATTATAATAATATTGATCTTTGGTCTCTGGGTTGCTATTTCAATATTTCTACGTCGATTAATTATTTCTACATCAAGAAAAAGCAAAGATGGAATTACTAACTCAATGTTGCGAGAGGTTTCTTGATTCCTCACTGAAGCCCCTCCTCCCTCTCAAAGAGGCCTACTCATCACCATTTCCTTCTGCCAGTAATCGGCCATTCCCTCTTGCAATGAGGGAGAGGAAGAGGAAGCTTGATGAAGAGCCTCTCCACTCTCCCAGTCCTCTCTAGGATGGCAGATAAAGAGGAGAGAGGAGGGGTAAGGGAGAGATTCAGAGAGAGCGAAGCAGTGAGGGAAGGAACATGCGCTTTGATGCATATCTAATCTGCGAATGCAAATGTGATCTAGCGGGGATGAGATGGGAGAGCGAAGACTCCTCTTCTTCTGATTTGCAATGCATTCGAGAAGCTGTTGATGTTTGCCTCATGCTGAGCACTTGACGCGAACATTGATGGTGGCTGTATCTAATTTTAGTAATTAAATTAATTAATTAATTACTTGCAGGTTGCGATGAGGTGATCTGGGGTTCGTCTCGTCCCTCTCATCCCTCCTCTCGATTCTCTTCGATGGAGAGAAGACCCAGCAGCGTTGACACATTTCGGTATCGCTTTTCATTATTAATAGTGATTTTGAACGTTTGGTGTGGGTTTCCAGAGTGATAAGTGTTTCGCTAGCTACCTGTTGAATTAAGGGGTTTGGTAGTAGTATCTATTCAAAGAACGAAGCTTGGAACTGCTGTGTAGCAAGTTAATGCCTCGCAAATTTAAAAATGTTGAATCCTGCAATTTCAGGGCGCTGCACACTAACAACGGCTCGTGGACCAGCAAGTGAGTTTTATTGAAAACTTTTTATCATGGGCTGTCAATGTTTGAATGCCAAGAATATTCTCATTCTTTAGTTGTTTTGTGATCATTTCCCCTCTCCTTTGGCCAACAGTTCAATTCGCATTCGCAAACAGTCTCCCCCACTTCTCGCTCTCCTTCCCTTCCCCTCACTCATCTCGGTCCATTTCCTCCCTTCGTCCCATCCATTCTCCGCTTTCATTCATTCATTTTCTTGTATGAATTTCCTGCTCTTCTTTGATCTCTTATCCATTCAAATCACGCCTCGATATCCCTCTGCTCTGCTTCAGTGCGCGAGGTGGTCCGGTACCAGGCGATTCCCCGTTTTGAGACGCCTATGTGGCGTATGTTAGTCTTGTCTGGTTACTATGATCACAGTTTCTCCAGCTAGATTTTGTTGAAAATTTTTTTCACGGAACTAGTGCATTCTTGGTTTCATGGTTTCCTTTTCACTCAATTGGGTGGTGCTCATAAGTCCCTCGACCTCTCGCACCACTTGAAAGAAACCAAAAATATATTTTGAGACTGGTGATCTTTCTGCTTCATGTATTTGTTATCATCGACGTAGGCTATTTCGAACAATAGTTCTCCGGTTCAATTTGCAAATGAATCCCATAACTTCTTCACGTTTCTGTAGCTATGTTGTATAACGCTCGAGCTATATTTCTGAAGATAGTGACTCTTGAATGCGATGCCATTGGTTCGATTCACTTCCTTCACCCATCCGATATCAAACGCGTCCGCTTGCTCTCGGTTTTGCCTAGGGGAGAGCGATAGGAGCCTGAACAGCTCTCCCCTCTCCCTTTCCCTCCCTCCCTCCTCCCTTCCGCCCGCCAGTATCTCACGCATTCGTCGACTGACCACCTCTCTCCTCCCGTCCAGGGGAGGAGAGAGGGCGGGAGGAGAGGTAGAGGGAGGGGAGGGGTATCACCTTTCTCCTCCCGATGGATCCGCCATCCATCCATCGCAGTCAACACTGACGCTATTATCCGCACGGCGAGAGGTGTCCATTGAATTCAGACACCTCTCCACTCCTTCCTTCCTCTCCCGATCAGATCTCTTGCTGATCCCCGTGCTCCTTTTCGTTAGTCGACGAGGGGATGCGTGCGAAGGGAGCATCTGGTGTACTGTAGAATGTCATTTGTCGACGTACTGAGACAATTCAACTTTTCACTAGAGAATATGGCAGCAGCCCGATTGCTTAACTGAACAGTTGATCCGCGCAAGGAGGAATGTCGCTACTTGTGTCGGTTGTTAGACTCTTCTCTCTCCAAATCGTCGGTTTGGATCGAGTCGTTCCGCGGACTTGACTCCCTTTCTTCACCTTCCTGGTGTTGTGTTCCGCTCCGGCAGGAGGTTTGGGGCTGTGGTGGTGGTAGGAGTAGAGATGCTTTCTCGATATGTTGCACAGCTGTCCTTCATTGATCTACTATGTATGATCATCACAATGAGTCATTTTCTGTTTCACCATGCCCAATGAATTCCCTGATGCACCCGAGTTCTTTCACAATACAAGGAATGGCCGCATCCCCCCGTCCCCTTCTCTCCATTGTGGAGCACATGAGCGCTCCTTCTTATTCATCTCTATCACTCTCCCCCCCCCCCTCCCTCTCTCTCCTTCTCTTGCTGCATCTTTCGTCGTTCAAATTGATAGACAGAGAAAGAAGGGAAATAGAGGGAAAAGGAAACGGGCTGACTCAGCGTTCAATGGGGGGAACGACGGAACGAATGTATCATTTCCTCATTCTTCTTTTTTTCACTTTCTTATCGTTGCCCTTATCAAGCTTATCACTCAGGATAACGTTGCGACTAAGCATACTATTTTTGTTTTTGAATAGATTCGTCATTCTCTTTTTTAAACAAATCGACATTTTCGTGTTGGCCGAACGTTGAATGGAGATGTCTAGAGGAATGGCGATAGTGGGAGAGATGGGAGAGAGAGAGAGAGAGGGGAAGAGAGTAAAGGAAGGGAAGGTGAACAATCCGTCAATCTCTCCTTCTTTCGTGTGCGCGTGTGACACTTTGGCTAGTTGTGCTGGCTCAATTACTGGATTCGACCAGGCTGTTCTTCCTGCCCCCCCCCCCCCCTCCTTTCGCCCTCGATCCTTGCACTCGGAGTTGCTAGACTGTAGATTTCATCATTTATGACTTAGTTTTTGTTTCTGACCAACTATTTTTATCAGAAGATAGGCTCTTGCGAAAATCTGTTTCGGTGCCGACACTTGAGTGCTTCAAGAATGATAGAAAGTGAGTTAGGGATCGGACTATTCAATAGTTCGCTTTTAGCCGACGAAAAATTGCAACAGTTATTACTTCTGACAGGGCCCCTGTTTTCGCTTCTCCAGGTCTCATTTTGACCCCTTTTTTGTGCTGATTCCGTTTTCTCGTTTCGAATTTCGTTGTCCGCGGCTTGTCAGCAGGCTCGTCTTTCCACATTCCTCAGTGTGTTGCACACATTACTCGTCCGCCTTCCGCGAATTCCGATGGGAGCGTGTATTGAAAAGAATGAGAGGTAGAGGTAGAATCAGTGAGCAGGGTACGCGAATGATCTGCTGGTCCTCTCATTCCTCTCTGTCCGCACGAGTACATAAACACGTGCATCCTCGCTGGAATTTCTTACATAAAATTGCTCTCGCTCTGCTCATCTTGTGATCTCCCGACTCTACTTGATATCTACTGCACAGGGGAGATGAGAGAGTACTCTGGAGGTAGTCGTATTTCGCATCTCTCTGCGAACTCTCGCTGTCAAATGGCTCCTCACTCAAGTCCGCGTTCACACCTCAATCATTCTGACGCCTGAGGCAGAAAATGAACGAACGTCACGCGAATTCTTCCCGAGATCCTCAATACTTCCTCTAATTCCATTAGTTTGTCCATCAACTTTTTGCTTGCGGAACTTGCACATAACTGGCTCTATAACTGGTCACTCCTAAGTAAAGTCGCGTCCATTTCCCGGCTACTCTCTTTCTATTCTCCGCCCAGCCCTCCTCTTTCTGCTTTCAATTAGAAGTCAGTTTCCCCATCTCATTAGGGGTCTCTCTCTCTCTTGTCCCATCGTTTCTTCCCGACTCCGCTCGTTAGAAGAGTGAGGGCGCCAGCAACATTGTTAGTTGCCTGCCCGAGTCGTTGCCAGTCGTCAGAGTTTGACGACCCGGTGAATACTAGCTGCCGAATAATGTAGGATTGAATGGTCACTGTTTCAATCAATGATTGAAAGGAATGTTATTGATATAGTAATTTATTACTAATATCTACCAACTAGAACGCCGTGGTTCAATCAAGTTTGCTCTCTTAAGTTAAATCATGCCGATGACATCTCTGATCTTTCCTACCCGTTCCGTGATCCCCATCCACCACCACAACTTCTCTCTCTCTCTCTTCTACTTGACTCCTTTCTTCCCTCTACTCTACTCCCTTTCGCACTGCTTGCCATGCTACTTTTCCTCCTTTATTTGGACTGGTTCCGCACTGAGAAAAGCGGAGAGGGGCAGCCATACGATTAGAGGGTTGCGCCGTCGCCCAAGAGCAAAGTAAAGTTACGCAACGCTTTTGCCCATTTTGGCCGGCAGTTTACTTTTTTGCCCTAGGCACTTGCGCGCAGCACCAGGTGTATTCCACTCTGTGGAACTGGATTATCTCAATATAGCGACGGCTTTATGGCTAAACAACACTTATTTATTGTCACATTAAATAATTAATTAATTAATGGCTAATTAAGGGAGGATCTGCTGAATGCTTCGATGGGCGGGCCTGCATCGAGTAGGGAAGAAGCCGCGCTTTTCGTCGCCCTCTACGACTTCCACGGGGTAGGAGACGAGCAACTCAGTCTGAAGAAGGGAGATCAGGTCAGACGATGATCTTTAATCTTTGATTTTTGGTCTTTGGAAAGTGAAATAAAGCAAATTCGCACTCTTGGTCTTGCTATAAAATTATGTTACTGTGAAGATATGATGTAGTTTTACAATAGTATCGAGTGTGGTTAGGTGACAATGTGGTTAGGTTCCGCTTTTTCGATCCGTCAGGCGTCGATTCGAAGAAAAACAGCGATAAATCAGCCAAGTTTCCACTGATTTCCTCGTTTCTTCCAAGAGTTTTGTTGATGTGTGAAAGAGGGAAGAAGAAGAATGATCCTTCCGGGTTCGAGAAAGCAACTGCTGATTGGAAGGGGTCAGCTTGCATGGTCGGTCAAAATATGAGGACTAATGAAATTTGAGTGATGATCTTTGATCTCTGTAGGTGCGTGTGCTCTCATACAACAAAGCGGGCGAGTGGTGCGAGGCTTCGCTAGTGAACACCAGGAGGGAAGGTAAGGGAATTAAGTAAAGTAGAAAAGAAGTTAGTATTATCCCTCTCGTGTTCAGTTATTGAAGAAAAAGGAAAATGAATGCATCCATCTAACGGCGATGAGATTCATTATGTAAAACTAAAAGGAAGAATAAGCGAGAGTTTACTGTTCACTCTTGAGGTTCTCGTCGACTTGGTCAGATCGGATGGGTGCCCTCTTCCTACATTACGCCCCTCAACAGCCCTGATAAACATTCCTGGTATGAATTTATCTTTTGTATTGTTTTGGTAGTCATCTGACATCATCAAAAATTTTCTACATGTAGAATCAGTTTCATTTTGTAAAACAAACATTTTCCTCAACAGGGGGATGCATGCTACACTTGCTCTTTAAATTCCATATCATTGAGCGAACTTTAGTAGCTGTGCATGTAGGCTCTACATCAAATTTTAAAATAACTATATCATGGATTGTTCTATGATGAGATATACAGTATCGGACAAAAGTATTGGGATTTTTTTCAAATGCTCATAACTTCCTTTAAAATCAAGCTAGAGACGAGTTCTTTTTTCCTGTTTGTAGTAGGATGAAAGTGCTACATATTCGTGATATGGAGTATCATTAAGGCCATTATCTTCTATTAAGTAATTAATTAAGCCTAATTAGTGGATATTTCGGATTTTCCAGTTTACTAACGGGATTGTTCCAGCTGTTCCCACTTATGTTGGTGAAAGTACATCTACAAAGAAGAACAATACACTATTGATCTGTTCGGTATCTAGACCTACCGTAATCCCAGGTCACTTTTTCGACACCTCATTATTTTCGATTTTTATCTATAACTCTTATTCCAGATGAGCAATCCCCCTCAAATTTTGCAGGTGTGCTGCGAATCTGACGATACATAAATTTTCATCATTAGAACCTGATCGCTCAATTTTTGAGAAAAATCGATTTTGAAAGTTGTGATGTTTTTGACCTACCAAAATTTCACTGTAGCATTCAGCTAAAAGTTGTGAAAAATATATGTGATAGGAAATCTTGTCGTGATTCCAAATACTGAAAACTAGACGTTTGCGGATATCCCTCTTCGAATTTTTTGCTCATTCATGTACTCGAACCACTCTCCCTGATACCCTTTCCGCAAGATGATGTTATGATTCTGAAAAGAAGAACGGCAAATTCTAAGGTATTCACCTAAAAATATAACATGTGGAGACTGAATTGTTTTGCTGAGAGCAATACAGATGTGAAATAATAAGTTCTGCCATTTTCGATTTTGAGGATTAAGCTTGTGAGCTCTCGGATCACGCACATGAACGAGCATAAAATTCGAAGAGGGATATCCGCAAAAGTCTAGTTTTCAGTATTTGGAATCACGACAAGATTTCCTATCACATATATTTTTCACAACTTTTAGCTGAATGCTACAGTGAAATTTTGGTAGGTCAAAAACATCACAACTTTCAAAATCGATTTTTTTCAAAAATTGAGCGATCAGGTTCTAATGTTTAAAATTGATGTATCATCAGAGTCGTAGCATACCTGCAAAATTTGAGAGGGATTGCTCATCTAGAACGAGAGTTATAGCTGACAATCGAAAATAATGAGGTGTCGAAAAGGTGACCTGGGATTACGGTAGGTCTAGATACCGAACAGATCAATAGTACATTTTTCTTCTTTGTTGATGTACTTTCACCAACATAAGTGGGAACAGCTGGAACAATCTCGTTAGTAAACTGGAAAATTCGAAATAGCCACTAATTACGCTTAATTAATTAATTAATAGGAGATAATGATCTTAATGATACTCCATATCATGAATATGCAGCACTTTCATCCTACTACTAACTGGAAAAAAGAACAAGTCTCTAGCCTGATTTTAAAGGAAGTTATGAGCATTTGAAAAAAATCCCAATACTTTTGTCCGATACTGTATAATATTTGTATTCTGAAGATACGATCCTCCCTTTCCTTCCAGGTACCACGGGGCGATCACTCGTGCGACAGCCGAGTTCCTTCTCGGGTCGGGAATCAACGGGAGTTTCCTCGTGAGGGAATCAGAAACCAGTGCCGGTCAGCATTTAACCTTTGTTGAATTGATT
This sequence comes from Pristionchus mayeri, assembly GCA_036245805.1. NCBI lineage: Eukaryota > Metazoa > Nematoda > Chromadorea > Rhabditida > Neodiplogasteridae > Pristionchus > Pristionchus mayeri. The sequence continues at coordinate 19,822,416 of BTRK01000001.1, forward strand.
TTTTTTCGACTCAGACCCAGTCTCTGATTGATTTGGTCACTATCAGCTAGTTATGAGATGAGGTGCAACCTCGCACCTCCGGGTGAAATTCCAAATTTTCGTGAAACTGGAATTAAACAAATCGAACTGCAGGTCAGCACTCGATATCAGTGAGACACGATGGACGAGTCTACCATTACAGGATCAATGAGGACGAGAGCGGACGGGTGAGAAATAATAAAAATATTCCGATATTTACAAAAATACACATTTCTTTAGTTTATGAAATTTTCGCATTGTAACAGTGCACTCAATTTCTCATCGTTGATCTCTGCAGATTTTCATCACGAAGGAGAACAAGTTCAAGTCGTTGGGGGAGCTCGTCCACCATCACTCGATGCAGGCTGATGGACTCATATGTGAGTGGACGATTGCTCTTTCAGCCTTGATAGAAATATGAAAAAACCAGATACGCACATGTGTGAAATTAAATTTAGTTTCATTAAAAATATTAGCACGAACAGTCGCAGTCATATTGAGTTTGCAAGTTTGGCCTTTCTTCATAGATACTATGAAACCCTGATCGGCATGATCGGAGAACTAATATTCGCTGTGAATATGGAGACATCCTCTGCTCTTTCTCCAATACGCAGTTCGTCTTCAGGCAATCTGTTGTATCCTGCGCCGAAGAAGCACCGAGTTGCACAAGTCTTCTCCCTCTCCCCAACTGCACCTGACGAGTGGGAAGTGGACAGGACGGAGATCGCGATGAGGAACAAACTGGGTAAGTCCAATCGTTTGCAAGACTGCTGATAAGGAGTTGCAGAATCATTCAATTAAATTTGTAATTAGACGTCAATAAAAATAATTGTTTCTAGGTGGTGGTCAGTACGGCGACGTCTACGAGGGATACTGGAAGCGGTACGACAAGACTGTCGCCGTGAAGACACTCAAAGTGAGCAATACAATCTTGAATTGATGAAACCCCACGAAAAAAACTCCCGAAGAAAAAATAATAGATAAGGTGATTTTTCTGATCAGATCACTAATTATCGTCCGAGAAAGGAATAGTCGCTGATATATAGTGACAGTGAAGCCGCAGATTTGCAGCACAAAAATAGTTTTTTTCGATTTTTTATTAATGCTTAAGCGCATTAATAAAAATTCTTGGTGGACATTCCTCGACCATTCCTGATAGCCTTAGCTCTGATCAATCTCAAATTGATCTTTGATCTCTGACCTTTGATCTCTCTCAGGAGGACGCGATGGCACTGCCGGATTTCATCGCGGAGGCGCAGATTATGAAGGAGCTGCACCACAAGAACCTCGTGCAGCTGCTGGGAGTGTGCACGAGAGAGGCGCCCTTTTACATCATCACCGAGTGAGGGATTACGGTAGATTACTATAGATGGAATGATAGATATAAGAGGGAGTATGGACCTATTCGAGAAAACGCCAACTAGTTTAGCCGGATAAGGGGATTGTAACAATTGAACGAGCGACCAATTATTACAGTGTAATAATTGGTGGCTCGCTCAATTGTTACAATCCCCTTATCCTGCTGAACTAGTTGGCGTTTTCTCGAATAGGTCCGTGCTCCTCCTTATATCAAGAAATTATTAGAGGTTAACAATGTAAAAAGTATTTGAAGATTTTAAATTACTAATTCCTTTCTATCCTCAGGTACATGTGCTTCGGTAATCTGCTGGACTACTTGCGTAAGTCAGACCGGACCAAGCTCACTCCCTCCACGCTCATACACATGGCGACGCAAGTCGCGTCTGGAATGGCCTACCTCGAGGGACGAAATTTCATCCATCGGTGAGAACCCCTTGTCATAACCTGCACTTTCCCCTCTTACAATCCGACATTTTTACTATTTTAATTCTGATTGAATCAATGAGGAGATACTGATAGTGAATTCGCATTTTCATCGCACACTATATTTGTTTATGCGTATTAAAAAAGGATCTACGTTTTCATCAGTTTATTGATGCTCATTGTCTCTTTGTAGCGATCTCGCGGCCCGAAACTGCCTGGTGGGCGAGAACAACCTGGTCAAGGTCTGTTGTCTCAGTGATTCAAATTATTCCGTTTGTATTATCTAACCCTTTCTTCGTTTATACTTAAAGTAGTGCTACGCATGTTAATGACGATATAATTAAATATTATTCATAATAAAATAATTTGTGTAGGTGGCCGACTTCGGACTGGCTCGATTCATGCGAGAAGACACGTACACTGCCCACCAGGTGCGTTCGTGCAGCAAACAATTAATAAGTACTCGGTTACATTCGAATTTTCGATGGAAATACTCTTCGATTCGCAAAAAAAAAAAATTAATATAATAGTAATGCCAAAAATTGTTACTAGGTGAGTTGGCGTTGCCACAAATCCATATAATTTTTCCCCAGCTAACTTTTCTTAACAATCTTACGATTCCCGTGTATACAATAAATAGTGTGTTGCAGGGCGCCAAATTCCCCATCAAATGGACGGCGCCCGAGGGATTGGCGTACAACACCTTCTCGACCAAGAGCGATGTGAGTTGAGATAGGCATTGGCAGTGAAGGACCACTCCGAGAGATTTGCGTGTAGTTCTTAAATTTCATTCAAGCTCCCTGTTCTACACATAGTATCCTTCACAGGCTAATCTCTCTGCAGGTCTGGGCGTTCGGAGTGCTGTTGTGGGAGATCGCAACTTGTGGAATGGCGCCGTACCCTGGAGTCGAACTGAGCAATGGTTAGTGTGGATTAAATTTATTTCCAAAAGGTGCAAGATACTGATTAGGCAAAACAATGTCATGCGGATTATGTGAGAATGTGAAACAAAGAGAAGTTTTCGGCTACTTTTCGCCCGAACAACCACCTACCGTAACCCTCTCTGCTCTCTGCAGTGTACTCTCTCCTCGAGAAGGGATTCCGGATGGATCAACCACACGGCTGCCCCACCAACGTCTACATGCTCATGCTCCAGTGGTGAGCTGAATATTTTTTTTATCTCTGACAGACCCGATCAAATTGGAATCAAGTAGGACATGACCATTTTGATTGTAACTGAAGCGCGAATGAAACAAGTCGAGTATTGTTTTCGAAATTTTCAAAAATAATTATACTCTTTCTTGTGCTGTTTGAGTATTTTTTTCCTGAGCCAAAATATGTTTACCTGCATAGCCTGATTCATGCTCCTCCTCCAGCTGGAATTGGTCTCCGTCGGATCGTCCTCGATTCCGTGAGTTGCACAGTCGACTGGAGAACGTCCTCAACAACTCCTCCATCGACGATGAGGTCGACCGACAGATTCAGGTACTTATTACGAGTTTAGACAAGTTTCGTTGTCAAGGCAAGTTAGTGTTCCGTCAGCATGGTATTTTCGGACATTGTCTGAATAATTTGATCTCTTTCTGCCACCGTTCTTAAAAATATTACATCTCTCATTGATTGTTTTTACCACATTGATCTACCATCATCTGATCTTTGATCTCTGCTCAGGTCTCTCGTTCTCATCGTTCCTCCTCTCGTCGAAGCGAGCACGGAGACGCCCTGCAGCACATGGCGAGGAGGTGAGAGAGGGGATTACCAGAGTATTTCGAAATAGGAAGTTACTTGCTTCACAGTGAGCATTTAGGTCATCAGGGTTGCCTTGTTGTAATTTCAGCAAGGTTTTCCGGATTAAAATATAATAATTCTGAAAATAAGGCTGGTTGAATATGATATGTTTGCAGTACGACGGAGCGAGATCGTGCCTCGTCCACGCAGTCGCCGAGGATGTTCCACTCGGACCGGAGGTAGACCAAGTTGCTCATTTTTGTTCAAAATTGGCGTGATTTTAATGGGAATTTGTCAATTATGATTTCCTACGCCTTTCTGGTTGCAGCAATATCTGATATGTAGCTAAATGTGGAAAGCTTCGATTGATCTGAGCCACCCTCATGTAATAATAAATAATCCATAACTCGTAGATCACTCGATCCGTCGGCGATGGCTCCGCCCACTCCTCCCATGCGCACGTCGATTATCGTAGATCATCCGGTGAGTGGAGTACGGTAGCATAATCCGCCCCTGAATTTGAATGAAGCTATTGATTAGCTGTAGTCTCGCATTACTAGTTCTTGGAGCTCCTTCTTGGCATTTGATGGTTCGGTAATGAATGCAGCCGATTCCTCTAGAAGGGAAAGAAAAATAGTTTAACATCATTTGGCATTTTAAATTTTAAAGATGAGAAGTATTCTTTGAGATCTGCGATTACTGCACCACCAACCTACAGTTTCCCTTACAGTCATCCTCCACTGACGCTAAGCCCGCGCCTCCTCGTCATCTCCCTCTGCCCACTCCTCCCGCCAGTGCGAAGCCAAAGCTGATCAAGACCAGCGAGGGAAGAGGTACGGTAGATATCTATTGATTGGAAGGAACAAGTTCAGTCATTCAGCAGATTACAGAGACCTCTACATAGGCGATAAATTTACCTTATTGTGACCATCTCCTCTCAATTTCCCCGTTGCAGCCGAGATGGGCGGTAGCTGCAGCAGCGGGCTGTCGCAGCTGCAGAGAGGAACACTAGGGACACTCCCGAAGGGGGCGAGGATCGACGCCTTCCTGGAGAGCATGCACAGGGGACACGGTGGGTGCAGTTGTTGTTATTGAATGACCAAATAGAGAACGATCGAAAAAGAACAGCTAACGCTGACTAATAGCAAGAATGAAACAAGCATTTCGCAAGTTTTTTAAAAAATTGTATTGCGCTTATGAATCTGTATGACTTTGCTAGCTAGGTATAATTAGTAATAATTTTCCTGATATAGTTAGGGCAGCAATGGGAAATTGTGCATCATATACTATTCTATCGATCGATCGAAAAGCTCTTCAGACTCGCTGGAGCCAGACATGGACGGGCCGTCCTCTTCCCTCTCTCGCACAGGGAGTGACGAGTCACTGGATGACAGCAGAGAGAGTGGAGGGAAGGGCAGCAAGGAGGGCAGTCTCAAGGGAACTCCCTTCGACTCAGCACTCATCCTGCAGGTAGGGTAGAGGGAGGGGAGGGAAGGGCAGCAAGGAGGGTAGTCTCAAGGGAACTCCCTTCGACTCAGCACTCATCCTGCAGGTAGGGTAGAGGGAGGGGAGGGAAGGGCAGCAAGGAGGGCAGTCTCAAGGGAACTCCCTTCGACTCAGCACTCATCCTGCAGGTAGGGTAGAGGGAGGAGAGGGAAGGGCAGCAAGGAGGGCAGTCTCAAGGGAACTCCCTTCGACTCAGCACTCATCCTGCAAATAGGGTAGAGGGAGGGGAGGGAAGGGCAGCAAGGAGGGCAGTCTCAAGGGAACTCCCTTCGACTCAGCACTCATCCTGCAAATAGGGTAGAGGGAGGGGAGGGAAGGGAAGCAAGGAGGGCAGTCTCAAGGGAACTCCCTTCGACTCAGCACTCATCCTGCAGGTAGGGTAGAGGGAGGGGAGGGAAGGGAAGCAAGGAGGGCAGTCTCAAGGGAACTCCCTTCGACTCAGCACTCATCCTGCAGGTAGGGTAGAGGGAGGGGAGGGAAGGGAAGCAAGGAGGGCAGTCTCAAGGGAACTCCCTTCGACTCAGCACTCATCCTGCAGGTAGGGTAGAGGGAGGGGAGGGAAGGGAAGCAAGGAGGGCAGTCTCAAGGGAACTCCCTTCGACTCAGCACTCATCCTGCAGGTAGGGTAGAGGGAGGGGAGGGAAGGGAAGCAAGGAGGGCAGTCTCAAGGGAACTCCCTTCGACTCAGCACTCATCCTGCAGGTAGGGTAGAGGGAGGGGAGGGAAGGGAAGCAAGGAGGGCAGTCTCAAGGGAACTCCCTTCGACTCAGCACTCATCCTGCAGGTAGGGTAGAGGGAGGGGAGGGAAGGGAAGAAAGGAGGGCAGTCTCAAGGGAACTCCCTTCGACTCAGCACTCATCCTGCAAATAGGGTAGAGGGAGGGGAGGGAAGGGCAGCAAGGAGGGCAGTCTCAAGGGAACTCCCTTCGACTCAGCACTCATCCTGCAAATAGGGTAGAGGGAGGGGAGGGAAGGGAAGCAAGGAGGGCAGTCTCAAGGGAACTCCCTTCGACTCAGCACTCATCCTGCAGGTAGGGTAGAGGGAGGGGAGGGAAGGGAAGCAAGGAGGGCAGTCTCAAGGGAACTCCCTTCGACTCAGCACTCATCCTGCAGGTAGGGTAGAGGGAGGGGAGGGAAGGGAAGCAAGGAGGGCAGTCTCAAGGGAACTCCCTTCGACTCAGCACTCATCCTGCAGGTAGGGTAGAGGGAGGGGAGGGAAGGGAAGCAAGGAGGGCAGTCTCAAGGGAACTCCCTTCGACTCAGCACTCATCCTGCAGGTAGGGTAGAGGGAGGGGAGGGAAGGGAAGAAAGGAGGGCAGTCTCAAGGGAACTCCCTTCGACTCAGCACTCATCCTGCAGGTAGGGTAGAGGGAGGGGAGGGAAGGGCAGCAAGGAGGGCAGTCTCAAGGGAACTCCCTTCGACTCAGCACTCATCCTGCAGGTAGGGTAGAGGGAGTGGAGGGAAGGGAAGCAAGGAGGGCAGTCTCAAGGGAACTCCCTTCGACTCAGCACTCATCCTGCAGGTAGGGTAGAGGGAGGGGAGGGAAGGGCAGCAAGGAGGGCAGTCTCAAGGGAACTCCCTTCGACTCAGCACTCATCCTGCAGGTAGGGTAGAGGGAGGGGAGGGAAGGGCAGCAAGGAGGGCAGTCTCAAGGGAACTCCCTTCGACTCAGCACTCATCCTGCAAATAGGGTAGAGGGAGGGGAGGGAAGGGCAGCAAGGAGGGTAGTCTCAAGGGAACTCCCTTCGACTCAGCACTCATCCTGCAGGTAGGGTAGAGGGAGGGGAGGGAAGGGCAGCAAGGAGGGCAATCTCAAGGGAACTCCCTTCGACTCAGCACTCATCCTACAGGTAGGGTAGAGGGAGGGGAGGGAAGGGAAGCAAGGAGGGCAGTCTCAAGGGAACTCCCTTCGACTCAGCACTCATCCTGCAGGTAGGGAAGAGGGAGGGGAGGGAAGGGAAGCAAGGAGGGCAGTCTCAAGGGAACTCCCTTCGACTCAGCACTCATCCTGCAGGTAGGGTAGAGGGAGGGGAGGGAAGGGAAGCAAGGAGGGCAGTCTCAAGGGAACTCCCTTCGACTCAGAACTCATCCTGCAGGTAGGGTAGGAGGAGGGGTACGGTAGAAGGGTACCGTGATAGCCTACTGTATGAGAAGTTTTCTATTTTTTCTATCATTAAATAAGTGGAAAACGAGTTCTCATACTGGTATAAGTGAACACACGGGGGCAATATTACCTTGAGTCTCAATCTCTGTCCTTCTGCAGGCTCGTTCGAAGTTGAAGAAGACGAAGAGTGAGTCGCCCGAGGGATCGATAAAATCGAGTGAGAGGATCTCCCCCAGGGAGAGCATCGAGAGAATTGGTGAGGGGATTACCGAATTAATGAGTTATGAGCAGATTTACGGAAATAGAAGAATATTTATACCTTTTTTCTTCTTTTACGAATTTGTTCGATTTGTGTTTCACATTTTCTTCATAAACATTCTCATGGTGGTTGCACCGATATTCCCTCGATGGTTGTTTTGAAACCAATACAATTTAAATGTGTACAGTATATATTAATATGTGTTTAAAAGAGTGTATTATGAAATTCAATTCCAATCGTTTACTCTTCTCAGGCGGAGGTGGTGAGCCGAGTCCCCGTGTGGCCATCCGAAGGACCATCGAGAGAGAGAACAGTGGAGGAAACAACAATGAGAGGGTCAGCATTAAGATGCGATTCGAGAATATCTCACATGTTTATTGGTGAATATATTGCTAAGTATCCTCTGCAAAATGCCACAATTTTTCTAAAGTTTATCGGTGGGCATTTCAAAATATAAATCTATTCAGGAGTGCGAGGATTCTTGCATTCGCGTGCGTAGGAACACTCGAGAGAGGAGAGAGGAAGAGGGCGAACTACAGGCACACATCAGGAGTCTACGGTAAGGAAAGGGGACTTGCGAGATTTGGGATTCAGAAGAATAATTGCGCACTTGGATTACGATTTTTAAACAATGAATGCGAACTAAGAAGGCCATTTTTTAATAATTGCATCAATCTCTGATACAGATAAACTATCACATTGAGCATTAGGCGATCCTGTGAACTCTTTGCTTCACAAGGTTACGAAAATCGGCAGAGACTGTGATGTGTAATATGTCCGTTGCATGGTTTCAAAAATATACCCAAAACTTTGTTTAGACACGTGGAGCCCCGTTCGGTGCCTATCGCTCCCTCCTCTTCGTCTTCCTCCACTTCCACTCAACGAGAGGAACCCCCACTGGAGCAGGCGAAGATACGACAACTCGTCACTCACAAGGTCGGGACGGCACTCTAGTTACGTTTAGATTGAGCTCAGATCACTTGAGGCATTTTGATTTATTTTTAAGCAATAAGTAAGTCTAGATAATTCTAAATATCACTGGACTTGTAGTAAGTGGTCCTATAGTCCACTGTTCAAGTGCTAAAGACCAAAGGTGAATGCATCCCCTTGTTGCAGGTGGCTCCTCTGCAGCACCACCGTCCGATCTCAGTTGGGGGCGGAGGGGAGGGAGGATCGACGGCCAATTCAGACTCCGATTCGTCCTCCTCCGCCTGTCTGCTCATGCCGACTGCGAGTGTGAAGAGACTGGAGAGAGGAGGAATGGAGGGAGGAGCACTCTCCCCCCGACCATTCGCCACCCTACAGAGGAGTTCGGTGAGCATTGGACAGGAGCTGGTTTTATGAGGAAATGAGAGCAAAGATTGATAGAGAAATCGTAATAGTTTTGTGAATGAAGTAGAACGTATCAAGTCTAAATTTTACTTGCCAAAATTCGAGCAACACAGCGATTTGTTATTGGTGCGCAATAATTAATATCGATGAAACCTCATTGTGCCAAGTAACGAGACGAGCGAACAGGCGAAATTAAAATAGAAACAATTTTAAATGGCTGAAAGATGTGTTGGCAGGGGCGTGACTCGGTGTCCTCGAAGGGATCCGGCCTGCCTCCGAGTGGAGCAGAGAGAACGAGTGCCATCGTCGAGGTGAGATAGAAGATAGTTTATTATTAGTTGTTATAGAGTTTGTGGGCGAAATATTGAAAAGAGTTGATACATCGGAGTTTGGTGATATGATGAAACACAAAACTGAAATCTGTTTTGGCGAATTTGATAATTATCTCCCTGTTTTGGTAGAATTTAGTGTTGCTGTTATTTTCTTACTGGAATCAGTAAAATAATTAATCAAACGATAATTTCACGGATTATAATTAAATGATATCTTAATTATGTGTATACAAGTGGTATTCCAGGAGGGTTCCCGGATGACGCGTGCTTCCTCCTTACGAGATATCGCCAACAAATTCGAAGCACTGCAAGTGGACGGAGAGAAGAAGAGTACGTTCTTTTTTCTAATGATAATTTCAATTTATTATATTTATTTAAATAATAAAAAGTAACTGAAAGCTCGATTTGTGCACTGGCGGTTTCTAATTTCACTAATTCCATTACTGCGTCATGTTGTGCACTTATCAGTGCGACTTGGATTTGTGGAAACTAAACTTTTACATCCTAAACTACTGTTCATGCTTCCCTCATCAGGCGTGGCTCCTCGAGTTGCCCTCACTCCCTCCTCTTCCATCTCCTCCTCTTCTTCCTCCGCTACGAAGCGATTCTCGCTCCTGGAGCAGCAGCAGCAGCCTGCCAAGCCCGCACCCGCTCCTCCTCGCGCATCCCACGATGCAGTACCACCCGTCGACGTAGGCGCACCCGTGAACAAGGTACGGTATGGGGTACGGTAGAATATTGATTGATCGATATCAATAAAACTGTTGGCAACTGATACCGTAACCTCTTCGTTGCAGGAGTCGCTACAGGACCAGTTCCGACGGGTGGAGTCGTGCATCCGATCGTTGACGTCATCCGGGGGCGGTCGTGGTCCGTCAGCCTCATCGTCGACGTCTTCTGCCGCCTCGTCGGCATCTGGAGGAGGACCGTCGTCGTCTTCGGGAGAGACTTCGCATCTCTCTCTCCTCGTGAGACTGAGTGACCTCACTCAGCAGTTCCACTCGACTGCCTCGATCTACGGAGAGCAGATCGCACCCCATAACAAGTTCAGATTCAGGTGAGGAAAAGAAATGAAATTAATGTAGCATTCAGGTTTCAGAAACAGCTGAAATGTTGTGATAGGCTTTTGAAGGGATTGCAGTGTTGCATCGTAACAAAATAAATGAAAAAAATTGCTTTACTTCATGATTAGTTCCGGAAACAATTTGGAAAATATGTCTGTTGTGATAATAACATTTTTTAAAACTTTAAAATATTAAAATAATTTTCTATAACTCACCCGTTCCCATTCAGGGAGCTGCTCAACCGTCTGGAGGTCTTCGTCCGACAGGTGCGACAGTGTTCCTCTGCAGCCTGCAGCAATCCCTCTCCCTCCTCGCCCGCCCACTCTGCAGCTGCTGCAGATTCCCTCGAGGAACGGATCCTCCCCCAACTGGAGCTGTTGCTGCAGCAGATCATGCAGCTAGTCAATCGATAGCCCTCCCCCACTACAGTAACCCCTCCCCCTCGTTCCATTCGGGACCCGCTTTGCATGAATTCACACAGTAGTTGTAAATACGCACTCTCCCATCCTGCAAAAGCTTTTTGTTTCGCCCTCCTGCACCCAATATGAAATCTGATGATGATTACGGTAATCTGTCTATGTTGCGTAATATTCAGCCACTGCCTAGTGGTGCATGAGTGTACCATTTAACCCCTTGTTTATATCGTAGTGCTCATTATATCGAATACTTCTGCTGATTGCAAGCCTTCTGATCTGTTGCTACCTTACCAGTCATCTTATCAAAAAAATTTTTCCCTGAATGCATAATCGATAGTCTTTCACTTATATATACACGCAGCCACTCCCAATTAATCAATAGTTCGCAAGCATGCACATACAGGATACTCGCGTAGTCTGCCAATATAGTCTGTGAATTGTTTACATTGTATGCTTTAGCTCTCTTCCCTCATATGGAAAGAGGCCTATTTCTATCGTCTGAATTGTAATCGAAACGACAGCAAATCAATCGGGTATTGCTTCCTCCTCTTCTTCCATCCATTGTCCAAGGCCATTCCCATGGCGATAAAGAAGTGCTACTTTGCTAATATCATGGAGATCGGACAGAGAATGTTGAAAAAGGAAAAACTGTCAACGATAGGAAAAAATTTCAAGATCTATTAAAATCAAGGCTTGTTTTCTTACATGGAGTAACGATATCGGTCCCTCGATCCCTTGTCGTGAAGTAGTCCTTTTGTTCGAGAGTTTCGATGTTGTATTCAATGCGAGATTAGACGCATTGAAACATGAGGAAGAAGAGAAAGGAGACCTCGCCAATCTGACTAATGAGAATGATCTCCCCCTTCTCCCATTCTCTCCCTTTGAGAGAGCACATGGAAGGAGGAGAGTCCGCCCTTCCTCCTCAGATTACTGTAGAGACGATTCCCGGAAATGAGGACCTGTCACGAGAAAGGACAGAAGAGAGTGGAGGAGGAAGTGATGCAGTGATGCAATTAGGGAATCTGGAAGATGAAGGCAACGTGAGATTATGATTACTAAAGATTTTTTTAGTTTTCTCTCCATTTGAATGAGTGCATTGCAATGTGATTAGGTCTATACATGTTTTTCTCATTACAATCATCTTTCATTCATTTCAAAATATTTGTTTGATCACTTGTTTTCCTCTTGATATTCTCATGCATTAGGTGATTTTTTTAGGTGATTGCTATTGAAAGGAGAGATATATATTGAGTCAGTTACAAAGGATCTTTAAAATAGGTGATTTTTCAAGTTCTTAATTGTTTGATGAGGATGGTCGACCAGAGAGAGAGAGAGAGAGAGTGCTCTTCACGCGTCATTTGTTATCCATTCGCACTTTTTCTTCGAAGAGGGCGGTGTAAACGGAGTTATTCTCTGCTAGCTAACGAGTAATTGAGGAAATCCCAGTGAGAATCAGATTGAGTCTCCCATCCCACCCCATTCCTCTCTTCATTCCACCCACTCCCTAGTCAGTCAATCAGTCCGAGGGAGTGCCTTGAGTGGGGGGAGTCTCACTCCGTTCGCTCTTCTCTATTTCAAGCAGTTTCGCGCCCTTCGATTCACTCGACTCGCCAATTCCATTTCCTGAGTGGTCAGAGGGGCAGAAGTTGTCTATGTTTAGGGAGGGAAAGGGAGGAAGTGGGGGATGATGAGGGGAAGGAGATTTCTTCTTCTTCAAGGAAGAGGTCACTCGAGCTTGCACAAGCCACGACGTAGAGGACCGATTGGGACTTCCCCTTTCCGAGTATGTCCAACGACATATACCAAAATTTTTTGAAGATTTAAAAAAAAAGATTAACATTTTGATTACATGGAAATATCTGTATTGACAGTACTACGAACAGTAATAATTGCAGGAATCCATGCAACAATAATATGCGTATAACAGCAATAGCAGAATCCCCTCCTTCAGAATCCCTCGTGGGTCTTTGTTCCTCGCCCTGCCATCAAAATACTCGATCCCCCTCTCGCGATGTGCGAATCGGCTTGACATCGTGCGAATCGAATCACAATTACCCTCTCAACCTCTCTCTTTTTCCTCTTTTATTTTCGTCATCAAGTCGTGTGACGTGAGATTTCAGAAATGTGGAGGAAAGAATGAAGAGAATAAAACGGAAAATTTCCCGGGATATTATTGCAGGTCGCATTATATGTGATTGTATTTGTATTTCGAATACAACAGGAAAAGATATTCAAAGTATCTGCAACAGTTTGTTGATTTCTTTTGCTCCTTCTCGAAGCTCAAACATCGTGCAAGTCTTTATCCGCCAATGAGAGGGGGTACGATATACTTCTAACTGAGGGGGTTGTTCGTCAAGAGTATGCAGCCAAGAATGTGTATCTAGAGTGGTATTAATCAATGGATTCGACCGGTTGTGGTACAGGGAAGAGATGATCTTTGATCGTTGGTCTCTCCTCTTTATCCGAATCGGACCTGGCTCGCCCAACTCCTCTGCCCGGCCGATCTCTTCCCGAAGCGCACCTGGTTCGCCCACTTTTTACTGTATGACGGCATCTCGGATCGCTGCAATTCGACTACCGTAATCTCTGAGGTTCGCTGGAGCGCAGTTTTAGTCCCCGATATGACTCCGTTCCAAACTAAATTATGGCTCTCACATGCAAAACATGTCCGAAATCATCTTGTATTGTGCGGGGAGTGGGCTATCGGATCTCCGTAAACAGTGAGGAAACGAGTGGAAAGTAGCGTACCAGTGCTCGAGGGAAGGAATCGAACTGCTTGGGAGCCGACTCGAAGTCTGAAGGACCATCGTCGTACTCTGCAGTGGAGACAAGTTAGATTTGTCCTACTCTCATCATTGTGCATAATTTCTCACTCACTTTCAGAGATTTCTGATCGCTTTTTGTATTGTTGGTCTCGATTTTCAAGTATTCTTGCATTTTGCACCGTGTCCAAATAGATCTCCGCAGTGAAGTCACCGAATTAGATGGACTGCAACTCCATTTTCCCTCTCTCGCTGCATGCTAATTGTGAGCGACGTCGTTATTGTGGAGCGACGAACACTCGTGTCCCAAATAGCCCGCCAACTCTCACAATGTCAGTCGAAAGACGCACAGCGTGGGCTTGTAAGTCAATAATAAGGAAAAGAAGAAGGAAGAGCCTGTAATTTGCGCGGTAATTTGAGGAGCGAAAGGAGCGAGAGTTGCCTCTGAGGAGACCTCAGATTTCACCAGATCGTTAGGGATAAATGCCGCCTCGAGGGAAGTTTTCCCGTGGGCGAGGACCGAATGACGAATAGACCAGTCGAATGGTTGCTAAGATTCCCCGCTGACGTAAGCCCCTTTTGGTGCAGCCGAAATCCGAGACCATTCACGCATTGGTGATACTCTCACTCTCTCCGTTCTGCGTGCTCTCTCGCTTTCTCTAACCAGAGAGGGTGGAATTGAACCCATTGCTGGAGCATTGTTGCAATCAGATACTCGCTTCCTGGGGGTGGTTGATAGCATGCGAAGGGGATAAGTTATTCAGAATGCGAGATTGAGGTCGTGGGAGTTGCAGAAGTGCGTGGGGAAGCAATTTGGTTAGTTGAAGGACAGGCAGAGGGGTGAAAATAACCCGTGGGAGAGGATAGAAATCACAGGAGGACAGTGGACGAAAAGAGATATTTAAAGGCTGGAGTTGGAAAACAAAAGCCTATGGTAACTCAAGGCAACAATGCTTTAGCACACAATCACATGAAGTTTCTCACAACTCATGGAAAACAATCAACAGCGATTCTTGAAAACCACTTCAGCAATTTTTCATTACAATCTTATTCTTAGAATAAAACACTCAATTCTGCAATTATAGCGGCTGCTATACCTTCGAATTCGCATAGAATCTTCTCTTACATAATTGTCTACAGTAAGCTCTTCTGCATCTATACAGCAGCTATCAACTACATTGATCTACAACACGTAGAGACTCTTCAATCTAGTGACTCTTCAATCTACCGCTGCTACCGCAACCTCACCGTGCCATCTACAGAATCTCAGGCAAAAGTAATCACAGTATAATCAATACTTCCGTCTCATGACCGACCTGCTCCATAGGTGAGTGTGCAGAGGGTGGCAACGAGTAGCACGATAAGTCGAGCAGTCAGCATCGTGGAAGGGGGATGAAGTGAGAAGAGGAGGGAGGGATCTAAGCAGGAGGAGGAAGGAGACTCCGCCCACAGATTCAGGAGAACAAGGGCGGAGATTGAAAAGGGATTGAGGATGCAAGTAAATATCAGATTTCACACTGGAGAGGGTCAGAGATGAACTCCGATGTAGGCAGATCGACCAATTGGAAGACTGCTTCCTCACTCGTCATGGGAGTGATCACACTCCTTTTTTCTGGTGCGAAACCCGATTCCTCCTCCTTGTTCACCAGGAAGAAACTACTCATATTCGAGGTCTAGAGGACTCAAGTCGTTTCCGAGTCTCGTCATAGCTCCTCTCGTGCCTTCTAGTGGTTGATTCCATGTGAAAACACCGTCTTATCGAGTGATATTTCAATAAGTTCTCATGCAGGATCGTGAGAGTTTACCACGGGAAATGGGATCGTGATCGTCAGAGGAGAGGGATTCAAAGCAACAGAAGGAAAAAAACAGAAACGAGTGGGCGCCAGCCTTACTTTGACAGTGATAAATATTAACGCAGACAGCTCTTCCTTCCGCTTTGGTTGGCCGTTCAAAGACTTCACTTGGAACGTTCGAAAGAATGGCACAAAAGAGTGGGGACACAGATGGTAGACGCAAAAAAAGACGAGGAAGTTTCACCTCTTCATTCCGTGTCGTCTCGCTCTTCTAAGGCGGTCGCTCAGGAATGTTTTCGGTTCGTTGCTCATCTATTTTATGCCATTTACGCCCCTCCTTTACAGACAGAAAGTGCTCAAGAAATGAAAAGTGTGCACTCATTAGAACATCGATCCCTTTGTCATCCCTCTCTGTTATCTACCCGTCCTCCCGTCATTCCTCCTCCTCTTTCTCGAAAATTGGCGGGTCTGAGATTCGATCTTTCCGCGAACTTTCGTGGTTCCTCTTAGATGTCTCTGGAGGGCTACAATTTAGCCAGAACGTGGCAATTTCCTGTTATCAGCTGAATACTCGACAGGACGTCGATAAGATCGTGGGAAAGAAACTACGTATCTCTATTTCACGCACTCTCTGGTCGATAAACATCACAGCTTGTTGAGCATCATTCCGTGTGATAGAGTGATCTGGGCACACACAACGATAGAGCATGGGAGCATTCCGTCAGTTCCGAGTCATTCCGTTGCTTCAATCATCTCCCGCTCCACCTTAAAACGCGCTGATCTTCCAGCCAAATTTCGTCTGAAACATGCTTCTTCTCTATCCGCGTTTTAGCGCTTCAAAAGCGCGAACTGCCTTCCGAAGCTCAGATAAACCGAATATTACGATGATGCACTATGTTGACTGTAAGAAAAAGAATTGGCTAGATCGATCTGAGCTTGGGGGAACTCCTGGCCGCCTTAGTTCAACTGACGAAGCTCGACTTCATTCCCGCCATCAACATTTCTCTGAATAATCGGGCGTCACTCCTTTCTCACTATATTTTCCGGAAATTTGCAGACTAGTCATTTTTCAAGTTCTGATGACGAGTGTGCGAACATTAGAAAGTTCCAAGATGTATTCTTCATTCTAGACCCTTCTCGAGCCTCCCCCTAAACTCCTCTCTTTCCCTCCAATCTCCCCTCACAAAGTGACCTCTTTCACTCCTCTCTCCCCTTCCTCCTCCAATCCCACCATCTCTTCCCTCAGCTCAAAGCTCATGCGGGCGCTCTTGCAAGATCCGGTTGGGCATTCGCCCAGGCCGAGAACTTTCCTTCTTTTTCATCCTCCTCCTCACTGAGAGTGCGCGAAAGTAAGAGTGCGCTCTCTCAATTCGTCGAGATCTCTCACCCTGAGAGGAGCGAGAGAGAACGAGGAATGAGGAGGGCAGTAACTGTTCCTTCTGCACTGCACGAGACCAAATCTCGCCCAAATGCACCCGTGTTTTCCATTGAATTTCACTCGACTACTCGTTTCCCGATATGATGTTTATCTTACTGGTTTACGCTGTTGTTTTCGCTTGCTTTTGTCCACAAAGGTGTGAAATCATGATCAGTCGTAGTGAATTCCGATTCCACGGTTTCAATCGGAAAGAATTTGGCATCATTCCAATTGAAACAGTGTGGCTATGATTCAACCATGTGACTAAGAGAAATCGTCCTTTCCTTCTCCTTTCCGTGATGGCTTAAGCCATTTCCCCTTTACCATCCTCCCGATCTCCTATTCCTCGTATGTTTTCATGCCTGCCATCCCTTGCACTCTCCTCATCGCACTTCGATGGATGTTCAAATCCTGGCAAATGTCCCCTTTCCAAAAATATCCACATCATTGGTCCACATCTTCCTTTTTCCCTACTCCCTCTCGATTAGCAACAATGACCCATTGTCTCTCTTCAGACTCGTCTCTTCTCTCTTCGTCCACTCACTTCTCGTCTTCTCTCGGGTGCAGAGTGGTCACTGCCCATCAGACTCTGCTCCACAATGGCAGACAAGGAGCCCAAAGACACGCGTGAGTACCAGACTTTCTTTCTTTAGCACAATAGCTGGTTAGGGTAATACATAAAGAAGTGCAATGGGCTAATTTCACACTGATTTGTAGTATCAAAATTTCCCTAACGTAGTGCCATAAAGAGGCGTAGACAAGTGCATTCAATTCGTCAGATTTGTGTGTCCTTAATCTTTACTCGGAAATCTGCGTTATAGAGCAGCTGTTGCTTCCGGATACCTTTTACTTTTCGAACAGATCTTTCTTCGTCCCTCTCAGACACCGTCCTGTAATTCAGAGACCGCTCGTGCGGTGTAGATCTTTGAGAAATGAGGTTGAGGGGAGACAATAGTCGAGTAAAGAGCAGAGAAGATGAATGACAGAGATGACAGATCACTATTTCAGTTGTGCTGGTGACGGGTGC
This sequence comes from Pristionchus mayeri, assembly GCA_036245805.1. Lineage (NCBI taxonomy): Eukaryota > Metazoa > Nematoda > Chromadorea > Rhabditida > Neodiplogasteridae > Pristionchus > Pristionchus mayeri. Next base: position 19,839,956 of record BTRK01000001.1, read on the forward strand.
TTCTGGATACGTCGCCTCTCACGTCGTTCTCAATCTGCTCAAGCAGGGATTCAGAGTGAGAGGAACTGTGCGATCACTCAAGAACGCCGCCAAGGTGAGGGAAAGATCAAAGACCAAAGACCAAAGGAAGAGTAGAGAACTGACGCCATGCAAGGTCGTGCCTATTTTGGGATGTGCAAAATGAGATCACTTCACCAGTCATTGCTCGAATAATTATTTCGTTTCGTCGAATGACCAAACTTCTTCCCGTGAGAGGGAAAACAATTGCCTACGTATATGCAGGGGTTTATATATATTATTTATATTTTATCTACGCTCGGCGGCGCAACAAAAGACGAATAATTACTTATGTGTTATGATACAAGAGAGTTGACTCTCCTCACACTGAGGTCGAATACGATAGGAAGGGGGGAATGAGGGGGGAAGGAGGTGCAATCGTAAAATGCGAAGATCCAATCGGCTGGTCTCATCTGTCTTCGTCTGTTCTGATGGGGAGTTTTATCGAGGAGGAGGCACTCGAGGTAGACCAGGTAGACTGCTCCGAGATCCAGCGTCAGGGGATCTCTAAAGGGGGGAGGGGGTGAGAATGAAGGAATGTGGTAAGGTAGTGGAAGGAGGGAATACTATTGGAAAATATATTTCCGAAAATCCCATGGGAATCGTCACTGTCTAGTCTAACATTTTTTTTAGTGGAAAGGTCATCTGACTGATTATTTTGATGCAGACTTTCTCATAACTTCTACTCGAAAACAGACAAAAATATGTATTTTCATGTGATAAGTACACTAAGTTATGTCGAAAAAATAGACATAATATAGACCCACTGAAGATGTACATGTCTCAGGAAAAACATTTTCAAATTGTCGTATTATGAATGGAAAATTAATTGTGACCTCTGAGTTATTTATTGAACCTAAATATGACCTGACCAATGAGGTGTATGGTAGTGGTGGATAATCATCATGTCTTGTAGTATAATCAGTACGAATTCTCACGTACTGCATGGAATTTAATCAAAATGAGTGCGCTAATCTATTTCTAGCCCCGGCCATATACTGTCCCATGCTCTTATGCGAAAACTTTTTTCTGTAGACGAGAATATTCTAATAGGGGGGCTTAGACTCTCGTCTGAGCAGGTATTTCTATGAAGTGCAGAGACGAATCTCACTACAAACTGGTACCCAACGGGTACTCTGACAGAAGAGAAGTGAATCTTTGAACCAGTAATGTAAAATATAAACAAATGAGGGGTAGGAATAACAAATTTACGAAACTCTGTAATTCGGAAATAATTTTTGGAGCCGCTGACGACACTTTTTTTGCAGTGAAATCGTATCTTGAATCCAGATTCGCCAGAAAATTCATCGTCGTACGGTTTCCGGAAGAATGCAACGATATTGCTAGGAAGAGAAGGGATTCTTACTCTCCCTGTGATTGTGCTCGTTCGCATCCCTGTTTCTTATGGCTGCGGTATCGAGTAGAACGGAGAATCCCCTGATGAAACGATACAGTTAGAGTATATTGCGTCGGTACTGGGGGAAGGGGGTTGAGTATGAAAAATTAAAGAGGAACCTTACATCACATCCCCTCATTGCAGATCGATCCAATTCGCAAGCTCGACGTCGACGGCCGTCTGGAGCTCGTCGAGGCAGATCTACTCAAGGAGGAGGGATGGGCCAAGTAAGATAATTTGATCTTTGATATCTCCACAAGGGTGTACCCTGTACTGAAAACGGCGAAAACTTTGCTAATATTTCGGACAAAGATCAAAGATCAATTTCCCAGCGCGATTTCTGGTTGTGATTTCGTGCAGCACGTCGCTTCTCCCTTCCCCATCGTCGCAGACGAGACTGTAGTCACCACTGCCATCAGCGGAACCCTCAACGTACTCAAGGTCAGCTTTGATCTACCTGAGACTCAGTCGAGCTTTGACGTTGTGATGCTGTTGGACGTTGATAGTTCATATAATGATAAGGGCACAGCGATGTCCGAAGTGGGTACAGTGAGATTTCCTAGATAGGCACGCATTGTATTTTGCGCGTATTTACTAACATTAAAAATTATACTTTTTTAAAAACGTGTTTAAAAAAGTATAAAAAAGTATATTTAAACTGATAGCTGATACGGCAGTTGATCTTTGATCGCTCAGGCGGTCGCCAAGTGCCCCAGCGTCCAGAAGGTCGTGCTCACTTCCTCCTGCGTTTCTGTCAACGGTCAGTTGGAGGGCGATGTTTGATCTCTGATCTTTGAACTCCTTCAGAGGGCCATGACCAGAACCGGACCTTCGATGAGGAGGATTGGACGAATCTCGAGGACTCTAGGGTAAGAGTGGTCTTTGATCTTTCTCCGTTTCAAAGCAGCGGTTTATGTTATTTGATCTTTGATCTCTCAGGTTGGTCTCTACCCCAAGAGCAAGACGATGGCCGAGAAAGAGGCGTGGAAGTTCCAGAAGGAGATTCCAGAGGGAGACAACAAGTTCAGGGTACGTCACATACTTTCGGGTTTCAATCTGACACTGCGACACTCTCCCCTGCGCCTACAAGTCATCTAATGGGAATATCTATGTTGCGTCGCACTTTGTGACTTTTATGGCGTAGTGCTCTTACAACGAACTTCTATTGTTACGTCAGAGTACAATGAGTCGTATTTGTGACTGCTACAACATACACCGTCTTACTTTCGCATTGAATGTAGCTGTCTGTAATGGCGCAGTTTGTATTACACAAATGTTTGGGAGGGACGCTGAACAATAATAGTGATTGTAGAGAAATGCTCAAAACATTGATTTCTCAAAGAAGTACCTCTAGACTTCTAGATTTATTTTTAAGGTCCAATATCAAATCAATAAATCGATATTTCAGCTCTCGACCATCAACCCGGTGCTCGTTATCGGCCCCCCTCTCATCGACGAGCAGGGATCGAGCATCTCGGTGAGACTACTTTATCCCTTCAGAACCCAGAGATACAGTAACGTCCGTTCACTTATCCATCGATATTCTATCGTATCCCTTCAGATCATCCGTCAGTTCCTTCAGCACGAGATGCCTGCGTGCCCGCCCATGCAGGTAAAGTATTTTCGTTTTCCATTTCCGTGTTGGGTTTTCTAGTTATCGAAAAGAATACATTAATGGATAGTATCTATAATTTCTCTTATCCTCTCCTTTTTTGTATGAGTTATCGGGAGAAATCAAGGGATGGAGGAATGAATTTGAAAGGGAAAACGAAGGGATCATCATTTCCCCTCTGTTTAGGTTGCTCTCGTCGATGTGCGCGACGTTGCCGAGATGCACGTCAAGGCGATGCTCAGCCCCGAGACTGGTAAGACATCTACCGTATTCTACAGTAACTTTAGACTAAGGCATTTAGTCTACTGTTACTTACCGTACCAAACGACAATTAGATTTCAAAATCTGCTCTTCCTTGTTCATCATAACAATCTCTGTAGACGAATATAAAACTTCGAAATCAAAGTAATGTGATGAATTATGAATAAAATAGTGCAGTATTTGATCGTTGATCTCTTCAGACGGCCATCGTTTCCTGGCTGCCAGTCAGCCCTCCTACTGGTTCCGAGACATCTCGCGCGTACTCGGAAAGGAGTTCAAAGAGCACGGTATGAAAGGGAAGGGATCAAAGACCATCGAGGACTTGCTTGTCTCTAATATATTTTATATTTTAAAAAACTTATTGTGGTAAAATGAACGGATAAGTTTCAGAAACTTGATTATTAGAGATGAGAGAACATCAAAGATCAGAGTTCATTCCTCTCAGGTTACTGCACTCCTCGCTACGAGGCGCCCGGCTTCATCGTCCGTCTCATGGCCATCTTCGACAAGCAGGTGGGAATTACACAAATATTTTAATAAATTGCACAATTAACTGTTTTTTTAAATGAACTAATTAAGGCTGCCTCGGTGATCGATCGACTGCACCACGAGATCAAATTCGACAACAGCAAGGTTGGCTTCTTCGATTTACGGAAGGCCAAAGACCATTATTATTAGTCCGCTTTCGTTTGTTTTAACGAGCAGATCAAAGGTGCTTTTGGAAAATGGTGTAGATTGTGTCTTAAATACGATTGAGCAAACCAAAAGAAACTAAAGATCAAGAATCAAAGATCAAAGATCACTTGCAGGCGCAGCGTATGCTGGGGATGTCGTTCCGTGACCCGGATGAGTCACTGAAGGAGATGGGCTACGTGTGCATCGAGAGAGGAATCGTGAAGAAGAACAAGAACTACAAGGGATGCCCCGAGAAGTACAAGGAGTTCGCCAAGCACTGAGTCCCCTCCTACAGTACCCCTACCGTACTCGATACCGTACTAGAATCCATGCCCCGCTATTGTATTCCCATCACTATCGTATTGTTACATTCGCGATCAGTATTGATAGTACTCCCTGATCTAGCTTATTACCCCATCTCATTATTGTTCCTCTGACAGCCCTCCCCTGAGACAGAGTTTTCTCCTTCATTCCTCAGACCCGAGAGGTCAAATATCAATCGCGCGAAAATCAAAACTTGACTAGTCTGTGATAGTCAGCCCCCATTAGTTGCATTCCCGAATAGGGACACCACAATATCTGATTCGATGTTGATTCCCTTACCGTACCCCTATTTACCACCGTATCCCGGGCCGACACAGCCCTAAAATCGCACAATATGTGTGTAATTTGTGACTACAGTGGAATCGAATAAATTTATACGCAATGTCTAGTGAACCGTAAAGAGTACACTATGGGAGTAATATGCAACAAAAACGAGGGGCCATTGTGCAAATCACTCTTGTGCAATAATAGAGCTCACACAAAAATACAAAAAAAAAATCCGACAGGACCTTCCTATACAGATATCGATCTAGAAATCCACCGAGCAATCAGGCTCTTTTCTTCGCCCTTAATTCTTTTTACTGTTCCTATGTTCACAATCGAACGATCTGCAGAATATATTCTATAGGTTGTCTTCATGTTAATCATGAGAACTGAAATTTATCACTAGGGTGTTTCCATTATTCTGTATCTCTTCTCGTTTCCCTCACTCTTCTCCAAGTCTCTCCACATGCACCACTGGGCGTCTTTTCATCTTCCTCAGCTTCCTCAGTGTCCATTTTCGGGAGGTGACCACTTTTGGTTCATTGCCCGACTTGTCATATCTATACATCACGAGGTCCCTCCATCCGTCTTCTGGTCCCTCCGTATCACTCAGAAGGATGTGTCCGTCCTTCAGAATGAAGAGAGAGGTGGTATCTTCCTCATAGTACACCTCAATTATTACAATTGGAGAGGGGAGAAGTGGAAGAGAAACCTCAATGTTTCGAATAGTCGAAGTGACGTATCCTCGCTCTCGCACGATTCCCATTTGACGAAGGAGGGAGAGAACATCCTCAGGGGGAATTTGCTCGAATGAGACTTCCCTGAACGAGCCACCGGACTCGATCTTCTGAAGCACAAATGACAATAACTCACAAGAAGTCCACGTCGAGTGGCATTGGAACAGAGAAGTCCACGTCGAGTGGCATGGAGATTCAGAAGTCCACGTCGAGTGGCAGGGAGAAGTCCACGTCGAGTGGCACGGTGATGGAGAAGTCCACGTCGAGTGGCATTGGAACAGAGAAGTCCACGTCGAGTGGCATGGAGATTCAGAAGTCCACGTCGAGTGGCATTGAGAAGTCCACGTCGAGTGGCACGGTGATGGAGAAGTCCACGTCGAGTGGCATTGGAACAGAGAAGTCCACGTCGAGTGGCAAGTTGTCCAAGATCGCGCCGAGCGATTTCACGTCGAGTGAGGACAAGAGGCAGGGAGTACCTGAAAGTGATGTAAAGAATGAAAAGGATGGTATGGCTGAAAAGCCTGTGTTCGTTCGGAAAGTGGTTCCTGTGAATGTTATTATCGGAGGAATGAGAGTGAAAGCAATTTTGGATACTGGAGCTGAAGTCAACCTCATTGACAAACGAAGAGTTGATATGATGACCCTTGTGGAGGATAATAAGGAAGAAAGACTCCAGTTGCGAGATGCACAAGGGAATGAGATTGAGATGATCGGAACAGTGATATTGGATGTTGAGATGGAAGTAGGATTGAAGTGCAAAGTCGGGTTCTGCGTGGCCAGCAAGGACATTCGCGCGATTTTGCTTGGAAGTTGTGCGCTTGATGCCATGGGGCTGGAGCTCAGATTGAAGAGTGGGAATGTAAGTACTCCAGTGGCAGTGGAGCCAGGTGGAAGTGTGGAGACTGAGAGAAAAGGTGTGGTGACAGAACTCCTGAAGAGAGAGTCTGATGAGCAGAATAAGTTGAAAGTGTTGCCCAGTGAAGGGACTGAGAAGTTTGCTGAGAGAATGGAGATGCGTGGTGAAGCATCGGACGCGGTCGACTTCATCGAGGACACGGACAAGCCGTCGCTGAAGAAACCTGAACTTGGAGTGAAGCCCTTCACAAGACATCGTCGTGCCATTCAGTGCTACAACTGCGGCAAGTGGGGTCATATCGCCATCAAATGTTATCGACTGAAGAAAGAAGGAATACATCCTGATTGTGGAGGATCTGGAGACTTCCGTCATTTCCCGATCGCCGGAAGGGCTGTGATGAAGGAGTCGAGTGTGTACAGAGGGAAGAATAGAGGAGGTGCTGCAGTCGGACACGTTGCTCCGAGACCCCTCTCAACCATCGATTGCTACAACTGCCGCCAACTTGGACACAGGAAGGACGTCTGCCCCGAACTGCTCGATCTGAGAAAGAAGATTCGATTGAGGACAATCGCTTCGGAGAACGGGGGCATGTAGAGGAAATGCCCCAATGATGTCATTTCCCCTGTGAATTTATGTTATTTAATTCCCTGCAATTAGTAATTAATTAAATAATCAATATAATATTTAAATATCATAATTTAGTAAGCAATCAATCCAATGTAATTAGGGACTGCAGCCCGAATTTTTGAGTACGGAATATTGGTTGCCTCCTTCCGACGCTTTTGCTTTCAAACTACCGTAATTTTCAAGCCAAATTCTTTCAATATTTTAAAACATTTTTTGAAAATATTTAATGTAATTTTCAAACTATTTTATTGATTGAAATGAATATAAATATATAATGAAAGTGCGATAAGCATGGCAAGAAGATGCATGCTGTAGAAATGAAGGCGCACGAAGCGATCGAAAATAAGCAGGTTTTCAGAATTAAGTGTTGAGGCTTCATTTCCTCAGCTACAACTGCCGCCAACTTGGACACAGGAAGGACGTCTGCCCCGAATTGCTCGATCTGAGAAAGAAGATTCGATTGAGGACAATCGCTTCGGAGAACGGGGGCATGTAGAGGAAATGCCCCAATGATGTCATTTCCCCTGTGAATTTATGTTATTTAATTCCCTGCAATTAGTAATTAATTAAATAATCAACATAATATTTAAATATCATAATTTAGTAAGCAATCAATCCGATGTAATTGCTGTATCACACTGGTCAATTCATATTTGAATGGCCGCGTCACCTAGAACTTTCTTGTGCGTACACCAAGTATGCGTCTTCAATTTTGTCAATTCTTGCACTTACCTAAATTAGTCTCTCTCTTGTTCCCTCGTTTAGATAGGTCGTTGTTTTTATTGTTTTGTTGAGTGATTTCAGTAGTAAATATTATTAATTAATTCTCCTCGTCTTACTTGAGTTTATTAGTGGGAGAGTGCGCCTATTGTGGAGGATAACTCTCCACTTATCGTCGTTCGACAGTCGTCTTGTTCCTTTCGCTTCTCTTCCATTCTTGTGTCTTTCCTTTTCTACTCTTGTTGTGACCAGAGAAATCCATAAGGGAATCTCTGGAAGTCGTGAAATCCAGAAGGGAATCACGCACGGAAAATCCAGAAGGGAATTCCGTTAAGACGGTCTAGTGTAGACTGGTGTCGTTTACCTCGCTGGTTGCGGGCAGCATTTCATTGGGTCGGCGGAAGCCTATGCCCGATTGGGGAATTGCTGTTAGTAACTTGTGAAGTTTACGAGTTCTGCTGGTGATCTGCCTTGCTAGTTTCTCGAGTTTGTTGACTCTGGGGAGATTCTAGGAAGTGCCTATCACTGCAAGATGTGAGAAGTCAAATTCTGACTCCTGAATTTATTGAAACGCTGTGCAAAGATAGAGAGGCTATCCACTTCGATTTCCTCTTTCCCGCCCTCACTCCCGATTTCCTCTTCAAAATTCATCAGGTGACTATTACTGAATCTTGTGAGTTATTGTCATTTGTGCTTCAGAAGATCGAGTCCGGTGGCTCGTTCAGGGAAGTCTCATTCGAGCAAATTCCCCCTGAGGATGTTCTCTCCCTCCTTCGTCAAATGGGAATCGTGCGAGAGCGAGGATACGTCACTTCGACTATTCGAAACATTGAGGTTTCTCTTCCACTTCTCCCCTCTCCAATTGTAATAATTGAGGTGTACTATGAGGAAGATACCACCTCTCTCTTCATTCTGAAGGACGGACACATCCTTCTGAGTGATACGGAGGGACCAGAAGACGGATGGAGGGACCTCGTGATGTATAGATATGACAAGTCGGGCAATGAACCAAAAGTGGTCACCTCCCGAAAATGGACACTGAGGAAGCTGAGGAAGATGAAAAGACGCCCAGTGGTGCATGTGGAGAGACTTGGAGAAGAGTGAGGGAAACGAGAAGAGATACAGAATAATGGAAACACCCTAGTGATAAATTTCAGTTCTCATGATTAACATGAAGACAACCTATAGAATATATTCTGCAGATCGTTCGATTGTGAACATAGGAACAGTAAAAAGAATTAAGGGCGAAGAAAAGAGCCTGATTGCTCGGTGGATTTCTAGATCGATATCTGTATAGGAAGGTCCTGTCGGATTTTTTTTTTGTATTTTTGTGTGAGCTCTATTATTGCACAAGAGTGATTTGCACAATGGCCCCTCGTTTTTGTTGCATATTACTCCCATAGTGTACTCTTTACGGTTCACTAGACATTGCGTATAAATTTATTCGATTCCACTGAGAAGAGATACAGAATAATGGAAACACCCTAGTGATAAATTTCAGTTCTCATGATTAACATGAAGACAACCTATAGAATATATTCTGCAGATCGTTCGATTGTGAACATAGGAACAGTAAAAAGAATTAAGGGCGAAGAAAAGACGCTCGTCGAAATTGACCGCTCGAGCGACGAGCGAGTCCCAGAAATAATCGCTCGAGCGACGAGCGAGTCCCAGAAATAATCGCTCGAGCGCTCGTCGAAATTGACCGCTCGAGCGACGAGCGAGTCCCAGAAATAATCGCTCGAGCGCTCGTCGAAATTGACCGCTCGAGCGACGAGCGAGTCCCAGAAATAATCGCTCGAGCGCTCGTCGAAATTGACCGCTCGAGCGACGAGCGAGTCCCAGAAATAATCGCTCGAGCGCTCGTCGAAATTGACCGCTCGAGCGACGAGCGAGTCCCAGAAATAATCGCTCGAGCGCTCGTCGAAATTGACCGCTCGAGCGACGAGCGAGTCCCAGAAATAATCGCTCGAGCGCTCGTCGAAATTGACCGCTCGAGCGACGAGCGAGTCCCAGAAATAATCGCTCGAGCGCTCGTCGAAATTGACCGCTCGAGCGACGAGCGAGTCCCAGAAATAATCGCTCGAGCGCTCGTCGAAATTGACCGCTCGAGCGACGAGCGAGTCCCAGAAATAATCGCTCGAGCGCTCGTCGAAATTGACCGCTCGAGCGACGAGCGAGTCCCAGAAATAATCGCTCGAGCGCTCGTCGAAATTGACCGCTCGAGCGACGAGCGAGTCCCAGAAATAATCGCTCGAGCGCTCGTCGAAATTGACCGCTCGAGCGACGAGCGAGTCCCAGAAATAATCGCTCGAGCGCTCGTCGAAATTGACCGCTCGAGCGACGAGCGAGTCCCAGAAATAATCGCTCGAGCGCTCGTCGAAATTGACCGCTCGAGCGACGAGCGAGTCCCAGAAATAATCGCTCGAGCGCTCGTCGAAATTGACCGCTCGAGCGACGAGCGAGTCCCAGAAATAATCGCTCGAGCGCTCGTCGAAATTGACCGCTCGAGCGACGAGCGAGTCCCAGAAATAATCGCTCGAGCGCTCGTCGAAATTGACCGCTCGAGCGACGAGCGAGTCCCAGAAATAATCGCTCGAGCGCTCGTCGAAATTGACCGCTCGAGCGACGAGCGAGTCCCAGAAATAATCGCTCGAGCGCTCGTCGAAATTGACCGCTCGAGCGACGAGCGAGTCCCAGAAATAATCGCTCGAGCGCTCGTCGAAATTGACCGCTCGAGCGACGAGCGAGTCCCAGAAATAATCGCTCGAGCGCTCGTCGAAATTGACCGCTCGAGCGACGAGCGAGTCCCAGAAATAATCGCTCGAGCGCTCGTCGAAATTGACCGCTCGAGCGACGAGCGAGTCCCAGAAATAATCGCTCGAGCGCTCGTCGAAATTGACCGCTCGAGCGACGAGCGAGTCCCAGAAATAATCGCTCGAGCGCTCGTCGAAATTGACCGCTCGAGCGACGAGCGAGTCCCAGAAACAATCACTCGAGCGCTCGTCGAAATTGACCGCTCGAGCGACGAGCGAGTCCCAGAAATAATCGCTCGAGCGCTCGTCGAAATTGACCGCTCGAGCGACGAGCGAGTCCCAGAAATAATCGCTCGAGCGCTCGTCGAAATTGACCGCTCGAGCGACGAGCGAGTCCCAGAAATAATCGCTCGAGCGCTCGCCGAAATTGACCGCTCGAGCGACGAGCGAGTCCCAGAAATAATCGCTCGAGCGCTCGTCGAAATTGACCGCTCGAGCGACGAGCGAGTCCCAGAAATAATCGCTCGAGCGCTCGTCGAAATTGACCGCTCGAGCGACGAGCGAGTCCCAGAAATAATCGCTCGAGCGCTCGTCGAAATTGACCGCTCGAGCGACGAGCGAGTCCCAGAAATAATCGCTCGAGCGCTCGTCGAAATTGACCGCTCGAGCGACGAGCGAGTCCCAGAAATAATCGCTCGAGCGCTCGTCGAAATTGACCGCTCGAGCGACGAGCGAGTCCCAGAAATAATCGCTCGAGCGCTCGTCGAAATTGACCGCTCGAGCGACGAGCGAGTCCCAGAAACAATCGCTCGAGCGCTCGTCGAAATTGACCGCTCGAGCGACGAGCGAGTCCCAGAAACAATCGCTCGAGCGCTCGTCGAAATTGACCGCTCGAGCGACGAGCGAGTCCCAGAAACAATCACTCGAGCGCTCGTCGAAATTGACCGCTCGAGCGACGAGCGAGTCCCAGAAATAATCGCTCGAGCGCTCGTCGAAATTGACCGCTCGAGCGACGAGCGAGTCCCAGAAATAATCGCTCGAGCGCTCGTCGAAATTGACCGCTCGAGCGACGAGCGAGTCCCAGAAATAATCGCTCGAGCGCTCGCCGAAATTGACCGCTCGAGCGACGAGCGAGTCCCAGAAATAATCGCTCGAGCGCTCGTCGAAATTGACCGCTCGAGCGACGAGCGAGTCCCAGAAATAATCGCTCGAGCGCTCGTCGAAATTGACCGCTCGAGCGACGAGCGAGTCCCAGAAATAATCGCTCGAGCGCTCGTCGAAATTGACCGCTCGAGCGACGAGCGAGTCCCAGAAATAATCGCTCGAGCGCTCGTCGAAATTGACCGCTCGAGCGACGAGCGAGTCCCAGAAATAATCGCTCGAGCGCTCGTCGAAATTGACCGCTCGAGCGACGAGCGAGTCCCAGAAATAATCGCTCGAGCGCTCGTCGAAATTGACCGCTCGAGCGACGAGCGAGTCCCAGAAACAATCACTCGAGCGCTCGTCGAAATTGACCGCTCGAGCGACGAGCGAGTCCCAGAAATAATCGCTCGAGCGCTCGTCGAAATTGACCGCTCGAGCGACGAGCGAGTCCCAGAAATAATCGCTCGAGCGCTCGTCGAAATTGACCGCTCGAGCGACGAGCGAGTCCCAGAAACAATCGCTCGAGCGCTCGTCGAAATTGACCGCTCGAGCGACGAGCGAGTCCCAGAAACAATCACTCGAGCGCTCGTCGAAATTGACCGCTCGAGCGACGAGCGAGTCCCAGAAATAATCGCTCGAGCGCTCGTCGAAATTGACCGCTCGAGCGACGAGCGAGTCCCAGAAATAATCGCTCGAGCGCTCGTCGAAATTGACCGCTCGAGCGACGAGCGAGTCCCAGAAATAATCGCTCGAGCGCTTGCCGAAATTGACCGCTCGAGCGACGAGCGAGTCCCAGAAATAATCGCTCGAGCGCTCGCCGAAATTGACCGCTCGAGCGACGAGCGAGTCCCAGAAATAATCGCTCGAGCGCTCGTCGAAATTGACCGCTCGAGCGACGAGCGAGTCCCAGAAATAATCGCTCGAGCGCTCGTCGAAATTGACCGCTCGAGCGACGAGCGAGTCCCAGAAATAATCGCTCGAGCGCTCGTCGAAATTGACCGCTCGAGCGACGAGCGAGTCCCAGAAATAATCGCTCGAGCGCTCGTCGAAATTGACCGCTCGAGCGACGAGCGAGTCCCAGAAATAATCGCTCGAGCGCTCGTCGAAATTGACCGCTCGAGCGACGAGCGAGTCCCAGAAACAATCGCTCGAGCGCTCGTCGAAATTGACCGCTCGAGCGACGAGCGAGTCCCAGAAACAATCGCTCGAGCGCTCGTCGAAATTGACCGCTCGAGCGACGAGCGAGTCCCAGAAACAATCACTCGAGCGCTCGTCGAAATTGACCGCTCGAGCGACGAGCGAGTCCCAGAAATAATCGCTCGAGCGCTCGTCGAAATTGACCGCTCGAGCGACGAGCGAGTCCCAGAAATAATCGCTCGAGCGCTCGCCGAAATTGACCGCTCGAGCGACGAGCGAGTCCCAGAAATAATCACTCGAGCGCTCGTCGAAATTGACCGCTCGAGCGACGAGCGAGTCCCAGAAATAATCGCTCGAGCGCTCGCCGAAATTGACCGCTCGAGCGACGAGCGAGTCCCAGAAATAATCACTCGAGCGCTCGTCGAAATTGACCGCTCGAGCGACGAGCGAGTCCCAGAAATAATCGCTCGAGCGCTCGTCGAAATTGACCGCTCGAGCGACGAGCGAGTCCCAGAAATAATCGCTCGAGCGCTCGTCGAAATTGACCGCTCGAGCGACGAGCGAGTCCCAGAAATAATCGCTCGAGCGCTCGTCGAAATTGACCGCTCGAGCGACGAGCGAGTCCCAGAAACAATCGCTCGAGCGCTCGTCGAAATTGACCGCTCGAGCGACGAGCGAGTCCCAGAAATAATCGCTCGAGCGCTCGTCGAAATTGACCGCTCGAGCGACGAGCGAGTCCCAGAAACAATCACTCGAGCGCTCGTCGAAATTGACCGCTCGAGCGACGAGCGAGTCCCAGAAATAATCGCTCGAGCGCTCGTCGAAATTGACCGCTCGAGCGACGAGCGAGTCCCAGAAATAATCGCTCGAGCGCTCGCCGAAATTGACCGCTCGAGCGACGAGCGAGTCCCAGAAATAATCACTCGAGCGCTCGTCGAAATTGACCGCTCGAGCGACGAGCGAGTCCCAGAAATAATCGCTCGAGCGCTCGTCGAAATTGACCGCTCGAGCGACGAGCGAGTCCCAGAAATAATCGCTCGAGCGCTCGTCGAAATTGACCGCTCGAGCGACGAGCGAGTCCCAGAAATAATCGCTCGAGCGCTCGTCGAAATTGACCGCTCGAGCGACGAGCGAGTCCCAGAAATAATCGCTCGAGCGCTCGTCGAAATTGACCGCTCGAGCGACGAGCGAGTCCCAGAAATAATCGCTCGAGCGCTCGTCGAAATTGACCGCTCGAGCGACGAGCGAGTCCCAGAAATAATCGCTCGAGCGCTCGTCGAAATTGACCGCTCGAGCGACGAGCGAGTCCCAGAAATAATCGCTCGAGCGCTCGTCGAAATTGACCGCTCGAGCGACGAGCGAGTCCCAGAAATAATCGCTCGAGCGCTCGTCGAAATTGACCGCTCGAGCGACGAGCGAGTCCCAGAAATAATCGCTCGAGCGCTCGTCGAAATTGACCGCTCGAGCGACGAGCGAGTCCCAGAAATAATCGCTCGAGCGCTCGTCGAAATTGACCGCTCGAGCGACGAGCGAGTCCCAGAAATAATCGCTCGAGCGCTCGTCGAAATTGACCGCTCGAGCGACGAGCGAGTCCCAGAAATAATCGCTCGAGCGCTCGTCGAAATTGACCGCTCGAGCGACGAGCGAGTCCCAGAAATAATCGCTCGAGCGCTCGTCGAAATTGACCGCTCGAGCGACGAGCGAGTCCCAGAAATAATCGCTCGAGCGCTCGTCGAAATTGACCGCTCGAGCGACGAGCGAGTCCCAGAAACAATCGCTCGAGCGCTCGTCGAAATTGACCGCTCGAGCGACGAGCGAGTCCCAGAAACAATCACTCGAGCGCTCGTCGAAATTGACCGCTCGAGCGACGAGCGAGTCCCAGAAATAATCGCTCGAGCGCTCGTCGAAATTGACCGCTCGAGCGACGAGCGAGTCCCAGAAATAATCGCTCGAGCGCTCGTCGAAATTGACCGCTCGAGCGACGAGCGAGTCCCAGAAACAATCGCTCGAGCGCTCGTCGAAATTGACCGCTCGAGCGACGAGCGAGTCCCAGAAACAATCACTCGAGCGCTCGTCGAAATTGACCGCTCGAGCGACGAGCGAGTCCCAGAAATAATCGCTCGAGCGCTCGTCGAAATTGACCGCTCGAGCGACGAGCGAGTCCCAGAAATAATCGCTCGAGCGCTCGTCGAAATTGACCGCTCGAGCGACGAGCGAGTCCCAGAAACAATCACTCGAGCGCTCGTCGAAATTGACCGCTCGAGCGACGAGCGAGTCCCAGAAATAATCGCTCGAGCGCTCGTCGAAATTGACCGCTCGAGCGACGAGCGAGTCCCAGAAATAATCGCTCGAGCGCTCGTCGAAATTGACCGCTCGAGCGACGAGCGAGTCCCAGAAATAATCGCTCGAGCGCTCGTCGAAATTGACCGCTCGAGCGACGAGCGAGTCCCAGAAATAATCGCTCGAGCGCTCGTCGAAATTGACCGCTCGAGCGACGAGCGAGTCCCAGAAATAATCGCTCGAGCGCTCGTCGAAATTGACCGCTCGAGCGACGAGCGAGTCCCAGAAATAATCGCTCGAGCGCTCGTCGAAATTGACCGCTCGAGCGACGAGCGAGTCCCAGAAATAATCGCTCTCGATAATCGCTCGCGAGCAACGCTCTAGCGAACAACACTAATCATTATCTATCATCTGAGTCTGTTCCGATTTCACAGTAGGCTCTTCTTCTTCTCTCCACTCATCATCAGATCGTCTTTTCAACAGTGAATCTGCAGTGTATCCATCCTGCTTCTGCCCTGTATCACCACACTTGTAGCACGTGTGCACTATTGGTGCCTCTGATTCACATCACTATTTCCATTCCATCTTCCGACTCTCCGAAAATCACCACCATTCGAGAATCTATTCCAGGTACCTTGTCGATTGGCCACTGGCGAACCACCTCTGACACTCTTCTCCATCCTCTCTACATACTCTACAGTACGCAAGTGCTCTTTCATATCACTGTAGGATCCATTCTGTCTCGAGAGTTTGAGTAACTCAATGTACTCCGTCGATCCCTGGTACAAGCGAAGCAACTTCACTTGTCTCTCTTCCTCTTGCTTCAGCAAATCACCAGGATGCAATTTGGAATGAGGTACTCCAACTCATCCGTCACCACATCAACTCTCTTCCCATTCACAGCTAGATCCATCAGACTTCGATCTAGATCAAGTCTCTCGAACATCTTTCCACCAGAGCATCTGTCTCGAATCCATTCCAAACAGTCATGGATAGACTTGCCATCTTCACTGAATTCATCTGGAAGGGCCTTGTACTCTACTCTCGCCTTTCCTTCCAACCATTCTGGCAATATCCTCTTTGCAATGTAGTCTCCCTTCGCTTCAAACCTCAACAGGAACGCATCTCGGAACTGTTTCCACTTATCTAAGGAACCATTCCACTGCTCCATCGGTGGCAGATCAGAAGCACTCACGAGCACAGGTGATCTATTCCTTTCAGTGTGATGCCGATTTTGATCCTCCACAATGGGTGTATGCATACGACCACCTCCAAGCATTGGTCTCATCTCATTCTCATTCACGTGGGACACCCTCTCTGATCGCTCTTTCCTCAAGTGAAACAACTCTCGACTTAGTTCTCGATGCTTATTTTCGTGTTCACGACCTTGCCCAATCGCACTATTCAACTGCTCATTGAGATCAGAAACCTCCCTAAGCAAGTCAAAATGATCGTCTGCAGCACGTTGAACAGTATCGATCAGTCCTTCAGTATCACACACTTGACACGCATCCATCACTCCCTCAATCAAGCGTTTCTGTCTAATCGATTCAGCTCTCAACCAGAGTAACTCGTCAGCGCAATCCACCATATCATCATGCCCTGTCCTCTCCAGCTGTTCACAAACTATCCTCCTCATATATCCAGCGGTGCTCTCACGATCATATCGTCCACGCAACTCTTCAACGGAAGTACACCCAGTACCTGCTAACACAGTGCTGATGTTCTCATTCAGCCTCTCCAACTTTCCTCTCTCCACACTGAGAGTATGTTTCAGTTCATCGCACTCCTCACTTACAGTATCTCTGCCAATCAATACAGTTCTCCAAACGGAGAAGATCATCATCAATCTTACTCTTTGCAGCACAAAACACTCTCAAGAACTCATCATCAGGTGCGCCTGCATCCATCTCTCTCCTGCACAGGCTGCTCCTCAGCTCTCTTATTCTCAGCTCAATTCTTCTCAATGCATCCCTAGGCTCATTGCTATTCTCAATCGTCATCGTCCGAGGTCGAGGAATTGGCCGAAACTGCTCCTGACTGCCTGCAACACCCCTGGCATTCACTGTATGGCCATAACCAGTGTTTCTCAGAATGCCGACACCAGTGCTAGTACTAGGCTGTTGATCCTCCACAACTCTCCTGCTGGACGGAATCATCATTGAACCTTCTCTTCTTATCTCTTATCAAAACGGGAACGTTCTCTAATCAACTTAAAACAGTCTCGTTTCAGGTTAACTTCGAAAAAAACGACCTCGTTTTTTTTCTCGACCGCGACGCAACCGCAACGCGTTCGACTCAAAATCAACGATTCTCACGTCAATTCTATTCAGATCCACTCTTCGAACTTGGCTTGGCCCCCATGCAGTGATAGGCACATCCTAGAATCTCCCCAGAGTCAACAAACTCGAGAAACTAGCAAGGCAGATCACCAGCAGAACTCGTAAACTTCACGTTACTAACAGCAATTCCCCAATCGGGCATAGGCTTCCGCCGACCCAATGAAATGGTGCCCGCAACCAGCGAGGTAAACGACACCAGTCTACACTAGACCGTCTTAACGGAATTCCCTTCTGGATTTTCCGTGCGTGATTCCCTTCTGGATTTCACGACTTCCAGAGATTCCCTTATGGATTTCTCTGGTCACAACAAGAGTAGAAAAGGAAAGAGAAGACACAAGAATGGAAGAGAAGCGAAAGGAACAAGACGACTGCCGAACGACGATAAGTGGAGAGTTATCCTCCACAGTAGGCGCACTCTCCCACTAATAAACTCAAGTAAGACGAGGAGAATTAATTAATAATATTTACTACTGAAATCACTCAACAAAACAATAAAAACAACGACCTATCTAAACGAGGGAACAAGAGAGAGACTAATTTAGGTAAGTGCCAGAATTGACAAAATTGAAGACGCACACTTGGTGTACGCACAAGAAAGTTCTAGGTGACGCGGCCATTCAAATATGAATTGACCAGTGTGATATAGTAATTACATTTAGGGATGGCAACGGTGTTTACGAATGAGCAAAACAATTCGCAGAATGGTACACAACTGAAAGCTATGCCTGCCCCATTCCGACTTTTCACTTTAGTTTTGTAAAAAAATGTTTAATTAATTAGAAAAACGTTAACGAATGATAAGCAAAAGGCCGACGCTTTCAGTCCAAGTGGAGCACATCGCAAGTCACGTTTTTTACTAAAATTATCGCAAACTGAAATTCTGTTGCGTTGTAAAACTTTATGAACGAGGTTCAATAATTTTTTTCTCATGTTAACGGTACTCCGACAGCAATAAAACATCGCTTAAAAATGGAAAAAAAAGTTTAATTTTGGTAGAACTTCAGAATCAGTTGGTTACGATAGCGGGAACTTTAAAATTCATTTCCACGCAGGGCGACATTAGTATATTTCTGGTTTTTTTGCAGAGCATGCGTGATGGGATGATGTACCAAATATCACAAAATCTCGAACATACTAATGTCGCCCTTCAAGAAAACGTTAAAAATAAATTTTCACAACGGTAAAATGCTCAACTTTGACGGCCTCATCCTCCAACATTTTATATTTTTTATTTATTTTTATTGTGAAAACAATTTTTTGTGAATGATAATCTACTCAAACTGAGGAAATGAAGCCTCAACACTTAATTCTGAAAACCTGCTTATTTTCGATCGCTTCGTGCGCCTTCATTTCTACAGCATGCATCTTCTTGCCATGCTTATCGCACTTTCATTATATATTTATATTCATTTCAATCAATAAAATAGTTTGAAAATTACATTAAATATTTTCAAAAAATGTTTTAAAATATTGAAAGAATTTGGCTTGAAAATTACGGTAGTTTGAAAGCAAAAGCGTCGGAAGGAGGCAACCAATATTCCGTACTCAAAAATTCGGGCTGCAGTCCCTAATTACATTGGATTGATTGCTTACTAAATTATGATATTTAAATATTATATTGATTATTTAATTAATTACTAATTGCAGGGAATTAAATAACATAAATTCACAGGGGAAATGACATCATTGGGGCATTTCCTCTACAATCTTGATCCTACAACGGAAGAATTGATCATATCCAAGACTGCCCACTCACTCTAATCGATACGATTAATTGGGAAGAGGGCATTGTGGCGATGGTCGAGAGGAGGCTACGACAGTCTTCTGGCTCGGTATGTTCGTCCTAGATCGAAAAAATAAAGATTCCTTCATAATAGGATAAACCTCGAAGTAGATGTATTCGAACTTTGTATTGGTACTCAATTTTATGAGCCAATTTCGTTGGCCTTCGAGAGGCTTTGAGTCATAAAAAATTACTCTAAAATAAATATTGATCGTATGGAATGGAATGAAACGAACTCACTCATTCTCAAAATCACTGCACCCCCCAATTAGGAGAGCGTCCATTGTGAAGTTGCCCGTAGCCTCCAACTGAAAATGGGAATGGAGGAAGAATTGAAATGATAGACAGATAAGGCACGATTTGGACTACAAAAGAATTAAACGAACATTGTACAGTCTCTTATTAACTCTGGCTCTCATTCGATCTTCAGCTGTTAGTTTAGAGAGGATGTGAGTGATGAGTTCGGGAGGGAGGGAGAGAATAGGGAACTGAAGAGGAGATTAGAGTGTGATGAGAGGAATGAAAGTACTCACGAAGTCTCTCTCCAAATAAAGTTCTACAAGATCATTCGATGAATCGTACTTCACTTCGCTCTACTCACTCCCATCCGACCACTCGAGACGAAGAGAAGACTAGGAAATGAATGGAGGAGAGAACTCATTTATCGATCCATCAGACGTTCAAAATAACTATTCAAATATTTATGTAAAATTCAAATATGCTGCTCTATTGATGACCGGGTGAGGGATGATTTGCATCTTAAACAAATAATTGAAGTTGTTTGTAAGAGAGATAGAGAGAGAGAGAAACCATTTATCGATGCATCAAAGGGTCAATCAAAGATCTCTGTGATAGTCATTTCCTTTCAGTTGCATAACCGAATGCGACCCCACGATATCTGAATTATATATCACTTCACTTACCGTTTCCTAATTCTCTCCCCATCCCCTGACAGAGTCCCTAATGTTGCAAAATATTTTGTGTAATTAGTGACCACAGTCGAATAAATTTATACACAATAAGTGTTGAACCGTATCGGGCTCTATGCGATTACTATGCAATAACAAAACTGGAAGAGGGAAAAGATGGGAATGCTCTTAGTGCTCCCTTCGATTCAGTCCAATATTCACCGAGAAGAAGGGCATCGGAATTATTATGGATCGATATTTCGATTGTTGAAGAAGTGAGATGTGAGTGAGGTCAGAAGGCAAGGGTAGATCAAAGCAGTAAAGTGTCGAGATGAGATTAGTGTAAGATTTTTAGGTAATCAATCGATAAATGAACAGCAGGATTACAATAGGCAGAGCGGACTGCAAACTGGAGGAGGATCGTTCCCTTCCCGAGTAGCACGACTTCCGCTCCCGGCAGATGCACTCCCGGATGTCCAGTTTGTCGTGCAGTCTGAAACAATTCATTTAAGTATTTTAAATTTAAATAGAAATTCAGGAATCTTACAACATTTCATGGAAAGTTAACGAAAACATGAGGGTTCAAGCGACCACCGCACTCTTCTATGCATCTAGGTTTAATTCTGCAAGAAAATGCACGAAAGCTCAGTTCTAGAGAGAAGTGAGGCCTTCTTCACACACTACTGAGAGAATAGAATGCGTAGCAACGTGGTGCACATGATAAACTTCTTAAAGTACTACAATATTCGCGGAACTGGAAAATATTTAGCCGTGAATATTTTCCCGTTCCGCGAATATTGTAGTACTTTAAGAAGTTTATCATGCACACTACGTTGCTACGCATTCTATTCTCACACTATCTAGCATTAGAATGTACGGAATTAGAAAACGCCCACTCATTCACATAAATATTGAGCTGATCGCTGAGGAATCTAAAGAAGGAAAGTAAGCCACAGTTATTGTGTTTCACAGAGATTCTTCTACAATGCAATACCTTTTACAAGAGTTGTCCTCCCTCTGCTCGAGCATCTCCAAGTTCACTGCTCCGAAGTGCTCTGCGCATCCCCGCATCACGAACGACGCTCCTGATGAGAACTCTGTTATGCAACGTTTTGAAGGAAAAACCATATGCAATCAGCTATTCCGAAGTCGAAATGTGCAGATTTCTTTCAACACGGAAACATCAGCTACAGTCTAAAGTAGTCTAAAGTATCTACATCCGAGCTTGCTTCGTTCCTGGATAAGTTGTGTCCCACCTTCTTCGTTGTCGATGAGCACGAGCGTCTGGCAGAATCGATGCTTGCACTCTTGCTTCTGAAGAGCCGAGAAGTTCTTGGGGGAGATGCACTCACGAGTCATCGTATCTGCAATATTGCCTCACATTATTGTTGCTTTGTTAGACCGTCTTCATAGTTCGCCATCTCGGACTTAGAATCACTTTCTTCTTGACGGTCTTTTCTCTCGATTTCCTTTACATGTTAAAATGACCACTCTCCTTCTGGGCCTTATTATTAGGTTGATGCAAAAGTTTCTCCCTATTTTTTTAAAACTTTCTCTAGCCATCTTTGCCTGACTGTAATTTCCTTTTAACAGTAGTTGTGGACGTATTGGTATCAGGTTGTAACATAAGTTTTGTCGCGTCCAATCTCTTATGCATTTTAACCTCAGAAATTCTTCGAATTAATTTAATCTCAATTTCGTTATTCATCATCAGTGAGGGCCTCCGTACTCTTTCTTACGCGCTTTACTTCAGTTCTGTCAAGGCAGTTGAGGAGGCACATTAGTCAGACAAAGTTGTACTGAGATAAGGATTAGAAATCATTTTCACGCATCAGCTCTTCTTGAAAAGGATAAATTATGCCGATTTTGTGTGATTTGCGTAAAGTACTACATATGTGCATAATTTTGAACCACTCACGGATAATGACAAACGAAAATCGTTCTAGAAATGTAGACGAGTTTGTATAATGTGGATGGTTGGTGACGGTCGCGAAAACTTTCGCAAGCCGAATTTTCTTCTCAGTAGATATCCAGATCCAAATAGTGGTGGAATATAGTTCACCCAAAGTGGTCAGTGTGCAGACAAAGTTTGGGGTAGATTGGGTTCTGTTGAGATAAGTGGCTCCATTCAGAACGATGGTATGTAAATTAAAATACTGAAATCGGCACTTTGTTCATATTCCTACCTCGCACACATGTTCAATATCTGATTTGTTGTGTCCATCCGAACCATAAACCCTTCCCTTACTAGTATCTACTTGGGATAAGTTTGGAAATAAATAGCTTTTGAATGACAATCTTTAATTCGAAACACCTAAACTTGCAAATTTTGGTAAAATTGTGCACGAATTGAATTAATAAAAATTCAAATTTCCCACAAGTGGAGTGTTCTTTCTCTCATTTGTTTAATGATAAATTATACTTCCATGAGTGGTAATTGAACGCACTTATGTTAGTCACTGTTGTTGCAATTCTGGATTCAGAAGAGTTGGTCAAGTTGGCTACGAATCAGCGGCTAACCTTACACTCAGTGAAGTATATCTTTGGTTCCGCTCAACATAGCACCATATCTGGCGTATATTTTGAAAGAGCATTGACGGGGTATATCACCATGCTGTAGAAGTTTGGTTAATTATTCATCTCTGCGAACTAGCACCCGATCAAACGAATTAATAAAATCTGCACCAAATTTAAATCAGTTCATATTAATCTTTTTCGCATAGCCAGCGTGCGCAGTTCAGCTCTACCCTATGGTTTGAATGTGCATGAACACCCCAAACATATACTAGGAGGTCAGGCATTGATAATGTTTGAGAAGTATCCTTCATGGAAATATTGTGAACCTCCGAAATGCGACAAAACTTATGTTACAACCTAATAGATTACACTCGGTGGATCAATTCAATCCTGGAAAGCATAGTACGGGAATAAACAATGAAAATGTCAAAATCTCAAAATATTGCAATTTTCTTTGTACTTTTCTGAACCCTACCATTTGAACTCACGCTAACAGTTCATTTTGCCCATCTGAAGAATGATACAACTCAAGTTACTCTTCAAGAATATTACAAAATATCAAACCTTTAATAGGCTTTGAAAGCTGAGAATTATCAAAATTGCTGATTTCGCTGTTCAAATTTCGTAATTTTGTTGTATAATGTTGCTATGGACGAGTAGCCCTCTCAAGTTTAAGGACAATACTAAGACTGGCGATCACTTCATTGTCAACCACAAAATGGCTTACCGAGCCAACGGTTAAACATTCGGGGCTATGAAATGTAATTCTGCAGAAATGAATTTCACGTTAATATCTAAGCAGACGTTAATCTGAACTGGGCATGACTGCACACAGATACTGAATTGCATCCACGAGCATACCCAGTCATCACACTTTGCAATAGTATGTATGATTAACCAATATTCCTTTTCCCCATTTTGCCATAACCATTTAAAAATTTAGTTTGAAAATCAATTTTGCGAAATTTGACGAATCGCTGTATCGACGCTGCTAATTGTCGAGAACTGGGATACGGCTCGAACTGGGATAAGCAAAAATGTAAATTTCTAAAAAAAGGGAGAAACTTTTGCATCAACCTGATACTTAGGTTCACGTTTACCAAATCTCAGATTACCAGTTCTTCTGCTAATTAATTCACAGGCCTCTAATGGCGTATCCATTATCCATTATCCCTAACCAGTCCCTATCCGACCTTTGCTGAACGAGGTCCTCCTAATATCGAGGAATTGCTGGACGGCCTTCCTCGAGTTGGAGGAGAGCATCGAGAGGGGAGAAGCACAGAAGTAGCACCAATTGTCTGATTGACGAGATGATTCCCGAGAGGAAGAAAGCGCCTCTGCAAAATGGCCATTACTTCATGAGAATCCACATTTTTGTCCTTTTCCTTTTACTCTGAATATATGTACCATGCCTTGTATTTATCTCAATCAAGACAACCTTCAAGGCAAGACAAATTACTCTGACAAAAATTCATATTACGTTTTCCAGGAGGATAGTTATCTTTACTCGAGTTCAACAGCTCCGTATTGCTCGGAATCTTCGTAAAGCCGAAAGGGGGGACAGGAGGGGGATAGCGCATCATCGTTTATCGGCGAGACGTTTCGGGCCACAGCCCATCATCAGTCAGTAAAACCACCGTCTCGCCGATAAACGCTGATGCGCTATCCCCCTTTCGGCTGTAAGAAGATCACAAGCAGTACTTCTACGCCATGACTGGAATCACCGAGTATCGCCTTACATCTCCGTATACCTATTTGCCACATTATAGTGGTACCAACGTATCTCTCACCGTAGCTTGGTTGCTCCGTAGTCGTCGTTCTGCCCCTTCCACTTCCTCTTCCTCGATATCTCCTATCGTACTCCTCTTGATCCGACATCGAATCTCCACCGTAGCTCGCTCGATACTCGTTACGGTAACGCGCCTGCGATCGATGATTGATTTTATTTTTACGGCTCTCAATCTTCATGAAATCTATGACGATCAGTCACAAATTTACGGTTAGGTAATAATTGTGTCCGTTTCAGCCTATCGATGCGATCTGTCACTATTGGAGGTCTAGGTCAACGTCACCCTCTCAATTGCCCCTTCTATCTACCCGTTTAGTAACAGAAAGAGAGCATGGGAATGGTGAGAGTGAGATTATTGTTCCGAGAGGTCAGCCTATTCAAAAGATGCGAACGAGAGATGCGCATGGGCCATTGAACTCATTCAGTCTTGAAGGATGACTCGGAAACGATTTCAATTTTCCTTTCACTGAACATCAAAACAAATTCTTTGGTCAATCACAAACATCTTTCGCAATCCGCCAGAAGACAATAAATATCGAGATTTTTTCTGTGTTTCGATGAACAGATTTTCGAAACATAAATATCAAAAACCTCACTCTTTCCTGATTCTTCATTTCCTCATCGAACTGTCGCTTCTCTGCTGCCATTATCTGCAATTTAAACATATTTTCACTAATGCCATCGTCCTTTCTAGGTCCAATAAGTTTGATTAAATATTCGGGATATACGACTGGTGATTGGAAAGGCTTCCATTTACAGAATCGAAATCAATATAGTAAGATTGTCACAATTTGGTGCCCGTAGATGTGTGGAAGTGAGGGTCATTTCGTCACAGTTCCCATGCTAATTACTGCCCTTGGTCTGTCTCTTCCCTGTCTCTAACAGGATTAGCCCCCATTTCGAGCAGTTCGAGAGGTTCACAGTCAAGTGGGGGAAGACGACATAGGGAAATCGATTGAATGGAGAAATAATATTCCATCTATAAGCACTGAAGAACTGTGAGGGAGAGAAGAAAGAATGCTCACAGTCCCGACTAGTTCGAACTCTTTCACTCTCGACCACTACTTCTGCGAAAAAGGTAGATCGTTATCGATCGATTTCCTCTTTTTCCTCCTCTCAACTGCACTTTCCTTGTCTAGGAACAACCATATCTCCCCTTCGGTAATGTATTCCTTCCTCCAACTGTGGAAGAAGAAGAGAAATGGGATGTGGAGGGAGGGAAGGCGAGGTACTTAACCCGGCCACCGAATGGGATGCGAACACTGACACATGGTGAGAAAACTGTTTGCGCAAGGTGAAAAAGGTTCGAATTAGGCTCGAAATGGTACAACTCGGAGGTGAATAATAGGTAAACTCACGGCCGAAATCCGATCGTTTTCATCCTGCTCCGACCAGTGAGGACTCGCGATTACTGTAGCGCCGAGACATATCAATAATCGTAGCAGCATGGATACGGTATGCAGACACGTTATTGATCGATGGAATGGAAGGAGAGGCAACTATACTGGGCGCACAGTCACTGACTACCTCTTTCGTTTCTGTAATCTCTTCTCTCTGGTCGTCTCTTTCTCTCCCCCTCTTCCAATCTCACGCTCTCTCTTCCCTCCGCCCTTTTGAGGAGGTAAGAGGAATGACTCTCCCTCTCTCTCACTTGGCCTTCACGGAAGGTTGGCAACATCCTCAGATATCCATCGGATAATGAGCTGTCACAATCGATTGCGAGTCTCGCCGCTTTGATCTTTGATCTTTGATCTACCTTTGATCTACCTTTGATCTACCATGGGAAACAGGTCTAGGAGAGCACAGATGATTGAGCATGAGAGGATTGGGCAGAGATGCATTCCATTTTTGCCCGGGTATTTGGGGATGAGACCTCATTGACTCTCCTCGATTTGCATACTCTCTCGTCTCTCTGTCTGGTAAGAGATAGTGTGAAGGGAAGAGAGTGAGTGACTTCTCTACCTATTCTTCACTGCCATAACTAGGGCGATAGAGAGAAAGTAGTCTTTTTTCATCATATCCTCTTTCCGGCCGGAGAAACGAGAGAGCGCGAATATTGAAGAGATTTCTCTCCATTCCTGCCCCAAGTCATAACCGATCGGATGTTTGTGTTGTGACTGACCAAAGGGAGCATTCATGAGACTGTTTGCTGGGCGATAAATGGCGGTTCTCTGAAGGAGACGAATGGAAATAGCCCGCCTTTCCCTGATTTTGAATTTCAGTATGAGTATCCCCTCACACTCACAATGTTCAATAGATTGAGGAAAGTCTGAGAGATTTACGAAGGACTCGAGGACCATGCCTGATAAGCATTTCATTCCCGATAAAATATTCGTCTTGATCAGATGTGAATGAGCATATATTTATTATTCATATATTCATTATATCTTCACAACATCATTACTCTGAAGAGCGACGCAGTCAAAAGAACGAAAATCGATGTCGAGAAGGTCGAGACCATTTTGCTATCTACTCACCAGACTCGATCATCACTCTGAATTGTGGTCCATTCCAGGTTGTCCCTCCGCTCATCGCATTGAGGGAAATGGACTTGCACAAATCATCTTGCGTTCTTCCATTCAGAGCGCCGCAACTAAAATTCAGATACGTGCGATAGCTGACAAGTTGATAACGTAGCCCATTCATCGTCAAAATGTGATCTTGCAGTGACTCACTCATAGATCGTCGACGTTCCATTGGCTTTGCCACACGTGAATTTGATTGAATCTCCCTTGTTCGGGTTGAAACCGCCAATTGTTGTCGAGAATGAGATCTGCGTCTGGAAACAACACGATTACGTCGTTTCATTCAAATGAAATACAAAGGAACCGTCACAGATCATCGATATGATAAGAACTCTCATTATGCAATGAAATCTACAATTGCAGTAGAGATGCAGTCAACTCCATTTATCCAAAATTCGTACCCTAACGTACCTCTCTTCCGAAATCGTAACTCCTCCCTCTGATGTAGTCAGTGACGTAGTCTACATTGTATGATTCGTTCTCGCTCAGCCATCCATTCGAGAAGAAGGAAATAGAGGCACCCGGAGAGAGAGAACCAGTAAACGCTGAAAAAGTCTTTTTTTCTCACCCCCCTTCGATCATTCTGATCCCCCTTCGATCTCCTCCGATCTCCTGTCACACAAGTCTCCAATATGAAACATTGGACAAGCGGCCACTCCTACCGCTCACGAGGCTCCCTCCCCTCGCCACTCTCTCTTTCTTGTGCGACACGATTCGGAAGATCTACTCCCCCTCCCTTCCTCTTCCCTAACCCTAATTATATATAATATATTCGAGAATATCTTCTCGAACACTCTATACTTGATGAAGCGCCCTTGTGGTGTACGATAAATAAAATAAATAAATAAGTCGAAGGAGTTCATCTATGTGAAATCTCTAATATTCTCCAAACATTTACTAAATTTTAGTGTTGAAGAATATTCACTCACAGTCTTAATAAGGCCTGAAAGGACTCACGTATATCTCTCTTGAGTTTGAAGCTGTAGTTAGCTCCTCCTCCATTCGTTCCAGTGGCATAGAGAGTAGCGATCGGACCGCTGATCACCACAGAACTACCCACTTTATCCTTACTGAAATAAATCGTTTCTCCAACTATCATAATCGTTGTAGAATAATGGACAAGGAGTCGATACGTTCTACTGTTGGGGGATGTTGAAAAAATGGATGGTTTTGCATATAATGAGTGAGGTGAAATGAACTGACGTCACAGTGAGTACTTTGTTCTCCGTCCCGACTGAATCCCATCCTGCGACCATCACGAGCACTTGGTTCATCTGAATTATTCCCATTCCAGGTGCAGCTAATAGGGCAGGGGTTTGTGACCCTAATACCATTCACTATAATTGGAAATATCGCTGCATCTCACAATTCCCTTCGAGACTACAATCTTCTCTGGAACGAAAGCAGAAATAAAGTATCAAATAAACTCACATTCGAGTCAATGTTACTTATTAGGATGCTCTGCTCCGCGCTGAGGATAGTGCAACTATCCGATTTGATCTACAATGAAACCATCTCTTGTTCGTATTCGAAAACTATCACACATATTTTTCCATATGTTCTTGTCTATTCGAGAAAAAAAGATTCGCACCTTGGCCAGACTGGAGTCCACCTGTCCATTCACGAGCTCTGCACTCACGACGGGAGCGACGGGAACTGAGAGATGAAGATTAGAGAGGGAAGGGGTGAGAGTGGTTCAATCAAAGATACTTCGTTTCATCCAATAGGTTAATTGATAGGCCCACAGGTTAATGGTATACGGGAAATAAAGTGAGTAAATTGATATTTCTCTCCCATATGATCCTTTCTTCTCACGATGAGATGACAACTCACGGTCAGATCTGATCATGTATATAGTGTAAGGAGGCCGAATGAGAAATCCTGTTGCAGGTTCGGCGTTTGTGTCCACAATCTGCACTCCATTTATTGTATATTATTCATAACAAACAATAATACCGTAATTGGAGCAGTGAGCAGCTTGGTCTCGTCGAGAAAATATCCAGAGCTCGATTTCGGCTTTGCGAGATCAGCAAGACTGAATGTGAAGGCATTTCGAAATTGCCAAATTAAACGCATACTGTATTATCACCTCTAACTTTCTATTTCGGAAATGAAGACCTCACACAGTTCAAGATTCTTTCCCGTTTGCATAACAAAATATAAGAAAGTTGGGAGACTCACGTGAATTGAGAGTTGTCGCTCACAGATTTGATGAGGACATTCTTGAGGTAGTCACTAGAAGAATCGGAGTTCGTGTAGACGGCGTACACTCGGTATTTCTTGTCTGGAATCAGTGACAGTTTCGGGAAATTTTAGTAATTTCGTATTCGAGAGAGATACGAACCTCCGCAGTAGCCAGCCCATCGAGCACATCATTTCTCGTGATAACCACGCTGTTTCCCGACCCGAAAGAGGCTGAAAATTGAAAATGACTTTTTACAAAATATGAAGAATTTGCAGGGAAGAAATCTCACTAGAATGAGCAAGCGGCAGTAGAAAGGTGCAGAAAAGGACTGAATTGTGTCATTTTTCCAGCATTTAAAATTATGCTTGAAAAGACTCACCAATTTTCATGGTGCACATTGGAGCGATAGACGAGGCAGCGCTTATCGTCCTTTTACGGGACAGAGAGATAGAGGGCGTCATGAAGGGCACTGTAGGATGACTCACTCGAGAGATTATAGCACAGGACTGTGACATTTGTTGGTGAGCAATCATTAGATTTCCCCAAATCATCCATCGGTATTGTTAAGACAGGGTTCAATTAATTGGTATCGTTATTGCAATTGAATTGGTTGCGTTAGTTGGTGAGGTTCAATTATAAGATAGTCGAATGATAAAAGATGAAAAGAAGGACCATGTCAGTAAGCGAGAAGGTGTGATAATTATGTGACATGCCTTTACAAAATTCTAGGACCCGTGCTACGCATCAAGCGATTGCTAGACAACTAGCACCTTTTAAAGTCAACGTTGGGGACGCTTTTGCACACAATTTTCACGCGACAAAAGGAGTGATAAAGTATGAAGCAGCCTTTATCGACATCAGACACTGAATGATGGAAAGAATTACTGGTGGATGACTAACAAACTAGGACCAGGATACGTTCAATGTTGAGCAAACACATATTTCATATCTCTAGAGAGCCTCGCGAGACAACCATTTGTGTCAGAAAAGTAGGAAATGCACATATGCCAAAGCAAGTGAAGCTAGATATCGCAGGGAGACTGGACTGTCATTTACCTATCTTATGACTGATCTACCTACCTAAAAATGTTTATTAATTGATTTGGATGAATTACGCTTCTAGTAGTAACTAAATTCTCAACAATTTTGATGAAGGATAGTGAGCTCGTGAGCTTTTTTCATATGATGGAGAAATGGGACAAAATGCAAAATGTTCAAATAGAAAAATAATTTTACAATCAATAGAGAATCGATCTGGATGGTTCATTTTTGGTTATTGGTTGTCCCAAGTGCAAAGCAGAAGAGATTTTGAGGCTACCTTGTCGCGTTTAAAATTTATGATTTTTCGATTTTTCAACTTTGGGACCTTGTGTTTCACAGCTCTAAAGTGAAACCGGGAAATCATGTCGAGTTTGTGCAATAAGGGGCCAAGGGGTACCCATACACAAAGTATGGAAGCCCGGTTCTCATTCCGGGGGACCCGTGTCCGGGGAGTGCCGGATGTGGTCGAATTTTACCGATCCGGTCTCTTAAGATAAACCCAATTGCAATTGATGCTCAAAATTCTGCATTAAATGTATTTTACTGGATATTTGTTGGCAAAATTTACGAAACCTGCCCATACTGATGTCTGGAAAGTATTACGTATACCCTTTCATAAATATGTTTCAACTGTGTCTCGATTAAGGTTGGACCGGATTATCTACATACTATTGAAAATATGCTGTCGATGCTGGCTACATGAAACTTTTTCGGATTTTTTGCATCGAAGACCAAGCATACAGGCTTCACTATGAGTTCGCTATATTCACCCACCAAGAGGCTTTATTTCCAGAAAAAAAATATTGGCGCCTGCACCTTTCTCGTTTCAGAAAATTTGAATTTATCATTTTTTTCAAAAATATGCGAAATCAACATAAAAAATGCAATTTGTAGTCATTTACAGATCAATGCATTTCTCAAAAGGATGTAACTTCCCTCATCCATGAGAAAAAGGTAAAGATGGGAGCTTCATATAACCACCAGGAATTGATCATTCATGCTTCAGAGGAAAGATAATATTGAGAAATGTGTCGTTGTAGATGGATGAATTTTCGTAAATTTAACTTGATCCTGTTCTCGCCTCTCCGATTGGGTAATGCTGATTAGTGGTTCACACGCTGAACTCAAATAAATGGGAATATAAGAAAAAGAAAAAAGAATGGCATAGCGAACGCATTCAGCTTCTGTAAATTGTTTTGGAAATACGTGTAGTATAACTGTTCTCAATTGCTCAATTGAAGAAATCACTGATAGACAAAATATGTGATATTCAGTTCATATGTACCAATTCGATTCTATTCCGTTTTTTGTGGTCAATCAACACTACTTGGTCTTGTTGATGTTTTGATCACTTTTTAGACAACAACGATTGTCAGAAAGTTAATTCTCAAATGACATCTCCATCTGGAAGCGGAAATGGACCAGCAATGCCAGAGGACGCAATGAGATGCCTAATAGGAGAAGGGAAGGGTGAATTAGAGGAAGAGCTTACAGCGGGGGCTTCCGATCTCAATGAAGATTGGACACATCCGGTCTGTTGGATGAGCAAGGTAGACGGATTACTTCAGTAGCATTTCTCAGCTCTCGAGGGTTCTGGTCTTATTATGAACGATTCTCATTGAGCTTTCCCGTATTCATATTTTTATCCCAAAATTCTAATTTCAGCGTCATGTCGGATCGCATTCGCTTCCAGTTTCACTCCGGTGGAAGAACTCATTCGTAAGCTATTTAACCTTCTAATAAAAAATATCTTTTAAATTCTAATTTAAAAATATGCCTTTTCAGGGTTGACTTTCATCGCGAAACAGTTTCTATTGATTCTCTCCGTAAATTCTTCAACAGGGTCACGGGCCGGTCAAGGCTTTCACTTTTCCATTGCGGTACGAACTTATGCGAATTCAGTTTCCACTTTTGAAGGAAAGAAGACGAAAGCAATGTGTTATTTCACATTCACATCATATGTTTAGGCGAGCTGGGATTGATGCCCATGGAATCGGATCAAGATCTCCATACTGCGATCGAATTTGCTCAAGGCAACATGAGGTACGCTGAATCTTCCATGATCACCTCTTAGCTCGCAATTTCAGCTTCGGGAGACCGCCTGTCATTCGTATCTGGCCCAGCGAAGCAGCTGCAGCTGCAGATCAGCTGCGCGAGCAGTTTGAGAGACTGGGGATGCAGCAGATGCAGCTCATCTAGATGTTCAGGCTGCAGCTGCAAGAGAATCAGCAAGAGAAGCTGCAGCAGCTATTGAACCCATTACTAATTCGATCTCCATTTTATCCTTCCTATTGTACTCTTTTTTATCCGATAAAGTAAATGAATCCGGAAGCATGTGTGTACAGCTTTTTCCCCCCCATATATCAGGTTCTCTCAAAAGTTTCTGACTATTTTCATTTTTTTCATGTTTTCACCTCTCCTGTCTTTGGATGTTGACCGATTTGCTTTTGGTATTCAACCATATATACGGGCTTGGGTTCTCTATCTAGCGCACATTACCTCAGTCCTAAAGAGCTCGTAAGCTTCTCGCCATAAAATCTGAATTTCAACGATATGGCAAAGAGACTTACTTTTTCAAAGGGTCAAAATACTTCGGAAAATCATGTGAGGTGCAAATTTAATACACTACCGTAAAGTACTCCCAACAGGTTATTTACGGGTCATATTTGATAGATGTACTGTTATATCCACGTATATAAGGAGCGCACAACCTGAAAACCACACTAGCTGGTAATTCACGAAGTAGCATCAATAGATCCTGGATATGTATTGAGGATCCGAGATAGCTCATTTGCGGTGATCTGTGAAGTACTTTCAGCAAAAAATATATGACTAGAATTAGGAGATACTTTAACGAACCGTTACTGAGTTTAGCTTATCGAAATGTGGAAGTTGAATCTCAATCATTAAAATATGCCATTTTCACAATCTTCCGTTCCAAGTAAGCATTGATTTCAGTATTTTACGAGGTTCTCTGATCAATTAGTCCTTGGACTATCTCTCATTCACCAGGCATAATCAACAGGGTAATCCTGTTCGAGAATTCATCATCAGCAAAATGAGCCAAAAAATAGGGATATTTCGACATTTCGGCAAAAATAATTCATTTCTCTCATACCACGCACTATAGTTTTGATTTCAATGCATGATAGCATTACACTACCTATACCCTAACTCGTGCTAAAAGGAAAATTGAAACATCCGATGGTGAAAAGAGCAAACTTGAAAAAAATAAATAGTCAGAAACTTTTGAGACAACCTAATAAATGATTCACATTTGCTGAATCTAGAGCCTAATGTACCTGGCAACTCAATTCTCTGCTGGAGCCTTCGAAACAGCATAGCCACAGGGGTTTGTTAGCCACAGTGACTGGAAATCTTAACAGTAGCCAAGTTTAATGGAGAAAAATCGAGGAGAGATTAGCGAGGGAGCTATGGTTAGCATAATTTTAATATAAGGTAGTTCGATGAAAATGGACAATGAATAATTGAACGGATCAATGGAGCGCAAATTTACGTTCATATTGAGGAAGCAGCATCCTATTCCAATGTCGCCACGATATGTGAATGCGAAGATTTTCCGATCTTCCATCATCGAGTACTGATTACAATTCTGAACATCGATTACATTTGGTTCTCAAATCGCATAGTAAACAAGTTGTGTAATTTCGAATCGACTTTGCATGAATTGTTTCGAGAAGAGACGAGAACTATATTTGCGCCTGAAGGATGACCAAATCGATGAAACAAGCCCCACATTAACGTTACAGAAGGAGTAATACGAAAAATTAATTGCGTATGTGGTTATGTACATGTTGTAGAGTACAGAACCCAGGACCAGAAATCACTGTATCCGAAGCGTCACAGACTACTCAATTTTGAGATAGAAAAAAGAGAAGTTTGTGCCTTATCACAGGTGAAATCAAGGGTACTGTATCTCGAGCCATCGAAGAAAAAGATGAAAGGAGGAATGGCAGGGGGTCAAGACAATTTCTATCAATCCGTAACCGGTGACATATGAGAATGATTAAGAAAATATGCGAAATGGAGACAATGGCTGATTCTCGAATGAGGTGGGTATCATGTTCAAGGAGATGGGAGAGCAAGAATCAATAACAGGAAGAGAGTGACTCTTGAGGAGTTGAGGGAATTTATGTATTCAGCAACAAGAAGTGTGCAGGGAACGAGATTGGGGTAGGATGACATCCCAATGTATCATGCGGTTAGATACTCATTACCGAAAAATCGCTTGACTTATATTTCTGTATTGAAATCTTACTGTGAAAACATTGTCCTCAATAAAAAGACTACAAGTTGGATCCGGCCCTGAAAACAACTTGTGCTGCCTTGGATCCAACTTGGAAAGTCACTTTAGCGTAGGGAGAGGCACCCAATGATAAAACAGGGCTGATTCCAACTTGGGCGCCTCCTCCTGAGTAAGGCTGCAGGGAATGGACTAACCTGCTGGGGGTATTTAACCGTCTCCTTCCTCTTCTTTTCATTGGGATCGGGGCCGAGGGTCCGATCTAAGTTTGATGTCGATGTCGACTGGCAGGACGCGGAGATTCCCTCCATCTCCAGAAATTCGATAGCTAAAATGACGAGTTTTCTAGTGAATGCAGATCTAGTCATACTCTTGTCCATCACAGTCGGCTTCACCATTGGGTCGAGCGTCTGGCGTTGATGATTCCGATGTGGAAGTGCTTGTACCGACGAAGAAAACGGAATCAGTGAGAAGAGAAGGAATCACTGTTGACCATCTGAGATGGAATATGGTGAACGGAGTGCTGTTCAAGGATTGTGATTATTGCAAATTTATCCGCAAGTAGACCAGAGGAATGCCTCTTACGAGGTCGTGGAATAAATGAGTGCATTAAATTATTATGTGTGAATACGATCAAATATCAAGTGAAGCTTACGGGGGAAGATTCATTCATGTGAGTATACAACATTCTGTGTGACTGTTACTGGGTGGGGGACTCATGTTCGCTGTGCCCCAGGGGCGAGGGCGGCTCTCGCTGTCACGTCGTGGGGCTTGTTGCAGATGCGACACGTCGATCTGTTCTTGCAATTCCTCTCGTGGTTTCTGATCTTCTCGCGGACGATGCGGGCCTGCAAGGAAGAAGATTATCGCAATTCCGAAATCAAGAGAACCAAAAAGCAAGAAACAAGAAGACTTACGTGTCTGCGCTGAGCCGTCTTCTCCTCCAGAATGTCCCACACGAGATCCCTGGAAATAGGGAAATACATTAGTTATCACCAATTTCCTTACCTGGTATTGCCGTATGTGTACTCCTACCAGTAGCGGTTGAGTAGAGGTCCAGCCGGGGTGTGATAAGCAGCTTCTTTTGGCCCGATGAAACTGAAAAAAGTGGGTTTGAATCAGGAATTGGCGTAAGACAGTGATCACAAACTCACTCGGTTCTCGTCTGCTCCATATATCTTTCGTCGATTACGTGCATCCGAGGGTTCTGGCTGAGTCGGTCGGGTCCCTCAGGGAAAGCATCCTGGATGTTCTGAAATGCAAACAAATTGAAAAAAAATGATAAGGAAATGGAAGGGGAGGGCGGTAAGAATGCATTTATCTCATTGAGAAAGCGATTCACTCACGAATGTCTCCTTGAGGGCGTTGTAGTATGGCTCGTCTTCTGCTTGGAAGACTGCATCATCCGAGTATATCTGAAATCAGCGTTAATAAAACATCGGCCTGTGATCAAGATCAATAGAAGACTTGTCCGAGTGTTTCAGGATCTATTTTGAGCATGTAAAGACTAATTGTAGCCAAATTAGGAATTGCTAACACGCTTATTTGACAATCCGGAAACGCCCCGATGTTGCAATACTCTATTCTAATATTAAAGTGAGCACTCACCTTGTTCCAGCGGATGTTGTCCTTCTTCTTGTCCTTCTCTAGCAACTCCATCATGCGTTCCTCCTGCAAAGAAATCATCTTAATAACGGAGAAGTTTTCAGCTGCTATTAGTGACACCATCCGCATAATATCAAATGTACAAATAGAATAAGGCGACTCGCCTGGGTGCGGGTGATGATGGGCAAATCTTTGGCCACGCGCACTTCCTCAGGGAGTCCAAACTGAAATCAGAATAGATTGAATCCGCACTTTTCATGCGATGATTCATTGTAACAGCTGCAAAAACAGTATAAAGTAATCAGTACCTGATCGCGTGTCAGCGCCAGCCCGACTTCTCTCTCTCCAGGGCAAGTGAAGCTGAACATCGGGATGATGTCCCTGAGCAGCTGCTGCAAGCAAGAACATCACACCTTTTTAAACATCCTGTTGTTGGGTTAAAGAAAAGTAGTCACTCACTCTCTTCTTGGGATGGACAGGTGCTTCTTTGATCCTGCTGGCCACTGGCAGTCCTTGCATGTCCTCTTTGAATCCCGCAGGCAGATTCTCGATGAATCTGCGCTCCGCTCGCTGAAAGAAATTAGTGAAACCAAATCATTTGTTTTTAATAGTCGCAATTGTATATGCAAAACATAAAAAGGGAACTAACGGTGTTCGGGGCGAAGTCCATCCTGTCCTGGCCCGCCATCATGTCCGCCCACTCGTTGAACATCGTCACCGCGTGTTCCTGAATGCGCGAAATTAGAAGCCGGATCGCACTTTTTTAAAACGATAAATTGACTCGTAGCTTACCGTGGCGCACTCCTCTCCATACATGAATCCGTTATCGAGAAGACCATTGTGGACGTGCTGCAAAGATGACAGTTTTAAACTGTTTCAAAATATGTTTAGGGTAACTGATCTAGCGCATTGATGCCGTGGAAAAAGTCGAGGAGAAGAGGAAATATTTTGAATTCCCGCAATTTCATATCTCGGCTCCCAGTAGAGATAGCGACTTCAAATTTGAAATATGAGTTGTAAAATCATTTTGCACCCTAAAAACGAAATTTCAAGTCGCTAGCTCTACTGGGAGCCGAGATTCGAAATTGCGGCAATTCAAATATTTCCTCTTCTCCTCTACTTTTTCCACGGCATTTATAAACATGACATACCTTGCACGCGTCCTCCACACTAATCCCCAACTTCACTCTTGCCAGGAGGTACTTCTCGGTCCATTCCATGAAATTCCATTCACGTTCACGAGCAGAGAAGGAGCTCTGAAATGAGAATATCTTTCATTCTTCATTAGGGATGGTTTCGCAATGAATGATCTCTTCGTTTTTCTTTCTTTCTCTTTTGAAATAATGCATATAATGAAGTGAGTCATTTCTTGCGAAGCCATCCCTACTCTAGAGATCAGCCAATCAACCATCTGCTAGTTCTCGTTGGAAGTAAAAGATTCACCTCGTTGCATGGGTCGTACACCCATTTATTGCACGGTTCGGGGCCCTCTTCTGGGACGTGAGGATGAAATCGGGCGGGAATTCCCTGAATTGAG
This sequence comes from Pristionchus mayeri, assembly GCA_036245805.1. Taxonomy (NCBI): domain Eukaryota; kingdom Metazoa; phylum Nematoda; class Chromadorea; order Rhabditida; family Neodiplogasteridae; genus Pristionchus; species Pristionchus mayeri. The sequence continues at coordinate 19,877,297 of BTRK01000001.1, forward strand.
ATGTTTCTTCTCGACCAAACGCACAGTTCCGTACCTTGGCAATGAGTTCTTCCTTCTTCTTCTCGTTCTCCTCTTCATCTTCTCTCCTCTTCTCGATCGCTGCTTCTCTTCTCTTCTGCATCATCTCGTCGTACTCTTCCTTCCCACGCTTCGCGATCGTCTCAGACCTCAAATAAATGTTCAAAATACTCATTTCGTAAGAGATAATCCAATGTTGATGGGTGGCAAAAGGGGTGAAATAAAACTAACGTTGTGAGCCAGGTGTAGGGATTGAATTGTTCGAGGAGTGGTTGGCATGCGAGTCTCCATCCTAGATATCGACCGAGGAAATTCTGAAATGGAAGATTCAATAAAGGTTGTTAATCATTGTATAATTGAAAATAACAAATAAAAGAGGAAGTGCGACTCGCCCTATCGCAGAGGATGGCCCGGCTGAATGTGATGAACGAGTTGAGGATGACGAGGCAGATGTTGGCATTGCAAATATCTCCAGATAATTCGATAAAAATTATCCAAAAATCTCTCGATTTTGTGGTGTTCGCAAGGTTATCATAATATAATAATGAGTGTTGAATAGTAATGTACTGACTACTTGATCTCCCTCCAGTCGAAGGCGAGATTGGCGAGGAGCGAGACAGAGTAGAAGAATTGGATAGGAGCACCCAACATGATGGGCAGGATGTTCCGCCAGCACTGAAATCAGATAAATAGATAAAGGTCGATAGATGATTGCAATGAAATGGGAGAATCAGAAAGAAAAAAAGAACGAACTTTCTCCTCGTTCTCGACATTCTTCGGGTTCTTCGAAGTCTCGTACTTGTTGTCCCTTCTCGTGAACTCGATCGGCCTTCTGAAAGAATAACGTATTAGTCTAAATTGTGATCATCCTAATGTCTACTTGCTATGAGATTAGACAAATGAAGCAAGAACTAACCTGTCCGTGTCGAGTACGATTTCCATGCCCTTCCAGAATGAATACGTGCAGAACATTAGGTATGCGAAGCACGCTGCGCCCATCATCCCCATATTGGTGGTGACGATCCCTGAAATCGAGAGTTTAAAGATTTCAAGTGACACTTGGCATGTGAATATGCAATTCTTCTAATGGACACGAAAAATAGAAAGCTCACCGAATGAGGTGTATTCCTTCTGGTGTGTGTCCCAATTGAGCACCCACATCGTGAGGGTGATGACTAGGCCGAAGATGATGGTCGCCCCGTGTGTCCACTGAAATGACGGAACTTAGAATTAGTATGCTTGCCATAATGAAGTTCTAAATGAGTGCATAATAAGGTACTCACTCCATAGTCCCACTTGTTGCGTTGCGCGGTCGACGTCTTCCATGTGTTGTCTGATTTTCCCCTCAGACAACGGTCGATGTGGTACATTTCGAGGGAGAAGAAGATGTGCACTGCAATGAGGGGAATGAGGAAATTACTCAGTTTTCAATCTCAAGATCAATTGGTGGCAACTCACCGAGTAGACTTGGGAAGTGGAAGAGAAGAGACGTGAACCGATGCTCCGCGATGTCTGAAATGACCATAATCTCAATGTATCCTTTAACCCAAATATTGTTTTTTCTTCTGTTGTTCTAAGCTAAATTCTTATTGTGGTCAAAGGGCGAAATCCCTCCATCATTCAATAGTAAATTACGTCAACAGCACTCACCCATGCTGAAGGTGAGCGGGTCCGCTCCGACGATGTATATGATGCCGGCGAATGAAGCTGCCAGTCCTCTCATCCACTGGAGCGAATCCTGCACTGTCTGAAAAATATTTGGTTTTTTTGGGTATTTTTGTATCTATCCTAGTTCGCCTAAGGCGATCTATAAAGAATTCAAGGGGAAAATGCAAAACTAAGTACTGACATCCGCTGTCTGGAGGCACATGAGCTGCACGATGATTCTGGTGAAGAAGTAGCAAATCGGGCCCACATACATCACGGCGACGTCGAGCACCTTCATTTCCTGAAAAAAAAACATTATATTTTGTTTATTGTTCAATTTATTAATCTATTCGTAACATATCGTAATAGGTGTATTATTTCTAATCGATTGAGCATGTTCTTTGGAAATGTCTGAGAATACTCACCTCAGTTCTATTGGCGAGCCTCTTCATTACCACACAGCGCTCCGTCTCGCAGACGCAGACCGCGTGGTCCACCTCAAATGGACAATTATTTGCATTTTTGTTCATCCACTTGCACTATTGAAATGGTGGACTGATGAGAAAGGAAAATTTACACTGCCAGAAATGTTAACAAATGAACAGTTTGTCCACCATTTGTTCAAATCTATTGTGCATTGCTCAAAATATGCTGGGCTCTCATCAGCCAATGAAAGCATAATAGTTGA